>CM036624.1:29777083-30377083 GCA_020746105.1 Trogon surrucura | reverse complement strand
TTAAAAACCTGAAAGAGCTCATTTTGGGGTGAATAGATGTCCCAGCCGTTCTGTTATCCTGTTATAGTCTATAGGGTTGTTTCAGCAGAAGTCAGACAGCTCCAAGTTACTCCATGTGATTAAAGAGATGCCAGAAAACCAGAGACAGTGGAGGGAAAATGGCTGCCTTCCACTTGCACAGTTTTGACGTTGGCCCTTTACAATTAAAATAAAATAATAGTGCTATTTTGATCTATGGCTCAGAGGACTGAATTAGGGATTACATTAACAAGCAATAGCGATGCAGCCGTATGCTTCACAGGATAAATTCATCCCGTTCATTTTTACAACTGCATTTTAATCTAAATTTTTCAAATTCCCTAACCCTGACTATCCAAAATACGTCATATTTTTCCACTGTAGCATTATCCCCGTTCTCATATAATTAAAAATTTTTAGGAAGTATCGATCCTCCAACAGAGTTATAGTTTCGGCAAGGTTGAAAGCTGACAATTTATTCTGAGATGCTTTCCAGTCGCTTCCTTCTCTCACTAAAGCAGCCATGCTGTACATCTCAGATAATGCCTGCTTGGCACTGTCCAGTGGGTGTCCAGGCTCAGTCCAAGGGAGCCACGTGCAGGAGGGACACCAGCAGAACCTGAACATAAGGAAGGAATGGTGCCAAAAATAGCAAGTGCCAGTGGTTCCTCAGCGGTGAGGAAAATCCATACTGGGAAATATTTCAGTCCTGGCTTTGAGTGGGCTGACAAATTTTTCTCCCAAGCAAGTTTAAGATGAAGGGGAATACTAAAAGGTAGATGAGGTATGTACTTGGGAAGAAGTGCAGATGGCAACATAGACGAGAGATAGAGGCAGGGAACTGGCTTTCCCCTCTCCAGAAACATGGCAGTTTGGCTTCATGGGACAGCCAAAGCTTGGAAGGGAAGACTCCAGTTTAAATAAGGAGGAGGATGTGTATGAGTCATTTCACTTGGATACTGGCCACCCGTTCCCAAGCAAAAGGGTTTCTAAGCGCTGAACAGTTCAGCCCGAGGTGCTGATCCAGGACACGTGGGCAGGACGGTGGGGTTGGGGATACAGTCATGCTCATCAGCCCCGATCTGCCACTTGCCACCCACCCACCCATTCGCGCCACCTCCGTGCCCCGCGCCCTCCCGCAGCGGCGCTGAGGCTGACTTTCCAGGCAAAATTAAGCAATGTGTTGGCAGCTGTTTTACTGCCCTGCGGTCAGATGATGTTGGCAAGGGCCTGCTTTCCTTGTGCCCGCAGCTGGCTGGGGAGCGGCTGCTGCCTTGGAGAGCCAGCCCAGGGGTGAGCAGCCCAGGGCCCCACTTCTCCAGAGAGGAGAGGGAAACCTGTCACCCGAGGGCTGCGCTTCTGTGCTGCAAGGCTGCTGCAGCCCAGTGTGCCCCGTGACGGGCACACAATGTCAAAGCCTTCAGAAAGTCTAACTAAATTATGTCAGAGAATTCTCCTTTAGCTACAGTTTCACTGACAATCCCAAAGATACTAAAGAAAACCAAAGCAGCATGTTTTTTCCACCATAAAAAGCATTGCAAAATTTATTGCTAGGTTCATTTACAATTACATCTTCTTTTTTTTTTTTTTAATACCTGACAACCAACTTTCTTTGATACTTTGTAATTCCATCTTAAATAATTATCCAGACCCATCTTACCACTTTTTCTGAAGACACTTCACTATTATGCTTCTCTTCAAACACCTGGTGCAGCAGCCTCTGTGTGACCCTTCCAGGCTTTTCAAACCAGCCTATTCTGCTCCAGAGCTGTGACTCTTTTCCAGCTTCCTGGGTGGAAACAGTTCTCTCATTACCTTGTCTTTGTGCTGAAAAAAGGAGGAGTCTATCTTACAATGTCAGAATAACTGTTTTAGATAAAAAGCATTTTCTTCCCTCTTCTAATTACATCCAGAACTCTACAATGTACCCACCAGTTCTTCTATTCTGTTTGCAGTCACTCAATGTGCAATACGGCCATCTAAAAATGGAGCGAAGGTTTGGGGGATGAGGCCTCCCTCTAGGCAAGAACCTTTGTATTTTGAAGCTATAAGAGGATGAGCCACGATGATGTATCCGTCTTGTCATATTGCAGCTCAGCAAAGTTTTCCAAGTGATGGCAGGAATGGCATAACAACTTCTGCTGGCTGCTTCTGATTACACAGAAGATCTAGTTTTCATGAGTTTTCACTTTTTATCCAGTGGGTATGCTGACAGATGGCCAAACTATTTAATTCTGTACTTGTCCGTAAAGGACTATAAATTCACAATACACAAAGCAGCATCTGAGATGGAAGGGAGGCGTGGCAGAAAGGCAGGAAACCGTGCTGCTCTCAAACACCAGCACCTGCCCTTCGCCGCGGCTGCTCGCTTGAGCAGGGCTTTGATTTGGCTGAAACAGGAGTAAGGTTGTGCATTGCTTGGTCAACCCAAGATAGAGCCTGTGCCAGTCAAATGTAGTGCCTCATAACATGGCATCTTCATACTCGGGTCCAACTCAGCAGCACGCCAGGTACCACCACTGAGACGTTGAGTACCTTCAGATCTTTAGAGACAGAGGTCTCTTGTCTGTGACTGAATTAGTCCATTTCCTCTACTTAGCTCTTTCTATTTTCTTAATTTCGCACTTTACTACTTCTACGATTTCTACCTTTTCTGCTCACCCTAGTTTCCACAAATACTAAACACTAAGCATGGAGGCTGAATAGGAGATAAAAATTAAAAACCTGTCATAACCAGAATTAGCAGGCTAAGACCAAAAGAAGCTTTCAGCTCTCGTGGCTTGTCCAGCCCAGCTCACTGCAATGATTTCCCTGCCTCCCCCGGGGCCCTTCAGTCTATTATTTCTTTCTTCAAATCACTCCTGAAAACCCTTCTTCCCTCTTCAGATCTTGATTGGCTTTCTCAGTGAAATGGCTGTGGCTGTGTGTGCAAATGGCCTGGTACAAAACCTAAGTGCCCTACCTGGATCTAGGAAAACAGTGGTCTTAAAGAAAGAGCAATCTTCAGAGTGCTTAGCTATACCTGTGCTAGCACTTAACCTTTGCTTTCTCAATCCCACAGTTACAATAGTTAGAGCTTGCTGATTTTGTTAGTCCTTTAGAAGTTTTCTTAAAATAGCCTAGCCACAAGGGCATAATGGGGTGCACAGCTGGGCAGAGCTTTCTGAGCATAGGAGGAAAAAGGAAGAACATATGCAGGATGAAAATGCTCAGAGCCTGCAAACGACTGATCTCCAGTCATTCAAATGGCTGAAGATTAAGGACTCGCTTAGCTGGACCACTTAAAAAAAAAAAAAAAAGAAAAAAGTTGAGAAAGACCAGGTGAAAACAGCAGGAAAAAGGGGATAAGGCAATAATATACCATGCATTTCTTACATGTTGCATCTTCTCTGTCTCCTATTTTGCTGTGGAGCAAAGAAGCCACCAGATATTCTGTAGAAAGAGAGTAGAGAAAGCTTATTTAAAAATGGGGATCCTTAATCAGGGACCTAGAGGGGCTTGAAGGTCTTTTCCCACCTCAATAACTGCAACAGGGCTGCAGTGTTTGTGCCTGGGAGCCTGCAGAACCCAGGCTTGCCTGCACAGCACTAAGAGAAGTGGATTTTGCTTGAAATGGCTAGATTAATCTTTTCATTTTAACTGCAGAAGCCTCTGCTAGTTATGTGTACATATTATAGATCAAAAAAAGTCAATCGCTCTGCTCTAGAGACCCAAGGGAAAACATAGCAACAATATAACTCCACCTCTGAAATCCTCTTCCCAATACTTTTCAAGTACAATGACAATAAACCAAAGAATTCCAGTCCCTCAAGCCTGTTCAATGAGATATCCACTGTCAGTTTAGCATCATACTTTCCACTCTGCTATCCACATGACACACTTTAAAGATCCCAGGTATTCCTATAATCCCTATCCACAGCTGCCGTGGCAGTCAGCACGCTCACTGAAAACCTGCCTCATCTCCTGCGCCAAAGACATATGCAAGGAAAGAGTATTGCACACAGGTACAGTGCCAGGAAAGCAGTCTACTGTAATCTCCAAATCATTCTGTCTTCTCTGTGTTTACCTTGAATGCAAATTAATTTGAGAAAGCGCTGGCAACATTTTTATGCATTGCACAGCAGTGAATTCACTGACAACACTGTATAGCCACCACAAAACAACTAAACATACACCTTCCCCAGCTCCAAACACCTCCAACTTATTTTATGACCATAAGGAAAAATGTAGCGGGAGAAGGAAGGTCTGTTCACACCTTAACGCAAAATAACGTTTTGCTTTGTCAGGTTAATTACACGTTCTGAGTTCAAAAACCGAAATTAACAGGCGGTTTTCCCTTGGGTTGCCCAGAGACTGTAGAATGAATCGTGTCTGCTCTTGTGCTGCACCCAGGGCCACAGGGAACAAAGAATGGAAAGACCAGGATATTTATTTTCCTGGTCAGGTCTCTGTGGCTCTGGCTTTGTAGGTGCTGTGATGTGGCTGGTTGGTATTACTGTCATCCTACATGTGGCAGAAATGGCCATTGTCTTCCACTGGATGCATTCAGACAGCCACAAAGGCATATTCACCTCCTTGCTTTGATCCTGGTGTGAATTCATAGCACTACAGTTTCTCAAAATGTCACTGAATCTCTCTGAAATGAATTTTACTTGAGAACAGTCCTCAACACAAAGCATTCCTCTTGGGAAAAAAAAAATGTAGCCAGACCTTTTTAACATTTAAATATGCAGAAATCACTCCCCGAGTAACTAAGATACCCTTGTCCCCTTAGACCTATTTAGCACCAGACACCCTGAAGTTACCCTAAGTCTTAAATCTCACAAGAGAAAGAGCCTCAGACACTTCTTTTGTTCGCCTCTCATGTCTTTTTATACCTAAAGTTCTTCTGGCATTTCATTGCCATGGTGGCTGCTTTTCAACCACTTCTGCTTCTCTCAGGCTCCCTTTTTCCTCATCTCTTTATGCTGGTTAAAACCTCCCTACTTGCTGCAGCTACCCCTGCCAAACCACTGCCTGCCTCCCTTGCTTCCCCAGGGCTACTCCAGCCTGGCTTCACAGAATCACAGAATGTTAGAGGTTGGAGGGGACCTCTGGAGGTCATTTAGTCCAAACTCCCTGCCAGAGCAGGTTGCACAGGAATGCATCCAGGCGAGTTTTGAATGTCACCAGAGACACAACCTCTCTGGGCAGCCTGTTCCAGTGCTCTGCTACCCTCAAAGTAAAGAAGTTCCTCCTCATGTTTAGGTGGAACTTCCTATGTTCAAGTCTGTGCCTGTTAGCTCTTGGCCTGCCACTGGGCACCACTGAAAAAAAGTCTGGCCCTATTCTCCTGGCACCCACCTTTGAAGTATTTCTAAGCATTGATAAGATCTCTCCTTCAGTCTTCTCTTCTCCAGACTAAAAAGGCTCAAGTCCCTCAGCCTTTCCTCCTAAGAGAGATGACCTAATCTCCTAGTCTCCTTTGCAGCCCTTTTCTGTACCCCTTCCAGCAGTTCCCTCTCCTTCTTGAACCAGGGAGCCCAGAACTGGACGACCTCCCTCAACCTGCTGGCCACGCTCTTCTAACACACCCCAGGATGCTGTTGGCCTTCTTAGCCATGAGGTCACATTGCTGGCTCATGGCCATCCTGTTGTCCACCAGGACTCCCAGGTCTTTTTCCACAGAGCTGCCTTCCAGCAGGTCAGCCCCTAACCTGTACTGCCATGTGGGGTTATTCCTCCCTAGGGGCAGTACCCTACCTTACCCTTCCATCTCTGCATCCTTCTCACCTTCACACTAGCAACCCATTTCCTCTTGCACTCAAGCCACACAAAGCCTTGTCGCATTGCTTTACCCTCTCCTTCCTCTTTGCCTCCCGACTACTCACATCTTCGTGTGGTCGTCTTCTTCTCCCAGAGCTCCCTCTGCTGTTGGATGCAGCTGAGCTTCGAACTACGGCCGTAAACCCGCCGCAACTCCAGGCATTGCTTTGGAGGGCTCATGCGACTCACGCAGGAGCAAGGCTGCTCTGGGGTGGTGGGGGACAGCCTGGCCTGGCTGGGTTGGCCTCTTCTGCCCTCTGTGTCCTCTGCCAGGGCGCCTCTTGAAAGCAAAACGAGGAGCATCCTTGCTCAGCACCTGTCCTTTCTGTTGGGAGTGTCAGCACGTTAGGAAACACTACATCTTTGGACAGAAAAATTGTGCCCTGTCACCAGTTGTGTAGGACATTAGCACAACACTGCGGAGTAGCTGCGCACCCAAAGTGCTGGTTAATTACAGCAGGTACAACAGGAGAGGAAGGGAAGATTCTGCTGAAAATTACTGAGGAGTGAAGAATAAGGCCCCAGCCTGTGACAAATGCGCTATTTCCGTCGGCTGTGAGCGGGCTGTCCCTGCGCTATGACAGCCTCATTGGAAGGTACGTTGCAGCTGCAGCAGGTCAGGCTGCACCAGGGCACTGGGGATTTAAGCCCCTCAGCCCTGTGGTGCATGGGCACAAGGGTGTGGAGGGAGGGGTGCAGGGATACTTGCCTCTCCAGCAGCCATGTGCTGCAGAGCTGCCTCCTCACCGTGCAGCACACCTGCACCTCACTGCTGACAAGATGATCACCGGCTCTCATTCTGCTGGGGTCTGAGATGCCTAGGATCAAGGAGAAAGAGCACAAGAAATCCATTTCTCAGCAGCGATGGGGCCAGGCCTCAAAACGTGCCAGCAAACTGTGCCAATTTCACAGCCCTGGGACCCAGAGACAGTGCACGTCTCGCTCCCACCCTGAGGAATGTGACATGGAAACACGCCGAGTTGTTCCCTGAAAAACGTCACCGAGTTTGCACACTTGTTGCATTCGCCTGCGTATGTTGCCATAGGAACTGCAGCCCCAGCATCTGCTGCCTGCTCATCCCGAGCTGCCTCTGTGCCCAGGAGGGCTGGGCCCACCTCTGCTCCTCCGCCTGCCTGCTCTGCCAGCCCCGTCATCCTTCCCCCTGCTCACAAACTCCCTGCCTCATCCTCTTTTTTTGGGCAACAATCAGATTACTGCTGTAGCAGCTAATTATTGCATTAGTTATAATTTGCCTATTCATTTGTCTCTCTCCCATCCTCCCACCGTGGAACATTTCCATCTCTCCATCCTTCCCACCTTCACACTAGCTGTCCTCTCTGACTCCCATACCCTTTTCTTTTGCACTCCTCAGCCACACAAAGGCTTGTTGCACTGCTGTACTCTCCTTCCTCTTCACCTTACTCACATCTTCTGCGCTATGCCCTAGCCCCTCTTTGCTCCACCCTCTCTCCCAATCCTTCTCCTCCAGTTTCCTTCCCCTTAGATCCCCTGCCCACCACCTCAAGCTACTCCACACAGTCCTTTGCTTTATCTGCCCCTGTGCAGAGCACTGCCAGCTTCTCCCAGAGCTCAGCCAGGCTTGCTGCTTGCCTGCACTCTCCCTTGCTTTTATACACTCAACAGCATTTCTCATTTGCTGCTCTTGTCTATCCAAATCCTCCAGAAACTGCATCTTCTCCCACCTCCTAACAGCTTGTACCTCTAGCTTTACTCCATCTTTTACCTCTCCAAATCCTCACTTTCCTCCACACTCCTCCATCAAGCCCTCCAAGATAAGCATGCTGTAGTCTCTCACTGTCTGCAAATCACACCCTGACCCACCTTTCCTCTTCCTTGTCCTCTGAATGGGAAATTCCAGCCAGCACGACAGTCAACTCCACCCTCAGCCTAACACCCCTGCCCTATGCCTTTATTCCAGTGCTTGCACCATCATCTTTCACAGCCTCTCACTCCTCAGCCCCATCTGTCTTGCTGCTTTTGGTGCCATTGGCTGCAAATTCCCTTTGAAGTCAGATTCTCTCTTGTCTCTCAGAATCATTTTTCTTCTCTGCCACCTCTCCCTTTCCACACAGCACCTTGGACCTGGCTCCCCAGGGTCCTCCCTCCATCCTCACATGAGACATATTATTTGTCCTTCTTTGTTACCACCTGTGCCCCGGTGTCTGCACCTGGGAGTCTTTGGCACCCCAGCCCTCTCCTTTATCCCGTGTAAAGGACACAGATGTCTCCTGAGGTGTCTTCTGGACACCATCTCATCTGCCTAGAGGCCTTCAGCTAGTACCTATAGCTGTGCTGGCCCCCCACTCTGGATGCCCCTCTCTCCATCTTGCATCTCAGCCAGCCCATCTACCCTTTCTTAGACTAATTAAGTGCTGCTAACACCACCTTCACTGATCCCTCTCATTTTTCCTTGCAAGTCTCTTGCATTTCCACACTCCATTTTCCTACTGGGAACATCTTTCTTGCTAAGTTTCTTCTGCTTCCACTTCTCCAGCCTTGTCTCACCACCTGAAAACCACCAGTGGTCATAAAGTTGTTATATTTAGACTGTTGCTGCAGGACATGCAGAAGGTGTGCATGTGAGAGAGTACATAAGGATGCTATAAAGTTAGACAAGAAATTTTCCACTTGTGTTGTATTTTTGTACATACTTTAGACCATCTGTGGAAAGCTGACAAGTGACTGGTTGGAAACATACTATAAAATCTTGTTATTTTACTTAAAACATTAATATAGTGGCCCGAGACCTTAGAACTCAGCAAGATCTTATTTTCATAGAATCATAGAATGTTTGGGGTTGGAAGGGACCTCTAGAAATCACCCAGTCCAACCCCCTGCAAGGCAGGGTCACCTAGGGCCGCCACACAGGAACACATCCAGTTCCAGCGCTCCGTCACTCACACAGTAAAGAAGTTTCTCCTCGTGTTGAGGTGGAACTTCCTATGTTCTAACTTAAACCCATCATTTCTTGTTCTATTACTGGGCACCACGGAAAAGAGATTGTCTCCTTCCTCTTGATCCCCACCCCTCAGATATTTATATGCATTAATAAGGTCTGATCTCAGCCATCTCCTTTCAGGGCTAAGCAGCCCCAGTTCTCTCAGTCTCTCTTCATAGAAGAGATGTTCAAGTCCCTTAACCATCCTTGTAGCTCTCCATTGGACTCCGTCCAGAGTCCAAACATTACTGTAGCAGGCTGAGATCTGAGAACTCAGCAAAATGCTAACAGTTTTCTTGTGCTTCCCAAATTTTTTTATCTTTTTACAACAAGAAAGTTTCATAGCTTACTGTGCCCCAGAGTCTTCATGTACCCTCTGCAACTCCCGAGTCCACATCTAGCTGCCAGCTTGGCATGTGTTTTGCACTGCTGTAGCCCCAGATCCACACGTGCTTGTTAATACAGCCTGGAGAAATTTGCACGTGTGTTCTCAAGTCAGCAAAAATACGACAGCGCTTTGTCATTTCATAGTGACACCTCTGGATCCCGAGATTGGTACTTTACCCTGTCTTTTTAAAGCTTGCTTGCAGGGTTCTTTTGGGTGCTTTTTTGCACACTGCATTGTCCTGTTATCCGTGTGTTTGCACTCCAGATTTCCAGCTCTGAATCCTCACTGTCCACCTGACCAGCATCCTGGATACATTTGAAATTAGCTTTGCGACCCTCTCTTTCCTGACTCACAGTATTTGAGAAAGCTTCTGGTATCCATCTAGTTTCCAAATGCTATTTTGTGGTGATGCTGGCCTGGAGGAGATTGACAGCTCTATATCCATGGTTTTCACATATCAAATTTCTCTCCTGTAGTTCCAGATCTCTGAAAAACACCCACCCCTTTCTGTGCTGTTATTCTCAACTCCCATTTTTTCTTAGATTTTTCCCTATATAGAACAGCTTGTCTTACCTGCGCTTACTGCAGAATTTCTTCTTCACATCTGAATATCTGTTGTTCAAGCCATCTTTAAATTATCCTTGCACACCCTTTCTAGTGTGTTTGTGCTTTTGTCCTTGTGCTACGAACAAATTTGTCTCTAATTCCTCTTAAAAAACAGCCGTGTAGACCTGTATGTGTGCATCTGCAAAATAAAATCAAGTTAGTGCAAGAATTCTTCCAAATTACACAACCCTTTGCTTGGTGCTGCTGTGCCCTCTGAGCTCTGCTGTATTCACATACATCATCCTCCTGATCTGCAATTGCTTCCATTGCAATCGGCTTTGCTTGGATGACTAATCAGTAAATCTGAATACATATTAAATAACAATGAAGTGTTACTAAATCTACAGTAAATCCACGGAAGACAGCCTGACTTCTCCAATTTGCATCCACTGCCCAGGCAGTGTTTTGTAGGATTCCTGCACTGACAGCGGTCCATCACAATGATTTCCAGAGATGCAACCTTCACATACACCGAGTCCCAACACATTAGTTGTAGAGGGAGGAGCTGGGTCCAGCAGGCAACCTTTCCCACACAGACCTTGTTTGCAGTGCCAGAAATTAATCTCCAAGGGTTTAAAACAGTCCCACAGCCTCATTCCCAACCCCAGGGAATGCACATTTTTCTCTTCTTTTGTAACTGGGTTTCATTTCACACATAGCTAGGATGTCTTTTGATATGAAAGGATCTGACACGATAACAAGCAGCAGCTGCACAGAACAATCACAGCTTGTGTCTGAACTAGAGTGGTTCTAGTGCAAGAGGGAAGAGCCAAAGGAACAATTCCAGGAAGGATTGGGTAGTTGGTGTCCTGGTTTTAAATTTTACTCCACATCAGGACTAGTCAGATGGGAATAGCTGTCCCTTTTCAGAAATCCAGATGACACAGTGGGATTGGGAATGGAAAACAGGGAATGACTTGGGGAGCTGCTGTGACTAGTGCCCTGCCCCAGGTGAGCCCAAAAACCTTTCCGCTGTAGGGGTGATTCCAGTTAAAGGCTGATTCCAGTCAGCACTGGAGCACGCATCAGGGAGCAGATAGGTCCTTAGAAGCACAGGTCTTATTCATACAATTTTCCCATGAAATTTTCCATCCTAAGTCCAATATTTCTATGTGCACTGGCCAGCCCTTTGCAGCAACATCAGACATCAGGCAAATGTTTCCTTCTATTGTCTTTGCATCTCCCAAAGGATCTTTGGCTTGAGTGTCTTTGCCAACAAATAAGAAGCAGCAAAAGGAGGTGACAGATCGAGATCAGCGATGACAGTAGAAACAAGCTGACTGTGATGTTGGTTGCTGTTTTTTCTTCTGAACAAAGTACAAGCAGTTTGCCCATGGCCGCATGAACAGGAAGGAAGAGCTGATCTCTGCTATGCCTGGCTAAGCATGTAATGGCCTGGGATGAAGTTCCAACCTGAGAAACTGAGGGTGGGGGGAAGCTGAAGATCCCTTAAATTCAGCCTCGTTGCACTCCATGTGTATTATCCGTTCCCACGCGGCGTTCCTAAATCTGGGTGAGCAGAAATGTGTCTCAGAAATATTGGCTGGTTTGCTGGGCTTGAGGAAGTGAAAGGATAGGGTGAGCCCCACACCACCAGCACCAGAGCCATGAGAGACACAAGAAAGAGAGGGTGCTCTCCCCTACTGTTCATCTCTCTTCACACAGGGAGTGGGCTGGGCCATCATCTCCACATTTGGTAGTCCCCCCGTTACCAAAACCTTGCCATACAAACCCAACATATTCCATACCTCACCTCTGTGAATCGCATATTTAAGAATTATCATCACAATCCACGTTCATCCCACAATCTTCATTCACTTCAACAAAAAAGAATTCCCCACATCAAAATCAATCACACCACCAAACAAAAGCGGACAATTCACATGCCGTCCACCCCTCATCCCTTCAGCACAGTTACAGCAGCCGAAATACACCACGATCATTCCCCTCTCAAACACTGTTCAGTCCATATTTTGCCCACTACCTCTCCCAGTTATGGTCCTTATCTCAGATTCCTCAAGCCAGGTTCAGTGGCTTGACCTTGGCTAGATGCTAGGTGCCCACCAAACCACTCTATCGTTTCCCTTCTCAGCAGGAAGGTGAGGAGGGGGAGAGAAAATACGACAGAAAAAATTCATAGGTCAAGGTAAAGGTGGTTTAATAAAAGCAAAAGCCACACATGGAAGCAAGGGAAAACAGAAATGTTATTCTCTACTTCTCATCAGCAGGCAGTGTCTAGCCAATTCCTGGGAAGCAGGGCTTCAGTATGCATAGCAGTTGCTCCAGAAAACCAAACATTATAATAACAAATTCCTCACCCCTCCCACCACCTCCTTTCTCTTAGCTTTTATTGCTGAGCAGATGTCATATGGTACAGAGTATCCTCTTGCTCGGTTTAGGTCAACTGTCCCCTCCCAAGATATTGCCCACCCCAGCCTCCTGGTGAGTGGGGAATGTTGGGGAGACAGCCTCGATGCTGTGTGAGAACTGCTCAGCAGTAGCCAGAACACTGGTGTGTTATCTCAACATGTTTCTCTACCAATACAAAGCAGAGAGAGCACTATGAGGGCTGCTTTGGGGAAAATTAACTCCATCTCAGCCAGACCAAACACATCCAGATAGATCACATGGGGAGCACTGAAGGGAAACGTAGGCCTCCCTTTCTTCCCATCATTGTGTTTGGAATATGTTTCCAATTGCACTAGTCACAAAGAAACTTGTCTACAGTGGCAAATTGAAGATGTCCTATTAGAGCACATTATAGTGAGCTACACACTATTGAATCCTTAGTTACATCAGAAAAACCAACATCCACATGGCTTCAGGACATAATGCAGTCCATTTCCATTTGCCTTGACAGAAAAGAGAGAACAGATCTTCAAAGCAAATGAAATCTGGTTTTGGAAGATACCCGCTAACGTGTTCCTTCCCTCCCTTACGTCCCTACCCAGCATCCCACCCTTCCTTGCAGAGGTGGGGAAGAAGAGAGGCCACCTCCTGTAGCACCCAGAGGCAGCAAGCTCACCCAGCCAGAGGCCCTCAGCCTTTCCCGGGCCCCCCGGCAAGCCTCAGGCTCTGCACCCCCTCCCCTCCATCCATCACCTCTGCTAGCAGGCTGCTCCCAGCATGCAAGACTAAGCAAGCACCTTGCTGCTTTGCTCATTTAGTTTCAAGTGTGTCATATTTAGCATTCCCAGTCTTGTTCTACTCACTTGACACTGCTGGTTTTAACAGCTCTGGGAAAGAAGACCAAAGGGAAATTATCAAACAACCCAGTCATGGCTGCATAGTAACAAAACAGTCAGGGCTGGCCAGTCAGAGGGAACAGTGACGCTAAGCTGGCTCAGGACCTGCCATGTGTGGTGGGAGCCCCAATTATAACCAACTTACTGGTTCCTCTGTTCTTCCATATAACAGCTCTTCTGTTGTACTCTGAAATGGATTGGAGACGACTGCAGCCTTTGACCGATATCTTCCAATAGTCTTCATAAAATGACTGCTTTATTCTAGCCCTGCGAAAGCATTCTTCATTCATGAGGCCACTCCTGCAGCACAACTGGAATGAGCAAAAATTGCAGAGGAGAAATGTTTATCTATTGCTGCAAAGATCTTTTAAAGATGATTAGACTTTGGAAGTAAGCTCTTCTCAAGCTACAACTGTTCTCTGATCTGGGTCAGGGCTCCACGCAAATCATCCCAATGAGTAGCTGTGTTGCCGTCCACCGAGCGTGTGTGGGAAGGTATTTCTGCACTCGTTCGACCCTTCAATTCATGGCTCACATTCTCAGGCAGGCTCAGCTCCCTCTGAAACGAAGGCATTGGGTTCGCAGTCCAGCTTAAATTCTACCAACCCTTCCCGGGCCGAGCAAAATAAATTTCCCCTGCTCGCCGGCAAACGGAGTTAAAAAAGAAAAGGCTCGTTTCGGTGCCGCGGGGCGGCGGCGCTGCCCGGCCCCGACAGCAGGGGACACTGCGGACCGCGGCTGGGCCCGGCGGGGCGGAGCGGGGCAGGGACTTCGCCGCGCAACTCGGTGTCCCGAGTAGCCGAGCGGGGCTCGGCGCGGAGCGGGCAGGGGTGCGGCCGGGGCCAGCGGTTCACGCGTGGGGACCGACCCCGGGAGGGGGTCACCGGAGGGGCCGGAGCCGTCCGTCGCTAGGAAGCGCCGTGGGGCTGTGCGGGGTGAACATGGCCACGGCAAAGGGCGCTGACAGCCCCCGCCCCGCGGCATTTGCAAAGGCTTGCGCTGTTCGCAGCCCGCCCGGCCTGCAGGGGCCCCTCGGGGCTTGCTCTAGTGCAGGTAACAACGTCCGAGCGCCCGGAGGGGCTGTGCCTTAAGCTGCCGGCCGGGTCAGCACACGGGAAACTCGAGCTCAGGCTTTATCTTGGGGTTAGTCCCTGCTGTAGTCACAGCGCAGGTACCGCTCAGAGCGCAGCCCCCGTTCAGCGCAGGCAGGCGAGGCTTCAGAGTGAGGATCTCCCTGGCACCGCACGGCAGGACCGTCATTGCTGCTGCAAGGACTCACGATAATGCTCTGGGGAGAGGCAACATTTTCCTGTTTCCGTTACCGGTAAGAGAGACAGCCGCAGGAGACAATGTCATCATCATGGCTAGGCTTGTACTTTGTTGTTAAAGCTTGGTTTATACCCACACCATGAAAGAACTTCAGAGCGACATCAGGGTTTTAACTTCTGTTTTCTTTCTGATTGACTTTTGTGCTGAGGAAAGCATTGTGCACCTGAGAGACTAGCACAGAGAGAAGGGAGAAGGAAATGCACAGGGGTATCCAAACCTGCATATGGTTAATGGATTTGTCCTAAAATTAGGGATGAAGGATGTTGCAAGGACTTCTCAGCTCATGAAAGTCCTTTCCTCGTGAGAGATCCTCCAGTGGACCTATCACATTGAGACCTCTGCTCGCAGTCACCTGGGGAGGCTGGATAATGAGTGGAACCAAGGAAGAGACACCATGTCATGCCCTTATCTGGCAGTGCTAATGAATATTGCTCGTGCTGGGCAGCTGAATCCCCAACAAAATTTTTTTTCCTCCTATGAGCACACTTTTCTATAGTTCTCCTTCCAGCTCTTTCCTTTTGAGAAGAGGCTCTCAGTGGCACAGGAAGCTCTGCAGTGCTCAGACCCAGCATCATCAGTCCTCCCCGCTTGCTTTGCTGCTGCAGAAGTTGTGGCCTACATGTCGACTCTGCTGGTAGTCACAACTCCAGCAAAATGCCTGAAATTTTGGAGATCGTTTGCAACTTCTTGGTATGCCACCAAAGCCTGGATGAAAGCCAAGGAAGACGACAGGAAGAGTCCACAGGAAAGGGAGGAGGGGCTGGCAGTAGAGCTGCAGATAAGCAAGACACAATTTGCCTACCCACCACTTCAGATACTCCGAGGTTTCCGAGACTGCACAGAGCTGCCAGACACAGTGCAAGGTCTCAGGAGACTCAGAGGCAGCATCTGCAGAGCAGAGGAGACACCTAAGGATGTACTGGAGACATCCCTAGAGATGGGAGTGGAAAACAAGAGATAACTGAGAGAGCCAGCAGGGAGGAGAGGAAAAAAATATGAGCAAGTGCTGCAATTCTCTCCTAGTGAGAGGAGCTACAGCTCCTATATCCTGTTGTTTTTTTGTTGGTTTTTTTTCTTTAGGATCTCTACATACTGATGTCTTCCAAATTGACAGATGAAAACTGAGTGCTATTCAACGCTGTCAAAAGATTTGCTGTGGCTGAACAGAGCAGCATTACCCCCTCTGATGCAGCATGAGTGGTCTGAGAGACAGCACTCACCTGCTTAGAAAGAGCAGCACATGGTGAAGTGCTACCTACCTACAGCTTTTTTTAATAGCACTGTCTGCTGCTGGCCAGATCTCAAATGCATTACTCTTCCTGTGCCAGTTACCCACCTCAGCTATGTCTGTCTTTCTGTCTCTTGAAGATGGATGGTGAATCATTCAGTAATTCTGGACATCTTCCTTGGGGTTGTACAAGGCTCCAGCTTTAGTATCTCCAGGTGTTTTCTTTAAAGGCAACAGCATAAGCAGGCTCTACTAGACACACATAACCAGGAGCCCCTTCACCTTTCCCCAGGCATGACTGCCTACTGCTCTGGCACCCAGACTGGGGAGACAAACCCCAGATCCCCCAAAATCCCCATCAGCCTATCAGCTGTGCATAGGCAGGTGTGGAAGGGACTACGCCGAGTGGGGATGGGGCAGGAAAGTGTCCACCACACACAGCGGGTCCTAGGCAGGCACCAGTGAAAGCACAGCCTGATCTGGGGACAGGATGGGGTAACAGGAATCACCTCCCTGTGAGAAATGTGGATGGTACAAAGGCGACAGCTTGCGGATTTAACACACCAAGGGGCTGGTAGCAGCGTGGCTACATCAAAGACCTTTGCTCCGAGTGGCAGGAGAGCCAAGAAATCTGACCTCAAGTAAACCAGCTGACTATATCTGACATGTATTGAACCCAGATAACACTAACTGTGTTTAACTTGTTCTTTGCATCCATGAAGACAAGCTAAACAGACAGAAATTTCTCCAGTCAATGCGAGTGCATTCACATGAGGTTTTGCACCAGTAAACGAGAGATCTGAAGGTGTGCTGCAGCTTGAGCCTCTCCTGTGGACCTTCCAATCATTCAGACATCTTGCTCAAGGCCTTTCTGGGCATCACACTCTCCAGAGCAGGAAGGTTTTTCCTTTGTAGAGCTCTATACAGATCTCCATATGTTGCTGCTAGAAATCCATATATCTCCATGTATTAATGGCTCCATCTCGCACTACTTCCTTTTTAGCTGCAACGAAAATCAATAAAAGATGTCCATTTGATATAATTACATGTAATAATGGTGCATAATTACTGAATGACCCAGTTCCCACTAACTGAGGCTGCACAGCCTTAGTAATGTAGGAGGAGCATCCACAGAATTAAGGAAAAATTCTGTTGTCCCTTGCATTTCCAGGGCAGTGTAATTGTCTCCTCCTGCCTTGGCCACATGTTGAGGTTTGCCTCCTGGATCTGCCCCTGTACATTGTCCAGCTGAGAAACTGACTGTTGGTTCCAGTAGATTCTTTTCCCAGTGCTTTGAAAAGACTCTGCTGTTGTCTAGCTTGACCTCAAAGCTGTTTTCTCAGACAGTGCTATCCTTTTTTTCCTTCCAGAAGGACTTGCTGCTGGGTGAAGGACTTCCAGTTTCTCATCAGGCACTAGTTTGTGTTTCTACTTTTTTTTTGGTCTCCTGACTGCTCAATTAGACTCCAAGCCTTCCTGCAATTCAGTGATCTAAGAATCCAGGTCACAGTTTCCGTCAGAGCTGCTTCCTCCTCCACCTTTGTTGAGCTGCTCACAGCTCTTCTTCCTTCCTGGGCAGATCTCTGTGCTCCTCAGGCTGTGCCTGCAGATGTGGTACCTTCCTCCTCCTCTGTACACTCAGTCTCCAGCTCTTGTTTTCCTCCCTGAATTACAGACAACAGTCATGACCTGAGATTCAGTCATACAATTCCTGCTAGAAATTTTTCTTTGCAGTTCATGAGACTGCCTTATCCATGGTTCCCTGGCCCTCCAGGTCTATGGGGCCAGGGCTGTCAAGGAGCTGGGAACCACAGGGGTCCCTGGGGCAGCAGGGCAGGACCCGGCAAGCAGGACCCATCCCACCACCACAGGCAGGGAGCAAGGCAGTCCAGGAGTTACCAGGGGCAGCCCCAGCCCCAGGCATCAGTCACCTTTCGGTGGCTAGACCAGGACATCTGCCCGCAGGTGGAGGCTTTGTAGACCAATGGGACCACCCCCCACCCTGCATCCTCCACAACGGCAGGAGGTCTTCATTAACCTTGATGCCATTTCCATGTCCCTAAAGCAGCAGCAGCTGTCAACAAGCTCTGTGCACGCATGGGAAAAAAACGCTTGACACATTCACTCACAAGCATTCCACACAACAGACAAAGACTTTACATCCTCCCTCCTGATGCCTGTGAAAGGTCAGTGGTGTACCCAGAGGCCTTGCTGCCCCACCACCCTTTCCAAGACATGCACCCCTGCCTGTGGCCCAGCAGCTCCATTTGGGGAGCTTCCATGCCTGGCACGACCCTGCTGCAGGTGAGACTGAGTTCAGGCTTGTCCCCCCTGGTCCTGGCTCACTGGCTGGGGGCAAGGACCAGCAGCTCAGGGTGAGCAGAATCTGCTGCTGCCACCAGCTCTGCCCGCTGCCAGCTTGGCTCTACCCTGCCAGCGACACGCACCCACGGCCCACGACGGCTCCAAGTATTTGCAGCAGTCCTCCTTCCTCTGGCACGCGCAGGAGAGCCTTGTGAGCCGCTCCTTCTGCCAGCGCAGCAGCGGTGTCCCATTGTAACACCTGTCCTGCACTGGGGCAGCTGCTGGCCGCTGTTAAGGCTGAGCCTCCTCAATTTCACAGTTTCAAGGGAAGGAAGAATCTTACCTCTTGGAAATCATCTATTAACTGCTGCGTGATAGAAGCCGATTCCTAGCAGAGTCTGCTCCACACACCTACTCATGCTGAGATTCCCATTAATAATTACTCAGTCTGTCAGTCAGATTTGTAGCTGTTGGAGTTTTTTTTACCTACAGGATGTTTCTGTGTCTTTCGCACTTCTCTCTGGTTTTAACGTGATAGCACACACAGGCTGTGCTGTGAACAAGTGAAATTGCATGTTCAAACTTTGGTAAAAACAACTGACAGGCTCTATATTTTATGATTCAAAGGTACTTATAATTCAGCAGGAGGCTTTCAAAGTGCATACATATGTACATACACTCTCCTTTTTCTTTGATTTAATATTTTGCCTGCTTTTTAGAGAAAGTAGTTGCTCATCACACACCTGAATCATCGTAATTTTTTTAAGAACTGGAAACCTGGAAATATTTGCATTTCAGCTTCCCTCTTTTCTGAGTTACATTTGAAGGAGCCTGTTTTAAATCCCTTCTTCTGTTCTTTAAACACTTCTAGACATCTCTTTTGCTCCTACTGTGTTACCTGCATCCTCTTACTGATACCTGGAGTCCAACTCTCTCTCTCTCTCTCCTCTTTCTGGAAAGTCCAAACTCACTATAAAACAGGTCTGACCTCTGTTCTTTAATCACGTTAAAGGCATTTGACCTTTTTTTATAGATGTAGATAACTCCTCAGTGCCAGCAATCCTAGTAACCCCTTTTTGCTAGGCTTTGTCTACTGAAGATTCACAGTAGTGCACCTGAAATAGAACATTCTCCACTAGACCTTACTCCCTGGCATTTACAGACAATTCCTTTTAGACTCTTTTTTTCCTCTTACATAAGAGCATGCTTCTGCTTGGTCATTCTCTGCAAGCAAAAGTAAATTAATATTTCAGTATGCTGGAAAACTTCATTATAAGGATTTTCTGTGCTTGCTTTCTGTACAGCTGGGCATCTCAACAAGTCCAAACAGAGTAATTCCCACGGGCAATGTCCAACAGCAACAGGGTAAAGGAAAAAAAAAAATGCAAAAAACAAATGCAAACAAAAAAAATCCCAACAACAAACCCACATTTGGCATTCATAAAGCAAAACAAAGCTGTAAATGGAGCAACTCACTGAAATAACATGATCTGGCTCCTGTCACCAAACCTATTTCACTCCTGCCTGCAGGAATCCAGCCCCTTGAGCCAGATCATTCCTGGTGATTTTTATTTCCCCGATGTGTGTCCAAAGCCCACAACGTCCAGTGACTTTCACATTCCAGAAGTTCCTTCCCAGAGCCCAGGGCCAGCCTGCTGCTCCAGAGTTGTACATTGTCCCTGAGCAGCCCTAAGCCAACCCTGATGTTACAGAATGTGGCCACATCAGGGCTGTGGTGCAGAGGTCCCTGGGCACCTGTCACTGTATCATGAGCAAATCAAGTACACGGGGTGAAGGGAAGGGTGAGGATGGCAAGATAGGTCTAAAAATCTCCGCAGCTTCCTTTATTCTAGTTCCCAGTGTGAAGCAGAGTGGCCAGTATGGGCTGGGAATGCTTGAGGCCCTTGGCTCAGTGGAACAGCCTCTGGCTGAGCCCTGGCTACCCCTGTGCTTGCCATGGTCGCAGGGCACTTGCCACAAATCTCCAGGCAGAGGAGGGAACTGCAGGGCTGTCCTGGACCACACTTATGGGTATGCCCTGTGGGACCGGTGGCTTTCCACCCCAACTCTGGACACCAGCTGGTTTCTAGGAGCTGTAATCCTCATGCAGTGACAGCTTCCACGTCAGGACTCCTGTTTCAGTACATCGGTCAGGAAGAGTTGCTCGGGTAAGAAGCCCCTCCATGCTCAGTCCTCACAGCCTCACCTCCCGGCAAGTCTCACACGTCGTGTGAGCTGGAGCTCATCACACGGAGCTTTGCTGGGCGAGCTGGGTAAGCGCCTCAGCAAAACGGAAGAGAAAGAAAAGAGATTTCATTTTCTGGCCAAGGACATCCGCTTATCTCTGCAATGCCTGCAAAGCGCTGGTCTGTCCTTTTTTCTTCTAAGAAAAAAAAAAAAGCAACACACCAAGAAAATCTTTGCTGTTGCTTTTATGATCAGCAAGATAAAAAGAACAATTCACAATGGCATTACAGCGCAGGGCTACTGTGAGTATTGCTGATCTAGGGCAACTTTTCAGCCAAGTTGCTTAAAGAGCTTCTTTACCTCACACTGCCAGAGCTTTGTACAGTGGTTCTGGGCACTGTAACCACATCCCAATAGCCTGCAGATATCTAGTTTTTCCATTTTGGCCAGACAAAAACTTCAGTTGAAGAGGGCAGCAATTCTCTCGGCTGAAGCACTCCTCTCATTTTGTGAGGAGCTGCAGCATGGGAGCTGTAACCTTGAGCAGCTTCAAAAAGCTGTGGGCTTCCTGTGCTACTTGGGCTGTGCCTGGCACCCCCATCCATGAGAACCCTCTGTGGGTCATCCCCAGTCTGTCTCCTGGCTTGAGAGCAGCCTGGGAGTCCCAGGTGGTAGCACTGGCTACCAGCAAGAGTCGAGAAATCTGTGCAAGCCTCTCCCTCTTAGGAAACTGTCCTAAGCATTTAGATAGGAGATATCTACTCTTACAAACCAGACATGCCTCCTCAGTAGTAGGGAATATTTATGTCACTTGTCTCTAAAACAAACAAACAAAACCAAAAAGATGGAGAAAAACAACAACCCAAGAAAAGCGGTGTAAACCCTCAGCTGCAACACGCGTGCAGTGCCCGCAGCACCCCAGTGTCCCAGCTGGCTCTTAAAACGGTGGGTGGTTTCACAGCCACCTCACAGATCTTCCAGGGGAAGCGGCTGTGGTTTCAATCCTGACATCAACCATGCAAATCTGCAATTAGGCAGAGTGCACTTTTGGAGCTGTCACTATATCTATAGTAAAGCTGCTCAAAGCGTGTAATTACTAAACACGAACCGTCCCGCAAGAGCCAAGCAGAGCATGGACATGACAAGCTCCTCACAGCCACATCCCTGCTCCACAGCACAGGCAGGTGGTTCTGAGGAGCACAGGCAGCTGGGATGCAGCTCCAGGTGCTCCCAGGGACAGGGGGCATTGCTGGCACCATGCCTTGGGTCCTGGTGGCAGCTCCCATGCCACTCTGAACGTGAGCCTTACGTGCTTTGCCGTTGCAATACTGAGCATTGCAACCGCTGTGTCTTCCTGCTGGTGTCTGCTCTGTGAGATGCCTTACTCTGCTCTGAGTACCTACAGCCTGGAGAGGAGCAAGAAAAAAATGTCACTTGACTGTCAAATTATTTTTCTCACAACTCCTTTTCGGTTTCTTGGTTCTTCTCTGTTTTCAGACTCGCATGTGCTGAAGTCATGTCTAGGTCTTGCACTGCCACTAACTCCATTAGTTCATGGATCTCTTCTCCCATGGAGTTCCTGCAGCTGCTAATGCCTTGCCAGTTATTTCTCATATATTTCCTTTCAAATCTGAATTGAATTAGCAAGCATACTTAATGAGTCACAGTAGGAAGAAAAAAGGCAGATGAAAGCTGACACAGACCAGATGCCTCTTTCAGCCACTGCAAAACACCAGTAGAGAGTGTGGGTAAATGTCAGGTAAATGAGAGAAACCAGGACATAGACAAACAACTTGCCAGGATTTGATCATCAGCTACTTATATAGGGGCTTTGAAAATTCCCTGCCCTCAGGGCATCAACATTTCTCTGAGCTTCTCAAGTATTGTGCGGTTCAAGGGAAGACATTGAGAAGGAGCTCATTTGCATTAGAAAAATGTTGAATAGTGTGGGAACCAACAGTTGAAGGAAGACCAGCAGAAAAGACCATCCTGAGGGAGCACAGCACATAACAACAACAAAAAAGCCCAACCAAACCGCCTCCCCAGGCAGTCTCCCTTCACCTCCTCAGCAGGATACTCTGCCCCTCCTTGAGACTGCTCATTCTCGGTCACTCATTCTCGGTTACTAGTGCCTCAGCACAGCAGCACATGCCCACACAAAGCATTCGGTGCCCACAAGACACTAACTCTCCCCACTAGCAGCACCACAAGCTTATGACTGTATCTTCCATTTTCTGCTCAAGATTCCTATAGGAAATCAAATGGAGGCCCTTACATTCAAGGCAGCTGGTGGCAGGGACTCAGGAGCTGCAGGGAGCAACGCAAGGCAAGGAGCCTGCAAGTGAGAGGTGGAATCCCAAGATGGGGGAAGAGAGTGCCCAGGAGCAGGGGTATGAGACAACCTACCCCTGAGGAAGATAGAGACCTAGAGCTTATCCTGAGAGCACAGCTACCACCTCCACAAGAACACTCACCAGGCACCAAGGGTGCCATTGGCACAGAGTTCAGCACACCACACAGAGCAGAGAGCTGAGTACCCAGCCGCAGTGAAGCCATTTGAGCACAACCCTGATCCCAGGCTAATGCCCTACACCTGCGCTTTGGCTTTCTCACTTATCCTGCACCAACACAGCTGATCCTACTGCTCACTCCAGTGGACAGTGAGCAACGCCACATCCCTCAGCAGCTTTGAAGTCTCTCACTCTTTATAAGCTTCATTGTAGGAAGGAAAATATGTGCACAACTCACATGTGTGGTAGAAACGTAACTCTTCAAATTCTTCTCTTCCACTTTCTTGCTTGTAAGGCTTGAAATCCTGCATATATTTCAAATACCTGTAAATATGCACGTAAATAAATGCATATCTTTTTCTCCCAAGTAAGTGCTGTTTCCCCTGAGCTGTGTACTGCAACAAGAGCTCGGATGAGCACAGATCCCTTGCGCTACCCTCATGCTGGCTGAAGGGGGATCCGGGGCTGCTGAGGGACAACCAAGTGGTGGCAGATATCCCAGTGTCCTGCAAACCAAGCTCCTGTCCTTTGGGTCTTGCACTGGCCACCAGCCTGGCTGAACCTCTCAGACGCCCTCGACTACCTTTTTAAATTATGAAGAAGACCTTGGAGACTAAATGCTAAGAGGAACATACCAGCCCCTCCATTGCCCAGAGAGGTGGTGGAAGCTCCATCCTTCGAAATTTTTAAGACCAGGTTGGATGGGGCTCTGAGCAGCCTGATCTAGTGGGGGATGTCCCTGCCCATGGCGGAGGCAGTTGGAACTAGGTGATCTTTAAGATCCCTTCCAACCCTGACAGTTCTATGATTCTCTTCATCACCCTTTTCTCAGCCCTGTTGAAAGACACCATGAAATGGTTCATAAGCTTCTGTGAATGTAGATGTTCATGAAAAATGTCTCCTTCCCAAGCAGAGCTTCAGTTCATCTTAAGCGCTGCCTTATAGAAACACTCCCAGTGGATGGCTCCACTGGCAGCAGCTCAGATGACTGCAGTGGAAGACCTCTCCCTTTCTTTATTTCTTCAAATCTTTGTTAAAGTAATGTGAAATTATCTTGGGAAAACTGATGGTATTGCCTTTTAATGAAAAGAAATAAGGCATGAAATATTTGTTCACAGAGTTTTTGTTTGTCTGTTTATTTTTCAACTCTCCAAATTCCCATTCTTCCTTGATGGTCTCCCAGGGTGAGCAGAGCCTACAGTTAAAGGCTTGCTGAAGAAGTGAAAACACAGAATTCTTAACCTAAGTGGTTTTATCACTTCTGTTTGCCAGATATTTTATTAAGTGTTAGGAAAATAGGCAAATTAAACCTCCCACTGGCTTTATTATAAATAGATCAGGCACTTGAAGCCCTCCAGTTATTTGCAATTTGTTTCACGAAAAATAAGCTGCCTTTCAATTCTGATGTTCTTCATGCACAGTAAAGGAGGAAGAAGGTACAACCCTTTAGTCCTGATTTGTAGTTTGCTGTTTAGACCCACCTCCTTCCTCCTACGTGAGTCACTTCTGGCAGCTGATAGAGTTTTCTTCCTCTCTCTGCACGAAGGGCATGAGATGTCTCCAGCATCTCTTGGAGGAAAAGCCATCACCCTCTCCAGCCCCTCCTCCATCAGCCACCTGTGTCCCTGGACCCTCTGTGCATCATTCCATTCCTGTGATATCCCCAGCCTCATCTGAGCTGAGTTTATTACAAGCACTGTATCCCGTGGGCTTTGCAGGAGGCTTTTCTTTCCAGCTCAGTGGTGGAGGAAAGATGATGCTTTCAATCCCCTTTGGCCGCAGGCTCCCTCATAGTCCCACAGGGAGGTAAAAGGAAGTGACTGTTTATTAACAGAGGATCCAAATGAGAAAGAGCTGCAGAAAGTAAATCAGAGCAAGGCATTCACTGGATGAGCCCTGACAATCTTGCCGAAAAACTGGTTTTGCAGGAAAAAGAAGCCAAAAGCAGGAAAAGGAACCATGTAGGCAATCACTGAGAAACACTCAGAGAAATACCTTTCCTCATCTGACCTGATAGTTTCTCGTTGTTATGTTATCAGCCCATGAATTCAGCACACCCATGAAGGAGATGTGATATAGGGCTGTGCTTATGGTGTAGTTTTTTGGGTACTCTGATTTGGTTAGAATTTAAGCTACTGTTTATACATATACCCCACTCCTATGAGAATTTCCTGATGAGCTAAGGTACTTCCTTTGCTTTTTAACAGCAGCAAAAACCTCTCTTTCCCTACTGCCTGGGGAAGTACCATGACCAGTTGAGGAGGTAGTGAGGTTTGTGTGCCCCAGGAGGGTCCTAGTGGGCCCCCCTTCCTACACCCCTCCAGCTTCTCCTGTGAACACGCCCAAGCCCGGGAGTGGGTGGCAGAAGACACTGGGCATTGAAGAAGCCAGAAATAGAGTTAGGGAGAGGAAGTTCAAAAATAGCCAAGCTTTTCCTGTAAGCTGGGTTATTTATTCAATTCCTTGTTGTTGTTTTTTCGTTCAGGGACTTTTTTGTTACCCTCAGTGATAGGGGAACAAGGAAAGGGAGAAGCTTTGGGAAGTAAGCAAGGGAACTAAAAAGCCTTTCAAATTAAAGAGTGGGGGGAAAGGCAAGATTTAAGAGGAATGATACCAAGAATAAAAGCTACCCCTAGGTATCAGATTTTATTCACGAAGAAAGAACAGAAACTGAGAACAGCAAGAAAACTTCCTCTTCCACCCAGGCTTTCAGCCACCCTTTGCAACTGGGTGCCCATAACCCTTCCTGGTGCACACCCCGGGGCTGGGGTGCTGTGTTGCTGTGCCCCCTGCAGCCAGCCAGGGACACCCTAGGGGGTGGGAGCCCAGGCTCTTTGCCCCCAAAAAACCACACAGCCCTCCCGACTTCTAACCCATTCAATGCCCTGCTCTGCTTTCTGTGACCCTGCCGGCTGCTGCCCTCCCACCCCATGAGACCCAACCACAACCCCACAGCTCCTTGGGGCAGTGCAGAACTGGGCGCAGCAGAGCGGGGCACAAGCACAGCCAGGATTTCATCAGCAGAAGCTGAGGAAAGGTGAGCCCAAAAGTGAGCAAACCAAACGGCTGCGTTGCTGACACAGGGTGCATCCACGCTGCCGAGGGCTCCTCTGGTGCTGTGTCACCCACCAGCTTTACTTGCCCTCTGCCAGCCCCGTTTGCAGCCCAGCTGCTGAGGGACTTTGCCCAGCTGCAAATGCCCAGGAGGGACTTGGTGGGTGAACTGGCCCCTGCCGAGCCTGGGGAGCTGGAGGGAGCCTGTGTCACCTCACTGAGGCAGCCCACCACAGTGTGGACACATCTGGGGATGTGTGCTGGTGGTAATATATGGAGTGGTAGAGAAGGAGCAGACATTATCTTTACATCAAGGGTGGAACTACATTTCAGGTTAATTACTATCTGGTGTACATGCAGCTGTCACCTGGATCAAATCAGGATCTGTTGTACGTGGAAAGACCCCCCAGCACTGCCGGCTGCATACACACTGGCGTTACTGCACGTGGACTTGTGAGAGAGGTATTTCAGAGAAGTCTGCTGAGATGCAGAGCTATTTTATCAGTGTATTTCACCTGAGGACCTCGGAGTATTTTACATTACCTCTTGTCAGCTTGGCACACTCCTTTAAATGCTCCCCCATGAAAAACGTGGGAATGGGGATGGCAGAGAGTCACTGGGTAGCTCTTCACAGGCCAGTGAATGAGATGCTGGGTCTCAGGCTCTGACTTCCATGTGCAGCTCGAGCCCTGTCAGGGGCTGTCCCTGAGAGCCCTTCTGGCACGGGTGTTCCACCTATGGGACCAGACACAACCGCCACTCCTGGGGCAATGACCAGCATCATGCTCAGTGTGTGCTCAGTGAGTTAATTAGCAAGGGAAGTGAAGAGGCTTCTTCAACCCTGCTCCCAGCAGCATCTTCAGTGAATTCTGCTTTTTCTGCCTAGAAAGGGCTGTAATCTGGAGACGGACCATCACCCATTCCCTGCCACACAAGCCAGCTCTGTGCAAGGGCTGAGACCTCTCAGCTCCCACTATCTGACGGCAGCACTGCTCAGCGTGCTCCTCACCTCAGACCCTGCCCTTTACCCTTAAAAGGTGTTGCTTGATGTGTCCCTGGTTTCCCCTGGCCTCTGTAGACCTCTGCTGCCCACCAGCGACACTGTGGAAGAGGCCCAAACCCTGAGGTCTCACCACTCTTTTCCACAGCCATAAAAGGGAAAGCAAAATGTTTCAATTTGAATGCTCTGAAGTTTTGCAGAATAAACAAACTTTTTCATGTGGACTGCAATGGGGAATAATACACAGAATCTCCATGAGGCGTAATAAATCTTCTGTCTATCGCATTATCTGTGCGCCCATGGCAAATAATACATTAAAGTCCTGAAAATGCTTGGGGAACACCATGTTATTAAAAACCAGGAAATCAGTCTTGCTGTCTTGGAAGGCGACCAAAGCATCCAAGACACAAGTAAAGGTGGGATCAAAACCCAGTTAGAGAGCTGCAGGACTAGTAGAAGCATGGCATTAATGGAGTTCACTTTAAAGGCTCCTAAAACTGGAAACATTTCTTAAACAATGGGAGATGGTTTAACGCGGGATGCCCTTGCAAGCCGGAAGTAACCGTAAACATGTACTTACGGAGTGATAAAACCTTCTATGCTGTAGGAAAAAACGGTGTGAAAAAATGGAAGTATGCTTGGGGTGGAGGCAGCTTTGGACCATTTGTTTGTAGTCTGTCTGAATTCCTTGCTGACCTTGTTTTTAAATCGTCATTATCACAGAGCCCCAACAGCTGAGTGATCTCCAATGGAGAAATGTCCAGACAGACAGACTCATACATTAGGCAGATCTCCCAGGCATAACTTCTTCTAAACAAGTATTGGATGAAATTACAGCCCAAATGGATGTATTTCAATTCAGTTTCCAGTCACTTTTTAAAACTTTCTTAGAAAGCTGGTTAAATGAGATTCAGCTAAGACTAAGGCTCTGTTGTTAAGGTAAAATATCCTGTGCTGTTTTTAAGGTAAAATATCCACACACAGATTATTAATGATTGACTTGGGGGGACATTGCTCACTTTTGTTTGGATACTCTCTCAGCCCATAACAAAACCTTGGGTACAATTTTTCAGCTGGCCTGTGCTGCATAGAGGGTTACAGCCAACCACCGGGATCAACCAACCTCAAATACCCAGGGACGGTGGTGTCGAACTGTAAGTCATTTGAGCAGGGATCTTCTCACCTCCTTTCGGCTGCTTGGGATTGAGCATCACGTCGTTGTTACTGTTCACTTTCCACCTCCAGCCAAAGGACACAGAAAGGACTCGAAAGAGGAGGAAGCAGCCTGTGCCACCTGAAGGGTCTGAGGCAACTGTACCACTGAACATCCTACCTCTGAAGCCTACTGATTAGCTCAGTCAGCAATTATTCCTCATGCTCTAATCCCTGTTTAAAACATCCTGGCCCAAAGACAAAGACAGACAGACCTGGTTCCTGGCAGAACTGAGCACACCTGCAGCAGTGGAGACAAGAGCTACCAGTGACACTGGGAGCAACTCTGCTGGCAGATGATGCATGGGGAACCTTGGTGCCCTGAGCTCCAGCCCTGGCATGCCAGGAACACAGTGGGGAGACCCGCTTTGGGAAACTCACCACTTGGTTATGGTGTAATTCACTCACTTGGTTGTCCATTGGCCTGCTAAAGGAACTTTCATTTTCTGGAAAAAAAAATAAAATAAAATCCATAAATCCTAGGACACAGAAATCTGTAAGTTTTGGGCAGCCACATTTTTTTGAGGTGTAACTTCCCTCAGAGAGCACGACTTAGCCTTCCGTGCCCTTATTAATGAGGACTCTTGAAGCCTCCCTAGTGGGAATCAGAGCTACAAAGCTGGAAAAAAAAAGTTTAAGTAAACAGCCTTTTTTTTTTTTTTTCTTTTTAAAGGAAAACCCCAAATTATTGTGGAAAACCTGGTGCTGGGGGGCAGCAGTGGGAGCCCTGTGCCTCAGTCTGGCCATTGGTATGTGTGCTGCTGTCACCCCACCCCACCACCTTGCCCAAGGTGAGTGATGCTGGGTGGCCGTGGGTCTTCTGAGGCACCTGAGGCAAACAGTGTCTGGCATTTGCTCTCAGCACAGGCTGAAAAGCAGCAAAAAAAGAGGCTTGTGCAGATGGTGGCTGCTGCCTGTATTGCCATGGCAACACATCTGCTTCCTCCATTTCACTGCTCCCAGCCAAGGGAGAGCTCCAGCCCCGACGGTGTCAACACAGGCCCACAAGTCCAAGTCCCAACAAAACACCTTTTCACTGGTTCCTTGCTCCCTGGGCCACAGCCCTCTCTTCAATGACTGTAAAAACCTTTACTTCTCTACAAAGAGTTTGTCCTGCTGCGAGTACGTGGGTGCTCACAGGAGGGTGTGGGTCCTGCGGCAGAGCTGGACCATCACCACCTGAGGTGCTTGGATGCCGGTGCCAGCTGAGGCAAGTCCCTTGAGCTGCTGGTTTCTGACACTGGGCACAGTCAGCAGTTAGGAAGCAGTTCCTCTCCGCTTTCACAACTTTTGCAGAATAAACTGCTGGCGAAGGTAAACCGTGTGCTCGGCAGTTCCTCCAGCAGCTTATTAAGGGTGTCCAGGCCAAGCTCCCTGGAAGGACTGCTTGGGCAGGAGGAGCTGGCACCACCTGCTCGACCCATCCAGCCCTGAACCGGCAGCACCACTTGGTTGCTCTTCTACAGGGCAAGTGCCAGGCTTTGCAAAGCCATTTCCACCAGCTCAGAAAGTTACTTTTCTATTCAACCAGTTCATATGCTTGATAAACTGTTCAGTTTGAAAGAAGCACTTGGGTCCTTGGCTTTGTAGAAGCTTTTTGGCTCATTGAAGCAATGGGTGTAAAATCCCCCAAAGGTTCAGCTGTGTTTTCAAGGAGCATTGTAGCCACCAGCAGGAAGCACAGCTGTGATGGTATTTATCTACCATGTCTCATCCCGCTCAGTCCACATATGGGTTCTGATGACAGTGCTGGTGACAGTGAGAAGGGTCAGTATTCCCAAAATACCACAGCTGCACACTGAGAAATTGCAGTGAGGATGAGGCAACAGATTTGTTACAGTTAAACAAAATAATAGATTCTGTCCCTTTGAGCCTGGCAGTCTCCTGCTCAGCGCACCCAATGCAGAGATGCTGCAGTCACGCAGACAAAGCAACTGCCTCATGGGTAGCATCGCCTTCAAAAGACAGGAAAGAGATGCAGCTCTGCCCCTTCCAGCTGTCCTGCACCCCACCACAGCGAGCCGGTCCCCCTCACCCTCCAGCCCTGCACTGCAGAGCACCGCGTGCCTCGGTAGAGGGACGAACAGGGTCAATGAGGTTGCAGATCTCACCAGCGCTGACCCTGCTTACATTCACTCCTGCTCTTCAGCTTCCTAAAGTTACTCTTTGCTGAGGGGATTACTTTGCTCTGTGGTTTTGTTTGCAACTTGTTCTGGACTTTTAAAAAATCTCATTTAGCTTCTAGACGTAGCTAGCAACTTGTTCCTAAGGGCAACCTCGTGACTGTGCTGAAGTTCTGTGCTTCTTTAACTGCTTTCTTCTTTCTGCTCACAGCAAGGAAACAGGATGCCACAGCTTTGCCAAAATATTTTACTAAACAAATAGAACTGCAGGCAGTCTCCACAAGCCATTCTAACAATGCCACATGACCCCAACTGGCAAGAGACAAGGGCTACATTTAAATTTAATTTTAATTCAGCAAAACATCAACACTTATTTACTACAGTCCATAAAATTCATGCGATAAAATACCTCCGACAGACAGCTTAGTTGCCCTCTTGCTCCAGCAATGTAAAAGCACAACAAATCAAGTCAGCACGTGTTCTGCAGTATCACACCAGGCTGGAAGCAACCCCTGCCCTAGCAAGTGACTCCTCACTGAAATCTCTGCGTGCTCTGGGACTCTCAGTGCATCCAGCAGTCCTAAATTCCTTTGTCACCTCTGTTTTGTTCCCAGAGGCCTTCCAATTGCCTGAAGTAGCTATGAATCCACCCTGAGTATAAATTATACATCGCAGCACTGTAAAGGGACATGGTCACACACATCCCATTTGGCCTGTTGACACTGGCTTTGAAGGAAGCACCATCTTGCCATGACCACCCCAGCCAAGCCACTGCCACCTTGCCACGTCAAGGACGTTGCTGGCTGTGCCACCCAGACCCCTCAGTTTACATACAACTTCATCAGCCTTGGCAGCAGAGGAGAGGATGGGCTAACAAAATCGTGCTTGATAGCAAAACAGTTCAAATTTGCCTGCGATGTAGGTGGTTTACTCCTGGGACTGCACACCTTGCCAGTGCTGCCTATGATAGTACCCGGGGATGTGGCCCTGGTCAAAAGCCATCAAACCCCACTGGCCCTGATGGTCGCATTCCTTAAGGTTGTTGTATTTGTTTTCTCATTGGTAGCACAACCTCTGGGCACACTTGGTCCCTCCCTGGCCCAGGACAGGTAGAGGGAGCCTTGCTCTGAAGGTCAGCTCCAGTTCAGACCTGTCCACCTGCAAACAGCCCGTGTGTGAGGATCCAGCATGGCCTTGCCAACCACCATGAGTAGTCCTCACAGTTCACTTGCCAGAGCCAAAGCTGTCAGCCACAGCCCAGTCACAACACGGCCTTTTTGTATTGAGACAGCTATAAAAACAGAGCTTCTCTGCCAGCACAAGCGCCTTCACATGTGTCCCCAGAGCCAGAGGACTGAAACGAGGTCCTCAGGCTGAGCTGGGCTTCCTTATGCGGAAGCTCTAGGGCCATTGCCATCCATTGCATTTCTGCCAAACCTCATGTTCCCCTGCGGAACACCAGCCCTCTCTGGTCCCAGTGGGAACAGGGCAGGTCCAGCCCAGATTTGTCTGACACAGGATGCGTGATGGGAAAATCAGGAACGGAGTGTGGGGTATGTGGGCTCCCACGGGTGGAAGGGGACCTGCAAAGACCTGTTGCGCTGAACCACCCCGCCGGCAGGACACTGCCTGCCCGGCCCTGCCCCAGTGGGAGGAGGCCGAGGGGCTCATCCTCAGCCTCCTGACAGACCCTCACCTGCCTCTGTGGTCTCACAGTGGCCACGGGCAAAGGGCTCCCACACAGCCACTGCTCATGGGGATGGAAGAGGCAGTGGAGAATACCTACACCCTCAGTACAAGGGCTATTTCTGAGGCAACCACAGATGACAAAAAAAAAAAAGACACAGAAACTGCCTCTTCTTCATCTGAATCGTCAGGGCTTCATGTACCTTCTGAAGGAGAAAAGAGGACAGAAATGCAATTTTCTTACCATCACCCACACTATCGAATGCAATGTAAGAAGACAGACACGCAAACCATCATGTTTATTGGGAATTCTCAGCAACTATTTGGTATGAAGTGAAGGTCAAATTGGCACTGTCATTGCTGCTTGCTGGCAAGCAGGTGATGTAGCTGCTGGTGGGGTTATGCCCCAGGAGCCTCAAGGGGTATCTGCTCCAGTTAACTCCTGATCCCCAGCAGTGTATTTAGCAAACTGAAAGAAGAGGTTTGTTGGGGCCTAGCTAAGAACAACTCCTGCCACCACAACAATAAACAGCGTAACATCTGCTCCAGCAGTGTGACCTCATTGCCCCAAGGGATCCCCACAGTGGTTTCACCTGTGCTGTCATTCTCATCCCACTGGGATCGGCCCCAAGACGGTATCTGCTGTGGGGACAGTGGGAAGCAGCAGGACTGTGAGGAGCATCTTTGCAGGGAACAGTCCGGATGTTAAGGGCAGACACCATCCGCAAGGCTTCCTCTACTCCTCCTCTACTTCTCTGTGAGGCCCATCGTGCCCCAGGGGTGATGTGTCCCCAGCAGTGCTTATCCGGATGCAAAGCCAACTGCCGGCCCTTGTGCTTACTGCTCCCCTCCTCCCGCTGGGACTACAAGCACCAGAGAGATGCATTTCTTGCTCCAGCTTGGCAGGATAGCATTGTCTCAGTATAAAAACCAAAAACTGAAACAAATTATTGCTTCCAACTAAGAGACATAGAGAAATGAGGAGAACGTCCCACGCCAAGCACAGGCAGCACGAGCCACAGATTTATTGGGGGTCACGTCAGACACAAGGGCTGACAGCATCACTTCCCGCTGCAGCGCAGGCACACTGCGGGGGAGGCAGGAGTCCTCGGACCCCGGCTGTGGGCTGCATGGGGGCCAGGGTGGGACCCCCGGTCGCAGGGCCCCCGCACTCCCCAAGCCCTGGCAGAGCACAGGGACCCGTGGAGCGGGAAGGGCTTCCTCGCTGGCTGCCAGAGCGAGTGGATGGAAGGAGGTGCACAGGAAGTGAGACCGGGCGGCTATAAATCCCGTCAACTCTAACGATGTTTTTTCAAGCATATTTTCCTGACTTGCCTCCCAAGGGATCAAATCCAAAAGATGGTTATGTGTGATCTTTAGGTAACCCAGAAACAAAATGTTTCCCAAACAAATAATCACATTGCAGTCTGACAATGTCCATTATTACAAAAGAGCATTTTATTTCAATTTTTTTTCTGGGTGTACTATATTGCAATGTAACACTAAGCAGGTCTATTATCATATTAAGTTACTTGCTACAGAATTAAGAAGTTTGTCCATTTGGTCAAATTTCAAAAGTTTTTCCTTGGCATTCTTACAGGACTCATCACCACTTAAGCACACAAATTATTGGAAGTGCCAGAATTGTGATATGAGACTTGGAGCGGGCGCTTTCCAATCAAATTCGCAAAAGTTGTTGGGCAGACGAGATTAAAAAATGTCAGCACAAAATATCATCCTAATTTTGACCAAAGGGGAGATGCACATAGAATCACAGAATGGCCTAGGCTGGAAGAGACCTTAGAGATCATTTAATCCAACCTCCCTGTCATGGGCAGGGACGCCTCTCAACTAGATCAGGCAACATATGAGGACGGAACGGGAATCGAACCCATGACCTTTGGTGTTTCAGCACCACGCTCAACCAAGTGAGCTAAACCAGCCCTCTAACATCTCCAGATTTTGATCATAAAGTATATTTCCTTTTCAAGTATAACGTACTATTAAGGTTCTCTTATTTTTGATGTACTCTTCATTGTCTTTGCTTCCATTACCAAGGAAGATCTGTATTATTTTTGAGCAATAATGTAAAATGCCTTGCTAATATTCTGGAACTGTCACACTTGTAGGCACCTGATTAATGTAAATAGTTACATAAATTGTTTGTATATATACAAACCATGCCTAAAGTATTTATCCACAAAATGTCCATCCATTCTAAGTCAAATACTGTAAGTCACAGGAAAGTCTAGTACGCATTGAATGTGAATATACATATGAGCAGTACATGAATCACTGAGTAAATATGGCACTTTTACATATTTTCCTGGATGTCATACAGAATTAGGAAAGAATCTTCTCTTAGATGACGCATTTCTAAAATACTGTAACATGGTTTTGGAAAATACACCCCACAGACTAGACAGTAAGAAGTTTAGAAAAATCAACAGTGCAGCTACCTGAGTTTGTTCCATTAAGTTTCAGCAATTAACAGTAATGTGGTATTTTATCATTCACTGCAAGCCTGAGGGTTGTCTACCCACAAAAGCCATGCTGCCTAACCCTGCTGTAGATGAAACAGCACAGCTCGCCGAGCATGTGGCTTCGCAAGATGATGAACTGCCCGAGCAGCTCAGCACCTCCAAAGTGACTTGTCCCACCATCTCCTTGCCCGGACCCTGGCTGCAGAGTCCCGTCCCCTTGCTATTCCCACCCTCATGTCCCTCCGGTCCTTTGGAGAGCTGACCCAGTGGAGAATTAGTCCCTTTTTCAAACTGGCTTAGTTTTCTGCTGGCTTAAAAAGTTGGTTTGTCCTGCGGAGGGATCAGACCAGCACCAAGCCAGTAAATGTACAAGAGAAGCAGCTGGAACATTCTGGCAGGAACAGGGAGCATGCGGGGATGAGGGAACTGGTTCTTTTTGGTGACAGCGAGCTGTCTGACCCAACTGTCTCAGCAGACCAAACCCTTGGAGAAGATACAGTTGTTAGTGCTCAAGTGCTTAGACCGGTATAGTTTATTCCTGTCCAAGTGAATAAAGATATGCCAGCACAAGGCACTTTATACTCATGTAACTGTGTCCACATGAGGGGCACTGGTGTGAGTATAATCAGTAACAAACAAAACTCCACATCCCCTAAGTGACGTATTTACAAAAATGGCATAGAACAAGTCTCCAACCTTCAGTTATGAAATGTGCATAACTTCCGTTCAGAAAATAGACCACGAACTACACATGAAACAACAGTGGACACAAAATAAATTAGGGATTTAAAATGCTACATCTAGGAACATAAAGATTTTTTTTTTAAAAAAAAAACTTTAAACGTAATCCCATATTTCAGATCTAAGTAAGAGAACTATACAGCTCGACCGATTACTTGGACATTTTAAACAGTTTACATTCATCAGGGACAACAGCACTTTGGTTTACATAATTAGGTTAATATGAGCAATGAAACATTTCTCTCCCTCACATTACATCAAAGTGAAATACATTTAGAATATGTATACTGCCAAGCTGTTCCAGTAAGTGCCTTCCACACACGAGTAAGAGTAGCTCTCGCTAGAGCTGCATCAGTTACAGGTCTTTATTAGAACTAAATCAAACCCCTTTAGAAAAGCTTGCTTTGATTCCTTCACGCCTGACCCATTTTTGATTAATCACATGGATCTTCTCCAGAACTCAGCCAAGTGCAAAAAAATAAGTCTGACTTGGTACTGTGGCAAGCCCACATACCAGATTGCACAGCACAGCCTGGATTACTGGGGAAATTCTCATTTTAGTTTGTCTCCCCACCTTTACAAGTCAGACTCTTAAAACAACAGCATGCTTTTGCACCAAGCTCAAGAACCAGATTAACCGTAGTTCTAGACACGCAATGGCAGTTAGAAAACGTTTAAGAGCAACCAACCTGACAATCATCAAACAATCATTTTACATAACTTTAAAGTATCAGCAACTCAACTTCTGCAATTTATGAACAGCATTGCCTCCTAGAGAAAGAAGTACTTACTCCTAGATAATTCTTGCGAAGCATTTATCCAGTGCCTGCATCTGACTCAAATATGTGTTGTTCGATAGAATGAAGAGAGATCCTCCCAGCAGAATATTTTTACTATCATACAGCTATTTTTGATTAGCTTACATTAGCTTGTGAGCAGCACAAGTTATCATATATCTGCCAAACTTGCCTAAAAGAAGCAAATGGCTGGATTAAATAAACAATTGAACACGGCTTCAGAGGATAAAGTTCCCAACCTGATGCATAATCATTACAGATTATTATTTTAAAAAGCAGACTTCCAACTGTAGGATTTCTGATCTAATTACTAGCTCGGAGATGAAAATGTAGCCTTCATCACTGTCTTCTGGTAGGCTGAGAGTTTTAAGAAGTTAATGTATTCGTTTAATCTCATTTTTCCAAACCTGCAAATGTTCCTACGCTGAGCTCGGTTATGTGGCACCCAGGCTCAGTTAAGGAACGTGTTAGATGCTCTTTCCTTATCAGAAGCTTTACAAACTAAACATGATTGCACTTTTTTTGGATCCCACTCCTGCAAGGTGCCAAGCATCGCGCAGGGGAAACGAACTGCGGGAAGCACATGGCACTTTCTCCTTGCAGGACGGGGTGTTTAGCGGAGGACGGGGATTTTTATAGTGTTTCATCTCGCCGGTTTGACACTTCCACCACAGTGAGTTCATTGCACCCCTTCCTTTCAAGTCAGCAGGAAATGGGCAGCTGCGTCCCTTTGCACTGTCTGGAAAATCTTCAACGTGAGTCACTTTGGTCCTGACTCCTCTGTGAACTGTGACCTTGCTTCTCCTGCACCAGAGAGGCAACGGCAGTCAGTGCCTCCTGCTCGGCGCGGTGTGTGAACGGACTGGCTGAACTTGCCAAAAGGCCCCGAAGGAGTTCTGCATGCTCCCTCAGACCCAGCAAAATACCTCAACAAGCTTTTCTACGTGCTTGGACCGTTTGAGGAAACCATGTCATAAATCAAAAAGGATGGTCGACCCAGATTTGATCTTGTTAGATGCTGAACACCTTCTACTGCCACTGAAGAAAGAAAGGAAACAAGGCATTCAACACCTGCAGCACCACCTGTTGAAGACCATGTCTGAAAAGATTAACAATAACCAGGAAGACAATATAATCATCTATTAAAACTTATGCAACCCAAAGCATACAGCTTAAACACAGTTTCCCTGTTGGGATCAGGCCAAGGAAAAAAAAAAAAAAATCAGCAGATAAAATCACTTACTTTTACCAGTAAAAATTAAGTTACAGACACCCTTCTTTTTAGGGCAAACCAAACTTTAAAAATATCTTAAAACAGTGAAAAAATACGAGAAAATTTTATTTTAAAAATATATGTACTCCTTACTCCAAACTTGTTTTGTACAGAAAGGATTTGTCTGAAAAAGAAAAAAATAATGACAAACTAAATGCATATTCAGAGTATGCACTGTCTACATCCTATTTGGTAGAAGCATTATTTCTGTAAAACTGAGTGAGAGGTTAGTTATTCAGCTTTCATTTGTTCCCTGACATCGGAAGGCAACGTTTCAAACAAGGTGTCCTCTACAGTGAAACCAGTCCGCTTCAGAGCTCTACATTCACCGAGCTCAGGTGGGAGGATTTCAAAGTGATTTCCTTTAATATCCAAGTAGGAGAGGAATACCAGATTACCAATTTTAGGTGAAAGGACTGACAAGTTATTTTTCCCAATTTTCAGAGTCTTCAGTTTTTTGCAAAAGTACAGTTCATCTGGCACGCTCTCCACTTTGTTGCAAGTAATGGAAAAGTATTGTAAACTCTGCAGAACTCCTATTTCAGGTGGAATAAAGCGAATGTCATTGTAAGACAAATCCAAAAATCTGATTTTGTTGCATAGGAATAGGTGGGATGGAAGAACCTCTATCTTGTTATGGCTGAAGGAAAGCCGCTCGAGACTGGTGAGTTTCTTTATGTGCTCTGGGATGTATGTTATACTGTTGTACCACAGCTTTAGGATTGTCAGTTTTCGCAGATGTTGAAAACTTACTATTTCTTCAATGGATTTGAGGTTGTTTTCCTTCAGATCCAGTTCCTGAAGACTGAGAAGGCTGAAGACCGCATGAGGTATGCGCTCTAAATCACAGTGAACCAACTCCAGCTGCGTCAGGTTCACCATTTTCTTCAGGTTGTTGAGCATCACTAACTTGGTGCCATCATTATGGATGCACAATTTTTGCAGATGACTTGAAACATCAACTGCAGATTGTGGGATTTTGGACAAATTACTTTTTATGTAAAGGACTTTAAGGCTTTTAAGTTCCCGAAAAGATTCCAGTGTAATGTTTTTGGAAATATCGTGACCTAGGGAGCCAATTAAATAGAGCTCTTCCAGATTTCTGAGGCCATACATCCAGTGTGGAAGTTCCCTGATGTCATCAAACTTGACGCTCAAGATCTTGAGATTCTCCTTCAGAAATGCCAAGGCGGCGCTGTGGATCTTCACAGAGCACTGGTGCAACGAGAGCTCCTGGAGATTGTCCAACTGTGCGATGGTTGCTGGTATCATTACGTTATTAATTATTTCAAGTTTTAAGGACTGCAGCTCAGTAATTTCAAAAACGGTGTCTGGTAGTCCAGACAGCATGAAAAGCTGTAGCTCCAAATGGCTGTGGGAGTTCGTCTGCAGCCTCTGTCGCAGCTTATCTGCCGTCCACTCGTTGTTTAGGTTCAGCTGTTTCAGCTTATTTTCACTGACTTCAGACAGGAAGACAGCAAACCGCTTGGAATAGAGAGGATCATACTGATCGATCATATGAAGCATAAAAGCAAAGTCGTTCTTGACGTCTGGGATATCATCAATTCCCGTCTCTTGCCGAACATATTCGAAAGAATATTCTTTCAGTGAACGGTAGAATAACCAGTACAGCGTATAAAGGCATGTGAGGCCGTAGATGCTTACAAAGCATAGATAGCAGTAAGAAAGTTTAGAGAACAGATGTGCCATCGTGTGATTACAACAAAAATTCTTATATCCTGTCATGTCTTCGATATCAACATTACAGACCACTGTAAAATTAACTTCAGAGACAAGTGCTGTGTTGTAAGCAATAATAATCAGGAATTTAATTACCTTAAGTACAGTCTGGCGAACGTACATGACGTAGAGTATATCACCCTCCTCAACATGCAGCCTAAATTTCTTCACCTTTTCAAACAGTGCTTTGGCTTGTTCTCCTTCTTTCTTATCTAATGCCCCAGGTGTTCCCTTATCCACAACTAACTTCTCAGGGATTGATTTTAAGGACTGTGTCTTGACCAAAGTGCCTTCAGTGCTTGGCTGGATAGTATTAGACTTGTTTACGTTGTTCTTCCTGTTATCTTTCTCTTCAGAGTCTTCCCCTGACACTTCAGATAAGGCTCTCGTTGTCCAGGGAGAATCAAAACATTTCCCAAGTATAGAAATGAAGTGTTCAATTTTGGAGCTTGATCCAGGGAATTTGAACCAAAAGTTACTACACAGCATGAAGACCAGTGTGTGTATAAGGACAAGATAAGGGAAGTACTTGGCATACCAGTGCAGAGCACGCTCGTAGCACACCTGATTTATAAAGCTGTATTGCTGAAGGTCCAAATCAGTCTTCAGTCCTTTCATTTCAACTGTGGCTGGAGGGGTGGATGGCTTGGGTGGAGGGATCGGGGTTGTATCCGGGATTGTGTTAAACACATTTGAACTATTAGACTGGTTCTGGCAAGGCTGTAGGCGCTTTGGAAGGCATATTATCTTGTCTTGCATGACCTGAAACACACAAAAAGATATCTTTTAAACTAATGCACAAATGATGGCAGTACCTCCAGGTGGTAGGCACTCCTCCCCACAGTCTGGCACTTGGCCCCACAGGCTGTGCTATTATTATTATAATTCCCAGGGAGACACTTGTTCTATATGCCAAGAACTAGGTCATCCCTTCTCATCTATGGTTAATTTTCCATAATTTGAATAAGAGAGCATCAAGACAATACAGAAGAAGGAAGAGCATGGGTAGTGCTTCCAGAAAACACAAGGGATCTCCTCCTGCATTGCTCTCCCCAGACACACACTACTCTTGCCAGGTGTATTCAGCCCAGCTACACGCTGTTCAAAGACAGCTTAGGCTTGAAAGCAGCATTAACTGCATTCATGTGGCTGTGCGCTCACACTGGGATGTCTTATCACACCAAAAATGGCTGACAAAGAGCTAATGTGGGCATATCTACACTGGGACATGACTAATCTTCAGTCTTAACACAGACAGATAGCAATAATACAGAATTGACGGCATTTGTGTATGTGTGTGCATGGACATAATTTTTATTCAGTTTCTCATACACACACATAGAGCCCTCATAACACACTTGGGGAAAAAAAAGTAGCTCTGTCCTTCTGCCCTTGAGTCTGTAACAGAAGAAAAAAGTAACTTTCTTAATTTGGGCTGGTCATCCATGTTGACAAACAGAGGTGAGAACACCTTTAGGGACCAATCACCTTTGGTTTAGCTTGGGAGAACAGTTTGAGTTCAGTGCAAGGCTCTCTACAGGTCTGAATTTAAAATACTAATCCATGAGATAAGCCAAGGAGCTCTGTTATTTGCCCTGAATTACTAACTGGGACTAGCCCAAACTAAGACTGTCAGTATAGATGTATTCTTTGACATCAGGGTTGTCGAAAGCGCTAAGTGTAGGGTATGCAACAAGAGCCACCAAAATCAGAGCCTCCTTGATGATCCACCTGGGGCAGGAGGATGTTAAGATGAGACCACGTGTGTTTTGAACAGTATCAGTGCCATAACTGTTGACATGTCAAAAACTCCTGCAGTTAATTTTTGTCTGTAAATGCTATTCTGATATACACCCTTACTTACGTTGGAAGTTGGAATTAAAAAACCCACCCGTTACGTGCAGTGTTTCCACATACTATTTTCCAGTCTGCTATTTTCCAATCAAGCAAGTGAACTTAAAAATAACAGGTGTTCTACTTTGTGTGCTTAAACAAACATTGAGCTACTAATGCAAAATTCAGTCCTACACGGGGATTTTTAAACATGGACATCACATCTTTTCAACTGAAAATAATTGCAAACAGAGAACACAGGTAAAACTGCAGTTGATTTCATGCGAAATTTGAAACACAGGATGCGAAAAACTTGTGCCATGCAAGTGAGAAAATTCCCCTGAAGAAAAAGCTCTGTCACCATGTCCCTTCAGCTCCATTTCTAAATCATGCCAAGAAACATGAGATCCATGTTTGAACTAGTACCATAACTTTCTACTTTTGTGGAGTCCATTCCAAACAGTACTTTCCATTTCTTTTCAGCTTTTGGCTCTTTAGCAAAATGTAAGTAACAGTGATTGACAGTAATGTCAACTGTTTACATGTAGATATCCTCAGAGATGCTTTGGAATGGAAGAGGCATAGTATTAGTTGTGGGTGGTGTTAATAAAATAAGCACATTCATTTAAAAACTCTTTGAAGCATGATGACAGAAAGAATATTAGCATTTGCCAAATGAAGAAAAGCAGAAATTACAAAATTACATTTTTCAAACTTTTAAACAGAAAAATGGTAGCAAATAAAAACTTAAGTTGATCTAAGTTGTTTTGTTATGCTAAATTGTGGGAAAAACAAGCATTCAGGCACAAGCCAAACCAGCAGCTCTTATCTTAGTTGGCACCACTCCATCGACTCTAGTGCAACTCTGCTGATTTACAGCTGCTCCTCGTCTGGGCTGTGTTATTTGATGTTGCTACCTTGCTTTAATCCTGGGACCAGCAAATTTTTGCTTTGTTCGTGGTGAACCCAAGAGATAAACCAAGATCTGACACCATCCTTCCGAGGGACCTTCCTTGTTCGTGGTGTTCTTCCAGCACCCTTGAGAGCACCCGCCTCGCTTCTGTCGCATTCGGTTTACCTGTAACGTGCACCCAAACACACCGATCATCAGCATGGCGACGGAGAGATAGTCTGTGAACACATCCCACCAGGGCTTCAGCACCCTGAATGCCGGCTGCTGCTCCGAGAACTGGCGAAACTCGGTCACGGGAATCATCCTGCAAAAGAGCAAGGCCAGCACTCAGCCTCCTGGAGCCCACACCCCTCAATCCGCGCGAGCAAGTACTTCTGTGAGACTGGGAAAAAAAACTGCTCGGGAAATGAAACTCCCGTGTGGCATAAAAGTTTTGAGCTACCTCCCAAACAGTCCCTCTGACAGCCTGCCTCAGAAGAGGATGTTTGTGCTTCCTCCCTGCAGTTCCTGTGAGGAAGGAAGAGCAGGACTGGCGACCCATCCATGCAGGCAGGCAAACCCCTCTCTGCGTCGGCTCCCGGCAGATCTGATGGGTCAACAAGGCCTTCTGAACCCCTGGAAATCAGCTCTTTCTGTAAGTGGTGACATCCAGTTTTATACACGTTAGCCCTGATCACAAAGGTCTGGCTAAAACGCATGTGCTGCACTCAGATTTCACAGGCCCTTTTAGCTGCCGTGTTTCGTTCCCTTCCGTTTTATTCACAGTGACTTCAGGGATGCTTTGGAATATTTGTATGCATACTCATTGCAGTTTTAATTCTACTATGTTTTGAAAGCAAGTTGCTAAAGTGACGTAGCTAACCAAAACTACAGGCAGATCAAGGGCTTTATCTACGCCTCAGATGTCTGGGCTTACATCATCACTTCCTCTGAAAAATCAGCTAACACATGAGCATGTACAGGCAAAGCAACTGATTTTAATGCCTATGGCATATTGAGTAACTGAATCCCTGAGATCAAACCAGTACTGAAACTCCCCAGTAAGTTACGATGGAAAGATAAATTCGCATGGGAATGTAACAAAAACATTCCCAAGGCCAGTTTAAAAATTCGTCCTTTAACACTGTAAATGCTCACCAGGATTGCTTCACATCACAGTAATATCAGAAGAGTCTATATTCCTGATTCAGCTGTGCACTGGGACCTGCTGGTGTGGTTTGGTGCCATCCAGCCGTGCACAGCCTTCGCGATGAGCACACGATCGCTGATACGCAGCCAAGGGACTTAAGGGATCCGGCTCATTCAGAGCCAGGGATCTGGCAGGGAAGGACTCGGGCCCTAACGGCTGCAATTCATGGCAAGCCTACATCCATCCTGAGAATGTGTAACTGACTCCCATTACTGCGGTCATAGTCATGTGGAAAGACACTCTGACATCTCCTCAGAGACTGCCGCGCCTCTGCTTGCCCAACTCCAACGACTCTGTGATTAGTTGGTCCTCAGGAGGCACCACAGTCCCCAGAGGTAAGCAACGTGGGTTAGTAGCCAAGTCAGGGCTTTGCCGCATTCTGAAAGATTAGCACAAAAACCTCTAAACTCTTGTTCTCTGCGCCCCTTTCCTCTTGCAACTCTTCTGTGTTTCTTTAAGCACTGCTTGGCCAGGCAGGTGAATCTCTCTCTCTCTCAGCCTCTTGTCCTTCTAAAAGCTGTCCCCAGGACGCACACTACAAAGCCAGATGAATCTGCACACACCTCTGGCATGGCTGCCAATCCCCAAGAGGAAGGCAGGCTGTCCTCAGCAGCACTTGCAAATTAATAGACCATGACCGCAAATGATGGCAACGCAAGCCTGGCTTCACGCAGCCAGGTCAGAGGCTCAGCAGCATCTATGCCAACAGGCCTGAATTGCTGCAGTGGTGGCAAAGGAACGAGGCACTCGTTACCAAATCGCACGCAGTCAGGAGCCGCAATTCCGATTTCTGTGTGCCTGTTTTGCAAATGCTCAGCAGACCTATCAGGGAGGATACACCTCTACAACAGAGAACAGCAGGGGTAGCTGCTGGGACAAACCTTTGTTGCCTTTCACTTTTCTTTTAGAAGGATGTCATAAATTAGAGATGCCCCATGCAGTTTTAAGTACATGCCCAGCACTCCTTCAGCTAAACCGAAGGAGAGGAAACCCTGCACTGGCAGCTCCCAGCAGTGCCTGAGCTGAAGAACATCAAGCACCGATCTGCCATACCTGCACGCATTTCACTGCCGTTGGTAACGAATTTCCCTCCTCTTTTTTATTTCCACATAAAAGGTAGGTGACTGGCAGCAGCTGATAATTAAAAGATAATTTTTCCATCAAGCATTGAAAAGCATATAGAATTCTTAGAAGAATACACTAACACAAATGTTAACTAATCAGTTTCCATGCAACAGTCCTGCTCAAAGCTTTCTAACACACTGTTGGCACAGAATTTGAGGCCAGTTAGCTGACTGGAATGACATCGGTACACTGAAGAATACGTATCAACAGATTGCTTTAAAATCAGTACATTTTCTCCCCCCCCCCCTTTAATAATGGCTTATGAGTGCTTTTTCACATTCTGATGTCACAGCCTCTAGAGGTCCTATTTGTTTTCCAAAAATACAGGAAAGTTGAGCGTCAGGTAAGACTCTCATGTTTCCTGCAGCGGAGACTCTTGAGAAAACACGAGCGCTCACAGGCACCAAAACATGCGCAGACCCAGTCCCCACTGGTTAGATGCCTAAGCATGGAACAGGGGCAGTGCCTGACAGCAGATGGGACTGAAAACTATCGTGCAAATCACTGTGCAGGGACAGCTTTCAAGATCAAAAATTATTTTGGCTGATCTGTTTGATGGGTTTTGCTCTGTATTTTTAGGGGTCTTTGCTGTATTATATATTTGTTTTATTTCTTCTAAAGTGATGTGCGGCGAATTTAGATGAAGGCAGATAGTTTCTGGCACCGCAAATACAGGCTGCTCTGATCCCTTGTTCCCTTTAGAGGCTGCTGTTTGCATAGTGTGACTCCTCATTAGCAGACTGCACATACTGTTACGCTGGTTAATGGGCCAAGCAGAGAGAGACCGGCATACAGAAAGCCTCACTGAGCCGTGCTAGAAAACCCATCTCTGAAGATGGAAGGTTTGCAGTCCAACATCAGACATCAAAATCTGTCTGTTGCTTATATTTTCCTTTGTTTTTAAAAAAAGGAAAAAAATGTCACTGGATGATGGCAATAGTACTGCACATTGTAATGGTTAATAAACCGAAGTCTAATGACGGACAATATCTTTTAACTTCAGAAAAAAAGACCTTCACAAGAAGTTTTAAATTAAGAGATTGGATGTGAAGAATTGGGATAAACGTTTTTCAACATCCTTAGGAGAAATCATACCGCTTCTCCCCTTGCTGCACAAGCAATAAAGAGCAAATGCTGGAAAGAAGCGCCGAGAAGCCTAGGCTTACCAGCACTACTGGTACCTGCATGCAGAACAGAATGCCACAAAATCCCTTTTTATTTGTCTCCCTCTTTCCTCTAGCTTCTCTTCTGTTCTCGCCTGCCTGCTGACTGAAAGGCCATCTATTAGCAGTGGCTCTGAGGCCTCAGAAAAGACACAGCAGGTCCACGTGGCTCAGAGCAATCCTGGAAACGTGCTCCTGCATGTGGCCAGAGTCTGGCTCTTCCCCACTGCTACACCCAGAGCCACACCAGTGCAGGACTCATTTATAACCACGCATAAAACGGGTCTGTACAAAATAAAGCGATTCAGTCAGTCATGAATTTAAACTAATCAAAACAGGGATGCTAAAAAGTCACACTGCAGCCCAAATCATGGCAGTCTCTGGGACAGCACACCAACTACTTCAGATTTTTCTCTCTTCTTACAACAAAGAGATAGAGGAAAAGGCGTTCAACATTTCAACTGCTGAAAACTGCATTACTAATTTCATCTCACATTCAAAATGCTATTTAATGGCACAATACATTGTAGCTGAAATGTGGAGCCTGACATGTTAAATACTATTCTAATCTACTTTATGAAATATTGAATTCTAAATATTGGATAATTTTTTCAATTAAAATCAGAACTTGTTCTCTTTTTTCTCTCTTGCATTTCTGATAACCCTCGGTCTCCAGGAAACCGTACATGAGATAAATCATCTGGTATTCAGCTACCAGAAATAAAAAATGAACCTGGATTAAGAAAAAACAGTTTTACTGGCTGTTAAGCAGTGCTGCAGAAAAGAGCTGAGGGTTTGCCAAATTAAGTCAAAAAAACCTAAACCAAACAAAACCCCAATACCCCCCTCACCAAACCCAAAGCTGAGGGCAGAGAAATTAGTGTGATTATCATTATTATTTGAAAATTTCTAGGAAATACAGAAAACTCGATGAGTGAAAATGAATGCGTGAACTACAGGGATCAGCTAACGCATGGGCAACTAGCTGCAAGACACAACGACCTAATGTGACCTAAAAGAGTTAAGGGGAATAAATAGATCCAAGCCAGAGAGAAAAATATTGGAAACAAATTAGACTTAATAAGTCAACAGATTGAATCAAAGGATGATTGTGAAACGGCTGCACTGTGGAGCCAACCAGCTTCCCACCAATTGGCCTTCATCAGAGGAAATAAAGGAAAGCGGTAGGGACAGTTCAGAAGTAATGAGGACTCTTGCCAGTGCTGCTAAAGAGAAAAATGAGTACATTTTACGAATTGGGCAATCCACATGATGTGCACTGCAGAATGTAAAGGAAATTAATTAAGTGATTAGCTTCCTGCCCGCTGACAGCTCAGAGGATGCTCGGGTGGGCAGCCTGGGGGGTTTCTGGGCAGGGACCGCTGTTGTAGCGCTGGAGCCCCCGGGGCAGAGAGGCACAGCCAGGGCTGTGGGGCAGTGGCCAAACCTCTGCCACCAGCGCTGTGTCAGCAGGACCTCTGCGCGAACGGGCACAGAGATGCTGACGAGCAGAGTTTCGAGCTGTAGCTGTAGCTCCCCTATCCCCACCAGCAACAGCAACCCAACAGAGCAGCCCTCCCCAGCCGTGGCCCAGCGAGGCCACCAGAGCCCTTGCGGCTTAATGCTTCACAAGTAGCCACCATGAGCTGCTCCCCTCAGCTTCGTGTCCCCTGAACTCCTGTGACCTGCCTTGCAGCAGCGTGGGAGACAGAGCCCACCATGGCAGGTGGGCAAACACCTGAGGACATAAAAATTTATACACTCAACCTGTCTTGAGATGTAATATACGCCTCTCGCCAAGCTGTATTCATCTTGCGAGATACTTTATGAAGAAACAGCACATTAGTACTCAGAGAAGCGCACCTCGGGTGCAACCCCAAACAAAACCACTTTTGCCTTTTAGCAGCTGCCAGGCCCCATGCTCCAGCTATTGCTAGGTGACAGTTGCTATTTTTAAGCAGATTCTCACAGAGTAACTTCATTCATTTTATGAAGCGTAACTGGATTGACACCAGCCCTCAGCAGAATTAAAGCGTACGCAGTGGGACAGTGCTCCATTGCCGGAGATACTCTACCGCGCCACTCCCTCTTTGCCCCACCCCAGCTTTCAAGGCACAGTTTGTAGAGACACCGCGATTAAAAAAAGCGCACTGAGTCAAACAGAAAGACGTAACTCAGAGGCTCTGCCTCTAGCTCTCCTGCAGCAGGTCAGCTAACGCACATTTCTCACTGAGCAGACACCCAGCAGCTCCCACCACCGCCCCTGCCGCGGCAAGACGGCTGCCTGCACCGTGCCGTCGTGAAAGCCGCGACCGTCCCTGAGCCACGCTCAGTGTCACCCTGTCAGCTCGTGCCCCGGCTATAGCCTCCCTGCCCAGCCAAGCCCAAAGGCCTGTCCCTACGCTCGGCTGCCCCTCATGCAGCAGAGAAGCGGCGTCACTGCTGCTTCGTGTGCTCTAGGCAGGAGGCCAGGCCTTGCCAGAGCTGTGCTTGCCAAGCTACAGGTGTTACCCACCAGAAGTCAGGCCCTCTGCTCTTTTATTCTTCCAGGAGCAGCTAGTCCATTATGCTGCCATGTGTTGAAGCAATCATTGTCCTCCACTGCTTGTTTTTGGTGGACGATCACAGCTGCACACCAGAATCAGGGCCCCTGGGTACTGGCCAGGCAATTAATATCAAGAATTTATTGGTTCAGTAAGGACAGGGTACAAATAACCCACCAGGGGGGAAAAGGAGAAGATAGACAATGTTGCAGGAACATTTACAAACGGGAAGCATAAAAAGTGGGTGAGATTTCTTAAGCTAGAAAAGATGTTTAAATGATTAGCCAGCTGACATTCAACCACATCTCCCTGACACCGCATCAAACCTCCTCAGATGTAGCACCGCCACCTCCCGAGAGTGGCATCAAACAAGTCCCAGATGCTATGGACATGGCCCTGACCCCCCCAGAGGGAAAAGACTTTTCCCTTGGCATGAGGGGCTTTGGGCTGGTGGCCACAGGGCCACAACCGCAGCCTGGATGAGTACACCAGGACGGGTCAAGCTTGAGGTGTCCTCGGAGACCAGTTCGGACTGGAACCGCTTGGTCTTTCACATCAGAGATCTACTGAAAGGAGAAAGTGCTGGGCTAGGCAAAACCCGCCCTCCTGGCTGTCTTAAAGATAGTGCTGGGATAAATGTGTTGGGATAAAGTATGAAATGCCTTTTGGGAATAGTGCTGCAAGTAGGCCTCTGGGTTGGTTCCCATACATGATCTACTGCATATTCATCTTCATTAAAGGAACAGAGCACAGCACATACTTAACACACATCGAGCTCATGACCTGGTAGTGGGGACTCAGCAGAGCCCGAGTGTGCAGGGGGGCTGCGTTCCAGCGGGTTTTGCTTTAAACAGGACACAGCACTGCACACTCCGAAGACAACAGCCTGCTGTCCTCGGCTGTAAACATTCGTTACTCTGCATAAGTATCACAAAGTCACTTTTCAGGTGGTTCTGAGCTGTCTGTCCTTGGCCGCGTGGGACCAAGGAGCTGAAGTTACACTTAAGTGCTTCTCAGCTCAGGGCTCAGGCTGCACTGAAAAGCAGAATTTCTAATTCTTATTTCGCCTGATTGAGAACCGCACACTGAGACAGTTAAATAAGCAGGGATAAAGGAGGTCTGCAGTCAGGTTCACCAGGATGTAGTCTTAAACACTCAATCTAAAAAAAAATAAAAAATAAATCACTGGTCTGTGCAGAGCCCCAGGGTGTAGGGACTGTGTCTCCTCTAGACAGGGCTGATGGGCAGAGCCTGGCATGAAAATGGCTTGGTACTACCATCATCCGTCATATTTTCTGTTGATTATCACTTTGCCAAACTGGTAATTTTTGGATGGTACTAGGTGCCCAAAATGACTGTAAGGAAAAACCTGTCCAAATTAAACCAAAATTTGACTGATGATCCAGCCAGCAACGTTCAAAGCATTTCTAGAAACGAGCTTAGGGGAACAACATTGCACACTACAAAAATTGTGGTCTTTTTACTTTAAACTTTCCAGACTTTGCCATGCCCCTAAGTTTAGCCTGTATATCAGGGATGCATTTTTTTTACTGCAGTGTAAACAGCTACCTAGAGCTGGCTAATTTACGAACCTTTGGAAACTGTGGTTTTACATGTGTCCTTTGATCTCAGCAGCTGAACATTTCATCTTCAGTGTGTGCCCAGGAGTCCCTCACAGCTCCTGGCATTGCCCGTGCTGGCACCGCGTATCACAGATAATGAAACTGCTTCACTTCATCACCTAACCAGGAGAGGACTAAAAGTGTACCCAGGGACAAGGCACCAAGTCTGGAAAACTGAGATTAGACTAAGGGGAAATAAGATGATAAGGGCTGGAATTAGCAACTCCTAATTCCCAAGAGCCTGATGTTCCATCCTTATCTGTGTATTCTCATACACACTGTACACACAGTGAAATACTATTTGAACTATCCTGGCATTTGGTTTTGGTCATCAATTTGCTATAAGCTTGTGCTGATCAAAATGTCCAGCATTTTGGTAAGTGTTGGTGCTTGGTCAGTTCCCACGTAATATATGATAATACCTCTGTTACTAGTTTCTCCCTATATTTGGGGCATTTCAGGAGACCAGTCACCCTGATAGGCTTTACAGACATTGCTGTTTCCTGTAACATAAAATTTTAAAAATAAATAAATCCCAAATAATCTATCAAAAACTTTTGTTGGAAAAACTACTTTTGAGTGTTGGCTACTCTTCAGTATAGCAAAAAAGCATCACATGTTGCCACTTTTTCAAACATGAGGGGTTACTCTTTGTTCCGTTGACTACAAGGGAGATTTCCATAGGAAGAAATACCATCATTCTGAAGTAAGAAATACAAACAAATGATGTTGTTGCTTAAACACAAACCCCACATTAAGGAATTGGAAAGCCACTAAAAACAAACCATTTGCATCCAAACAGTTATTTTTAAAAGTCCCTGTGTTTACTGTGTTTTCAAACAAATTCATCTTCTTGAGGCTGAGGCTGGCAAGGAAATGTGGCCTGGAGGGACAAAAGAGCGTGAGTCGTGAGTTCCCCCTGGGAACCAGCTGTGGGCTCCCTGTTCCTCTGCCGTGGGCACACCACACCGCCTGGCCACGCTGCCACTTCTCCAGCTGCAAAACAGAAAGGTATCTACTTTCCTTCTGTTTGGAAATATGAATGAACAGAACTACAACATCACAGCATGCTGCTTTTTCCAGTTCTCTGCAATGGTTGAGTCTAAACCGATAGCATGTCAGAACATCCCTGCGAAAGCCACTGGAGTTAATTTGATTTCATACTGCACAGCACCAAAACCACATGTCACAGATGGTATTAATCTGAAGTCTGGGGAGCAGCAAAATACGGTCAGCCCACGGAAAACATTATTCCAGCACCCACAGTTTGGTAGTCCTACAAAATGCATGCAACTTGTCCTGTTTTCACCTGCACCGATGCAGGTGAAAGCAGGCTGGCCACGAGCAGGCTGTCCCCGGCGCGACAGCAGTTCAGCATAGAAACGGGGTTTCACTCCCAGGCTCACTGACTGCAGAAGGCTGGGACATGACACCTGAACTCCAGCAGTCACATCCCAAGCATGGGAAAACCACCCTCCATTACGGCAGCTGCCAAAACTGAGCTTCACCGATGCTGTAACTGTGGGCAAGATTCCAACAAGTCATTGGGGAGTGACTTGCTTGAGAAAACTGAAAAGGATATAGCTTCCAGAAACATGCTGAACACCTAGACCTTTCCCACTGCTTCCCTCTGAATTACCGAGGCCCACACTGCAAGCATCCAGTGTACGTTTAGGTTTCAGCTGCCCCTCTGCCTAACACGCAGCAGCGCGAGCGGTGGACTCGGAGGCAGCCGTGAATCCCCCTGCTCTGCTGTCGGCACCATCCCCTGCAGCACTGGAAGCCCAAAGGTCTGAATCCAGAACTTGGAGGAGACGTAAGGGACATAAAAAGGAAGCAACTTTTATAAACTGCACTTCAAAATATACACGGCAATTTCCACCTACACGTGCAGTAAGCGCTGCTTTGGCGACGGAACCCAGACAATAACCTTGTTGTTTGTGTCAGTTGAGTCATGGTACTTTTTCATGTATTACACACCAAAAAGACTTCCTATTGTCAGCAGTTCTTTGACTTTGACTTGGTTGGAGTGAAGACAAAAAAATGCTCGGGACCAGATTCGGTCCGATAACGTCTCAGGGAAATCAATCGGAGCTCTCTCTGTACCAAGCACATAGGCCTGCGTGGAGATTTGGCTTTGCTGAGCTATTTATCCAAATCTAAAGAGTACACTCTACACATTTCCATGTCAAAGACTACTTCAAAGGCAATACTTACCATTTTTCAGCTCTGGGAGTAACATTCTTAGTTTATCAGGGCTATCACTCAAGCTGCTGGCCCTCTTTCCAGAGCTGCAAAATGTTCTTAACACGACTGAAAAACTTTACCAGTAAACGAACGCACTGAGCAAGAAACTATCTAGTAACTGCTGGTTTAGTACTCCTGAAATAAGTCTAAATGGCTGAGAAAAGTAAATTCACATCACGTTTTAATCAAAGGTACACCAGGTTTTGCAAAGTTACTTAATATACTCAGATAACGAATGTCATGGGACAGACAATGCTACACAAACCAGTGTCATTCATTGTCAAAGAAATAGTCAGGGGCCTCAGGCTAATACAAGTGCTCATAATAAAAAATGTCCAGCTGATATAATTAAAAATTAATTCCTAATTGGAGCGGGAAGCACAAAGAGTCCATTCTGAGTCTTAAGCAGCTCAACCATCTGAAAAGTTAGTTAAAAACTTTTTATGCAGTGATTGAGCCAAAAACATTAAAGGAATGCCTGGGTTTGTGATTTGTGAGACTTTTTCATATAAAGGATCTTTTCTGCTCCCGCTTGCACGCTGCACAAGAGAGCTTTCTAAACTTTGCCATAGTCTCATAAACATGGACCCCAGAATATGTGGATAAACGTAGAGATATTCTCAGCCTGAAACACAGCTGATGTACCTTCTTCCCCCAAAAACATCCTTTGGGACACAAATCCCCAACAATAAAAATAAAGCTCATAGTCTTATCCATAGTCCAGAAAGAATAAGGAAGACTAACAGATAAATTCAAGCACATAAAATGGATGTGATCTACACATACTTGAAGATAAACATGGACAAACACAGACACTGAATCGCTCTTTACATAAGACAACTTTTAAAGACCATAAACTTCAAAAGTGTGGAAAACCAGAACTATCTGCCTAAACTCTCTACTGGACTTCTCCAGTGCAGTATCCAGCCATGGTCCACCAAAGAGGAATTAGCTTTAAACTTGTTCCACTTAAAAATCTGTTGCTGCACCATACAAGATACAGAAAGGTTGTTTCCTCAAGCATAAACTTTTTGAGATCAAAGCAGTAGCTTTGGGGAGGTTTCTCACCACATTACAGCAGGTGTGCAGGTCTTTGAAATTATGTTGTCACGGGTGAATGATGGCAAAGAGTAATTACTCTTAACCAGGGGCTTTTCTGACAATATTGCCTGTGAACACCCACCTTGCTCTACAAGCCTGCATGAAAACTAAGACATGCTCATCAAGCATTCACGTTCACTGGAAATTGAGATCTCTGATGGTGCTCACTCAGAAGAGCAAACCTGCTTTCTGACACCAACCTGCACTTCTGAGCTGCTGCGTTCTGCTGTACATCACACTGTTGTATATCCGGATCTTAAAGCACTGCACGTTCAGGGCAAGGCTTGACCTGTGCTCTGCTTCACCATATATGCTCCTGAGCAAGCAATTAATCCAAGCTCCCACCTCGCTTTCAGTGATGAGTAAGTAACATTGGAAATGTTCTCAGCACTTCATCAGTCTTATGCTGGCTTGTCGAATTTTGGATTCCCCTCAACACAAAATCACTACGTGCTACAGCCACTGAAGGGAGATGTGAGCTAGCGGTCTCCATCTTCAGCAGATCATAGTTTAGCCCAGGATTTGAAGTTGGTACAAAAGGCTGGATGCTGCTCACCTGAAAGTCAACAGAAAAGTTAAAGTTTACTTTGACAGAGAGAGAAATTGATTTTTAATGCTACTTACAGGACCAAATGTTTTCACATTTACTGGTTCCAATCCAGTGGAACTTCGTACGCTCGCCATGAGAGCAGCGTTAGCAGCACTAGCATGGAGAACGGTGCCATTCTGCGCTTCAGGAGAGGCCTTTGTGCTACTTTAAAGCCAAGAAAAAACAGGCGCTGTATCTTAATGCAGGATTCTTTCAGGCAAATGCAAAATGTGCAAAGCACATACACAGTGCCATCCTAGCTTTTAAAAATCTGACCTGATCAAACACTAGACTGTAAATAAGTCCTCCATGAGAGATGCAAACAGAGTGGACACATCCTTCGTATCGGAAAAAATGTCAAAAAAAATCATCTTGGTCCAAGCCTACAACTCTCTGGATGATACAGTTGCCAAGTTTATGCTGTGTCTGGTTAACTGCTTGTGTCAGGCACTAAAATATAAAATGAGCACAGTGCAGGAAAGCTCCTCCAGACTGTCAGGTTTAAAGACAGCTCTAAGATGCTCTGCCTGCCTGGAGATGGGAAAACAGCGATGCCTGCCCTGTATTGCGAGTGAACGCAACGGAGCAAATGGCACCCTCAGCACATGCCCAAGAAGGTGGATCAGACCTAGTGTCTTCTAGTGAGAAAGAGATCTTAGAAACTCAAACCCCAACAAAAGTCATTGCACTAGAGCTTGAACGTGCATCAGAGTTTTGTCACACAAAATCCCTGGCAAACAGCTAAAGGATGAAGAAGGGAATAAAGTTTCCATTATGTGGAGCATGTGAAATCCAACACTTGTTAACATTCTTCTGACAAATCATTTTGGAAGGAGAATGGCTTCTTTACTTTACTAAGTAAGGTTTTAAGGCAAGTCTTTTTTTTTTTTTTTTTTTTTTTTTAAAACTGAGGTAAAATGTTTCATTTTCAGGATTTTCTTTAATACACAGCCCCTCCCATGGCCTTCACAACTCTGTGACAATGAGAACAATACCTTTTCGGTAAATTTTCTCAAAGAGGAAAAAATCTTGTAAAATTAAACTCTAGCTCCTGTTATTGTGAATTGTTTGGACAGCAGTTGAATTTTTTTTTTGTACTTCCCGCAGCATTCAAAGGGCTTGGGCTGGGAAATGCTTTTCTGGTGGTGAATAGGGGCCACTTCAACTAGTTGCAACTAAGGTCAATGGACAATCAGGGGAACTGCTCCTCCCAGCACTTGCTGACCCAATTCACTATTTTGGGTCTCCCTGTGTCCTCATCCCGGTGTTAAGGCCACCTGAACATCACTTAACCCTCTCTACTGCCCAGCCCAGATGCCGCCCCCCTCCCCGTCAGAGCCCCTTATTGTGGGCCTCAAAACCCGCGAGGTGGGATGCAGCTCACTCAGGAAATCAACTGGAAGAGGAACTGATTGCAAGACAGCACCAAGCATGGAGGGAAGGAATTTGTGTGAATAATTCAACAGTCTCCAATTTTACTCTTCACCGACAACCAGCACTGGCCCTTCCCAATGCCATACACACAAAACAACCAGATTTTTAGGCTTAGAAAGGCTTAGAAAGTTTCTTTCTAAAACTGCTCACAAGAGTTAATAATAACAGAAACACCACAGAAAGTTGCATTACGGTAAAAGTTCCAGTAAGGACCGTTGTTATTCAGACTGGAAGAAAACAGCATCACGCTGCCACACATTTAGCAAACTCCGAACGCAACTGGAAAAGGAAATGATTCAGAAACCACAGGTGCTCAGCACCAGGCTGCTGTGCCTTGCCAGCAGCCCCTGGGACACGGGCACTTACAGGACAGCAGGAGTCCAAGGCCAGGTTAAAATTAGGGATCAGCTCAGAGCTGTGCTCAGCCCAGCTCCTGATGCTGATCTGCACCACCGGAGCAGGCAGGCATTTTCAGGAGAAGACTAAGCTCAGGGGAGAGAGTGCTACCCTCCTGAATGGCAAAAAGAAAAGCAAAAGCAGTTCTAACATACCCGGGGGGAGGGGAAATACACGTACTTGGTTTAACTTGGAAGGGAGAAGCTTTTTTAATAACTTATCTCCAACGTTGCCATCTTTTTCTCTGCTACCTGACAAAGCACCTTTCTGCCTGTCCAGCTTTTCTACAGCATCATTCAAGCCTATAGTGCTCTATGGGAGCCAACACGTACATCTGTGTCTTCCAACAGTGCTGCTCATAATACCGAGCCTTTCCTCAGAGAGGGTACTGATTCAAAAAGTAAGAAAAAAATTAGAAAGGCAAGGCATAACTCACATATTAATCTGTGCAAAAAAAAATCCTCGCTTTAAAACATTTTCCTCCTAATGAAATGCTGGTAGGATATGCTCAGCAGCCTTTCACAAGCCTCTCATTTTGCCTGGTCAACTCTTTCCAGTGAACTGGACAAACTGCATTTTGCGAAGAATGAACAAAACCGCCCATCACACTGCGACATGGCACAGCTGCTTTTAAACCCACTGAAAAATCAGGATCGGTTTGGTTTTGTTTGTTTCGCATCTCCTCGAACGCCGCCGGAGCTCGCAGGGTCGCCGGGGCTGCGCTCCCCTCGCGGGCCGGGCGGGCGGCAGGACCTGCCAGGACCCGCCGGGGCGCGGAGCGGCCGCGCAAGCTCCCGCGGCGAGACCGCGCTCCCCGCAGCCCCTCTGCCCGCCGGCGGCACCGCCGCTTCCCGGTGCTGCTCGCAGCCTGCCCGTAACGCGGGGTGCCTTGGGGTAGGGCTGTTTTTCGGGGAAAATACCGGCAGGGGCTTCCCTCGAGCCGCCCGTCTCCACGGCGACTGTTTTGCCTTCCCCCCCCGCCCGGCCGCGCCGACTCCGCTCCCGGGAAGCCCCGCTTGGCTCCGGGCCGCCGCCCCGCAGGGCACCCCCGGGGCCGCCCGAACGCCGCGGCACGGCGAGGGGGGGGGACCGCGCCCGCAGTGGATGGGGCGGGGTGGGACGGAGCGGGTCGGGGGAGCTGCCGCGGCCGCCTCCCGGCGCCGATCCCGATAAAGTTTCGGTCGCCCGGCGCTGCCCGGGCCGGGTCTCTTCCCCCCGCGGGGGCTCCGCGCTCTGGCGGCCCCCAGGGGCCCCCTCCCCGCCGCGATGCCGCGGCCCCGCCCGGCGCGGGCGGCGAGGGCCCGGGCGGGGCAGGCCGGGCGCGGCAGCGCCTACCTGGTGCGAGTCCGGGCGGGGGGCGGGGGGCGCGGGGTCACGGGCGACGGCGGCCGGGCGGGAGCGCGATCATGCCGCGGCGCGGTGCGGGGCTGAGCGCGGCGTGCAGGGCAGGGCCGGGCCGGGCCGGGCCGGGCGGGGCGGCCCCCGGCAGCCGCGCTCCGCCCGCCGCCGCTCCGCCCCCCGCCGCCGCGGGGCCACGTCTCCGGTCTGACGCACGCGGCGGCGGGGGCCGGGGGGCGACGGTGGGGTCGGGCCGGGCGGTGCACGCTGGCGGCTGCTCCCGGCGCGCCGCCCCGCAGGCCCGGCCGCGGCGGGCGGGACGGCGGCGCTCTTCCGCCCGCCCCCGCTCCCCCGGAGGCCGGGCGGCAGCGGAGGGGGGGCGGCTAACGGCAACGGCGGCCGAGGCCTGCGGGAGGGCCCGCGGCATCCCCGGCCGGAGCTGCGAGGCGGCGGCTGGCGGGACGAACGCGGCGTCACCCGGCTGGGCTCGGCGGGGCTCCTTGCGCGGCGCGAAGGGCAGCCGGTGCCGTGGGCAGCCGGGAGGGGTGGGGGGGGGGGCGCCGCGAGTGCCCGACACCGCCGGCGGCGGCCGCGGTCCTTGTCCGGGGGCGCGACGGCGGAGCCGGTTCCGGACAGACGGCGGCCTCGCCGGGCCGGGCCGGGCCAGGAGTGCGGAGAGGCCGGACTGTAAAGCGCCCAGGGTTGCGTTAACAGTAGAGACGTGTCTCAAAGAGTGAGAATTGGAAACACAAACTTCTGGCCCAGCAGTTCAAAAAGTGCAGACTGGAAACTGCTGCTGAAAGAAACCACGTATTTGAAGGGACTTTTGTCCAGCATTTCCAAGACAGATTTACATCTCTGGCGGAACGAAGAGACGGGACAAACTGCATCAGAGGGAGGTTCTTACCCTCTAATAACTTGCCCCTAACCTCAGGGATAGCGTGTGCATCCCCTTAGGGACAGTACGAATATGTAAACAAAGAAATACAAATACATAAGCCCCACAGGAGGGAGTTAATGGAAACAAATACAACATGAAGCATCACAGCTGTTTCGCTGTAAAAACATTAACTGGATTGAGATGTGTCTGGAAGGTCTGCTGTGGATAGCTGTGGGTAATTCCGACTTCGCGTACTTCCTGACCCATCCGCTTCAGGGACGGCCGAGGGCAGGCTCGGGTTCTTCATTTGGAGTCCCTGATGTGATTTATAGCGGTGGGAGTTCAGCTCATCGCTTGACTGAAGTGTTAAGTGCTCCACCCTGCAGAGCTGCTTTCCTCAGCTGAAGCCTTGAGGCTTTGAGGTACCTCAAGAAATGAGGGTCTGAATCTGGCAGGAGCTGGAAGAGGTTGTTGGCGTAGCTCCCTCACAGTCCTTCAGAGCTACCAGCCTATAAGATTTCAGCAATATTCCACCATTAGTAATTTTTAAGCATAAGCCCCATACATTGAGGGTATGTCTGAGGAGTGTAATAGGACAACCGAGCAAAGTTTCCATATGGCCAAAAGCATTGAGTTTCTTTTTTGAGTTAAAGAAATAGTTACGGTGACTGCTGCGTTAATTTTCTTTTTATTGGTTTCTTTCCATTACTCTTAAACCCTGGCAGCAGCTTAGAGAATCCCTCCCCATCCTGGATGGTTTCTTCTTTCAGGCATTTGCAAGCAGTTGTTCTGTTCACCCTTTCGTCATCGCTGAGCTCATTTAATCTTTCCTCATAAGTCAGTCCCTCCCATTACCTAATCGTGGTGCTGATTTTCCCTGAACTCCTTCTCAGTTGCTCATTTATTTTATGGTGACACAGTGGCCAGTAATCCTGCCATTGTTAACGTTTCCTGTTGTGGACTTTTGGGTTATTTTTGTTCAGAGTTGCTGCAGTAGTTGGAGGACTGAGCTAAGTTTTCCTTCTGAAGAGTAATTACAGGCAAGGTCACTGATATTGCAATAGAAAACATGGTCCATGGATAATTATAGCTGATCGGTTTGGGGATGGAGGCTTAGTGCAGTACTGGTATGTGAGCTTCTGGTGGAAGAAGGCCCCAAAAGTCATGTTTGATATTAAACACACCATCAGGACTCCAAATACTTTTGCTCTGCTGGGACAGTTTTGCTGCCTGCAGATAACTGTAATTTATTTGTGAATTCCTGCACAATTTTCTTCAAGACAATCTAGGCAGTTGAAGTCTGCAGTAATTCTGGGCTATTAATTTTACTGGGAGCATTGTTTCTACCAAAGTGATAGGTGACAGAAACAGAATTCAATCTGTATGACTGCAAGTTTTTGACATCCCTTGATTTCAGGTTGCCTCTTTGTTTTTCACTGACTGCAGAGGAATGTGGGACAGCTCGCATAAGAAGTGCCATTACTGCAGACTTAGCACATTTGCCTTTACTATCGATTGCACTATTCAGTCATTCATGATTTACAAATTCCAGAAGTGTTAGTGCTGCTACTGAGTGCTACCTTGCAGTACTTCTAGTTAAAGATGTCCCTGCTTACTGCAGGGGGGTTGGACTAGATGAGGTTTAAAGGTCCTTTCCAACCCAACGTGTTCTGTGATTCTATACTTAGACTAGAGCAGAAAAAATCAGTGCTGGTTTGCACCTGAGTTAAAACTATCACAGACCAGCCTCCAAACCCAGCTGGACACGGGGACAGATTGTACCATCAGTACTTACGTGACAATCACCCCCGATTCGTGTACCCGTGAGCCAATTCTCAAGTGTGATCCAGGTTCAGGATACCCAATCCTGAAGCCCTTGCACAGCACCAGCATAGCACCTGCCAGGATGCAGCCCCCACCTTCTACCAATTCCTGCTCAGGGTTTTGGTTGGCTTGGTCTTGTGTGTTTTTGGTTTTTTTCCCTCTCCAGTTCCTTGATAATTTGAGAATACAGCCTGAAAAAACTCAAACCCATCCCATACCCAAAAGTTTGGGGTGCCAAGAGCAGCCCTGAAGCAGGGACTGAGGAGAAGGTGCTGTGCAAAAAGCTCTGCAGACCACATCCCCTCTCAGCTTCAGGAGAGGCTGGGGCAAGAAAACACGTGTTCGAGTGCAAGAGCTTTGTCTATACTTGGAAACACACCCACAGTGAAAATGCTTGCAATCAGTCATCTCTCCAACAACTGTTGAAAACAGCATAATCTGCTAACACAGAGAAGCTAAATTGCTTTCAGACAAAATACTGAGAAACTGCTTCTGTGATTTGATCCAGCTCAAATCCAAAATGCATAATTTGACAGCTCTAGTGCTGCTTGAATTATCTGTCAATTTATCTTTCCCCTCCTAGTTTGCTTTTCTCTAGCTGCACATTTTAATCTCTCTCCTTCAGATAAGTTTTTTATAAATATGAAATAAATATGAAATCTAAGTGCACAAGATGTTTAAATAATCGCAGCACACTGGAAATACAAGCTTTTAAAATAAACTATGGATGCTATGGGCTGAGCACAAGCAAAGCTTCAGAGCAAGATGAAGAATACACTACCATTTCTTAAGCCTGCAGCATGTTCTGTGTACTGCTTTAATTAAAAGGAAAATACTGAAAGGATGTTTAATCTCATAAGCACCTTTGTTGTTCCTAAGTAAAGAGGAGCCAGAGTCATCACTGGTGTGATTACAATGAAAACTGCGATTACATCAGGAAAGAACTGGGCCCAACTAGTTCTCTGTAGAGAAGCTATTGACAGCTGTCCCCAGGTACCTCTTATTAAAGACATGCCAAAAGAAGTAGCACTCACTCCCATTTTCTGACCTGTGGCTGAACTGGAGCTCGTGGATTTGAACAATGCCTTGCTTCTGTTACACTTCTGATCATCATTAGGTTTTCTTCAGTGACCAGTTCCTAACTGGGAAACTACACAACTGTGCTCGGTACGGCTGTTGCAGCTCCGAGCCACCGGGCTGTGTGCTTCACAGGATACAGCATCTTGGCTAATTTTAGATGTGATGCAATGAGTGGGGGTAAGCTCACAGGAGGCAGGAGGGATGGAGCCCAGCAGCCGGAGCTCAGAGCAAGGATTTTATGATTCAATTCTTAAATGCAGCTTTCAGAATTAAGGGAGGCTTTTATTACTACTGATGCACCTTTATGGGTGTGATTGAGTAAGTAAGCAGTAGCAAGGACAAACTTCTGGGGGAGGATATTAGGACAACAGTCAATCACCAGACTTGCTGTCCTTAGGCTTAGGTAACCAAGGCTGCCCCAGGTCCTGCCTCCCAGTCTTTCCCCCACTCTCTGCCCCCTTTGATGTTCTCTGCTGAAGTGCTGTAGCTGGTCTGATGCACATACAGGCGCTTTTTTTTTTTTTTTTTTAATAGGGACACCATCTCTTATCCTTATTGAAGCAATCACAGAGAGATGGCTTAATTCAAGTATTTGGTTTTCTCTCCTACTTGATTTTCTCAACAGCCTCCTGCCCCTCACACAAGCCAGACTGTGATACAGAGCCAGACTGCTCATAACCAAATTTATGCACAGGATCTATAAATTAATACCAAGCAGCTCTACCTTTTGGGAAGTCTCTCCTTGCCAGAGCAGTGACCTATCCCGACCAGCATTCTGGCTCCGATGCTGTACTGGACTGAGGCAGTGGTTACATGGTGCTCTCTCCCTGGCCAACATCCTGCTAAGAGACAGCAAGCTGTCAGCGATCCGCTTTGCGTCGAGCTTTGGGCTTGGATGTTTCAAGGCGGACTCAGGTATTTCACTGTTGTTAGACTTTAGCATGAAGTGTTTTTACCTAATTCCCCCCTGCCCATGAAATTCCGCCACTGAATTACCCACCTTGTTGTCCATTGTCTTTAAACATCTATTTGCAAGTCTTTTACTGCTAACAAACGTGTCAATAAATCATAATTTAAAAAACACAGAACAGTAATTCTTAATCAAAATATCCCTTTACACATCTAAATGATAAAGTAAATATCAGAGAAACAGGTCTCTACTTTTTATGGTATTTTAAAACAATTATCTCAAAATAAACAAAAATAAATGTTCGTTAATCATCTGGATTTTTTAATTTCCTATTTTGCATGGGAACTTGAGTAATTAAACATATGGTATGCTTGTTAGCTGGAAAAAGATCAGGATTGGAATAGATTCTCAAAATTAGAAAGCACTAAAATATAGCAGCAGTCTTGGCTGCCTAAACTTAAAATAAACAATGTTTTATGTTAATTGCTGGAACAGATCAGCACTGAAAAAAACCCGTGCGTCTAAATGATTCTCTGAAATACAGTGCCTGGCAGGAGAGAGGAAGTCTCAGGAGACTGGGGATGAGCTACTCACTAATTTACCTGCAAAGGGGATTATCTAATATAGACATAGCTGATAAGGAGCAAAATATAAAGTGTAGTTTGGTGGCTTCTGTATAAGCTCAGTAGCTTTAACAGTCGTGGGTTTCCTAACGCAGAAGAGTCCAGTCAGTTAAATGTAATCATATTTTTGCAGTGCTACATCACTGAGCTGTTAGGCAATATAATTGTGTTCTGGTGTAAGTTTTCACACCCAGTGTGGACACACAGTTTGTCAGCTGTGCTGCTGCCATGAGCAGTGGTATAATAGAATGAAAATCTCCACATCATCATTCTAGGCTGGTACTGGTGTGATTCTTTAAAACACTGGTGGAGTGGCAGAAGACAGCTCCCAACACTTTATTGCATCGTTACACTGGGCCCACGGAGAGGATGAACACATACACATTTTGCTGCTTATACATGACACAGGTCCAGGCCAACGCTGCTTCCAAGAGCGGAAGTCGGCACACATCCTGCGCCGCGCTTCGGGCTTATTCATCAGCCGACAGTCGCTTACGTGGAGTGCCTCTGACCCCGCTGCAATTATGCCTGCTGTGTTCAGACTTGCCTCCATTTCAACACACGGACTTAAAAGGTGTTTTTTCCGCTGTTGTTTTTCAGTCATATATTTGAGCCTTACACTTCACTGTGAATCAGTTTGAATACAACTGTTGGGAAAAACAAACAAACACGCCACCAAAAAACTTTGAGAGAACTTACAATTTTAACTCTGGCCACTTCACACTACTTCAATAGGGGAACAACTCAAAAGACAATTGCTCCGGGACTTCTTTGGTACAAAGGCCACAGTGAGTGCAGCCTCTGAAGCAGGCAGCCTCACAGGAGAGCAAGCAGTGGTCAGGAAGACTGTTCGGAACAGTCTTTTGCGGTGTGAGGACATAGATGTCAGCAATCTGTGGCCTACATTAATTGTCAGTCCAACTATTCAGGGATTGTATGCGCAGCATGCACCTGACTTTTTCATTTTTACTTTCCCCTTTCCTAGGTTGTCACCAGCTGGCTTTCCATTGGGACTACACTCCGTTCGGCTGGGTCAGTGGCTCCGCATTTAAGTCTCTTTGCTGTTACTTCTAAAAGTGCTTTTGTATCCTCCAAGCTCCAGCTGTGAGCCATTCACACAGCTGAAAGACCATAGTCTGAAGGTTTCATTCTTCCCTTCTCACGTCCGCAGGTGTTGCTGGTCGAGGTGATTTGCAGCATTGTCCAAGCAGTTCAGGCTGCTTTGTCTGAAGTTTCTATCTATATGAACAATTATCACACTAAAGTATTTAGAATTAAGACTGTGTGCATTAGCATATACATATACATATGCCTATGTACTAAAACAAGCCTGTGTGCAGCTGAGATAAGAGATAATTTTGTTTATTACAGCACAAACACAAGGAGGTGGAACATCCATGCAGGCTGCATTGATCTAGCTGTTGGCTGGACTGTGTATGGGACAATGACCATTCAGCAAGAGGCTGAAGACCGTATACTCACACTTGAGACCTTTAAGACTTGGGCTATGCCATAGACAACCTCCCCTTTAGACTAGATAATAATGTAAAAGAGACGGAACCATGCATTCTTCTATGCCTGGTTTTATCTGGTGTATCGCATTTTTAGAGCACTGCATATGACAAACCTTCCAGGAATCCCAAACACAAATGGAAGTTCCACTGAATCACTAGAAGCAGCTGAAGAACACCGTCAGGGAGGCCACACAACTGCGTGGAATGTGATGAATTTCCAGCAATAGGATTGTTTCCCGGAGACTATTGTGTAAAATGCAAGTATAAAGATGGAACAAAGGTAACACTGACAGTCTCTGCACCAGTAAGCTATTTTAGTTTGTGAAGAGAAGAATGAAGAAAACAGACAAATTAGAAGACCTTTGCTAGGCTGACAGGAAGCCTATGTCAAGCAAACCCTGAAACAAAGCAGGACAAAATTATCTCAGCATAAAATGTAATCTCTCCATGATTTTATCTTAGGAAGCTAAATCCACTTTTAGCTTGAATGCAGCACTAATGGAGAGGTTAAGAGCTGTATGTCCATGCTTCCATCTAGCAATAATAAAGAAATGACTAGGGAAAAGGCACTGATTGTTTAGAAGCAAGTTAACTCTGCAGTTCTGAGGGGAAATGAAAGTAGTGCATTTTGGGGTTTGAAAGCTATAGGAAACCTGTCCATTCAGGGTCATTAAGAAAGGAGTTCTGCTGACTAGAACCTGCTCTGAAGCAGAATATGTTCAAAGGAAAGTACCACACAGTGTGTGCAGAAGTTTGACCTCTAGATGTAACAAAAGCAATCCCCCCAGTAGAGCCTTCTGCTCTCTTCCTTCAGGGAACCTCTGCTCCAACATGCTGGAGGAAATTTTACTTTTAAATAAGTTGACTTTTAGAGGCACAAAATCTAGTATGGTTTTAACCCTGGAAGTGTTTGCTTCTCAGCTTTATCAAGCACAGGTCAGGTCCTCACACAGACTGCAACTTCTAATAAGACATCAGATGTCAAACCCAGGCAACATCGAGGTTAGTGTTCAGTGTTTGCATACTTCAAATTTCAGGTGGTCTTTCCACCGTATACAAAGATGCTTGGATGAAACACAAAAACTAGGTATAGCATTTCATGAAACAGGTTTTCAAACAGTCATGCTTCCGTTACTCATTTACTTGTTGGTCCAGCAGAGAGGCAGGAATAGGAAAATCCCACTTAGATGAGTCCAAGGATATGCAACTAGACACAGTCAAGCTTATCAAGATTTAAAGAACAATGACAGGCTGCTATGGTTACTTTTCATATCTAATTACTGCAAATAACAGCCTGTGTCCATACAGCTTTCCTCCCTTATTGCCACCAACTCGGCTACATCCAAACTGCCAGCTGGAATCAGTCGCTGGCCTGTGTCACCCAGAGCATTTCTGGGAAGGGTGCTGACCAACCCTGTGCCATAGGCCATACCATGATTTGCAGTATGAATAGAGAGCATGCGGGTGCTTGGGCCTCTGCCCCAGGCCACTTTAGCTCACCCATGCAGGAACTGCCTGCACAGCTGCACAAATACTTGCACGCACAGGGAGGGAAGAAGGGAGGAGAGGGCAGCAGTACCATCAGTTTGTGCCAGCTCCCGCTAATTGTGGAATTTCAGCACTGTATGCCAGCTGGATAGCCCTCCTCCAGACTTTCACTGGGAAAACACACAGCCACATGGGCCTACCGAAGGTGATGCACCAGCTCTGGACAGGAAACAGGAACACAGCTTTTTTGCCCTGCACCTGTATTTTGCCATTACCTCCACAGCATCTCAGCGGTGTGGCCTTCAGTCTCCGCATCGCGGTATGACTCCCCCACCTCAAGCACCAGTGCAGAGATCCCGAGCTAGCCCAGCTGAGCTGGGAGCTGCCTGGCACAGGCCCTGCACCCAGCTTACTGCCCAGAAGCAGTCAAGCTGCATTAGCTACAAAGGAGAGAGCAACGCACAGCAGCCCAGCCAGAAGAGAGCGCATCCTGCTTCTCTCCCCTGCCAAGTCTCTTGACAGTAAGTGAGAGGACAGCTCCTGCGGGGCTAAGAGTTTGCAAAGTACTGTTTCTTTTCCTTTCAATTTAACAAATAAAAACATATTACTGGCTCAAGTTCTACAAATTTGACATGAACACTATGTATGTTTTTATGAAAAAACAGAAAGACAGGAAATTATGAGCTGCTTCCCAACAAAAGCAACAGTAACAAAGAAAATCCTGACTAGTTAAAGCCTTGACCCATGATCACCCAGGCAATCTTATTCTGTGCCTTTGGATAGATTGACTTTTCATGTACCTCTTAGACCTAGCAGATAAAGTTGCAAGCTGAAAGGAGATATGATATGTGTAGATGCACACTTGAAACTCTAATCCATGCTCTCCCTAGAAGTGTTGCTTTCTTCACCTCTTTCAAAGTTCATTTAATGTAGTGAATGATTCAGCCCAGAGGATACTGCATTCATAGTAAGAAATATGGTTTCTGTAGATTTCTTAGGATAAAGACTGTTTACATCATATTCCCCCAGGAAATTACGTAAGGAATAAACATCAAAGTCATGATGCAATCTATGTCCTCCTCCTAACAAATAATAAATGCACTGATTGATTGCAAACAAATTTAACAAAATAAGTCTCGGATAAACCATGTTCCTCCAGTTTGCATGAAAATAGGCAACTGGCTACCTAGGAGGAGAAGATCCGGCAAGTATTCCAGCCAAGAGAAAGCCAGAAAAATCTGTAAGAGGGAGGTCACTTTTAAATACCACAACTATGAGGAAATCTTCAGAGACAATGATCAGTAGGTCAGGCTTCATTCCTTCAGCTGCTTATGAAATGATGCAGTGTTTAAGCTCTTCCTCCCTGCTTTCATTTTTCCTGACTTCCATCCAGTAATGGAAGCTTGTCAGAAACTTCAGGCAGACTGCATGCTTGTCCAAGGTAGAAACAGTAAAAAGCATCTCCAAGTTACACGCAATGTAAAAATAACACCTGTGCATCTGCAAAGTCCTAGAAATCCCCAAGAATTACGATGCTGATGAAGTGCATTTTGTACTGACAGGAGTCCCTGGCTACGCACACATTAGCTGGAAGACCTACAACTCTGACACACAGCAACTGCTCTACCCTGTTGGCTTTACCACTATTCCTCAAGGCACTCACCAAAAGCAACCTCAGGCAGAGAAGAGCAAAGGTCTTTGGATTTATTTATTTTTTATTCTTGCTCCTACTAACTCGAAAAAGCCCACACTGTGAGAAACTACTAACTTTTGTTTCACCTATTTTGTCCTCCTGACCTTAGTGGCAGGATCCATAACATCCCGTTGTGAACATTTAGAGCATTTAGAGAAATGAACTGCTACAAGCAAGAGACTATCCTTTAATTACCTGATAGTCAGTGCTCCTAATAGAAGATGATGTTGACCTCTAGTGACTAGTCTGGGGATACCTGGTGGCACCAGCATAGTGAAATATTTCTGTGAACACCTAGCCAAAAATTCCACTGAAGCTGGCACATGAGAACAGTCACCCTCTTCATGGAGATGAGTAATTACACATCCTTCATGGAAGAAAAACCCTTAGCTGAAACAAACCCCAGAAGGGCTGCTATATAGCTTAAATTATGCATGCAGAGAAATTCAAATAGAGGATGATTGTACATGGATGCCTTGAGCTGTACAGCAGCTGCAACCTCAAGAGAAAAAACGCACCCAGAACAAGTGAAAGGACTGGACAAAGCAACCCAGGGAGACAAACATCGTGGTATAATTCCAGAAGAAAACCAGGGGTTGAGGAGTCAGTTAGGAAGGGACCTGAGCTGGAAGCAATGAATGAAATAGATTTCTCAAAACACAGAAATGAAGCAAGAGTAGACAACTGTGATTCACTCTAAATACGCAAAAACAGAAGAGGAGCACCCCAACCCACTATTTCTTAGCTGACATAACTCACTAGACACAACATTTTGCCAAATTATTAGTAATGGAAAATATTGCTACATTTAAATACTGTCCATCAGTAAGTTACACATTTGATTTTTAAATCTCATCCATTCTCCACAGTTGGAGCTATTTATTAAATATGTTTGAAAATCATGTAGAGTATGTTATGTTGCACATTCATGGAATAAAACCAGAAGACAATATATGGTGCTGTAGGAAGTCACTTAGATCTTATTTATGAATTCAAAATAAGTGTTTTATTTCCCCATTTACTCAAACGAAATGAAGGAAAAACTCCTCCCAGCAGAGCCACTCAAGGTATATGAAGAAAATAGCAGATATTCAGGAAAATAATGAAAATGACTCAAGGATTGGGAGTGACACTACATTCCAAACTAGTGACACAGCCCAAGTGATATAGTGACTATACTGCCCTGTGCAAGGAGAGATACCAGCAAAAGTGAAATAAGGGGAGCGCACCATGCTCCCAGGTAACTTTTCTGACATGGATTTGAAGAGGGAAGAAAACATAATTCCTAGCCCCTCCAGATTGTAGCTATTTTTCAGTAGAAAAGGACTTTTCCCATATTTTGAGAACTTATTCTATTCAATACCACTTTCCTAACAGCTTAACATCCATCTTAATATCACTGCTTACTTCTCAGCTTGGACAGATTAGCATCAAAACTGAGCAAAGACACCCTTGCAGCAAAAATGTAAACTGAAAATGCACATTTTGCCACTCGAATACAGAAATCAAGGAAATCAGTTATCTTGCTATTTGGGTAATGCGCTTGATTTTCATACAGTGTGAAGATGAACTCTCTAAGAGTTCCATTCCTGGTTTCCAGGGTTTTGCTCTGTACTGCAGTGACTGGAGATTAAGGGTGTGATTACAGTCAAACTTCAGAAAGCTTAAACTGCAATTTGTACTTAATTCATGACAATATTTTTTCAAACTGTCTTTTCAAATTGTCCATACTGAAATCACATTACAGTATATGTCTAGTCATGCAATAGCACCAGCAGGGGGAGATGGAAAGTAAAATAGGCCTAAAGCTGCATGAAACATGGGTAGGAGACAAATTTCACAGTAGAAATGCCATAAGCAGGGGTCTTGGAGCATTTAAAAGCAGAAATATACTGGCATTTAAATAAGAGATTTAAAAAACAGAACAAATGAAAACCAAAATACTAAGGAGTAAAAGTACAAGGTATAGTTTTCTGGGTATAGCTAATTACTTCCGAACACTTACTTAGTAGCTTTTTGAATGTTTCATAATCATACATACATACCTTATACATTTGTGTAACTTCATAGATGACTGCAATCCTTTCGTTAGCATTCCTCTGCATCTATTCTCTCGCAGCTAGAGAGGTTCTCAGGACATGTATCATTTCTTAGGGGAAAGGCAAAGACATTATTCGGCATATCCAAACATGCCAGGTCCCTAGCTGCACAGGACACGTTTCCATGCTTCACTGGCAATTTGATTTAATATCGGTATGTACATCTTACACTAAAAAAGCTCTCTGATTTTTTAGCGATACTACTTGAGCTGTGAAAAAATTCAAGTAAATGTTGCTCCCTCCCCACTGATCTATGGACTTACATAACTGTCAAAGAAGCCACTGGCTTAACCCTATGAAGATGGCAAAAGTACAGCTGTTAGATAAATGAGTGCTAAGGATGCAAACAGAAATGCTGATATTGGAAGAGATTCAGACCTACCAGCAAAGCTTTCCCCTCCAAATAGTATTTTTTCCAGTACTCCTTGCCAGCTCAGTCCTTTCAACATATAGCAGGGAGAGCCTCTAGAGAATTATTGACTTTTCCTACCAGTCTGTGTACTTCTTACTCCACATGCTACACTTGGATATGGCCACTATTTAGGTCACGTTTCTATCTATGAACAATCAAATCCGCCACAGCTGCCGAAGTAATCAGTCCTGATGTGCCCCTCCCAGCTCTTTCTCTCATGCCAGCAGAAGCATGAATTCTCCTACATACCAGGTTGTAATTTTACCAACAGCTGGGGAGGCAGCAACCATGGTGATTTAACATCTGTCTACTCTCAACACAGAATCCAAAGGAATGTTTACCTAGAAACAAGAGAGATAAATTCACCGCTGTCTAGATGCTGTAGGCAACTCTTTTGCTCTATGCAATTATTACCATAATTAAAATTCACTAAAGGGTAGACTGTTAGTGAGAAAAGGCAGAGTTGAAATCAACTGGCACACAGGCCCTCCTTAAAGAGAGAAAATTCTGAAAAAATGCAAGAGAAATATTGCAACTGCACAGAGCTCACTGTAAGGAGTTGACTAACTTCTGCAGCATGGCTTTGTTGTTTGTCTTTAAAAAGAAAACACATAAACTTTTCTTAAGGAAAAAAAAAAATCCCCAAACTTCGACTTGTCCTCTGCTCTACCTCTGTTCTCCTGAGTTTGCAAGGTCATGGAGCAATACTCCAAGGGAAGCAAATGACTGAGATCTGAACTGATTAAGCCTGAAGTCTTAAAAGACAGCTTGTCATGCACTATTTGCTACTTCATTGCTGACTCAAGAACATTCAGCTCGTGTGCATATTCCACTTTCCCATCTGCCCATTGCTTTAGCTTCTCACCAGCAGTTGCATATTTCCAGCACAAACATCTTTGATATATTAAGAAATAAGTGCAGGGCAGCATAAAACACGCAGAGCTTTTCATCAAAGTATCAGAAGTACTACCCTATTAACTACTACTCTTTATTTGCGAGCTTAACTTATAAAAAGCCTTCATTTTAACATGATAAATAATGTAACTATGTACTGCAGCCTGCTGCAACTAGAGACTTCATGTAGAATTTCAGACTCCTTTGCTATGGAATATCAGGCTTTGTTTATACTCTTGAAGGATCTGTGTAAATCTATAGCAATGAAAACCAATCCCTCTTTATTAGCTGCTAGCATTATTAAATCCAGAAAAACAGGCAGCTACAGCTAAAAGCAAGACTCAGTAAACTCAAAACTTTGTACCTGATGTTTATCAGTTCTCTCTAAACCAATGCAGGGAAGAATATGTTATCAGTTAAGGCCATTGAGCGGACTAACTTCTCAAGCTAGCAAAACCACACACACTTGGCATAAAACCAGATTTAAATCAAGTAAGACTCATATGTCCTTGCCTTTGACACTGTTGCTTGTTTCTAGTCGTTTTTTAAAAAAGAAAACTGTTATCCATTTCCTTTTTGTGCATGTTATAATTTATATCCACAGAATAGGGAGAAAACAAATTACTGTTTTACAAGCTCCTTTTATCAAGACATCTTTAAGAATAAAAAGGGTTATCTGGAGTGGTATGAATGTGCTGAACTCCCACTGGCTTTGGATGAGAGTCAAGCATGTTCACTGAGCAGTTACTCAAAAACTCAGCACCTTACAGAGTGAGTCCCTGCACAGCACTCAAGTTACTTCATGAGTTTTCTACGAGACGGGCTGCTTTGAAGAAAAACTAGCAGCACCCCCCATCAACCAGATTAAGGAATTGATTCAGGAGTGAAAACGCCTTGCTCTGCAACAGTTGGACTAGCTCCTGCCCTAGCTCCTCTCTCCTCTTCAGTTTTCTATCTCCATTCACTGTGGGAGTGGCTCTGTTGCTTTGACACAGCCACTTCGGTCACCCTCGCAAAAAGCAATGCCAGCTTTGGGTTACCTTAATAATCCAGGCTGACACACGTCAGGTTCTCCAGCAGCAGCTGCTGAACTGTGTCACCCCTAAGCAGCAGAAAATCTGAAAAGAGCACAGAAACCACTCCATAATCAGAGCACTGATCTAGACAAAAACATAGGCAACCTGAGAAAAGCTGACACTGTTAAGGATTAATGAGCCCACACAGTCACCAGTTAGTACAGGTTACACGTCTTGAAAGCCTGATTAGTTTCCCTCCTACTCCTGAATTTTCAGGTCATCATTGCAGTCAAGATAACTGAGCATATTTGTTATCCAGTAAGACCAGTTCAAGACGTGTTATTTATGAACTCCTGAAGAGCTTTTTTAAATCTTTCTATTCTTACACTTTCCACTTCATTAACACTGTATTTTGGATAAATATATTCAGTATTTTTATTTTGATAAATATATTTAGTATATTACTGTGTCCTAGACCTGTTTAATATCAGATCTGGATTCAATACTTACGCATATGTAGCAATACACACAGATATCATAGTCCATGTAAAGAAGCCATGATCATTTGGTTGTAATATAATTAAAAAAAATTTTAAAAAGAAGAAAAAGAGGCAGCCAATGATAATTACTTTGCAAGCAAATGCAAAGTCGCACCCTAAGCAATTGTCATAAAGGGAGACATTGATCTTTGTCTCATTCTCCTACTGACTTTGGTACTTTTCAGACTGTACCAAACTAACTCAGCTTGTTAAACCAAACCAATGGTGCAGTCAGACCACAGGGAGAAAGCACAGAAGACAGAGGACTGGAACCTCCCCTATACTGATGCAGAGGGGTTAGGCACCTTTAGCTGTAATGAGCAACTTGGCTCAAAAAAAACCCAAAAAACTCACAGTTTAAAGCAATTTTGCTGCTAAGCAAGGCTGATTTAAAATGAGCAGTCAATTCACTATTTACTTGCAGGTTAGTTATGTTTGCAATTAAGAATAGCGAGCTATGTTCCTTGTATTTTCTTTACCAGTCAGTGCAGTGACTGGCATTTCTCCATACCTCCCGTTACAGCTTTCACCCTTGCACACTTTGTGAATGCTTATCACCTTAGTTGCCTTACAATGCCTTTTGACAAAAGTATTAGTTCTGCACTACAAAGATATGCAAGTGTGAGGGAAGGGAAAGAAAAGTTTTATTCATTTTTATAAGCTTAAATAGTAGCCGTAGATTTATACATATCATTTTTAGAAGACAAAAAAGCAGTAACAAGTAATAAATCCACCTGTCTGACAGCATGCCCAAAAGCACTATAGCCTAATACCTCCCTGTGTTAAGCACCATACCATCATAACTGCCTGCGAGCAAGTAACCCTCCCAATAGTTTCCCAACAGCCTTGCTCAGCTAAGTAGTAATAATGATCTTAGATATCTCCCCTCTTACTTTGAGCAATTACTCTTTTCCCCTCTCTCTGCTGATAGACCAGTTGTCATCCCTTCTTCTCCACCTCTCCGAGTGTTAAATGCATATGGCTTGCATATCCATACCACCTGAAAGTCATCTAGCCAGCTCCTGCCAAGCAGAGGGCACACTTGTACAAAATAATAAAAACAGTTTAAAAGTTATGAGGTTGGACAAAGAGAGAACAGATATTCAAAGTAAATGGAGGAACACAGGGCAGCAACAGGACAGATATGTAATAGTTCATTTACCAAACACACTAGACTTGAGTTAATGCCTAAATCCTTTCAGACACCAGTCCAGCCCTGAAGTGAGCTGCTGCTTCCCACGTCTCCTAAATCCCAGCAGTGGAGGACTGGGATAAACTCTTCATGTAATGCCAGGATAGCAACTTCTCCAGGCACAGGAACTGCCAAGACAATGCTGTATCCACCAAGCACACAGGACCGTAGCACCACTGCTTGCTGCTTCCCTCTCTGTCGCTACAGCCTACACTAGCTGTAGGACCGCGCAGTCTCTGCATTCTCTCTGGGAAATGCGTTACCACGTTTGCACATCTGAGCGACTCGCCCACCCAACACGGCCAAATAAAGCACAAGAGACTGATCAGAAATAATCACAGTTCTCCAAAATCCTTGATATAAATAAGCCATAGGATGACACGCACCGCCTCTTGCTTTCAGAATCTGCGGCCACATATTTGCTAGCAGAACTCTTCAGTTGCTCCTATGTTGTTCTCTATAATCCCAGCATTTATTGGGGTGGAAAGGTAAGAGGGAGAGAGTCACTTACTAGAAGTGATTGCAAAATGAACTTCAGGTCATGTTCTTGAAGATGGAAAAAGTCTACATACCAAAACAGTTTGTTAGCATGATGTATAAAGCACCAGTTAAAAAAGAGAAATCATTAGAACTGCAGTAAATTGCCATAAAAACAAAATCTATAGGAGCATGAAACAACAGCTTTAAGAACAATCTGCATTATTTTATACTACCAGCTCAAAACAGGTAAACCATAATCATTTTTTAATCAGTTAGTTCATTTCATCTCCAAGAAGAGAGTGCCATAATTCCATAAAACTTGCTAGGAAGGTTCTTATTTTGAAAGAAGCTAACACTTCATTACTTGCATGTTTAGTTTGGGGTTTTTTTTTCCCCCCTTGTTTTCAAAACATGGAGCCAAACCTCGATTCCAACAAAAAGCCATCAGGTATCTCACATTTTAAGAGAAATGAGATCTTTGAGCTAACAGAATGTGCAATACTTGAAACATACTCACAATTTACTACAAACAGCATTATTTTTGGCAGTTTGTCTGACAGCTCTATGTGCCAAGCTGGGAAGAGAAGCATTGCCTTCTCACTTCTCCCAGTACAATTCCAGGCTGCATTCAATATTTATCCAGCTCAGAAAAATTGAGGTTGGATTGCTGGAAAAAAGGTTCTGTAACAATGCTGAAGATGGCAGCTTAGTTCTAAATCAATGCAGGAGCTTCTCTCCTAGTCCAGAACATAACTGCTTTGATATCAAGCACAGTGCTCATTTCCCACTGCTTTTCACCGCCTTCGCACTTTCCCGTGGAAGATACACCTGTTAGAACAAAGGTACAAATAGCTGGAAGCAGACTTCTGAACTTGGCATTAAATGTAACATCTCGTATGGAAAAATAAAGAACAGTTCATAGAATTGTAATGCCAAAAAAAAATTTAATTTTTTAAAAAATATGATACGGAAGGTCACAATACAAAGTTGTTAAACACAATACAACACTGAGACAAGTTGAAAAGTCTTCTTTTGATTGGAAGTGATTTTATAATACAAAGACGAGATGCCAACAATACTTATGTACAAAGTTTACGACAATGGATTCATGTAATGATTCCCTGAAAAAAAACACCTCTCATTTTGAAGAAATATTGAATATTAAGGTCACGGCTGAAGTAAACCCAAGAAATTCAGAGTTGTGTTTATTTCCATCCTCAATTCTAAGCACTAGGATTGGGTTTCACGATACAAAATGGATAATAAAGGCACGCTGTGGTTGGAAAGCAAGGCTAGAGATTGTAGCCTTTAAGCTTCCAGGTCTGAGAGGTTTATAAACAGTCAAATATGCAGTGAAAAAAAATCCAGCCCTCTTGAGGGGGTACAGAGTGAGAAGATAAAGTCTGCAAAGAAAATTAACCCATTTAACCCATAAAAAAGGATTTATATTCTTATGCAATTGTTAGGTTTCCTTAAATCCTTCGATGTTACAAATTTTAAAAATTAAGCGCATTTCTCCAAGTTATTTCTGTTATTTCACTCTGACAGACAAAGCATAAAATGCACATTTAAGATCACTGCTCACCTCCATCAGTTTTGTTGATTATGGAAAAGGAGAGATGCACTGCTAAAAACCTGAAGTTATTGTCCAAGCCATTTACTCCCTTATTTGACTGTCTCAATACAGCTCTCCAATTTAGGAAAAAAAAAAAAAAAAGCTTTAGAGAAAATGCTTGCTTAATCTTTTAAAAATCACTAGGCTGCAAGTCTGGCATGTCAAAATCTGGCATGAAGTGTTCTTCAACGTTAAGTCACAAAGTCCTGGCAGACCTACTGCAATTATTAACAAAACTCTTGCCACAGTGGTGCAAAAATCAATGTACTCTAATCACATGTATCACAGCGAGCTCTGTTTGCGATCCACGCCAATTCCTATAGAGCCATTATACAACTTAAGATTAGATGAAAGAGTTTGGAAGAGCTATATATGGACACTATGAAGGACTGTTTCAGCAGCACTGGTCTGAATATGAACAACTAATCAGATTACACTAAACATTTCTAAAATTACAATAAAAAGTAATAGTTTTACGACATTTTGGTTCCCTGAGAAAAGTGCTCTAACTACAGATGTCTTTGGAATGTCATCAGTACAGTGAATAAACATGCACCTCTTGCAGTGCTACTGCAGAGGCATCTCCTACTTCCATGTTGATCAGTCTTGGTTTTGGCGTTTTTCATTCAAAATAAACCTTACTCTCCACAAAAGTGGCACTGGAATGGGAGCAAGAGACAACTAAAAGTTGTCCAGTACTACAACTGGCTCATCTGTGGTAATTTGTTATTACAAACTGCAATGCATAGTTGGCATACCTGATGAAAAAATCATTGAGAGCACAGATTACCTCATCTATTTAACCCATAATAGATACTTAAAATTCTGAAGAACTTTAATATAATACAAGAAGTTTTCACATATGTTTTTGGAAAGCATGCTTTTCTCTTCCCCGAGGGCATAACCTGTGTTTCCATGGAACATGATAAACAGCATGGAAGTTAAGACTTCAAATACAATAAAAGAGCGCACAGCAGAAGAATGAAGTCAGGAACCATTTTATTTCCATCCGATTCTGTAAGTATTCAGGATGGCATAAGAGCTCATTCCAGCACTATAATTGATGAAATTATTACATCCCTAGAAGTTTATAATGCTTCCTGTTTTTCTCTCCCAAGTGCTTATAAGCTGTGTGATTATTTGGTTTAACTGGGTCTTTCTAGCTAATACAAATTCCCTTCATCTCCTCCCCAGCCACCAAAACACAGGAACCAGGTGTGCAGAAGCAGCGCTGAGGCAGTCAGTAATGAGAAGTTATCAAAATGTGAAACAGCAGCATACACTACATTAACAGCGGGGATACTCACAACACACAGAAGACAACTTTGCAACTCTATCATGTTCTGTTTGCCATCATTATTATGAAGATCAGCACTATAAGATTTGATGCCTAAGACATGCACACAACAGTTACTCCAGATTCTCGTGATTCCTCTCCATTTCTAGGCAATGATTCATCTTGCATTTACTATTTTTATGACAAAACACTGAAACTGGTTTCAGATATTATTGCCCAACTGTTTTTAATAGCAAGATTCAAATGGCATCTTCCACAATTAGAGAATTAATGCTCAATACTTGTCAAAAGCTTTAAAAATTACGGTATGTTGAAATATTACTTTCAGTACATCTCATGCAACCGACCTGCTCAAATAGGTTAAACTCTTAATTTAACGTATTCTAAGTTAGTGAAGAATTCATATTTAGAAACTGATTCCAGAGAGTTCTCAGACCTCATATGGCAGGAGATGAAACTGTTGGAAATAGTCACTATCAACAGAAAAAATTCCCATAGGAAAAAAAGTATATACACTCTTGCTATAGGCAGGCAATGAATTCTTTCATTTCAACACTACCATAAGCATTTAACAGAATTATTTCAACCAAACAACAATTTTTATTTCAGATTTTTCAAGCATATGATTACCTGTTAAAGGCTGCATTTTTTTTTTTTTCAAATCTAGAAAAAAAGTTTCTTTTCCAATACAATCAACTCAGTTCACTGTGTTTAAGACTGAATTGTAAACTGTTCTCTCTCCTTCACTTCCCTCCACCTATACAGATCTTTAGAGAGATATTAAGAAAAGGCTTATAGAATGCAATGATGCAGTTTCATTTTAAAATTAGCACTTGTCTGAGCACGTCTGCAAACGCTCTCTTACTCGAGGTGGAAGCGTTTTTAACAACCTTTCTTCTACAATTAGACCATTCCGTTTTAAGAACTGACATTCTTCCAGTTCAGCAGGAAGTGATTCAAGATAGTTTCCAGTGAGCTCTAATTGAACGAGATTTAGTAGCTGACCCACACAAGGGGATAAATCCATCAGACTGTTATTTCCCAGAAGGAGAAATTGCAGCTTTCTGCACTGAAATAATCCGTCAGGTAGCATTTCAATCTAGAAAAAGGAAAGAACAAAAATCACATACATTAGAAGCAGCCTACATGCAGCTGCATGTTTTGACATTCTAGGGGTTTATTTTAGGGTAGAAAAAGCTCTTGGTTTATGGAAGGACAAGAAAAGGGAAGACTGTAACACTTCTATCATTAGGCGATCAAGTACTTGAGAACACAACAATGGTTTTATACATCTGTTCTGTGATGAAGATGCTTCGCTGCTGGCAGAAGTCAAGCCACAGGTAGGGCAGGTGAGAGCTTACACATTGTGCATGCACAGAAGTGCATACAAAAGCATGCAGGCTGCAGGGGAGATAAAGAGGCTGCCATCTCCTACCAATCCCTTCACAAAGAACAGATTGGGGAAAGACATCAGCAGCTCCTCTCTTGCAAAACTTGCACAAGCATTACCTGTGCAGTACTGTACTAGCAGTCCTGGTCCACACTACTGACGCGTAATAACACCCAAGCCCAACCTCACCAGCGAAAACAACTATAAACCTCAGGAAAAAGTCTTAAAGTCACAAGCCCAGACCCGACACTAACAAGCCAGTTAGTTTAGCACTGCTGCTGAGGCTACCAGCTATGATTATTTCCCTCTTCCCAATCAGACAGCTGAGCTCCTCAGCAATTAGTTGTTGATTTGCTACAGCTTTCTGTTTCACATTTCAAGGCAAACATTTCACAATCTTATTAAAATATTCCATAGGATAGGCTGCTGCAGGGAAAGGAAAGATACATTTCTGCAGCCATGCTCATCTACAGCAGCTCTGGCTGAGAGCCCTTACACTGCTAGAAACCAGGATAGTACTTACTCAGTATTCCACAAGCTTTGATGACACCTAAGTTTTAGTAATTAAACAAGCACCACCGCTCTTTTCAGCTTTACTGCATTTACTTTTATCAGGAACATCACAAAAGCATTTTGAACCAGAGGCTGTTCCAGAAGAAATGGTAGGTTAAGTCAATACTTGGTTCAGGTTTTTTTAAACAGTAATTCAAAGTTCTACTTACGTGGTTTTTTGTCAAAGCCAAGTACTGCAGATTGGTCAGAAAACCGATTTCTTCAGGGATGGAGGTTAGCTTATTATAGCTAAGATCCAAATAGTATAATTTTTTACAAAGAAATAGCTGCAATGGAACATTTTTAATATTATTATAATTTAGATACAACTGTTCCAGGTTTGATAACGCACCAATCTGCACTGGAACATATGAAATACTGTTGTGCCACAACTTTAAGCAAGAAAGGTTCTTAAGATGTTGAAAACTAATTATTTCTTCCACTGTTCTGAGATTATTTTCTTTTAAGTCAATTTCATGCAAATTGTTGAGGGTAAAAATGGAATGGGGAATGCGTTCTAAATCACAGCAGATTAATTCCAAGGTTCTGAGGTTTACCAGCTTCTTCAGGTTATTTAGTACTATCAGTTTACTTCCCTCATTGTGGATAGACAAGTGTTGTAAAGAAGGCAGAAGATCTGTAACCACTTGAGGTATACGGGAAAGGTTGTTTTTTAAGTGAATTGATCTCAGATTTTTTAGCCCCTGAAAGCTTTCGTTGTATATGGAGTTGTGATGATCTAGCATGAAATATCCTGTTAAGCACAATTCTTGTAGGTTTTTTAGATGAAAGACCCAAAACGGAATTCTTCCCATCTCACTAGATTTCAGGCGCAGTGTTTTCAGGTTTTCTTCTAAAAAGCCGACGGCTGGATAATCCATAGTTAGTGATGAATAATAAACATTGAGTTCTTTGAGATTGACTAGCTGGGTCACAGCTGAAGGAAGTTTGGCTTCAGGAATAAGTTCCAGGCTTAGGACCTCTATTTCTGTCAGTTCAAAGACACTGTCTGGAAGACCACTTAACATGAAAAGGTGAAGCTCAATCTTGTCTTGGGAATTTCTTACTAGCTTATTTTTCAGTTTTTCCACTGACCACTCATTGTTAAGATTTATCTGTTTCAGTTTGTTTTCACTCAGATCAGACAGGAATATGGAGAATCGTTGGGAATAAAGGGGATCATACTGATCTGCCAAGTGGAGAATAAATGCAAAGTCATTCTTTACATCAGGTATATCACTGTAATTACTTTTCTCTCTCAACTTCTCAAAAGAATATTGCTTAAGTGAACTTCTTAACATCCACCACAAACTATAAGTACAAGTTAAGCCATAGAAGATCACTAAAACAACATAAAATGAAGCCAAGACTTTAAAAATTTCTGCTAGCGAATAAACACACTGGTACCTTTTGTAGCCTGTAAAGGCTTGAACATTAACTACACAATCAATTTCAAGTGTAATAAATGATAAATAGTAGGGGACATAAATTATTATTATTACAAATACAATTACTTTCGCTATAATCTGTTTCATATACACTCTATATATAACATCCTTCTCTTCAACATGCACTCTGAATTTCTTCACTTTCTCAAATATCGCTTTAGCTTGTTCCCCTTCTTTTTTGTCAAGAACACTCGAGGAATTTTCTCTTCCAGTTGTTTCCAAGCCAGCTTGTGAATATGGCAGGGACTGTCTGCTGGCCCCTATATCTACTGAACTCCCAGGTGATGAAATTGCAGCTTTTGATTTGGCTATTGGCAACTTCCTCACAGACTGCTCAGCAACTGTTTCCGAGAGGGCACGTGTTGTCCATGGAGAATCAAAACACTTCTGGAGAATGGCTACAAAGTGCTCAAGCCTGGAACTTGTACTAGGATAATAAAGCCAGAAATTACTGCAAGCTGCAAAAATGAAGGTATGCAGAAGCACTAGGTACGGAAAAAATTTGGCAAACCAGTGAAGCTCTCTCTCATAACATACTGCATCAATGTAGGAATACTGCTGTCGATGGAGATCATTCTGGATTTTAAGCGGGATGATTATCTGCGCTGCAGAGCTAGCTGACATGTTAAGGTTGGCTTTAACTATATCCCAAGGCACAGCACAATGATTGTCAAATTCCAGCTTGCAAGGAAGACAACACAATACTCTGGTTTGGGTAAGCTGGAGAGCCCCAGCAAGCACAGCAACTAGCAGCATTATCATGGTGAGGTAATACCAGAAGACATCCCACCATGGTTTTAGTATGTGGTAGGATGACTGAGCGTCTGCTAAGTATTTGAGTTCTGTTAGCGTGATCATGACTTTCACCCGTGAGAGAACAGCAGCTGGTAGAGGAAAAAAGAAAAAAAAGACATCCTTAGAGAACTGTTGAAAACAATTTCTCATCATTAAACACTTGAAGCTTATTACAGTTTTCAGTGTGTAACATTTGGCCTAAGATCCAAAGCATAGCAACAGGATCCAAGAACATCTGGCACCTAACCCTACCCATCACCTTACTGATTTTTAAGGAAAGTTACTTACAATACAAAAAAAAACTTAAAATGAAGAGTGAAACTAGCATCAGAAATTAGGAGAAAGTGTATTTTGACCAAACATTTGGGTTCTGCTCAAATAGAAGCAACAAGCAGGTGTAAGTTAAAGTGTCTGATATATTACTAGCAGTCTTTCAATACTGTCCTAAACTTACATGGCAAAAGTGATTTCTCATTTATGAAAAATTCCTAAATCAGAGCAATATATTAACATGGTGGCTCTTGCAATATAGGATTTTCTACTAGATTAAGTCATTCTACTCGATTAAAGAATATACAAAAATTCTCAAGAGCAGTTTTGCATTACACATTCTTATGTAATTCCCCATCTTCCCACATCAAGAGAACTAAGTATATTTACAGGATGAAAATGAAGCTACTAACTTGTTATTGTCCAGTATTGTCACACATATAAAACCAGCACACTTAACACCCTGCAACATAGGCTTGATTCATACTTACTTTACTAATTAAAGAGAATAAAAATACACAGCACTACTCAGTCCGGAGGTCTACACCTTTTAAAATTCCTTGGACATGCCATCTTTACATTTGTCTTCATTCTGGATGGAGAAAACATTGAATATACTTTTATTTTTAATGGTTTAAATGAAGAGGAAACATTTCAGCTTTCATTAGAACTGCTGCCTTATTGCAGACTTCAGGATCCATTAAGCTCTGCATTGCTACAGCTTCATGAATAGAACATACTCAGACACGATTCCATGCGAAGTCAAAGTTTTGCAGTCACATCAACACAAAAAACAGGAACCACCTACAACTTGCCCTATTTCAACTGGTAAGTTTTCGGGTTTGTGATTTTTTTTTTCCCCCAAACAACTATACAAAAATAAAATATGCAACATGCAAGACTTCAAGAAGTAGAATTCATAATTTTGATATACCAAGGTTTGGCAAAAAGGCAAGTTTCTCAAAAATAGAGGCCTCAGCCTCTTTCTCCCGAATGACCCCAGTTCCCTCAGCTGCTCCTCATAAGGCTTCCTCTCAAGACCACTTACCAGCTTCATTGCCCTTCTTTGGACACACTCCAGCACCTCAATGGGCTGAAACTGGAGCATAAGAGGTTCCGCTTAAACTCGAGAAGAAACTTCTTCTCAGTGAGGGTGACGGAGCCCTGGCACAGGCTGCCCAGGGAGGTTGTGGAGTCTCCTTCTCTGGAGACATTCAAGACCCGCCTGGACACGTTCCTGTGTAGCATTATCGAGGCGTTCCTGCTCTGGCAGGGGGATTGGACTTGATGATCTTTCGAGGTCCCTTCCAATCCCTGACATTCTGTGATTCTGTGATTCTATGAATGTCTTTCTTGTCATGGGAGTCCCAAAGCTGAACACAGGATTCAAGGTGCAGCTTCACCAGTGCCAAGTACAGTAGGACAATCACTTCCCTAGTCCCGCTGGCCACACTATTTCTGATACAGGCCAGGATGCCATTGGCTTTCTTGGACACCTGGGCACACTGCTGGCTCAGATTCATAATACATATATTGGTACTGGACATTCCAATTCCAAACAGAGCTGACAAGACAAATAGCTGAACTAAGGAAGAACCCCATTCTTACTCCACAGTCACATTTGAGGGGAGAAGAATGGCCAAAAATAAGTTAAGTCATCTTGTATTGACAAGGTTACTTTTAATTGAACATAGAAACTTACCAGGCCCACTCAAGGGAAAGCAGCTGAAGGAGGACAGGATGGTTATAACGCACTCCTGGAGAGAAAATAAGTTGTCATCAGAACATGAAATATTTGGACTCCAACAACTGTATTAGAACAACAGCTCATTACTCCTTCCACAGTAGTGTTTTAAAGATCCAGCATTTAATGAGTAAAATACCTAACTAGATCTACATGGTCTAGTTAAGATATATTAAGATGCCACCCCCATCAAACTATTTACCTGGTCATCATCTGAAAGTTGCTTTTCCTAGAGTAGAAATAAAGTAATGGCCCTTGTCATTGTCTTCTTTCTAGGCACTAAAAGCCATCTAAGATCAACAGTTTTTGCATTTATACAAAATTACTAGTCCTGCAGCTGAGCTACTATAACCATAGCTGAGAGATAGCCATTTCTTTAATCACTCCAGCTCAACGTGCAAAAACCACACCAGTAAATACCTTTAAATAAGGTCTTTTGGTATAATTCTTTGGGGTTTGATTCTAAATTCGTAGGTGTAAAAGCACAAAAAGGTACTAAACGCATCCAGACTAAGGCTTTAATTCTGCAAAGAATTTCTCGATCATGTCTTGACTCAAGCCAAGCATACTTCATTTGAATGTAGACAGGAAAATCAAAAGTGGGTTTTTTCATTTCCAACCTAGAATTAAAACCAGTCATTTCTTCTCACCTGAACTTTGTTACAAAAATGAAAGACCTCTGTTAAAGTTGTAAAGAACACACTAACAGATAAATATGTTTAACGACTCGACAAAGTAAGAGCAAAAGGTATAAATAGCCTATTTTTTAAAAAAGCATTTGAAAAGTCAAAATGATCACTGAACTGGATGAGAGTTTAAAATAGTGTGAAAGGTCTAATTAGCATGAGGATGGGAGCAATTGTTTTCCTGACAAACTTGTAAACCTTATCAGGGACTTTGGCATATACTAGTATTTTAAGATGTTTTATATAACTAAATGCTTAGAGAAACTTAAAAGTACCACAATTTAATAATGCACATACATACTTCACATTTTTTTACACAAAGAATATCAATCTTCTGGTGGCAAATCTATTTTAGTGGCTAAGCAAGGCACTTGCTGAGTATAATGGACAGAATTCAGAGTACAATAAAATGGTTAACACTGACGAAGTATTTTCTCTAAAAGCTACAGAAAGAAAAACAGAAAATGGAACTTAAGCCAATTCTATTAAAAATATATTGGTATACTTAAGAATATGTATAACCCAATACAGGTTCTTCAAGCAATGCCACAATGTTCAAACAAAAAGGGGTTTGTTTTTGTACAGACTGAGATTTCAACGTGAGACTGACCCGTGTAATTTTGTGAGGTCTGTTTCTATAAAACGCTTACTTTGTCACCTCCCTGCACTGAACTGGAAAGCTGTTAGTCCCTATCACATATCCCAGAAGAAAGGCTACATTCGTGCTGCAGTTACAGAACACTTGCTAGCAGAAAGCGAGTGTCACAATACGAAGAATTTAAATACTTTTAACTCTGCTCATGTTAAAGACTGCTTCTTGAAACCTTCCAATGAAGCATGTGTAGTCATTGCAATTACATGTATGTGAAATAAAACTTCCTAGCAGAGTATACAACAGATACAAGTCTAATATAAACACGTGCATTATTAATGATAACTTTGCTAAAGACAGTTTTCTTTCAAACCCCATCTGTATGCCAAGAGTGACTAATCAAATGAAATAATGCTGAACTGTAATGGGTTTGATAAATCTCATCTCCAGCAGCTTTAAACCCATATCAAAGCCATAAAAGCTTTTCAAAGTGGCCTAATTTAATTGGCAATCTTTCTTAGAAGATGAGAGACAGAAGTTTAGCCTCAGGCTAGGTGATGACTCCAGGAGAGTTACCCCAGACCAGTACTGGGATGCAGGCCAGAAAAATAAAGCAATAAAGATCACTAATATCAAGGCAATTTTTAGTTACTTCAAGACTGGATGTGTGCTTATTGATCAAATTAAGAATATGAATAAAAGGCTATATTTTTGAGAAACATCTATGAACATCAGGCAGCTCCCCACATTCTCCCCTGCTGCCAAAAGGTTTCTCAACATTGCATTACTCTGTCATTTGGTCATTGCTTACATAATTTTAAGCACATTTAGCTAGGGATGGCTCTGCAGAAAGCTAAGTGCCTTGTTTGCCCTTCCCAAAGGATAATGAGCCACAAAAAGACAATATATAACAGGAGGCTTTGTTTTATTTTTAAGGCTACATTGGTTTTGTGGATTGTTTAAGTATTCAGCTGGTGTTCCTGACACACTAAGTTAATCAAAATAGATTTACACAACTAAAGCATACCTTGACAGGTATTCCAGTTGCCCCTCTATCTTGCTTTTTTCCCCCCTTCCCCCTCAGAAAAACACAGCCATCAACTTTTTAGCCAATCTTATTCCAGCAACACAATGTGCTTTTCAGCTGACATAAGGAGATGCTGGCATACTAAGTAAAATGTCCGTTTTATCAATTTTCTACCAAAACTGATTCCTGAATTACAATGCCAACTTAGCTTCTAGGTAGTTTAAATGTACCACTGTTTCTTTTAAAGTTTCAGGTGCAAAATAAAGTTCAATAATAAACTAAACATGCAATCAGTTTTGCTTAATAGGCAGTTTTGAGACTCTCCTATGGGATTCCTAGCACCTGCTTCAGATCTCACATGCACAGCCTGAACCTCCACTTGCAAATAAACATTCATGAATATTCTCAAAGGAAAAAAGCAACAAAATTTACCCTCCTCCCCTCCACTCATCACCCCAAACACACTTTTCCTGGCTAAAACTTCCCCTTCTATTGACATGCTGCCATGTCCTTTTTCTAGCATCCCCTAAACAAAAAGCCAGGTAATGCAAGAGTTCCAGGGCAGGTCCGACTTCCTAATGAACAAAACTGCCTCACGTAGTCTTAGCAGATGCATTCAGATGACTGTCTCTCCCTTTTTTAAGCCTCCTATTGACAAGTAATAGCCTACTCAACTCAAGCACTGCATTTGATATATAGTCTTTCAGAATCTGTACTTCACACGCTTGCGTGCGCGTGCAGATTTGGTTGAGGATCTTTGCAATGGGGGTCGTGCATCCATATTCCACGGAACGCAGAACAACCTGCAAACAGGATTAGAGAAAGCTTCTTTCCAGTTCCTTCTGAAGAAGGTCACAGGTGGTAAACAAACATGTGTGATTATCCTTCTGTATTTAAAATAAATACAAAGACATTCCCACACTCTACAATAACCAGCACATTCCTCAAGCACAAAATGTTCGAGGCTACTTTGTTACAGGTTTTTCATATCAAACACTGAAACAATCAAAGACCTAAAATTTCTTCCAAACAATCCAAGACCATAATTACAACTGCAGACAATCTCAGCCATCTGTGTCTGGATTAACTAGAGGCCTTGCTTCTCTCAAACACTCCTGCTCTCAAGACAGTACTGCTGAATATAAGATGCAGAACAGCAGTAGCAAGTTCTTACACTGTTTAAGAAGCAGCCCTTGCTCTTTGGAGAAGGCTGCTTAAATAAGACTATGTAGCCCAATAATTTCTGGGGAAAAAAAAAACCCAAACCCAAACAACTGCGAACATATTTTTAGTCGAAAATTTAGTAAGTTAGCCTATGCTCACATTTTCATGTGGACTACTCTGTTACTGCTTCAGAGTTAATCACACAACACTCAAGCTGGTAAGTTTTGCAAAATTAAGCAACTACCACCCAGCTCTACCACTACCATACCTTCAGCAAGCTGAAAAAAAGAGAGTACAACGTGGTAAGGGTATTTTAAATAGCTTCCTCAACTACCCCAAAGCTTGAACATTCCTAGGTTCTACACAAAAGGCCTTAGAGTAGGTAAAAAAGCCATCTTACAGGCAGCTTCACCTAAACTCAGAACACCTGCCTCTATTCTATTACTTCCTTTCTCACGTACACTTAATGCAAGAGAAAAACTTTATCTTGCATCTAATCTAAATTAAAAATAAGCTTGACTCCAGTTTTATTTGCTTTACAAGCACCAGACTTACTCTTGAAATCTGACTGTGCAGGATTAGATACGCTCACTACATCGTGCATTTCCAGCCTGTGCCTGCAGCACTCCAGAAAAGACCATTGTCTTCCTTGAGCCATATCAACTTCTCATTAAATGCCATCAACATGCAAGAATTAAGCCTTTTCTCTATTCAAAGCCAGTAAAGAATTAAACTTTGGTAGTAAAATACACCACTGGTCAAATACTCACTAGGAAGATGGATCATCCTCAAACATTCTGGTTGGAGAGGTAGTTAAAATTGCATATCTGTAGGCCACAGGATAATGAATCACATCAGCAAGGTCTGCCCAAGAGCACCAAGTTCTCAGTGGTGGATGGGAGGGAGAAACCAAATCAACGATTTTGAGGGTTAAACTCTGTAATGAAGTTGTATTACAAGATAGGTATTTAAAAGATATGTTAAAGGCACTTTTTATATTTCATACTAGTCTAGCCTGGAGAACAGTTTTAAATACAAATTCATCATATTCAGACATACATCCTTTGACAGGTCAAAGCGCTTTCTCCAGCCCTCTCCTCGAGGTAAATTCAAGGTGTTAAGGGTTGTAGCTAAAACAGGTCATAACCTATGTTCTTAGAAAAGCCTGTACTAGCAAGAAAAATGTTCTGTTTAAACCCAAGTTTAAGACCAAATAAACAGGTGATACAAACAAGATTGGTGACGCAAGAAAACCCCACTGGAAAACAAACTGAAGAAAAATTGATAAGGAGGTACAAATCTAGGGTTCTGAAAAAGTGTGTTTCAGAATTAAACAAGCAAGCAGTCAAATGGTAAAAACCAAGTAAAATGAACAGTAGACCAGCTTTGCTTTGCACATAATTGCATCAGTGCAACTGATCTCTTTGAAAGCAGGCTGTCTGCATTCTGGGCAAGTATCATTTCATCCATAGTCACGGTGCTTTCTAAGACCCCCTACCAAACCAAGCAGAATCCAGGCTCAATCCAGAATCAATCTAAATATTTCTAGTAAGGAACAGTTTTTACAGCATTAGTGTTCTGGCACTATTTTCAAACTCAGAGATGCAATTTTAAAAAAAAAAAAACAACACATAAATTAGGGTTATATCAGGTAATGATAGAAGTATGACAGAGGAAGGACTCTATCTACTCAGACAAGTATTATAGTTCTGTGGTGTCTTCTTTCCATAAGGATGCATTAAGATAAACTTGCAACTAAACTGTAATAGCTTTTGCAGACCATGGTCCCTTTAAGTATTTTTAACTACAAATACAAATATATTAACCTAATCTTAAGAGATGTATTAGCCTGTAAAATACTAATTACGGTAAATATTGAAACAAGCACCTGTTTAGAAAAGTACTTTGTGTTTATGCAAAGAATCTAAATAGTAAATTCACTTAGAGCTATATTTTGTATCACTCTACTATTTCAGTAATAATTTAACTTCTTTAATTTGTATTCTCTCTGGAAACTAACACTCTTGATAGAAGCAGATTTTTCTATTTGTTCCATTAATCTACATTTCTTCAAACAGTTGCACATTTCACATATTCCCCTGTAAAAAAAAAAAAAATTCTGCCAAAACTGCCAAGACTGCCAAAACTCCACACTGGTATTGCCCACTAAAGAATAGCTCTGCTATCATGAGTCTCCTTGGCAATTCCTAAAGAAACACAGCAAAACATTAACAGATTAAAAAAAAAACCCCAAACTGGAAAGAATTCCATACAGCTTTTTTTTTTTTTTTTAATAAAAGAATATAAGAAACTGTGGCAGTTCTGACTGGAAGACCACGGTACATTGAGGTGTTAGTGACGCACTCTGGGTGGCCACAGGATAAATTTAACTGCTTGTTACGGAGGAGTTTCTAAAGGGGATGCAAGATTATCTATACCATTCTCTTCCTTTATAGTGTCAAATCCAATAAAAAGCTTTTTAAATTATACTCTACAGAGTCTGAGTACCTTTCTTACTAAGAAGTCCAGTTACAAATCCATTATTTTTTTCCTTTCAAAAAATCTGGTACCCAAGTTATAGAAGTAAAAATTAGACAGAGCTTGCCAGACCAAGTAGGAGCATTTATTTGCCAAAGGAGATCGTTTTCTAAACAAAGTGAGTGTAATACATTCAATCTAGGTTACAGAAAACACCCGGAGTGTCTTCATACTATATCAGACAAGACAAAGCTAGTAATTTCACAAAAATTATACGCAATTGACAGAAAAGCAGATAGGTCACAAGCCACAACGAACAAAGAAAAGGCAAGTGTTAAATATTGTTTTTTCTAGTCTACAAGGACTGCAGCAATAGGAACATGTAAAAAATACTCAAGTGTATAACAGGGTCTCTTTTCTCCAACTGTTTTTTGTTTTCATTGCTTCCAACAAACAACTAAAGGGAAAACCCTACCTGGATTAATCCTTTATAGGAAGAATGTACCATCAACGACGTAGCCCTAAGAGCAGCAAAGGCTGCCCTCCACTAATACCCAGTGCAGACATGGGCATCATCCCTGTACAAACCTAATCTGGATGCCTAAAGAGCATTATCATCCCACTGAGAAAAAGCCAACAAGACCAGAAGCAAACAACAAGACTAACAAGGCTCAGAGTAACGGTGACTTAAAGTAGGCTAAAGGAAGTAGGCTCTCTAGCATTAGGAAAAAAAGAAGAATGATGTACTGGGGGTGGAGAGGGAGGAGAGAACAGCATGGGAAATATATCTGCCTTCTCAGAAGAGAAGTACATAGTCCATCTGTGCTCAGCTAGTGCTTATTCAAACCACTGTGGGAGGAGACAACTTCTCCGGAGATGACTGCAGGCGTGCCACACTATCAAACATTCCAGCCCAAAGCTGTCATGAAAGGTACCAGGGAAGTGGCACAGATTACCCTCTTAAATTATATCTTAAAAGAACAGGCCTCCTTTGCTGTTCCCTCATCCCCAATTACATTTTCAAATCAATACAGCAACACTGAAGACAGACATAATACACCAATACTATAAAGAGTCCTTATTTCCAAGTTACAAATAAACCTTAGAGCAAGTTTGGAGCATTAAGTATGAAAAGTCTCCCTAAGTTCTTCACCTGTTCTTTCCTAAGTATGGAAGATTACACCAAGAGCAATCTCAAAAGGCCTAGACTGGGACAGATATCTGTGGCATCCTGTACCTTTTACAGGTCTCCCAGAAGCCATCCTACACAACAGTACATCAAAGTCCTTTTCCTCAGTTCTAACGCAGATAACAGTCAGACAACTTCCAAGTGCATGAAATTAGTTTTTGAAGCTCACTTGTAACACCTTTTTATTCTCATTACCACATTCTCAGATCTTTCACATTCTGTAAAAGGCAAATATATAGCCATAAGACAATGGTATCAGCAGTATCCCTCTAGCATTCTAAAGGAAGCCTCAGTGGTATCTATTTAGTTCTGCATACTAAGTACTACAATAGAAAATTAATTTTTATCCCCTCAGTTTCCAGAAGTCAGTCAGATACTCACAATGTTCATTGATTGTGCTGCTGTGCTCAGGCCATTAGAAAGTAAAGCAGAGAAAGATAATACTGGAGAATACTGTATGGAAAATCATATCACCAGAGGTCATTGTTCACAAAACATAAAGGGAGATTCCACTGGGGGTGCCAAGTCCCTGTCGGTCTCTCAAATTGCTGGAGGACACAGCCTCCTTTTATTCTAATTTCCTGGCTGTATTAGACCCTCTCCCTTTCCCCATTGGATGAGGTACAGAATTCCCAATTCACCTGTTGCACATTCCTCCCTTAACATGTACCCCCCAACAACATACATCACATGTTTCATTACCTCTAACTTCACGCTGCCTGTGGAAAGTTAATATTCATAGGCCTATTAAGCTCCCCCCTCCTTCTCAAAGTTCAAAAGTGTAAACCATCCTAGGTGTTGACTTCAATTATAGCCCTACTGGCAAAGGTATCTCCTTATCTTCTCCTTACAGATTGCATTCTGCAGCTTCCTCCTTTGTGAAGACACTCTCTCCTTTGTTCCACCACTTAGATGTAAAAACACTCTCCTCTGTTTTATCGCTCATTTGTAAAGACACTCTCCTCTTTGTCCTCTCAGGACCCACAACTTAAATACTACAAGATTTCTCTACTAGCAGATTCTTTAATTACAGTATAGTTTATTATCATCAGTCTTTAAGAGCAGCAATGGTACAAGAGAGCCAGCAGCGTAAACCAAAAGACTCTCTTTCCTTGGGAAAGGGCAGGACACTGTTCATACGTGCTCTTCCATTTTCAGTATATTTTTTAATAAAATCATAAATGGCCAAAGACCCTTGAAATAGCCAAGACAACTCCTGTAATCTCACTGGCGACAAGTCCAAAATAAGAAAATATGTCCAAAGGAAGAGCCTTGGAGTGTGCCCACACACCTGAACTAGCTCTGAATTAATTTCTCAAGTGGTACCAGCAGCGCGGCTATCACAGCAGAACAAAGTGGACTACAAATCCTACTTAAGAAATCAGGTAAGCATGTGGGTCGATTTTGTAGTCCACAGGATAGCAGGCTGTTATAACTAGGCCAGCAACATAATTCATTATATGGTAAGGTAGTACCATACATACTGATGTATTAACTAAAGCACATTCATATTCTGATCTGATACTTCCAGATGAAGGTCCTGTAAGGAATCCAACAGCACTGCCTTTTCAAAAGGACAGAAGGGGCCCGTCTTCATACCATAGGAAGTCCTGCTAGTTTTGCAGAAAGAATACTAAAACCCAATGTTTTTAGATATTCAGAACTTCCATTCTACAGTATTTTCCTAGCTCAAACACTGCCTTCCAATATAACAATCTACCCAAACCAGCCAACAGGGATATCTATCTCTTACAGATGGACAGCTCTATGCAAGTCATTTTATTTCTGTCTACTTCAAATTCCTCAACTATAAAACTGTGTTACTGTTTCTCCTGTTCTTCATAAAGTATTTAAACCAGGAACCTTATACAGTATTAACACTTCTTATTAGGTAATCAGAGAGGCTACTCTGGTTTGTACTACAGGTTCTGTTACATTCTGAGAGCTGGAAGTATTATTACTTTTCCTAGTAGTGGTAAGACAGTTACAACTTGGCCTAATCTTAGAAATACAAATTTGTATTTATGCTCCTTATTCTAGCTAGAATAATTTTGATGTTTCTAAAAGATGAACAGTTATCTTGTACAGTAAGTCAAAATTCTCACATTTGGTCAAAAACCGAAACTGTTGGTTTTTTCAAACTTTATAGGCTGCCAGGACCTAACACTGTCCTATCAGGATAACAGGTAAGAACAAACAGAAGCATCAAATGAGGTCACAAATAAAAAAATATATACCTTCCGTCTCTTCCAGATAATTATTGCCAAGTACAAATATAGCTGCAAGATGTAAGAACAGTCAAAAAAATGTGTTTGGGTTTTAAGTCTTCCTGATGCTGTATAAGTTTAGTGAAGAACTTTCCAGAACAGAATATTATTACTTCCACAAACGAGAATTTAACTGCGTCTAGGAAAATTATCAGGGCAGCAATAAAGAAAACTGAATCAACGAATCAGGTGGGAGAATGCTGCTGGCAGGGGGGATGGACTAGATGATCTTTCAAGGTCCCTTCTAACCCCGAACATTCTGTGATGCTGCGAAAACACATCCGATTTCACTCTGTTAGTTCTGCCACTTCTCTTCTCAGAAGCATCAATTTTCATCTTTATAGGAAAGACAGGTACTCTTGAAAGCCAGCCTGACAAGGTGAAACACTTGATTCTAGATGTTTGGCCTAAACTTCCAAAATAATACAATGATAGTAGATAAGTTTCCAGTTTACATCTGATTCAAACTCAGGCATTCTTTTTATATGCAAATTCTCCTGTAACCCATCTGGTTAACTTTTTAAAGAATCTCCCCACTCCAAAGTGAAAAAAACCCCACCAACCTGTGAAACTCCACAGTCAACTAACCTGAAATGGAATTGGAATAGGCTTTACCTGTTATCCTCCAGCAGGGAGCCTCCTCTCTGCTCAGCCATCTCAGTCCTCTAAGTATCTCCCTGTTCATATTACTCTACAGTATGTATTTATTAATTCAAAAAAGCAGCCAACTACATCTTCTTTTAATAAAATTCAGTGACTGAAGGACAAATTTCACATTGCACACACAGTGTAACAACGTGTGTACAAATCACATACCAACACCTCAACACAACTCTACAGTTTGAGAACTGCACATACGGATGCAATCATAAGAACTAAAAGCAGAATTATGCTTATCAGAAGCATCCCCTAGAAAAATGCTAAATTTCAGAGCCATGTACAAGTGATCAGAGTCGAATGCCACAGTAAACCTAAAGTAATCCTGCTTTGTTTCCTGAACAAACACGAAGTTAGCTTGGCACTTACGTTCACGCTTCATACTTCTACCAGGCCCAAGTATGCTGTGCAACGGTCTTACGCTGTGCAAAATTTCACTTATTAGTAGGCTCCGAGGTGACCTAACAACTGGTAAGTTTTTTCAGGTAGAGCTATTACAAGAAAAATACATTTTGGTATAAAGCCAAATTTAATAACTTCGAAAACAAGAGTCAAGGCTTTATCATCATCTGAATCAATTAAGAACTTTAAGTAAAAAAACATCTAGCTTCATATTTGTAAGAAACTGAATAACAGTTTGAAGTAAAACAGACGCTACTTTTAACAACTCCAGTTCAGTAAAGCACTTGAGTATTGACATAGCCTGTCTCACTTCAATTAAGCAATGTTTTGGTGCTTTCCTGACTAAGTCAGTGTCATTGCAAAGTTAGTATTTAAACCTTTTCAATGTTTAACTAAAAACATCTACTTAAAAAAGTAATAATTTTCACACTGGCATGGATTAGAAGTGATAGTTTATCTTTTTAATTATTTAAGCACAGCCTAGAAACAGGCTCGTTTTAGTTAAAACTTTTCAAATGTCCTCGCTTCTTCAAATATATTTAATTACACAACAAATGCACATAAAGATTTTCCTTTCATTTAGATGGAAAAATTAGTTTAAAGGATAAATACTTTAGCAGTAGTCTAAATTTGCAGTTCTTAAACTCCAGCTCAGTAGACTTTTATATTTGCCTACAGATGAACTTTACCTACCAGAAAATACCTGAACAAATATATGACAACCTTAACTACTCATAGAATACAAATATTTTCCCCACAAAATTAAGGCAATAACGTCTGGGAAATCAGGGGCTGCATTTCCTGGGATTTTATTTGAGAGCTTTAAAATCAATGTCACTTTAATTAAGCTGGAATAAGCTACATAGTTTCATAGCTGTTGTGCCACAAATCTGAAACCTGTTTGCCTATTAAACTAAAACCACAACTGAAACTAGTATCTCCCAAAGAAACTAAGTGTTCATAACAATGTCTTAAACCTACTAATTCAGCAGCAACAAAACCAAATTGTGTTACTACTGTATTCCTCTTGAAAATGCTGAATCCCTTACTAACATTTTTAATCCCTTCTGTTTCTCACAATCAACTAAATTCTTCATTTTAGTATAAGAAATTGCATTGCATTTAACAGAACATACCAAGAAGCTGGGCACTTCTGATGGAAATGAACTCACATAATTTAATTCAGGGTGTGTGAAGACATTATTTTGACAGAGAACGGCACCAACAAGAATTAAATTGAAGACAATCCATTACAAGTTTTCTCCACAAATCCCTTGATTGTTGAAAGGCCCTAGAATCTTCTTAGGTGCACCCTGGAGGAGGGTGTGTCAGCACTATACCACAAACCCATTTGCAAAAATCTTTCTTGAGAACTGCATCATCTGCCTTCTTTCCAACATATTATACCAATAGGAAGTATAGCCTTTTCATATCAGTGAGTTTAAATCAAGTAATTGGGGAAACTATTCATAAGTATTATGAAACTTTAGTTCAATATTAATTACAAATTTATTTCAGTGAGCTGGAAATTAAATCCAGATCTAGTTTGTAGCACGCTAACAACTCTTAGGGAAAAGATTCACCAAATCTAAGCACAACTATAATAAACCAAAGCCTTCATACCAGGTCTGGAATTGGAATGTATACACAAGATAGTCTGTAAAAACAAGTAGTTCAGTTATTAGTAACTTAAGACCATGTAACTCATAACAAACTGTCTACCCACATGGTAGCGGCAGGGTTAATAAAATACAAGCCACAGCCTTTTGGCTACATTTAACAGCTACTACAAAGCACAGTTAGGGTTTGTGACACAGGATACAAACATGTATTAGATGAGACACATCACAGCTTGTCACCAGCTGGGAAGACAGAAATCTATCATTTATTAGTTAATTATTAGAAAATTAATGATACATGTTGCTAAACCAACATATAATCTATACCACTTAAGTGTTAAAATTACAGCATATTTAAATATTCTAATATTAATTCCACTTTACATTCCTCACCCACGGTATCAGAACCAAACACCTTCATAACGACAGCACAGACTTCTAACTTATCTTTAGAAAGAGTAACTGCAAGGGCAACTGGCAGAATAACACTATATGCAAGACAACAGCTGAACAGTCAGTATAAGGATGCCTACAGAAGGATAAATGCAGCTTATAGATGAGTGCACGGAGTAGAGATAGCAGTGTGAACCAGACAGGCAGCATGGAGACCAGCAGAAACCACACCTTATCCTCTTAAGTCACATAAAATATCCACTTCTAGTTCTAGCTGAGTAAAGTTTTGCAGCTTTAGCAGTAGGTACTGTAAGCTGAACTGGTATTATCAGTGCCAGGGTCTCTTTTGCTACTTGTTGCATATGAGGCAGAGCAGGTACAGTAGCAGCTAAAGGAACACAAGACTTTCCCATCCAGAAGTCCATTATAAAAGTACTTCTCTGGCAGTGACATACTGCTCTACAAAGTTCATTTTACAACGCTGACACACTGAGAGATGTTTCTTTAGCTTTGTCAGTCCTTCTCTACAATTTACTCAACATGCTTTCATCAACTTCAAACAGCAGTTATATCGGTATCTTGCAAGAAACAAAAGTCAGTTTTCTTTTCCTCCCCCTGAGAATCCTGGTTTCTTGAACAAGGGAAAAATAATAAATAAATAAATAAAATAAAAATAATAAATAAATAATAGATAAATAAATGCCAGCAACTATTTCCTCAAAAGTGCAAGGGAACAAGTATGTTAATACTGCAAATGTCTTGAAGTGAATCCTACTGAAGCTGAAACTCAGCTACGTTACACTAATATAAAATTCCATTCAATAGAGAAACATATGCTAGTGTAAAAGTCCGAGATAATAATTTTGTTATCTAGCTACAGCATTACATTTTAAGCACTGGAAAAAACTGTTAAGAACACTTGTATGCACCCCATCCTAGCTATTGGTTCTCTACTACAGTCATTCTGCTTTCTGATATCATTTCAAATACCTCACCCTACTCAGCACCACAGACACTGAAGAAAAGCACTACTTAGGATAACTCTTCTATTGCCCACACAACTGATTTACAGAATAAAGACAATATACACAACACATAGTAATTCTACAAGTAAGATGTAAGATACAAGATTTCAATACTTAAACCTTGGGGGTGTTTTTTTTTCCTCTCCACTCTCTTGAAAGTTTAAGAGCTCAAACACGGTAGATAAATAATTCCTGATCTGTTGTTCTCTCTGCTAAGAAGGTACATAATGAAGAATTCTGAGACACGAGGCCATAATTGATACCTTACCTTATCACCTCAGAGAACAGACAAGGAAAGTTGGGAGTCAGCAGAATGCAGAGCTTGAATACTTGAAACTGCAAGTGACCACATAGCTCCCAGATTATTCTAGCACTGCCTCAGAGGTATTCTTTTAAATGACCAATCACAACCAGCTCAAACACAGTTTACCTGATCGGCATAATTAATGGCAATCTCCACATAAAATTAAGCTTTAGGGAAGTCTGCTTTAATCACTCCTACAAAAGTGGTTAATTGCAGTATTCACCACAGACCAATCCTTAATTGAAGCCAGGAAGCTGCCTCAATTTCACCACAGAGCAAACGGGCACGAAGCGAGCCTTATGCCCCTATATCAACTCTACCAGGGTGCAAATAAAAGCTACCGCACAAGAAACTGCTTGCCACAAGATCACTGCCTTGCTGGGGATGAGAAATGCATTAGCAAGCCAGAGGAAAGGAAGAGAACAAAGCAGAGGTCGCTTCTTGTTTCACAGGCAGCACTGTCAGGCCTCCACACAGAGTTCAAGTCGCCCCTCCCGCTCGGAGAAGTTGGGACTTGGCACCCGCCTGCCCTTCGCCCGAGGGCAGGTGCCGCCGCCGCGCCTGGGGCCGAGGGTGGCAGCTGCCGCCCGGCCGCACCGAGCCCGGGGCAGAGCAAGGCGGCCCCAGGCGACCCGTGGCGCCTCGGGTCACTTGAGGACACGTGCAAATACCGGTTACGCAAAGCAGAAAACGGTTTTCTTCCGAGCCCCACCCGCAGGGAGCGCGGCGGCCGCCGGGCCCCGGGGCAGGCACAGACTCGCTGTGGCGCCCGCTCTTCTCTCTCAGCCCCGGCCGGGCCCCGGGGACGCGGGCAGGTGAGCGGCCCCGCTGCGCGGCGCCGCCGAGGGAAGGGCGCAGGCCCCGCAGGTAGAGGGGACACCCACACCCCGGCCCCTCAGGGATGGGAGAAAGGCGGCGGCGGCGGCGGCCTCCCGGCGGCAGCGAGGGCCGGCCGCGCGCTGCCCTCGGGGAAGCCCCGCTCCGTCCTGTCCCCCCGCCCTCCTTCCTCCCGCACCGGCGGAGCGGGACACCTGTCAGCGGTGGCCGCCCCTCGCTTACCTGGCGGCTCCGCCTCCCCTCCCTCCCGGCCCGGCCCGGCCTGGCCTGACCAGCCCGCCCGCGTCGCCGCAGCCGTTCGACGGCGTGCCGCCCGCGCGCGCGCGCGCTCCGTCCGCGAGGGAGCCGCCAGCGCAGCGCGAGGCACCGGCTCCAACCGGCACTTCTCGGATCCGGCCCCGCCCCGCCGCCCTTGTCACGTTACCGGCCGCGCCAGCCAATGGGGCGCGCCCGGCGGAACCGCTGACAGGCCGCGGGGCGGGGGAGGGGGCTGCGGCGGACAAAAGCGCCCCGCCCCGCCGCGCCCAGCCCCTTCCCCTCCCCTCCCCGCCGCGCTCACCTGCCGCGGCACCTGACGGCCCTTCCCGGGCCGGTGGGCAGCGGGAGCTCCTGGCACCGCGGCTGTACCCGCGGATAGGGAGACCCGGCAGGCTGAGAGCCCCTTCCCGGTGCCGGGGCAGCGGCCGTGCCGACCCGTGGGAGGCAGCCGCCCCCCCCGTCACTGCCGGCATTTAAACAAATCGAGGCGCTTGAAAGCGGGAGGATGTGGAAGAAGTGAGAAATCACTTATCGCCCAGGATTAAAAAATAAAAATTAAAGGCGAGGACACTTAGAAAAAGGCAACTTAATCGATCCGGTTATCTATCTATCTATCTATCTAACCGGGCGCGGTTTTCCGGGCACCGGGCGGGGGAAGGGGTCCGTGTCCCGGCGCGGCCCCGGCGGCGGCTGCGCGCGAGAGGGCGAAGCCACCCCCGGCGGCTGCGAGGGAAGCTGCGAGGGCGGCGCGGTGGCACCGGAGTGAGCCCGCACCGCCGCTGTGTCCGCTCCGCAGCAGCGGTCCTGTCGCGGCTGGGGCCAGGTACGGGCAATGCCCGGCCCCTTTTTGCAAGGGACCGGCAAAAAATCCGTATTACTGCACGGCAAGACCCTTCTACGGCTCTTTAGTTCCCGTAGAAAGCTGGTAGCAACGTAAACGTACACAACGTTTTAAAGCATAGATTCATTTCACTTCCCCTTTCTCCAGCGGACAGTGCGGCTTCCTCCTCCCAGTGCCGCTGAATTCTGCGGGGTAAATGCATGAAAGTCTGATGCAAAAATTTGATTCCTACCTAGAGTGCTGCAAATAACTGGGACAAACGAGCTGTGTCTGCCTCCTCTTTGTCATACAAACAGCTCAACCTACTCAAGTAATTTTCCTGATGTATTTTCATTATTAGCAACTCCGTTGCAATAATCTATTCAAAATTCTATTTACAATACAATCACACTCTTTACGCTCCTCTGCTATAATGTTTGTTGTTAGTCTAGCCATCAGTTTCGTGGAAAAAGGGTCGATATTCAAAATACTGGTTTTCCCCCATAAAACACCAAAATCATTTTTTTCACACATGTACAAAAAAGGTCCTTCATTTAAACAGCACAGACACTAAATCTTGCAAAAATAACAAATTGCAAATTGTGTTCAGCACACATTTAGCCATTATTAGTTTCAACTCAGAAGACATTAAAATGCAACATATTTGTGCAACAGAAAAGTGTTTTGAAACACAAGTATTGCAGCTGACCCCAAAGTGAAACTAATTACAAAAGTGAAACTCACTTTTTAATGCAAACACATACAAATGTTAACACAAATATGCATGTTATACATATATATGTATTAAGAAAAGCAACATGTTTGTTTCTCCAGTTTGCAGTCGTACTGGTAGCCCAACACACAATGTATTTGTTTAGTGTTTGGTTTAGGCTGATAGTTTCTACTTAGGGTGATGTACTTCCACAGCAATCTAACTTCAGAGAAGCCACTTTTGTCACCACAAAGATGCCAAGAGCATGGCACTGCCCGCAACTATTGTTCCAAGAGCCTTAGGTAAGGTTTGGTAAACAGCAGACAGCAGGCCAGCAACCTTCCCGGGAGACCAGTTCCCTCTTGCATCATCACCTGCCACCTCCTTAACTGACTGTATCTCAATTTCCATCATCAAGACAAATCTTCTGCTCTATTGGGGTCTCCCTGAGGAATTAATTCATCTGTTTTACCTCATTGGAATTATTTCTTCTTTCTGTGAGCAAAATAAATAAAAGTACATCTTATTCTATAATATTCCTTTCTACTCATTCAAAAATGAACTCTGTCTCCACAATCTGCCACATTTTCTTTTTGTCAGCAGCAGGCTACAAAGACAAATTAATGTTTAATTAAATTATGAAACTAAGAGCTATTTGTGCTAAAAATTAAAGGACAAGTATTGAATTAAGCCAGAACACTAAAATTAATGGTCATAAGGTTCGTAACTGCTTGAGCAAAATACTGCAACCCAACTTTTTTAGGTCTGGTTCTTATTAATTCTGTTACTGAGTAGCTCCTGCAGAAGCACGAGGGAAGCACTCAGCTCATCAATCACACCCCACAAATCTCTGAGCCATGATGTCTCAGCAAAGGGAATATTTTGTTAACCGCCTACTCAAAACCAGTGCTGTTTTTAGCTGTGCAGCTCCTGACTCTACACCCAGCAGATCAAGTTGTTCTTTGGGGTTATCTTAATACATTTTTTTTAGGCTGAATTTCTTCCAGTCTTTTTCGAGCAACTTTATCTGGAAATGTTCTTCAAGCTCTAATACCCTTTCTAATTGCTTGTCACAGACATTTACAAGATACCAAAAAACAACAGTTTGACAGTCTAGGGGAAGTTGTTTCATTTCACACATCATGCCATCCCCTGATCTTTTCTAACTTGAGATTTAGATGTTACAAAACCAGCTTTGAATCTCAAAAGAAGTAAGTTTTAAATGTTATGCTCAGTGCGACTAATGGGTGTCCTGAGCATCTATTTCAATCTCTTCACTTCTATGATTTTTGGAAATATCATGAAGTAAGAAAAGGAAAGCTATATAGCAGAGTCCTGTATGTTTAAAATGGTAATGTTTATAGTAAAAAAAAAAAAAAATCACTTTTAACCTTCCAATTATCTCTTGCAGAGACAACAGCATCTTGATTGGCAATGGCTCTGGCCACAGTTATCTGAAGCTGAGCCAGTTCTTTCAATGAAGTTCCCTATGACAACTTGCCTCACAACTTGTGATCACCAAGTGCATTTCTGACTGTTTCTCAAGATCCCATCTTTTGATATGAAAGGCTACTGCTTTACAGTTAGCCAAAGCATGAACCAGCAGATCACAACCCTTTAACTTCTAAAATGCCACCCTACCATTTATTCTCCTAAAAAGAATAAAAAACATATCAACATAATTTCACTCCCTGGCACATCCTTATTATCATCACACTTGCTCTTTCTGGCATTTGCTAAAGCTTCTTTGTCTCCTTCTGAGAATTTATAAATCACGTGTTACATACTCTTCAGATCATCGATTTCCTGGTGCAATAATGTGGCTTGCAGTTCACAAAAAAAAGGCTCTCACCGCAAGGGTGGGGATTTTAGAGCAACACTTCCCTCTGCTGGAACTGTGGGCAGTCACAGCTCTGCCTAAATCCTCTGCTTCTGTCTCGGGCAAGACCCCTGCTCCTTCCAGACAGCTCGGGACAGTAAGAAACTAGCAAAGGTCTTCCTAGTCTGTTATATGAATACGATATTCATAAAAGATTAATCCAGCATCAAAGGGATAGGAGTTTCAATTTAGTTTCTGCTCAAGAGGGGAGTATCTCAGAGCTGTAGGTCTTGCTAAAAATGGGAGCCTTACGGTCTGCCACTTCCTATCCGCTCCAAAACGCTGACACGTTAGCTCCTGAGCTGAGCTACAGTAGTTCAGAGCAGATGCATCCTTGGCTGGATGTACTTCAGTGAAAAAGCGTCAGGATCACAGAGCATCCCAAGAACAACACCATGCATCAACCATCCCGCAAAACACAGGACATTTCAGAAGACATATTCTGTTTCTTCCTCTGTTCTGTGCTGCTACCTATTCATTGTGTCTACCCGTGAGCACACGAGTGCAGAGACAGCAGCATGTTAGTATCTCTCTTTTTGTTTTTTTGTCCATTACAGTGCAGACAGCCTAACCCCCCCCAGAATTATACAGTATGTAGTGTTGTTAGCACAAATCTCACTTTGCAGCGATGGATATTTATAGATCTATTGTCTGCAAAGACCTCCTCTACACAGCCCATGCTGATTTTAATTGACAAATCCGAAGTGTTAACTGGAGCCTTATGTCAGAGAAAATTAAGCCAATATTTAAAAACACCTCTTCCTCAGACCACAAGACATTTCTTTGTAGAGTGTGTGTGTAGGGCACCACAGAAAAAAAAAAATTAGATACAGAAACATTGGCTGCACTTTCTGTGATTCCAATGGAAACCAAGAATAATTCTACAAGAATTTTAATTGAGTACTACACTTTGTATCTGGCCATCTGTTCCAAACTGCTAGTAATAACCAGAGTATGACATTTTACAGTGGGTTTTGATGGGAAAGATCATATTCATATACAGCTGTCTTATATTCAAGTCCCACAATACTGTCCACAACTGAGGAGGGACAGTATTAAGAGGAAGGGGAGAGAATTTCAGAGATAAATGAGTAAGGTTGTGCTTAAATCTTGCTCTCCACAGGGACAGGAACTGATCCCAGTGCACTACTACATGTGCTCCTAACTCACATGTACAAACACAACTGAAAAATTTAAGCATTTTGCTGAACAATGACTCTGTTCACATACTCTGCTGAATGAAGGCTTTTGGTGGACTTCAAAACACAGGAAGGTGACAAATAGGATGGAGTGGAGTAGAAAATAAAGATATAATCCTAACCCAATACTCCCAGTCAGAGAAATTTACTCTGAAAATGACGGCAGAGATGTTCCACAGAAAAATTGTCGAAAGATTGGATCACAGTGGCACTCAGCGTTAAAAAGTAGAACAGGTAATGGTGTTCCAAGCCATACGGAGGTTAACTGGAAAAAGCCTTCGTTAGAAGACAGGAAACAGGTGATTTTGCAGTAGGTAGTTCTTGATTTGTGTTCAGGACAAGGCCTGTGCTAAGCACACTGAAGGTCTAGTTAGAAAAGATGATGTAGGAAATATTTTTCATGAAGAAAAATGTTTTCAAAGAGTTAGGAGAGGAAATAAAAGGCTTGAATAAAGAAACCAGAATGTCAGGATCAAGGAGACACCCTGAATAACAGCATCAGGGAAAGGAAATTAAAAAAAAAATATGCAACTTAAGGTGGCATAAGCAATGCTTTTCTAAACAGGGTGTTTTAAGGCCATCACCTGTTTTTTAAATGCTGAAGAAGAAGGATTACTCTCTGCTTCTTTTAGATGGTATTGCATTCTTGCCTCCTGGTGGTGATCCTTGCATCTTACTGACTAATTGTGAAGTCTCTGTCTGAGACTTCCAAGAAAACTTCTAAGGTAGACTCTAATTAGACAGAGCAACTAAAGATGGGTATTTGTCTCCCAAGAGCTTCCAACACAAAATAAACACTTGTTGGCTGTAGTAGCCCTAGAGGCATTAACAGCTCACACATGATGCTTAATACTGCATTACTAATAATTGATGCATGTCTCCTAGAATGCTACTAATAACAACAACAAAAAACACTACTTTGGGATTCCAATATCATTCACCTCTGTTGTTTACAAATGCTCTTACTCCACTGGGCAGTTCTAGTATTGTAACTATTAGCCATAAAAACACAATAAAGAATCTAGCACTTGAAACTCTAAATCACGTAATTTTCTGCAGAAAACAGTGTAGTCTTATGCAAACCCTCGTTTCTCAAAAGTGTCCTAGGTTTTTCTTTCATTTACGCCATCTTAATTTTTTGCATTTTGCTCACCTTGCACAGAGATGAAAGAATTTTACACGTAGTAAATATTTCATTAATGGCAGCTTCTGTTTGCTCAGCACTCTTGCAAAGTCTTGTCTCTCTAGTCAATTTAGCACTTGTCCGGAGACAACTTTATGCTTGCTGTAGAGGTTAACACACTAGAAGTCAGAAGTCCTCCAGTAGGAAACTACTTACTGTGCTGGTTTATGTAATAACTGCTGCTTTACTTGTTAGGTCACAGACATGCAGCTCTGATTTCAGCCAGGACAGCTCAAGAGGGTCACCCTCTTCAAATAACCTCTTGTTGCTAATTATGGTCCCCAGTTAAGTTTTCAGCAGAAGTTACCGCTCCCTCAGAACTGCCATCGTTTATACATGATGTTGCTTCCCAGTTCCGTGTTACCAAAGTTAACGTGATCAGTTTAAAAGCTTTTGGTTACAAGGTTTCTTGAATCTGTGTCATTTTGAAAGACCCAATTTGGGATCAACCTGTATAAGCTCTTTCTCATTTAACTTGCCCTTACAGTAAAGCATCTTGCAGATCCAGATCCTCAGGGAAGCTGTTAGATTAAAAGACCAGCAGCAATTTATCTGTCTTTCAGCACACTTTCATTCTGGACATCTTTTTTCTAATTTTCTTCAGGCTTCTTCCCTAATGTGCAGTTTGAAGTTGGCTAGTTTTTTTATCTGGAAAATTTATTCCCAATATCCCTCCAGAAGGTGAAAACATCAGTTCTGTACTACTTGGAGCCCCTGCCAGCAAAAATGTCACAGAATCACTTTCTGGTAGCTTGAGGAATTCATAATAAAACATGGCACTGCTACATCTCGAGCAGAAATTTGCCCTCTGTTTTCTAGAGAACATGGGAAAAGTAAGACAAAAATGTCTGTTACACCAAAGTATCTCTATCCAAATTTAAATACAAAGAAGACACCTCCATTGTCATACTTGTTTTCATTATCAATGGCTTGATTCCACAGGGGAAAAAAGCCCATTTTGTCCACAAACCTTCACAACATAAAAATATATAATTTTATAAAGACAAAGATACAAAGTTTAAAATCAACCTTGGCAGTATGAATAATATCCAAACAAATTAATATTAATTTTTTTATGGACACTGCAAAGAAATGTTAGAAGCATCCACCACCTGCTTCACTTTGCAGTTGCTCTCAGTTTTCTTTGAGATATACAAAATGTATGAGGTCATTTCAAATTGGAATGCTGTCAGAATCTCCTAAGATTAGATCTTTAGAGGCAATAAAGCCAGTATAATCTGAACTCCAGGATCAAACTAATAGGCTATGATGCGTTTTTTAAAATAGTGCCAAGCATACACAGTAGCTACTATCTGACAAGTAAATCATTGCAGTGCAGCCTACCACGCAAAGAAAAGTCATTATTTTTGAATGAGAATCAAAGCAAATAATAAATGTTTACAGCGCAGCCTGATACGAGGAGTTGCTTGGCACATATTTGGGATGTTTAATCATAAAAAAACGTAGTTAGACATGAATCATACAGCTCACCCCAAATGACTGAAGTGTCTTATGCATTTGTTTAATACTGCGTACCGTGAGTAATATAGGAAATTCTTATTGAAGCATTTCCAGGTTCCTAGACTCCCCTGATGCAATCCAGTGCTAGTCACACGGCATGGGAACAGTGAGATAGCCCCATCCTCTTCCCCAATTCAGACACTGGCTTCACTCAGCCTTTAGGAACAAAGTTAGGCCTGTGAGATTTTTTCATCTGTATTATATAATATATTTAGGATGGCACACTAATTTCTCAGATGATCTCTTTAAGAAGTATTAGCAAAATGTAAGAACTATTGTACTTGAACAGGGCTTCAGCAGCAACACAGACTGAAGTGGCAGCATGGCAACAGGCTGGGGGTAAGGGTGGTACCTCCCACCCAAAAGACTCCAGATTTTCCACAGCTGAGAGGTGTGGGGGTGTCCTGTCTAATTTACTGCATAGGCATGGATACAGGACTGGACACTGAACTGCTGCAGATATCAGCAGGTCTTCTTTGATTTTGCTTGAAAAGCAGGACTGTCAGCACAGCATAGTTGTGCACTTCTGAGGAAGAAAATGAATAGAAGAAGATACTAAGAAGAGGAATTGTGTGCAAAGTGATTTTTTCATCTGCTGTCCAGTTGCTTTTGTGATCAGAAAAAGAGGCCTTCGTGCATTTCTTGTCAGTAAACAAGAGCGTGTCAAAGGCTTACATGTCCCATCAGTAATTTAGTATTTTTTCCTCCGGAAAAAAAAAATCCTCAGGGCCCTAAATTCATATAAAAAGGAAGTTAACAGCATGTATGTGCTTTTTTGGACCACCACACATAAGGTTTTATTTTTGTGACTTGCATAATACCACTTTGGAAAATACTGGCTACACCTCAAGGGAAAGATTTTATGGTTTTCATCTCTACTTTCATTGGACCAAGATACAGGTTCATTAGAGTCTTATCTGCTGCAACTAGGGTAGAAAACTCTGACGATCAGAACAAAACTGAGTCAGCTGATTTTCTAGGGACTGTTAATAGTGTGAGATGTGCATCCAAGTTCTGCCAAGTAATTTTCTCCTCTTCCATTGAACTGCCTCTCACTAATCTGTTTTGAACTGTAGAAATTCCTGGCTACCATTTCTACTTCACAAATAAGATGGAGCTGGAATATGTGAAAAGAAATTAGCCTAAAAATGCACTAATTCTTACTTCTAATGAATGCAAATGTGGTAACCAATTAGACCAGCCATGTGAGACTTTCATCAAAAATTCAGGACTGTGCACTTACAGGAGAAGTGAGATGCTTCTAAACTGAAAGGCAGTGTGAGATACTTGGGCTGCTCACAAAAAGTCAGAAAAGTTTAATGCGGGTGCTGGGAAAATTACTTATTTTTAATATGGAAATAAATATTACTTCTAAGTATGAAAGATAAATTTGAAAAAGCAAATACCTTGCCATATCTAGATTTATTACCTTAGCTGAGTCCTGGGATTCAGGACCGATTTAATTTTATGAGGGGACTTGACTTAATATATTTAATTTCCTATTTTCCCTGCTGTGCCAGAACTTTGAAAAATGTTTTAACTTAGCAATCTCTGAACCAGAACTTTCAGCTTTTCACACTGCTGAAAGTGGGGCAAGGCTGAACTTCTCAATTAGTTTCTATAACACTGTTGAGACAGGTCCCCTTCAAGACCTTATGATTGATACACAAAGTGAGCCTTTCCTGCTTAGCACAAAGTACCATTAACTTGAAATTAAATTGCCAGTTTTGGGGGAGAACTTGCTACTGAGTGTGGGTAGCAACTAGAATTTTCATAGTCATCCATCACTATAGCTGAGTGTTGCATGAGTTGAACCTCTTCTTTTTTCCAGCTGAAATTTAGACCAAAACTCTTGCACCAGGTGCTATAGAATTAGCTCACTCGGTTAGAGCGTGGTGCTGCTAACACCGAGGTCGCGGGTTCGATCCTCGTTGGGTCCCCATGTGTTGCCTGATCTAGTTGAGAGACATCCCTGCCCATGACAGGGAGGTTGGGTTAAATGATCTCTAAGGTCCCCTCCAGCCTAGGCCATTCTATGATTCTATAACTAAAAGAGTAGATAATGTTGCCTTTGCTTTGTTAGTTAAACCGCAGTGGATCCTATTAACTCAAGTGCTCCTAAGATTCTGTTTTACCAACAGGAGTTACGCAACCAACATTCAGTCTCTCTTGCAAGAGACTAAATGTCACAACCAGTTGGGGCACATGAGGCTTTAAAACCACTTTTGTTTTTCACTGGACCTAGAATATTGGTGTCACGCAGAAGTCCAGAAAATATAACATTGCATAGATTTCCCCATGATGTGTGCTTTTTACTCGATATTCTGTGAAAAATATGGACACGAATGTGACTAACGGCCAACAGAAGGCTAAAGTTTTTTGGTTTGTTTTCGTTTTTTATTGTTTCGCCTTTTTGACCGGCATTGCAACACTAAAAGGTTTGGGATTTGCTGCCCTCCCGTGGATGCTTGGAGAGGTCCTCTCTGCCAGCAGGAGCACCGCCTTTGAGACCATTAGAATTCTCACATGCCAGAAAAAAAAAAAAAAAGGAATAAAGTGTTAAGTTCTTCTTGTGTCTTATTTAGGATCAAAAATAATAGCTGGGCCTCATTTCTTAATTTTGTTATTTTGTTCTGGCTTTTCCACAGTATTTCTACATCCAAGTAGAGGTGTTCTAGTTTGGTCTATGAAACTGTTCAATCAGATGTCACTCTTTCATTTTAAGTGAGTATATATATAATCATTTTATATATATAAGACAATATGTACAGTAATGACATTCAAGTAGTAGATGTATCTATCGCATTTGATATCTTCATTCTGCCTGCTAATCCATCCCTTTGTGATTATTGGTACACTAACCTCTTTCATCACCATTCGCCTGAACGCATTTAACAATGAAGACTTGCTATAGAAAGTGTTTTCTTATTGGCTTGTGCGGTTCTTTTAGAAATATTTATCTGCATTACTGGACATTTTAGAACAAGAAATACATTTGACCCATAATGTCATGCCAGGCCCCTGTAAGAAGCTGATTTGTGAGGTTCTTTCAGTTCTGCATTTGTCTGAGATACTGCAGGTTAGGATCACGATGTTACTCAGCATACAAAATCAATTGGAGTTGTATGGCCTTTCTTAAAGCTCTGTATAGTGATGTTGATATCAAAGCAAACTGGTCTTGTAAAGAATTATAAAAGCAGCAAAAAGGGGTTGCAAAGATATTTCAAGTATATATAAACTTCTAACTGAATAATCAAATCTAGCGATGATGAGGTCTGACTAAAGGGACTGTTTTCATTTACGAATGTAATAAGTCTCTGACCTGGTTCTGAAGAGGATCCTTAGAAATGCAAATCCTGTGGCTTTATGGAATACCTTGAGGAACCTGGAAAACTCCATTCTGTTCCTGATAAGGGGTTACCTTAGGTATGAGGTGATCGTTAATGATTTTGACACTCTATTCCTTCCAGGAAGACAGCCCAAAGAAGGCAGCAAGTCAGCCCAGTTTACCCCAACTGAGCACCAATTTTTATGTTGCTTGGGAGACGCTATGCTCATGTGTGTGTAATTGCATATCAAGGAGTATCTGAGCATGAAGAGACCAGAAAAATCATAGAATCATGGAATGCCTTAGGTTAGAAGGGACGTTAGAGATCATCTAACCCAACCCCCCTGCCATAGGCAGCTAAACCTCTCAACTAGACCAGGCTACTCAAGGCCTCATCCAACCTGGCCTTGAACACCTCAGGGGAGAGGGCAGCCACAACCATCCTGGGCAATTTATTCCAGAGTCTTGCCACCCTCATACTGAAAAATTTCTTCCTAAGATCCAATCTAAACCTATTCTCCTTCAACTTAAACCCATTTCCCCTTGTCCTATCAGTGGACATTCTTGTAAAAAGTCCCTCCCCACCCTTCCTGTAGGATCCCTTTAGGTATTGGAAGGCAGTTCTTAGGTCCCCCCAAAGTCTTCTCTTTCCAAGACTGAACAATCCCAGCTCCCGCCGCCTGTCCTTGTAGCAGAGGTGCTCCAGCCCCTGGCTCTCCTCTGGACTCACTCCAGCAGATCTATGTCTCTCTTATGGTGGGGACACCAGAACTGGGCACAGTATTCATCCATAGAATGGGTCTCACAAGAGCAGAGTAGAAGGGGAGAATCGCCTCTTTTGATCTACTGGTCGCACTCCTCTTGCTGCATCCCAGGATACAGTTGGCCTTGCCATGCAAGTTCTGACAAAAAAAAACCCAGCAGAACTTGGAAACGGAGAGACATTTCTAAAGTGTTCAGCCAAATCGCCGGGCCTCACTCTGAGAGCAGACGTCTCCTTCAGCAGCCCCGTCTCGCTCGCATGGCGCACCAGCGACACCTCGCCCAGGGCCACCCTGGCCGTCCGCCTGGGCACAAGGGCTGGCGCTGAGCCTTGGCAGGTCGCCTCGTCCTCAGCAGGGAAGCCCGACGGCCCGCGGCAGGGTCGCGTTTTCCCGCCCTTGCCCAGCGACGCCACCGCCCGCCGCCCCCCCCGCTCCCCCGGCGGCTCTGGGGAACCTGCGAGGAGGCGCCCGCAGAAAAACCGCCCCGGGCAGCGCGCTCCGGGTGCGGGGCAGGACTTCACCTATCTCCGGCCACGCAGCTTTACGCTCTCTTCGGCCGCTCGCAGCCCCGCTCCGGCGCGGGGGGCGACGAGGGAAGGGCCCCCTCCGCCTCCCGCCCGCCGCCCTGCCCCTCAGGGCTCTCGCGCCCTTTCCCCTGAGGCGCCGCGAGGGAGCGCTCGCGGACGGGGGGGGGGGGGGGGGGGGAGACGGACGCCCCCCGCCCCTCAGGGCGGGCCGGGCTCGCACCTCCCCACGCGGGCGGGAGCGCGGCGCCGAGCGGTGAGCGGGGAGGAGGGAGCTGCGGCGGCGCTGCCCGCCAGGCCTGGCTCCGCCGGGGGCCCGCGGGGGTGGCGGCTCCGGGCCAGGCCTGCGCTGGGGTGGCGGGTGGCCGCGCTTGTTGGCCCTCGGAGCGGCGGGGAGCCGGCGCCGGGGGCCCGGTGGAGGCGTAGGGCGACCCGCGGCCGGCCCCTGCTCTGGTGCTGGGCTCGGGGCCTGCCGCTGAGGGCGGGCGAGTGCCCGGCGGGTTCGGGCCTTTCGGGCCTTGTGCCGCAGACGCGGGGTGGTTCGGATCGACAACGGGCGTGGGCAGAGAGCGGCGGTGAAAGCGTGCGCGGTGTGAGGTGGCTGATTGGCAAAGCTGCTGTATGGGGTGGAAAAAAAAAGGAAGGAAAAACCGGCACGACCTCCTCCCTGTCTGCATTCCGGATCGCAAAATTTATTTCTCTACGCTCTGGTTTTTTTTTTGTTCCATGTGGAGGAGGTGACAAAATGTTGACTGCTGCAGCAAATCCTTCATGTACGGCAGTTCTTAAGTTCACTACCCTTAAGAAGAATACCCAACTTCCCCGAGTCCGGCAATTTTAGCAGCAGTTCTCTTGGCTTGAGGTGTCATTTATCGCTTTTAAATGGTAGAAAAAAAAGTTTTGGAGAGGCCGTGGTAAGATGGCACCTTTCTTCCTCAAAAGTTCTAGTGCCAGTCTTCCAGAGGCTTCACAAAAGTTATCTGAGATTTAGCCTTTTCCGGATTTGCATACCCAACTAATATTAAACACAACACAAATGTGATGGGGATTATATTTAGTTGTTGTGGCTGATGGACTCGTGGTGTTTCTGGTAATGTGTGTCTCTGAGACCGCATGGTTAAACGAGACTACTTGTTACATGGAAAAAGTGTGGCAGCTTAAGGCGTCTGAACATAAATATTTCAAGCTCAAAGGGATTGTTTTTATAGAGGTGATATAAGTGAAGTTCAGAAATGAAGGGACAAGAAGCATTTAGCCTTTTAGTTTCAAAGGAAAGAAAAAAAAATCACAATAAACATGTAACTTTTCATAAAATGCCCTGGTGATACAGCAGCATCAGAGGTCACAGCACTGTATGACCAGGCAGGGCAGCCATGGAGGGTGAAGAAGAGCCTACAGGCCAGAGATTGTATCCCTGCTGGAGTGGTTATAAAGCCCAGTATGAGCTAAATGATAATTAGTACACAGATGTATTCATAGAGTTGCCACAACAAGGTCTAACTGTATCTTCCAGTTTAAACTAGATTGGCAACCAAAATGTATCTTCCTCCCACTCTCACTGTTTTGACCTTTCTGGTAGCCTTCCTTGCTTCTCACTCCCCTGAAAAAAAACAGGAAGCTGCAGGAGTAATCATTCGTTATCCTTTTTTTCCCATAATATATTCATTTTTCTATGTTCTCTTTGAGTATCTTAGCCTGAATTCCAGGACTGATTATGGGTTAAAGCATGAATGCTTCAGAGCACTGAAAATTAAAATGGGATGAAAAGTATTCCTAACTGTTAATTTCTGAGTTTAATAGACAAGACGCTTGTCCAAAAAGCTCGTGCCTGGATCCATGATTGAAAACAAAGAGACATTAATAAGACCAGGAAAAGAATTAATAACTTTCAATCTCCACACAAAGACTACTGCATTTTCTGCATTTGAAGAACCTTACACGTTTTGAAGAGAGTTGAAACAGAGTTTGTAGCACTTTTGTAGCTGCCTATCACTGTGTAACTTTCTGAGCTGAAAGAAACTTTTATATCCTGATGAGAAAACTTACTTTAGGACATTGTAGAAGACATCAGTGGGATGTTTTACATACTTGGCCATTGCCAAAACACATACAGAGTAATAATTAAGTGTGCACTCATCCTAAAAGTAACAGTAAATAATTATCTTGAACCTGTGATATGTGCTATTTAAAATTGTGGTGGGAATGTGGATGTTTGGGGAAAAAAAAAAAAGAAAGTAGGTCTTGCATTTGTTTGAAATCAGTGTAGGAGAATAGCTGGTTACATTAAGGAGGCGTTTGCCTTTACTTCCCTAAAGTAGCTTGAATTGAAGTATTCAGTGTTGCAGAAGAGAGAAGAGGTATTTTTAGAACGAAAAAAAGTCATAGAAGTGTTTTGTATGAGGCTTTTGGAGTCAGTGGCCAGTAATCTTGTCTCTGAGTGCTCTTGAGTCTGAACAAATGCTGTTCAGCATTACTTGGAAAAGTGTCACAAAGCTTGAAATGTAGTTGGGCAAATGTTACATTCTAACCCTTTGACTTTCCTTAGTGAGGATGTTCAGGAAAGTATTGTTTCCATTATGTTCCTCATAAAGTTTTCACAGTTTCTAAATTTCTGTGGTGTTAAAGGTGGAGATATATATATATTTTTTTTTTTTTTTTTTTTTTTTTTTTTTACTTCAGGTATTTCAGTTTCTTGCAGAGATTGACCACACCGCAGTGATACAGGTCTATTGCTCCCTATGCTACGTTGTGGTTTTGCATGATTGCCTTGTGCAAAAAATGGCTTGTCAAACGGCACACTGTCTTTCATGGCACTAATGCTAGAAATATTTACAACTGTTAATAATTTTCTTACCAAAGTTGCAAGTTAATTTTGCATGGTCTGCAATTTTTTAATCTCATTTTGCTACTCAATACAAAATTACTCCTCAATACAAAATTAACAGGCAAGGGATAGACGTGTTTGTGCCTCTGCTAACTACTGCGAGTGTTTGCAGAGTGCTGCAGGAGTAATCCCGTCTCTGGTCTGGCCCTGGGAGAATAGCTCTATTGTTATGGTCACATTTTAAGATAGTATCTAATTTCAGAATGGAGACCGAGTCTGTAGCACTGGAATAAGAGAAAGGCAAAATCCAGCATACTTTTAAAACTTAACTTACTCAATGAGGCATCCTTAAAAAGGGAGTATTGGTTTATCATTTCTATTAGTTTACATTAAAAGTGTAAAGACATTTTGAAATAAATCCATTGTTCTCAATTAAAGGAATCAACTTTGAAATTGAATTACCTTCTCTAATTCTATCTGCAAGGCTCACATGGTATTGTTTTAACAGACAATGACATTCCATTGTTTCTAATACAAATAGTATAATTTTTTCTTTATTTTTTTGTCTTCTTCCTATTTCCACATAGCAAAGTCTGGGAGGACCCAGGGATTATCTATTCGTTAATGAGTAAACTATGGCAAAGTTAATAATTATGCTGCTGCGACTACTGCGTTTCTGACCTAGGTCTGTGGGTTACATGTTTTTCCTTTGCATGTTGCAGTAATTTTGACAATGTCATCCAATGTATCTGTTTAAAAATACATGCTGGAAGTAGTTGCCTGAAGTATCAGCTCTTCTTTTTTTTATAGGTATTGATTAGCAGGGCACATTTTCTGTAGTCAGTGATTGATCTGTTACTCAACACAGAATGTCCTTTCTAGTTGTCTGTTTTCTGCAGTGGTAGATATTTGATGTTTGCCGGGTCACTGTGGCAAAACTTAGTATAGTTATATAAAGTGCCTAGGCCTGCCTCTCCAGTGTGACTGGTAATCTTAATTATCTCAGTTTTAAAATACACAATTTGAAACACTTGAAAATGGACACCAGTTTTAAAGCTGTGTGACTTTTTAAAAATTGGACTCTCTTTCTATTCTAAATTGGCAACTGTAATAACAATTTTTACTACACAAATACATTTTCACAACTCTAGCAGAGATTGTGAACCTTGAATTGCGTTTAGTCTTAATTGTCATTCAAGGTAAAGATCAGTGCTGTCGAATAGCAGAAACGTTCTAGATGACATTCAGTAACATTTTGCAGCCTTATCAGTTAAAAAGTTTCATCCTGTATGCTTACAAATGTGAGAAGGTAATAATTTACTAGAACTTATTTCAGTGAAACAATATCACGGAAGGCAAAAGAGGGGGATCTTTTAAAATAGCTGAATCATTTGTAGAAACTCATCCCTAGAATCTGTAGGTTTTTTCAGGTCACTTATTTATTATCCAGGCATGATTTTTGCTTCGCGGAGCTTCTGTTGCCTTGGCGTTAGAACGCACCAACTACGAACAGATTTGCTTTCCAGATCCATCAAACTTTCAGCCTCTGCAGTAAGTATTCCTTCAGCTTCACAGTTAAAAGTGTTTTGTGTGAATATTTCCCCATGCTAGCATAACAGAATTTGGCGATTATTGCTTTGTATATCCTTTTCAGTCTAAAGTCACACCTAGCACATATCAGGCCAGAAAGATTGCCTAGCTATTAGGGCCCTAGAGCTTGAGATATAGGAGACAGATTAAATCCCAGCTTTATCACAGAGTTTTGGTAGGAGAATTATTTATTTTTTGAATTAAAGTAACTTTTCAATAAAGTTTTACTTTAATGAAATGAGAGGGGTGTTGTTTCTTGATGCTGCAATAGCAAGGGATACATAAGTATCTCAAACTTAATTTTACACAGAATCTTCTCAGTTTCCCAGCTTAACTGCTTCTAAGGTTGTGTAACTTCAAGTCTGCCAGTTTTGTTAAGAGAAAACAGAGCTTTGCAACATATAGGTGATTGAAGGTCACACTCTATATTGCATATAGAACACTGGAACGTAACTTGTGCTCCTGGGTCAGAACAGGAGCTCATCTAGTCAGCAACTTGGGTCAACCAAGGCACATGTCAGATCCTTCAACACAGATGCTCAAATTGGACACTTGTGGCATATTTTGCCCATGTCAGAAGTTTCTTTTAGTGTGCAAGCTGCTTTGACAGCCGGCTTTTGCCTGAGTCAGTTTTTCATACGCTGTAAGTATTTGTATTCTATTTAATAGAGTTGGATATTCTCACTAAACAAACTGAAATAAATCTAATGTGTTTTTTTCTTCTTTTTTTTTGATTTTTTGAAGATCTTGGCTTCAGTTGTAGCTTTTGGTATTGAATTCCACAATTTATACATCATGTAGAAGTATTTGCTTCTATCATTATTAAACATGTTGCCATTCAGTTTAACCACAGATTTCTTTGTGTTGGGAAGAAAGATAAATACGAGCAACAGCTGACTTAATATCAGGTGCTTTCCCTGATAGAAAGTGCTAGGGAAAGCAGGAGGTCGGACTTAAAGCCTGACGAGGACATACCTCTCCTGCCTAACACCAATCTTCCACTCACAGAAATCCTAGCCCTGCACCTAGAAATGGTTTGAAGATTGTTAAGTGATGACATAACTGGACTAAAGAAAAAAGTCTTGAGAATTCTTGTGACGCTCTGGATGAGAGAATGCTGCTTAAGGTGTAATTTAAAAAATGTTAGTTGGCTTTCTCAGAGAAATAGAGTGGACCTTGATTGAAAGTGGAAACTTGGAGTGTAATGGTAACACAAACATCTTCTCAGGAAGTGGTAGCTAGAGTATGTTTTTTGTATCTTTCAGACAATAACAATAACTAGTAGTGGTGCAAGTCACTAAAATCAGTAGTCTGACTCAAAGAAACAGGAGTGTCTAGAGTACTGAGGCATTATATAATTAATATGTAATTTGTTTCCAGTATCAAGCTGGAACAAAGATACGAATGATTTGCACATTTTTTGTTTGCACGTAAAAATAAATTTGGTTTTTCCCCATGGCTTTCTATTTTCTTTTCAGCTTAAAAATACTACAACTATCAATAAGTCTTTCTCTGCCTTTATAGAGAATATTCATCGAAAGTCTACTGTAAAGCAGTTTTTCCAAGACCTTAACTGAAGGTCTGAATATACAGCAAAAACATGTTCTAATGTGGATTTGCTGTGCTCTAAGTAAATACTTTAAAGTTCTAGAAGTCCAACTGAAACTATGAAATGTCTTTGCTATTTTCCTCTTACCCATCAATTTAATAAATAAAATTACATTGAAAAGACATGCTTTCCAAACTGGATTGAGCAGGAATTGGGGCAGAAATAACACAGTCTTTAAGTTGTTAGTGTATCATAGGAAAGAAAAAGAATGTGTGTACCCTATTATTTTTTCTTTTCAAGTCATCTTTTAAAGCTATTGAGCTAAATTATGCCTCTGCTCAATCCTTGCTGAAAGTTTGGTGGCTTTAGATAATGATGAATGAGAATTTAGGACATTTTTGTGTATTTTCTAGATAGTCTGAATTCAAGCTATTATAGAAGCTTTAATGAAAGAACATGTCTGTAATTTTGCAGAACTACTGAACTCAGCTGGCAATGGTATATTTGAGAAAGCATGAAGAAGGGTTTGTCATGCAGAAGCCAACAATACAGTACTTTGTCTTTCTTAACAAAACCCTTCTGTCTGTGTATTTTGATCTTGCAGACAATGGCCTTCAGACACAAAAACACAAAACGAATTGAAGGCCTTGATAGCAACGTGTGGTAAGTGAAAGGAAAATATCTGCAGATTTCAGAAAATGTCTTTGGCTGATACATTTTCTTGCCAAATTCATAATTATTGCCAGTAAGAAGATACATAGCATTTAACAGAACACCTTTGATGCCTTTAACAGAATTTGGTTCACTGCTTCCTTGCGGGTGCCAAATACAAGGGCAAAGCTCACCTGAAGGGAGGAAAAAACATTTGTCCAAGAATCTTAACTTTTGCATCTGGCAGGCTACTAAGAACAGTTAATGAACTGCATGGACAGTCTGTTGCCTAAAATTACAAAAATCATTGCACTCTGAGGTGACTGAATAGTTTAAATGACACCTTCCCTTGAATCTAGCCCTTAAATCATTTAATGTGCCTGTTGTAATATGGTCTGCTTCATTTTGCAGACGGGGTGGCATTCCATTTCTGCCCTTATCCAGAGTTACTGTGTGTTTGCACATGCACACATTTGAGCACAGTTCTGCTGACAGGAAAGTTATTCTGTGGATGTTGAAAGTCAACCTTTTATTGGATTCTCTCTGACTCCTGTGGTTACTTACCAGTGTCCTAGTCACTACCTTTCCATGTGAGCACTCAGCTTAAAGCTGCTTCCGCTGCTGTGAAGTTGGCAAAATACTTTTCTTTTTCTTCTTTTAATGTTAGTGAAGGAAAAGATAATTTTATCTGATATATTAACTTTAAGATGTGTTTTTCTCTTTAGGGTTGAATTTACAAAGGTGGCAGCAGATCCCTCCATTGTTAATCTTGGTCAAGGTCTTCCTGATATATCCCCTCCTAGCTACGTTAAAGAAGAGCTGTCAAAGGCAGCAGTAGTTGACAGACTGAACCAGTACACACGAGGCTTTGTAAGTACTTTGGAACTTGAGGACCCAATGTCAGTGGAGAACATGCTGCAGGAAAAAAACTGACTTTGCTTTAAATTGGTTTTATCTGTAGGTCATACTGTCACATCCCAAATTGTTGAACTGTTACTAATGAACATCCTCTGTGTAGGCTTCAAGGCAGAATCCTTCAGCAAGAGCAAAATGGTAGAACACAACTGGAATAGATTGTCATTAAAGAGTCAATTTACAGTTTAAAGAGTAAATTACACATTTACCTCTGATTTTGATTGGTGTAAATATGAATTGGATATGCTAATGGTAGAATTTGAAAGAAATACTTGATACATTTGAGACAGGGCCTCTAGGATCAAGAAAAGATTTACCCATAGATTTCAGTGGGGATTAGGAAGTGATGAAAATAGATTTATTTTTTATGCCCCTGGAACATAGTCACCACCCATTCTGCAAGTTGGTTTGTAGAGTTTATGTCTTGACGTGGGTGTGAGTGTGTGGAATTTATCATTGTCCCAGGCAGAATGTTCAAGTGGACTATTATTATTTTAGTATAGCCACTTCCTTGTTTGGTTTGTCTTTCTGTTTTGTGGTGAAGATAGGCCATGTTGCCCAATTGAGAATCACGTGTCAGGATGGTAAGAAGTCTATCTAATATTTTTCTAGATGACCATGTTGACCATGTTATCAACAGTGACAGAAAAACACTGTATAGACTTGTAGGCCAGTAATGACTGTAGTCTCATTCCATCCTTCTTTGGGTCATTTTGTTTAATCACCTTTAGCTCTGTGCAAAGAGTCACTGCAAGTGCAAGAGATATGTAAAAGCTCTCTCTATATGTATGTAAACTTGAAAGTATAAAATAATTATTCTGTGTTGCACGCACACAAAAGATGGCTGGGATTTAGTGAACTTCTTGGCTAAACAGTTAATATGTTCATCAACAATGTTCCCATCTTCAACTTTTGGACTTTCTCTACAAACTTCTGCACTTCTAAAGTTTTTGAGCCCAAGTATTTGTGGTGGCAAATATGGAAGGGATGAGTAGGAATGATGCACGTCCGTCTGATAATGGAGCCATTGTCTCAGCTCTCTGCGGCGCTTACACCTCTTGTTGGCTGTGGGGCTGTGGCCTGTAGAGTGGCCCAGCGTGACTCGGGTGGTGCAACATTCCTGTGTAGCTGACACACTCATGGCAAGAGATGGCTTTCACTTGAATCAACAATGACTTGGGAGCCTTAATTGATGGTAATGGTTTTGTTTACAGATGGGTTCAGGATTTTATGCCTTATGTATAGAGGTACACTGTTCAATATCTTACAGGAGGGTTTTTGGTAGAATTGTACCTTATTCTTTCCATATCTTATATGATCATCACTGTATATTTGTTTTCTTGTTCTTTGCACGTTTTGAGAAGAGTGTGTTAACTGCCATGTCCCTGTAGGCGACACAGATGGGGAATGGTGCTCAGAGATCTGGGATTATATGAATCATCATTCTGATCGCAAGTGCTGTTTGTCAGCAGTATATAAACAGAATACAAAGATTCCCCTTACACCAAATAATTTTTAGTTGAAAGATAAGGAAGGAAACAGAAGGAGCTTAAGATAGAAAAAATACGGGCAGGTCGATAAGAGGCTCTAAAGGACGAGAGGAAGAATTGGTGTCAGAGTATTCCCTTCTCTCCTGTCTCTTGTCCTAACTCTCCTATAGGGTGCCTGGAGGTATCCTGAGATGTAATAATAAGATAGAAATTAAAAAGCATCAGCTATACAAAAATTATTTTCTAGTAGGTACAAATAAATTGAAACCACTTTTCTTCCCTAATGTGCAAACACTCTAAACCATATTACCTGTTAACATCCATTAACACTGAGGGCTCATCTTGTGTTTTTCTATTTCAAAATGTATTATTTTGATATATGTGGAAAAAAACCCAAGCATAGGCTTTGTACATGGTCAGGAACACACGTCTCTTGCATTTGTTTGCTTTGAACAGGGACATCCATCGCTGGTGAAAGCCTTGTCTCAAGTGTATGAAAGAATTTGTGGAAAAAAGATTGATCCTCTCACAGATATCCTGGTGACCGTGGGAGCCTATGGGTCTCTCTTTAGTACAATACAGGCATTAATTGAAGAGGGAGATGAAGTAAGTTTTTCTTTGAAGTGTTCACTTATGGTCACTGAAATGAGAAATTGTCTGGGTTTTATTCATCTACTTTTAAATACGGGGCTTTTAATTTTGGGGCTTCTTTCTGATCTCCATTAATTTGATTTGTTACAGCTGCACATCCCATTGTTCACCAACTTACAAACCCCTTTATTTCATGCTTACGGTACCCATAGCAGTTTCTTGATCACTGTTACTGTTAGGTGACACAAGACACACTGACTTCTTATTTGAGAAAACTTGTGGGCTGTTGTCTGCAACAGAAGACTAAGGGTGGCTCAAAGTGTTGTCGGTGTTTGAGTAACTGTTGTGTATCAGGATCTGGTTTGGACTGTTGCGGGGTAGCAGCATAACTAACAGAAAAGCATAAAAGTCCTTTAAAGAAAATTGTTAGTTTACTGTTACTAGCTGTGATGATTCATCCCTTCATTACTGATGTTTGGTTTTTTGACAATAATATCGAAGTCATTTTGGGGGGATATTTGTATCTGTAGCGGACATGGACTTTTTGTACTCCCATGCATTTTGCTTTCAGTGTTTTGTTGGTTTCACTTGTATAATGTATTCTCATCTGTGCCTTTTCTTCCTTTTCTGTTGCTCTGATGCTCACTTCTCTTTTTCTAATAGTTGTCTGCTGTTCACCTTTGGGGATTTTTTTTGTTTTCCTATTGTCTAGCCTCTGTGCAATTTTGCTTGAATTTGTCCTCTTTTTTTTTTCTACCTGAAAATTTGCTTCTGGTAAAATTTGAGGATTTAAGTTGTTCTTCTGAGATTTCTAGAGACTTGGAAACCCTGGAATTTCATGGACAGAAGAATGAAGGCAGTTGTGCTGTGATTCAACAGTTTACTGTCTCCCATCTTTGCCTTGCACCATCATATCTGTGTGCAGGACCCAGACATTCTTAATATTATATATTAATTGTTGCAATGTGTAACTATAGAAGAAGAGCTTGTGTGTGTTGTCAGAAATGAGTAGTGTTTATCGTAGTTAGACTGAGGGCATTGGTATATGATGCTCTAAACGGAGGAATATTCTGCGATGTTAGCTCAGGATGGAGGGCCAGAAATGTTACCAAGTTATGCCACCAAAGTAAACCTGGAAGTGTGGTGGTATCACACATGGTAAGTTTTCTGTTTCTGATACTGATTGTAATTTCAGGTAATAATCATAGAGCCATTTTATGACTGTTATGAACCGATGGTAAAGATGGCGGGTGCGAAGCCTGTTTTCATCCCGCTGAGATACGTGAGTAGCTTTAAAAATATTATTTGTCATATAAAGTTTCTCATCCATACTCAATACAGTTTGATGAACACCTCCTAAACAATGCTTTTCTGCATAGTTTTTTGTAATACCCAATTATATAAAAAATGAGATAGGTTGTTGTAAATCTGAGACAATGATAATCCAAAGCAGAATAATTTATGAGTGTTGGAGAAGGTGGGACAATGTTTCTCATTTCTTTTAGTTTGTGTATTCTGAAAGCTGATCAAAATTCCCTTTTTGGATGTCATCAGAAAATGTTTTCAGTGCTATTTCTGTATCTGCTTGTTTTCAAAAGATTTTGTTTCGGAACCCTTCAGCTACTTCTATAATGACAAAATATAATTTCTTTCCCAAAATCTGCTTACTAAATAAGGAGCGATGATGCAGTAGACATATTTGCTATACATACGAGAATTACTGTTTCCTTTACTGGTGAAAAGGAATCATGTTGGTATGGGTTAATCTTCAGATTGGTACTGCTGGCATTATGCTAGCAGCTTGCAAGGATTGTTTTGGATGCAGAGTGTTGATCCTGTTAGCATTGCCTTGGGTGACTGGCTGCCTTGCTTGGGGAGGGCTGAGGAGCTCTTTAGGCAGGCCTTGCATGAACACTGTGAAATGGGAACAACACAGAGCGAGAAAACCACCAGGACTGCAGTGAGAATAGGTAAGAACGTTCCTCTGGATGCCCTCCTTCTAGGGGCATTTTGAATGACAGGATTCCTCCAAGCATTTTCTGTTTCACACCCTTGTTTTTAGACTGACCCTCTCCCAGTAATGTGCAGGCGTCAGAAAGTTTGTGTGGACATGCTCTTTGTTCTCTGTAACAACTGCCCAAAATTTCTGTTGTCCTCATGTAATACCACAGTGACTCCAGAGCCTCTGTAGTGCTGATTTTTAACTGTTTGGCTGTTTTCATGTGGACAAGGAGGAGGAAGAGACCTTGAATCTTTGTGGTGGTGACCAATTTTTCCAGCCAAGCATGCATGCTCCAGAGTCTGGGAAGGCCTTAAACTCTCCTGTCGTGTACTGGGCTTCCTGCATTACACACTGTTATAATCAGTGTGTGTGTAACCAGATGCTGGAAACCAGTTCCTGGGGAGGCTTTAAGGCAGACGTTGGCCAGAGAGGACAGCCACTGTCATAATAATTTACCTTGCTCTTAGTCTTTCTGCCTGTCCCTACAAGCGCCTTCTCCCAGGAGAGCAGGTCAGATTGGATGGGTTGTCAAGTATGGTTACAAAAGTGTCCAAGTGTGTTAAGTTGGGCATCTCTGCTTAGTCTTTAACATGTTCTATTCAAGTAATGCATAAATTTATTGTTTTGTTTTGGTTTGGTTTTTCTAAGGAAAATCATGGAAACTCTGCATCTAGTGCTGACTGGGTCTTAGATCCTGCTGAACTTGCAAATAAATTTAATTCGAAAACAAAAGCAATTATTCTGAATACCCCACACAACCCTATAGGCAAGGTGAGAGTCCTGCTTTAGCACTACTGTAATTTAAGAGTATGCCTTTAAAATGCTGTGATTAACTCATTGCCCCTTACTTTCTTGTATCCCAGGTGTTTACCAGAGAAGAGCTCCAAGTAATAGCTGATCTCTGCATTAAACATGATACCCTGTGCATCAGCGATGAGGTATATGAATGGCTGGTGTATAAAGGAAATAAACACATTAAAATAGGTACTGATTTTTTTTTTTTGTATGGCATCTTAGAAGTGGTTGTGAAATGATGTTGTAAACGTGCCTTTCAAAGATAATGGTTGCTAGAAAAACCTCAAACTTCAAACTTTGACTATTTTACATTGGTGAGACTCTGAGGAGGAACAACTCTTCTTTTCTGGAAAATATTTTGAAGCATAATTTCCAAATAGAATTTCCAAAAGTTCTTAAGTGATTTTGGAGCAGGTATCCCTTAAAATCAGTTTATTAAAATCTGATGCTCATAAATCAGTTGTGATCGTCGAATTATCCTGTCCTTATCCAGTTACTCTGTTGGCCATGGTAAGTGTAACTGCTGTTAATGTATGTGTGTTGGACTGTGATTTGCTGGAGAACCAATAGAAGGGAAATTAAAACTTCCTTCTCAAAGCATTGTAGAGATAATCAATGAGGGAAATGCATAATAATGAACACAATTATTTTTGCTCCACTACTTATAAAATGGAAAAAAAAAAAAAAAAAGGTTAGCGTGGAGATAGTGTGTGAACGCTGTCCTTCCAAAATGCAGAGACAGTGTTAAATAATAGACATTGAATTCAGTGAAATAAGTTGCTGCATGGGCAGTGTGAAAGCATGCTAAATCTTTGGGCAGTATTGCCATGGGTTAAAGCACCATTGCAAGAACAAACCAGAAAAACAAATATGATGTTATGTCCCTGTCCCTCTTATTTTTCTTCTTGATCCATGTTTCACTGAAGTCAGTGGACCCGCTCCCAGTGTGTCAGAACACACAAATCTAGTGCAGGTTCCTGAACTCCTTTCCCAACCCTAGAAAGCTGTTGCTAAGCGTTTATGTAAAAGTTTCTAGTGTGATGGTCTTGGTTTGGATCCGCTGGTGTATTTGAGCTGGAGAGACATTTTGTCTCTGATAGTAGCAACTTGCATGAACTAGGTGTTATGAGGTACTTGCTGTCCTAATGAAGGCACATTTCAGACTTGTGCAGTAGAGATTAAACAATGAAATCAAGAGACATAAATATAACTTAGACCTGAAGAAGTTTGGCTTTTTTTTTTCTGCCTTTGCCACTAGTTGAACACTGAGTAACTTTGCTTCTGTGCTTCAATCCCATATATGCAGAGTGACAGTAAAAGAAACATTCCGTTAATGTGGGCTGCATCATTGTAAAACTGAATCTTATAAATAATAAAAAAGAAGTTATGTCTAAATGACCTTGCAGTACTTATTAGCTCAGCTACACAGTTGCTGATCATGCACCTGCAGTACCTTGATTGTATTGGCCATGCGTAGGTTATAAGTCTGTTTTGAAAGTGGCCTGGTCTCATGGCTGTTGTGGTGCCTTGATAGTGATACCTTTTCAAAGACCTTCAGACATAGAAGAAGGGGAACATTTTGGCTGCCCTCGTGTGATAGTAATCTGAGTCAGTGCATCCGAACAAGTTACTACAGGAACTGATCTTGTGTGGCTTATCATGTCCCAATTGCAAAGTAAAATGAGTTCAAGCTTTCTTCAGCAGGTGGTTCAGGCAAGTAGATGTCCTCAGAATCAAAACCTCTGTGAGTGGTATAAGGTAATCAACTTTCCTTTGCAATGGCAGCACAGATCTGAACACTCATGTTGTCTGTTATACTTTGTCTTAGTGGGCTGTGGTGAATTCTTAAGGCACAGTAACTGTATTGTTCTTTAGCATCAGTATTGTCATTTTAATGCCTCAAACGAAAACGTTTCCAGTTGAATGAAAGTCATTCTGTAGTTTAGCATGAAATGTCAAAATACCATGCAAGTTAAAGCCTGGGCAGCCAGTCAGCTAGGTTTAGGTAAATATTCACTAACAGATCCCATTATACCAGCTTTAACTTTAGTGTTAAAATTATCTTAAAACCTTCAGGGTAACACTGTAGATAATAACATTATTTCAGTAAAAGAAAAAAAATTGCTCTTTTTAACTTAAGTTTCTTAGATTTATTTTTTTAAGTCTACAAAAGATAATACAAGAAAAAATGAATGTGTTATTTCACTATCTAGAAACTCTTCTGTTTCCATATTAACCTCTACATATTCCATCAAATGCAGTGACACTTCTTTTGAGAGAGGTGCAAAATAAATATTGCATCAATTTACAGGGTCTGATGGTGGTTCCTTAATACAATTTCACAGGGGTTGGTAGTCATAGATCATAAAATTAATACAGTCTTTGTGCTGTCACTGAAGCTGTTTTTTTGTAGTGCGGAACACTTCATCATGTTTTTCATCATTATCTGACTTCCATAAAACTGTAAACCTCTTCTAAGTAATGATTAGGCTTACAATGGCAGATTTAGAGACCGCATCTTATAACAGGATTCTGAATGAGCCTTCCAAGGAGCTGAGTGCCATCCCAGGTAACAGGCTTACATGTGTTAGTTTGCACTTCGTTAGTTTTTAAGTTGTAGTCACATTTCGTTGTGGTGTCCTAATTTCCCTCTGTTTAAAACTGCTGCTTGTAAAAAAGCAACTGAGCTGCCTCTTCCCCTGTGCCCTTTTGCTGTGCCCTTGTTTGGAATGCTGTTACATTCAAAGGTTTCCACGGCTGAATTCCTGTGACTCTGTGGCAAAACAGTCTCGCTAGAGGGCATTAGCGTTGGAATTCAATTCTTTTTGCAGTCTGTGAGAGCTGGTCTGGTTGCCTTTAGGAAGTGATCTGTACTCATGACCTTGTTAGCTAGAAGATGCATCTGTTCAAACTGACTTTTTGTTTTCGGGGTCTCCGAGCAGTTGAGTGAATATGGGTAGGCTAATAGGAGTATGAGTTTCTTTCTGGCTGTTTTGTTTCTCGACAAGTGTGCTCACAAAAGTACACTACATGCTGTCAGATAATTGCGAGAACTTTTACCATGTCTAATGCAGATAACTGCTGCAAAAACTTTCTTAGGAAATTCAGCATCTTTATGTGGAAAATCTTTGTTTGTTGGTCTCCCTAGAGAAGGGATGCAACAGCTGACAGATTCATCAGTAGCATTTCTAGTGTACGAATGAGGTGGAGCTGGATGTTGTTGACCATTGCAATTGCAGTAGTGGTATGACCTTGCCTAACTTTGTGTCTCAGAATTACATGTGTTTTGATATATCTGTTTCTGTTGAAAATGAATTAGGCTCCAAATAGAGTTCCCCTGAAGCAGTGTACAGAAAAAAATTTGCAAGCTACAGGAAGAGACCTGTCAAGGGTTAGGGCTGGGCTCACCGCTAAATGAATGACACATGCTCTATGTTAATCCCTCTCTCTTCCCAGAAGGGGAGGGCGAAGGGAATAAGGGAGAAAGACTTAGGGGTTGGGAAAAAACTAAACCAGCTTTAATGAAACAGTAAAAATGAAAGATAACACTGTTAATAGGAAAATAATGAAATATATACAGATATATACAAAACCAGTATTGAAACTCCCTCAGTGAGTCACCACTGACACTGCAGGGCAGGCACTGGGAGAGTCCCAGGCTGGACTTGGTGGCAGATGGGATGTGGATTCAGATCAAGATAAAAGGCAGAAGAATGGACTGAGTCCTGCTTGGACGTTGGCCATAGAAGAAGGCTTGACCCTTGTGATTCCCTCAGCTTTATACTGAGTGTGTTGTACACAGATTGAAGACTTTTGTTTGGTCAGGTTTGGGCCACCTGTCCTGTGTGCTCCTCCTTGCAAGTGTGACCTTTTTACTTACTTACGACCCTTCTACTTACAGCACCCCAGCGTGGCTGGCACACGTGATTTAGCAGTGACCTTGGTTTCTATAGGAGCAAGTAAAAGCAAGAGCCTTTCTGCATACCAACCCTGGGTAGTGACTATAAGTATCAAGGGCAATCACTTCTAGAAGCACACAGAGTCTGGGAAAATATACCCTTTACTTGGAAAAGTGCAGTCACTAAGAAGAGAATGAGCTGAAATGTAAAATCACTGAACAGAGAATTGGTTCTGTTCTAGCTCAAATCAGGACAGACCTTTGCTCTGTCATCTACTTGGAAAGGAAACAAAGGATTTTAGTCTCTTACCAGACACAAGTACGGAGACAGAGATAGGCCTCCATGTACCCCTTAATCCTTGCAGACATCCTTAACTAGCTACTATTCTCAGTCAGTGCCAGGCTCATTCAAATTGTATAACAAAATGTAATTAATAAATTAAATATACTCACTTTGCTAGCTTTCTGATTCTTACTGTGATTCTGGGTTAGAAGTCTTGGTGTTAGTAATAGTTTTCTTTTTCCGCTGTCTGAGCTGGGCATTGATGCTGAACTGGATAACTCTATTAAAACGGGTCGCAGTTGCTGAGTTAATGTTGTATATGGTGCTATTATCAGGCATCAGAAAAAATGCTGTCTTGAGTGAGTAGGCACTTCTTACATCGTATCTTTCTTAGGAATAATTGCGCATTTTAGCTGAGGATGACTACCATGTTTTCACAAACTGTGCTTCTTCTTCTGCCTCTTCTTTCTCCTTTCATTAATCCTTACCTTCTTTTCATGCCAAAAAACACTGGCCCATGTATCCTTTCTCGTTTGTTATAATGATTATAATTTTAGAATATTTTCTTTGCTTGCTTAATATGCTCCAATGATATATCAACATACAGCTCTGAATTAGGGGCAGTGGAGTTTTTCTAACTATATGGAATATGTGAGTGCACCTGTACACAGTTAATTTTATTTTATGTACAGCTACGTTGCCAGGTATGTGGGAAAGAACAATAACCATAGGAAGTGCTGGAAAAACATACAGTGTAACTGGCTGGAAGGTAAGAAGAACCAATATAAAAGAGTTCAGTTATATAAGCAACAGAATGCATTTATTACACTGGAAAGTATGTTTTTATGACCTGTCTTTTGAAAGCTTTTGGCAAATCTCTGTGTCTCTAAAACATGAAGATAGCATTCAGTTGGAGCAATTACTGATCTTGCACACTCGTATTTTGTCTTCCTGTCTATTGATTAATAAGCTCTTATGAGGAAACAAAAAAAATAAACAGTGTGATTTGTTCAAAACCAGTCAAGATTATTGGAGAAAACATGGATATTATCATATTTTAACTTTCCAGTTTTGTGGTGGTATTTTTGGATTGTGATAATGGTATAGTTTGGAATGGCTTATATTTCTATAAAATACTAAATAATAGTGCTGTGTTTGACTTTAAAACACATATCAAAGTAAACAAAAATATTTAACCATTTGGCAACCAGATTCTTTCTTCATCCCCTGTGTTGAAACCATTTCTAAAACAATCAGGAATAACATTCCAAATAAATGCTCAGTTTGATTTCTAACGCTTGTTACATGAAGAGTAAAAAGTTTGCTCAGTACTCTGTGAGAGTAACTTGCGTCAAATCTAGAATTTTTTAATGGCATCATTCACCCAGCGGTGCTGAACCAGCTCTTTTCTTAACCCTTTATCAAAACAATTTCACTACCAATTGTTAAAATAGAAAAACTTGAGGCGTTGGCTCATTTTAATTCTTCGTTACTTTTTAGTGACACCACTGCTGTAAGGGTAACGTAAGTGTGCTTTCTTCCCTTAGCTCGGTTGGTCTGTTGGCCCCCAGCACCTGATTAAGCATTTGCAAGTTGTTCACCAGAACACGCTCTATACTTGCCCGACTCCGTTACAGGTAGGTACAGATGGGGCAGAGGAGATTATTTGCTGATATAGCAAAACCGTAGACCTCGCTGTAATAAAAAGATAATCACAGCAATGAATTTTTAGTTGTCAAGTATACATTCTGGGGTGCAAGAAAAGGCGACAAGTTTGATCAGCTCACCAGACATTGAAAACCAAATCACAGTCTTGCAAATTCTTTCTTCTTTCACTTACAAACTTCTGTTTCTTGTATAAAACGTGATCTTTGTGATTTCCTGGCAAATACAAATAAAAGTTGTTGCAATAAGATCTCGTTTTAGTGAGTATTATCTCTGTGCACTAGCTTCTAATATTCTATGATACGTTATTATCAGTAACTTGAATTTAGCTTCAGACTGTAAACCCTCGTTTCGAGGACTGTGACTTCTGCATATGATTAGGGCCTAACAAATGATTGGGTGCTTTGTGTGTTGCCACAGCACAAAGTAACAAACAAAATTACACACTTCGACATAGCTTGTGTAATTTGTATGTGTTGACTTGGTTAATAAGGGTCAGAACAGAAGAAAAATCCACGTGATTTCAGGAGGAAGTGTGTGTCTGTGAATTTACCGAGTGTCTGTGAGCACTCTGAATGTTAATTATGTTTCCAGGAGGCTTTGGCACAAGCATTTTGGATAGACTACAAGCGCATGGATGACCCAGACTGCTATTTTTATTCGCTGTCTCGAGAGCTGGAAGGCAAGCGTGATCGGATGGCGCAGCTACTTCGAGAAGTTGGACTAAAGCCTGTCATTCCAGATGGAGGCTACTTTATGATTGTTGATGTTTCTGCACTAAGTTAGTATAAAGTTTATTAAAAAGGGCGTGGAAAGCAAATGTTAATCTGAAAATGCAACTTTCATTTTAAACTACGTTCTGACTTCGTGTTTGCATAAGGTTGTCACAAGTACTAACTGGGACTGAAACTTTCTGTTTTACCTTAGCCTGGGAGGTAGATTTCATAAGCTTCAGCTTTGTTTGTGATTCTAACTACTGTCTGTGTTTTGCAAAGCTTTGGCAAGGTTTTAGGAAGGACAAAGGAGTTGGATAAAAATTTCTGTTTTCAAAAGGTCTGTAATTATGAAGAAGTTTGAGAGCCAAGCACCTGCCTTAAACCCTAAGTTCATACCATTTGTACTTTTCCCTTTTTGTTTGGTTTTATTTTCATTCTGATTTCTAAACACTGGAAAACACTACCAAAATTTACAGAATGTTTTGGAAATTCAGTTATGGTAACTTTGGAGGAAGAATTTCCACAGGGGTCCATTTTCTAGTTCCACAGTTTTCACTAACTGGTCCTAAGGGCACTTGCTGTTCGCACAAAGATGTCTAAAACCAGCTGGACTTTGCAGTGTTACCATGTATCAGAGAGTTTTAGATACCCCGGTTTCACGGATGAGAAAACCGCAGTTGCAGTGATTATTGCTGTCCGTGCAATAAATACACTCTTCAGTACTCTCCACAGTCCTGATCCCTCAATAACCCAAACCTGAGGACCTCCTGGGGTACTGTGTGGCTTCTTTCCAAGCTACATGTCTGAATTTGCTTTGAATGGAAAGCACGTGCTCAGGTCAGAATGCAAAGGTGCAATCTGTTGGCCTATTTTAATTGTTATGGTATATTTTTCTAGTTAAGATGTTAAAATAAAAGCATACATCTTTATTCCTAGGTATTAGTTATGATCAAGTGTCTTTAATGAATGCCTCCCCAGCGGAGTCTAGGAAATCTTACATATTTGTTTTAAATTTATTTTTTTCAGATGTGGATCTCTCTGGTCTAGATGAGAAACAACCTTATGATTATAAATTTGTCAAATGGATGATAACATCTAAGGTAAGGTGTCTAAGTCATACTCTAGTTTTAGAAGTGCTTTTCTACTGAAAGCAAAAGCAGTGCAGTGGGACTTACTAAATAATGTAGTAGCAATATTCCGTTCAAAGTATTATTTGGTGTTTATAGTAACTGCTGATAATGATGTGGCTAAAATATTGCTAAATATGCAGCAAATGTGCCCTATAGGTTCGTGTTACATCCCAGCACTTTCCTTTCACCATGTTTAAATGCTAGCTGCACAAAAGTACCTTTGAAAAGTTTTGCCTAGGAAAATAATGCAAATTTAGTTAAGCCTAGCTAGTGCATACAAAACTGAACCTTGCCTTTTCCTCACGTGTTTGGAGGGAGAGTTCTAGAAATCATCATGCTTTAAACAGATATTTGTATACATGCATAAAATAAGGAAATAATCTTTCTGTTTTACATTTCAGAAGCTGTCAGCAATTCCTCTTTCAGCATTCTGTGGTCCTGAGACAAAAAGGCAATTTGAAAAATATATACGTTTTTGCTTCATTAAGGTAAATTTGTGTCCTGGGGAGACTTAAGACTCCTAGAAATCAGTGTGGTACAGAAATCAGCAAGAGACTGATAGTTATGTTTTGCCCAGGGTCTCCTGTGTTGGATGATTTTAGGAACAGGAAGTTAGCTTTGTGTAAAATTCAGCACAAAGTAGCTTCAACTGTGTTTTTGCTGAGGGACTTGAAACTATCAATGTGGGTGGCATGGCGAAGAAGGGCAACTGGCAGAAAACACCTGGGTGGGTAGGCTTTTTTAGTTTACTCTATTGATTTTCAAAAGTATGTTTGACCAGTGATGACAGTGGAAATGAATGACACAAGTACACTATCCATTAAGTTGAATTCTAAAATCCAGAGCAGAGGATGATTGTGTAGCAGAGCGGTATAGCCCATGCCCATTCAGTTTCCAACAACAAAAACAGAGTAGAGGTCACCTTTGAGTTTAGCTCACTTGCCTGAAGATACACAACGTTTCACACGAGCTCCAAATTACAAGAGAAAACAAAGACACAGGAAGTTACCTTGCATGTTTTTTGTGCATTGGCTGATTTTTGCGACGTTGTGAGCACCTCCTTTTCCCATATTCTTCCTCCTGTTGAATCTGTTCCTGAGAAGACTGAAACACTTTGGAAACAGGTAAATAAGCTTTGATATGCCTGCAGCCCAAAGATGTTTCTCAGTTGTTCTGTACCAGTCTGCGTAATGGAACAAGTGCAGCTCCTTAATTGTTCCAGAATAAGGATTGGAGCCTTATCTTGAACCACTATTGAAAGGGGAGTTTCTGCTTGTGTTACTTAGTTCTTTTGATGAGTATAAAGAGTATGATTTAATCTGAGCCAGTAACAACCAGGATGAAACTTGCTGGTTGTCCGTGTGGCTTCCCCAGGATGAACAGCACTAATTAAGACAAGTTAAAGACTGCTTGTGTGACTCACCAGCTTGTAGCCAAGCCACACAACTAGTGAGCAGATAGATTACCCATATGTAGAGGGATTATGTTTAAGCAGTTCACAGCATAACTTGGTTGCATGGAGATTTAAAAATCCCAGCTGTACACATCATCATGGCCAGGCTTCGCGTACGAAGATCTGGGAGGATTAGGAAACTATGTTAGCATGTCTGCAGTATAGAGCGGCCAAGTACACAACTGCATAAATGCCGGGCATTTATATAAGAAGTGTTGCTTTAATTAAATTTGATAGCATGAATGCTGACAAAACATGTTATCTTTTAAATACACCTAATAAATATTTGCAAGGAATCAGCACTGAATTCTTGTTTTGTAGCTATAACTGTTAGGGAAAAACTGGCTGGCAGATATTTACAGGATGCAAGTGAAACTGCCAGATACTGATTTGAGCTGATATGATCGTGACTGCAACTCCCTTTTCAAGAACTCCATGCTTGTAGTAATAGTGATACTCTTGTTTTGCAGAAAGACAGCACACTAGATGCAGCTGAAGTGATACTGAAGAACTGGAATAAACAGACAGCCTGATAGCTCTTACTGCTTCTTCCATTCAGTGCGATTATCCAACAGTAGGGTTTTTTGTTGCAAATTTAAGAACAAATTACTTAATGCAGTACAGAATTAATATGAAATTGTAAATAACTGCAAATGCTGCCACCTGCTGAGGTGTTGAAACAATGATTTACTGAAATATCAGTAATGCAACTGGGGTTATTTTCAGTCTTTTCAAAATCTTTTACTTTTTTCCTAAAAAAGAATAAATCTATGGGATTCCTTTCTTTTGCTGAAATATAAAAATTTGTAGGACTCTGTAAAATAAATAGATGACAGATATTTAAAACTTAGAAGAAAAAGTGGGATGTGTTTTTGGTATGAGATAGTATAAGACCTAGGGGCGAGACTTAAACATCACGGTTTGTGAAACTCGATAGGCTGCAGTGAAGGGAAATTCAGATATCATCATATCAGATAATTGCAGTGACTTTCTGCATACATACCTACCTATCTTGTCCATGCAAAAAATTGTACCAGTTTATTTAAAGTGATTGAGTTAAATCAATGCAGTGTTTATACTATAGGAGAGATTGAAAAGTGCTCAGTTGCATAATATTATTTTATTTTCCTGCAGTAGTCATGTGTGCTGTTCTGGAAGTATTCAGTCCTCAATAAAATTATGAAAGTCGCATCTGGAATAGGAATTCTATTTACTCAGATTTGCCAATTTATTTATTTATTACATGGATGAATCTACAAAGCAAAATAGCTTTAGAGGCTCCTTCACAATTGGATGTACAGTGAAATAATTTATCCTGTCATCCTTTTTCTTACCATGTTCACAACATTGGTAAGTTCACACCAAATTTACTTCAAACTCTTTGGATCTGGAGAGACTGTGGAGATGGGCCTGATACTGTGCTATGGAGCTTAACTGACTTTGTTCAAGCTCAGTTGATAAAGAGATCAATACGGAGAATTCCTTCCTAGTCACCTCCTATTTCCGTTCTCTCTGCCACCTTTTCATCTGTGCAAGGGTTTCCCACTGGCAGAAGCAGTCCGAGTGGGTAACTTTCAAGGCTTTGTGTTACGTTCTCCATGTTGTTTCTATATTCTTCCCACAAGCCATATGGTGGAAAGCCTGAACAAATTCAATAACTCCTTTTGCAAGTATTTTACTCATTCTGTGAGCCAACAGCTGGAATCTTAACTGAATCCAATCAGACTATGACCATGGTCAGGGCCTAAAAAAAAAGTACAGAGGCTGGGCTGTGAGAACAGCCGCAAGGCTTCTTCATTAGTACTTCTTGGTCTTGGAATTTTGGGGTCCAGTAGCTCGGACTTCTCTCGGCTTTGTAGGAGTCTTGCACTGCCGTTCCTTGAATCTCACCACAAGATGGTTGGCTGGTATTTTTAAGGTGGTGTGTAGTCTTTGTGTGGAAAAATCAGTTTAGTAATTCATGTGATTTAACTGAAATTTCAGCATGAATTTCATGTGGAAATTCCTACACTAAATTCCAGGAGGAACTATTTTTTTTTTTTAATATAATAAATCTCTGTGAAGTCTACACTCTAATTTACCTGAAGTTTAAAATCTGTTTATGTAAGTTGCACTGGGAAGCTGTGCTGTTGCAGGAATCAAGAGGGTGGTGCAACAGTCTATTGAGCTGCATGATAAGATGGGAAAGAAAAATGTAAAATAGTCTACTATTTTATTGAAAAGGAAATTTTTATAAAATTAGAGATTTTTTTTTTCAAGAATAAAACGTGGTAAAAACATAGGCTTCTATGAAATGTCTGTATGATTATGTGAATCAACATTTTCAAATTTCTTATGCCTTTGAAATGATAAAAAATAAAAAAATTGGGTTTTTTGTCCTTGAAACAGGTGCTTCTCAATGCAATTAAACCAAGTAATATTTTCACCATTGTTATATAAAAAAATGTTTCTATATCATTGCATTGTGTTTCTCTTGAAGATAACAGCTACAGAGTATTTTTTAAAACCCTATTTTCTACAACCTGAGATTTCCCCGAGGTAGCTGGGTCGTTAGCACATGAGCGCACGCATGCTTGAGTTACTTGGCCGTGTAACAGTAGTAACGTACCGAGCGTTCTTCCGTTCACCTCTCTTACCAAGAGCATGAAAACATTGTAATGTTTGGCTGTTTCAGACATCTCCTTAGTGTGCTAATAGCTCACCTGCTAAAGCACCAGATTTGAGTTGGGACACGCGGGTGGCCCATACATAAAGATAGTTCTGCATTTCATCTAGGTGCAGAGCCTTACTCGTGTGCTGGTTTTGGCTGGGATAGAGTTAATTTTCTTCCTAGCGGCTGGTATGGGGCTGGGGTTTGGATTTGTGCTGAAAATAGCACACACCACACGTTTTAGTAACTGCTGAGGAGCGCTTGCACACTGTCGAGGCCTTTCCTGCTCCTCAGAGTGCCCTGCCAGCGAGGGGCCTCGAAAGGTTGGGAGGGGACACAGCCAGGACAGGTGACCCCAGCTGCCCAAAGGCATGTTCCGGACCACAGGACATCCTGCTCAGCAGTAAAACAGTGGGGCTGCTGCTTGGGGACTGGCTGGGCATCGGTCAGCTGGTGGTGCACCATTTTCTCATTTGTATCACTTGTCTTTTTTGGGTTTTATTTTCCTCTCTCTTTGATTTTTTTTCCCCTCATTTCCTTATAATTTCCTTGCAATCACTACTATTTCTTTTTCGTTATTAAACTGGTTTTTTTTCCCTCACTTTTACCCTTCCAATTCTCCCCTTCATCCCACTAAGGGTGGGAGGTGAGTGGCTGGGTGGTGCTTAGTTGCCAGCTGGGGTTAAACTGCCACCCTCACGTTGTAGGACCCATTGTATTAGACTTGAGTAGTTTAAATTTCTTTTTTCCTGTTTTGTCCAGGTGCTGTAATGTGGTAATTTTTCTTACCAAATGTCTGAATACATAAGATGCAGCACAGAAATTAATGAATATATCCAGCATAATTCAGCTGCTCTAGGTATTTATTGTTTCCTGCATTTGCTCTTCTGAGGCATTTGAGTGACATTTGCTATTTTAACAAAGTGACCATTGGCTGAATAAACAAACCGTTACAAAGGACCTTTAGATGTACAAGTAAGAACCAGGGACTTGTTTTCATTAATGTACTGTTCATTGTGTTTGCAAAGGCATCTGAATGCCCCATTTCATTTCTGTTGGGATTATGCTGGTAATATTAGCAATGGTAAGAATTGCAATTTTTATTACTGATGGTAGCTAGCGTGAGATATTTTGGGTGAAATTTTAAGAAACTCCAGAACGACCAATTAAGTAAGTTTTGAAATAGGATTGTTGTAACTACAGCAATGGGAAAGAACAGATAGAGCTGGAGACAGCATGATGAACTTTCCGTAAGTTATTAAAATGATCTGTTGCTGACAGAGACTGCTAATAGTGGCACTCCCATCTGCCACATCACTTTTTTTTTGTTCCTGCTTGTGGACAAAGCGCTTGAAAAATTGCTGCAGACTGGGAGTAAAATGCTAAGATACGATCTATCATATTTTTTTGCAATGTTTCTGAAAATGATTGTCATTCTGTGGTGGAAATTAAACTCTTTCAGTTCTCCTTAATGTGAATAGGGTCAGGAGGGACCCACTGTTGGCAGCGTTTGCCAGCAGATCTTTTCCATAGAATGGATTATGTGAGAAGCCAGGACAAACCTGGAGCCCTGGATGGGACTGACAGTGCTGATGGAGTACAGCTGTTGCAGACACTGCTACAGTCACATTTCAGAGGTTATGGGAAAAACATAATATCATATGCTGTATTCACATTGACAGTTACAGTGATTTTTTTTTTTCCATTGCTATTTCATCTTTTGGATTTATTAAGCATTTGTGAAAAAGGTCATTGCAAATGGAGGTATTAAAGCTTTTCAATCTCGCTGAATTTCCTTCTTTGAGTTAGCAAATTGAAAAATATTCTTGTTATGTAGTGGAGACGTGGTCTTAAGTCCTTTGTATCTGATTGATAGAGACCCAATTTACAGCTCTTCAGAGACTTCAGTACTGAGCTCTGTAAAGCACTGAAGTAATGGCACTTCCCAAAATCTGTAGGCCCTCCTGTCCCATTCATCCCTTTCTTCATGAGAGGAAAGGCTTGTACTAAAGGAGTAGGTTTTTTTCCTGCTGTTTTACAGCTTGTGCATGATAACTTATTGCTGCTCAATATACAGACTAATTTTGCATATGGATAATCTCTTGGGGAATTAGAGCCTGGACTGGAGTCCAGTGCTGGACGGCTTCAGTTTTGCAACAGTTCTCACAGGTTTCTCCTTCTCCTTGGCCTGATCTTTGCTGCTAAGGTAGGTGTGAAGAGGAAAGATCGAAGGGGAGCTGATCGTGTCATGCAGGAGTGTGTACGGTGACATGGGAAGCCCACACAAACCCGCGGAGGGGGTGTGTGTGTGTGTGTGTGCTTGAGTTGGGCTGAACATCCGTGCACCAGCGCTTGCCAAGGGCTTCCACAAGTCAGAGCTGGGTTGCCTCACACCTGCAGGTCCTGCAGAAGAGGCAGGTTTTTCTCAGAGTGGAATCAGCCAAGTGGCAAAGCAGAACAGCTGCAGCAGATGACACCACTAAGGGGGAACTAAACTTTTCTCCTCTTTTCTTCCCCTTTCTGGTAATTGGTGTCTGCTTGGTCTTGGTTTCAGAGCCAAGAACATGTTGTGCTCCAGACGCTTCTGTGCCATTTCACCGAGCTGCTGGAGCTCACAGAGAAGGAGCTGAGCAGGAGGCACATCCCAGAGGCACAGCCCCGCTTGGCGCTGCAGCAGCAGGAGGGTGGTGCTGAGGAAGCAGGCAGGGAGAGGCTCCGCAGGACGGTCTGTGCCGGCTGCCCTCCCGCTCCTGCCTGGGCACCAGGTCACGCCTTGCCGAAGGGGCAGGCTCCAGCTCAGCCCCGGTGCAGGCATTTTAAGCGACAGGGGCTTTCTGAGCCCGCAGCCATGAGCTGCCCACCATCTCCCAATTCATTAGACGAAGATTTTGGTCCCCGAGCTGCCCTGGGTGCCAGGAGACTCAGGCCACAGGCTGGCTCCCTGCTCGCACCCGCCCTCGCTGTTCCCTTGGGCGGCCAGGCCCTGCCCGTAGATAAGCCGGGGCCTCGGCCTGGGCCGGGGGCTGCAGACGGGCCCTGGGCCTTGTCCACTCCGGCCCCGCCGGGCCGTGACCGGCCTCGCGCACACGCAGGCCCTCGGGGGAGGGCGAGGCCTCCCGCTCCGCCTCTGTTTGTCCCTTCGCGCGAACCGTAACCGGCGCTCGGAGGCCCCGCCCACCGCTGTCGCCATAAAAGAGGGAACCTGCGGAGCCCCCGGACTTCCCCCGGGCGCGGCGGCGGGAGGGGCGGCGAGATGGCGTCCACCAGCCGGTACGGGGCCCTGGGGCGCTCGGAGGGGCCCGTGCGGAGGAGGGCGGGCAGGGAGGGGGCGGGCGGGGCTCCGCCATCTCTCCGTGTCGGCGGCACAGCAGAGAAAATGGCCGCGTTGCGGCTGTTCCCACCCGGCCGGTGGCCGTCGCCGCCCTGGCCCGTCCCCGGCTCGGCGCGGCTCTCCCGAGGGTCGCTGCGCAGCCGGCCCCTCCGTGTCGCTGTGTCCCGGGGCCCTCTGTGTGCTGCTCCCGGCGCGGCGGGGGCCGGGCCTCCCGCGCCTCTCCGGCCGGGCCGGGCGAGCGGCCTCCGAGGGGGAGCGGAGCGCGCTGCTTCGTGCCGGCGTTAATCGGCGGCGCCCCGGGAGGCGGTGAGCGCCTTAGGGGATTTCGTGCCGATTTGCGAGTTGATCCCGGGCCCCGTCGGTCGCGGGAGTTGGGTGTGAGCGGCGCTCGGGGCCGAGCTCTCACCCGGGCAGCGCCGGCTCTCGGTGCCGCTGGGCGCGGCGGGGGGGGCCGCTCTCCGGCCGGTGCTCGGGCGGGCGTCGAGCGCCTTCCCCGTGTCCGCCGGGGCGCGGCGGAGCCCCCGGTGCCGGTCTCGGTGCGGGGGCCGCTGGGCCGAGGTGGCCGCTCCCTGGCTGGGCTCCAGCCTATCGGGTCCTGACAGCAGCCTTGCGGCGCCCACCCTAAATCCGTGCCGGCACCAGTCAGTGCCCAGGCGGGTCCCGGGATCTGACTTTGTCTTTTTCCCCGTGAGCTGTGCCGAGGTTTATTTTGAAGCCAGAAATGCAGGCAGGCCCGCGGAGTGACTCTGTTACTCCTGCCAAACCTGTCCTGGGATCTAGGGAGAGCTTCCTGCCGGTCTTAGTGCAGCTCAGCAGCTGTGTGCCCAGACGGGCGTTCGCACACATGCCCTGCCTTTTCCTCCGGCGCAGACGGCTTGGTGCGTTGCACCTGTGCCTGGCAGGGAGTGCAGTGTGTACGTCTAGATGAACGAGTTAAAATTGAGATGGGGAGACCAATTTTGCAGTGTTTCGTGAAGGTGAAGTTTTAAACAAAAACACTGTCGAGAGTTAGTGCTGAGCTGGGCACTGACAGATGCTCTCTAACCCCGTGCTCTGCCCAGAGGGAAAGAGAATGAGGCAGAGAGACTTATGGATTGGAAAAGAAGACTCAAAGAGCTTTAATAAAACAATAAGTAACACTGATAAGGGTTGGACTAGATGATCTTTTGAGGCCCCTTCCAACCCCTAATATTCTGTGATTCTGCGATAATGAAATATGTACAAAATCGATAATAAACCTGACTCCCCCCAAAGCAATCCCCACTGATGCCACAGAGCAGGTGACACTGGGGCAGCCCCAGGCTCGGCAGCCGAGGGGAGCTGGGTACAGGAGCTGGATTTGGGAACTCAGGATCAAAGGTAGAAGATGGGACAGAGTCCTCCTCGGACATTGGCCATTGAAGAAGAGAGCATAACCCCTGTGACCCCTCAGCTTTGTACTGGCTATGAAATATATGGCATGGAATACCCTTGTTGGCCACCTGTCCTGTCCATTCCTCACCGGAGGTGCAACCTTTTACTTCTTTGCAACCCCTTTTACTTGCTGGCACCCCGAGCGTGGCACACGACATCCAGCAGTGACCTTGGTCACAACAGGAGCAAGTATAAGCAAGAGCCTTTCTGCACACTATTCCCTGGCAATAACCATCAGGTGTTGCAACTTGTGGCAGCAGGCACTGTCTGCAAAAGCTGCTGCTAACTTCACAAAGTGCTGCCTCTTAAAGGAGACTGAGCTGAAGAGTAAGATTGCTGATCAGAATTGGTTCTGTTTAGCTCAAACCAGGACACGCTGTTAGTGTTCTTTCAGGCTTCTGGACTCGGTTTTTTTCTTTTTCCTTTCGCTTAGTGTGTCACTGGCCTTTTGCGTAATGCCAAATGTCAGATGGTTGCACATGCTTTGTCAACAGTTTTGTCTTGTCATATGAAACTACTGGCTGGGAACAGTGAGAAGGAAGGTAGTTTAGAGAGCTTTTATGTAGTTTTTTGAACATAATTTACATCTGAAGATCTTGTGTGTACATGTTCTTTCTGGAGGCTTTAGTAGCGATGCTGATTTTCAATTTTGCTTTCACGTGTTATTTTTCAGAACAGTCACTGGACTGAAATGTTTAGGTTGGTTTTTTTTGTACTTTTGACTCATGAGAAATGTTTAGAAAGTAGAATTTAAGACGGAGCACATCGATTAGGCTGAAATAATGGACTAGTGAGAAAGAGAGGAACTGAGATTAATTAAACTTTTAGTAGGATATTTTCTGCAACGAAAGGATTAGAAGTTATTTTTGGCACAGTCAGATTGAGGTTGGTTGGTACTCATAACAATTTTTTCTTTTTTTTATGGTCAGCTTCCATGCCCTCTGCGTTTTAGCTTGAACAAGATGGCTTTGTTGAATATACCTACCTCAACTGTAAATTATGCCACTTTTGAAATGATTGGCTTTAACTGAATTACAGAACAGTCACTAATCGCTTTAATGAAATATTTTTTAAAAGTTTGGTTAGAAGGAGTTATTTATTGCTCTTGTCAGTACCTAAAAGCTGTTGTGTTAAATAGTGCTCATGCTTTGTAGGAAGTTTTTTATATCTGCTGTAACTCTTGAACAAGCGTGGGTGTGAACGAGACAGATCCCTGTTACCAGAAGAAGTTGTCACATAATCCCCTTCATTTTTTTGGTTCTGTTCCAAGATCTCAGAATGAATGGGGTAATTTAAAATGGGATTTTTCCTTCAAATACTTGAAAATAGTAAAGCAGTGGTAGAATCGACTATTTTCTAAATGTCTGTGGGGCACGTGTGTGTGTGCTGCTTCCTGAAATAAGGACCTGGTAAGTAGCATTGATCCGATCAGTGTGAGTGAGAGCGCTCCTTTGGAACGAAGGAATCACCACCAGCTTCTTGGGGAGCATCATCTAGTGCGAGACTGCGAGTTAGACTGCGCTTGATTAAGTCTGTTACTTAGATTTTTCTTTAATGTCTTAATTTGAAATGCTTTTGGTACAAGAGATGTCACGCAAAATTTGGAGTTTGTCTTGCTAGTCGAAGGTAGCGTTGCAGCATTTAAAAGTTCAAGTGCTGAGGTTAACATTCTGTCATTCAAATCCCTCTCTGTTATTAAAGTGTTCTTTTCAGCAAGGAACTCTTATACTTTTGAGTATGCAGCCTGCTTGATTAAAAGTAGTGATTAATACTTCTAATTTTTTTTTTTTTCTTAGTTTGGATGTGCTTCCAAGAGTGACTTGCCCAAATCATCCAGATTCTATTTTAGTAGAGGATTACAGAGCTGGTGATATGATCTGTTCTGAGTGTGGGCTAGTAGTAGGTAAGTGGCTATCCATAATTGTATGAATTACCATATAACTTTAATTGTGTGTGTAGGTTTGTTTTCCCACAAAACTGGTATATGATAATTCAAGTATTCAAAGGCTTTTTTTTTTGATTCTAAGTGTTTTCTTTCGTGATATTCTTTGGCTAAAAGCTTACTGTTTTGAATAGTCTGTCTTCTGGTAAATTTTTGCATTATGAGAAGAATCAAAGTCTCTTTAAAGATGGAAAATTTAAAATATATTATATTTACTGTCTCATCCAGTATTCTGTCTTTTGTTTCAGTCAGGAAAGTGTAAGAAATGTAATAAAAGCTCTTTGTTAAATAACTTGCTTAAAAGAAAAAAAAAGTCTCAGGTTCCCATTAGCTTCGGTTATCTTCTGCCCGGAAGGATTTCTCTTTCTATTCTTACCAGCACCTGTTTTTGTTAATTCCCTCTCCTAAGGCTTTTTGTACTATCCAAGGTAAACACCCAGTTTTTCCTCTGGAATTTTGCTGAACTCCTTTACTCAGTTCAGGTGGCAGCAACTTCTGCAGCTAAACTGTATGTCTAAGTATAACGGAATATTTAAGATGAAAGGTTTTTTAGACGATGTTTTTGCTTGAGTGAGAGAGAGGGAGAAAGAATTGTGTTGCCATAGGACACGCCGCGTATTCTTCTGTGTCTTTCCTAGGATGAACATCTCACTGTGCATCTTGCTGTCTGCGTTCCTTCTGCATGGGAAACTGTTTGTGCTCGTGTTACGAACATTCTTTAAACCTCCTTTATTTCTATTAATTTCCTTTAGCTATGCCATGACCAAAAGAAAATTCTGGTTTTGAGGGTCAGCGTTCAGCCGATTCATTCCGTGGTGCTAAATTTTTCGGATGGCTTTATATCCCTCTCTCCTAGACTGTACTGATTTTGTTTTGGCTCCTGTCGTGCACCAAAATACTTTTTTTCCTACAGCTGTTAGCGTAAAGCTGAAGTTTAATAAGTTGCAGCAAGTGTTGTACTAATTTAGCCAGGTGACTGAAATATGTGTCTTTTGTTTATGCAAGAAGCAAACTCCCATGTAGCTTATTAAAGGAAATGTTAAAATACTTGAGTAATGTTTTCCTTTAAAATTATGAAACCATCTAAAAGGTTGGGGGGGGGATTGTTAGTTGCTTTGTTAAAAGGAGGACTGGTCTAAATTGCATGAATTCTGATAAAGAGAAATTAATCACAATAAATTTGGTTAAAAAATCAAATATCTGCAGCAATATTTTCTATTGAAATTGGCATCTAAGTTACTGCTTATAAGTAATTTGGTCCATGTTCAGCTCTTTACGTGGCTGCCATTTGAGTTGAATCAAAATTTAGAAAGCCATCTTGATCAGTTCATAACTTTTAAGATAATTCAGGTTTTAGAAGAAAAGGGAGTTTATCAGAAATCCCACTTACATGCCTTCTGCTGCATAGTCACAAAGGTATTCTTGCTTTAGGGACTTACTCTGGTCTCTTCTGAATCGATGTAATTGGAGATTTCTTCAAGTTGTCAGCATTTTGGTGAGCAGAATCACCAGTATATTAATGCAGACTTGCTGAGGTGAATTTTTAGAATGTGTTTAAAATGGTCTTAGTCTACAGCCAACACACGGGTAGGGTAAAAAGTGTTTTTTCTTTAAGCATGCAGTGTTTTTCAAGTAGGCGTTTCTGTGGATTTATCACTAAAAGTCTTTAACATTTATGTTGGTTGTGCTGATTAGTCTCGTTCTGTCTCGCCTGGCATAGTTTACCTACGTATGTCCAATTCATTAGCTAGAGGATCTAGCAGCAGCTAGTTTGGAAAAGCAATTAAATCAGATGAAGACAAATAATTGAAGAATGCGTGACCAAACAGAAGTGTTAACATTCAACATTTTCTCTTCTGGTCTGGTAAGAAATTTAGAGAAAACCAGATCTAATTCTTGGTGCCTGTTTTCTGGAGAGATGTGTGAAGTAGGGGGTGGTCTAGAGGAGTGAAGGCAAAATCTTGTTTCCAATTGAGAAAACTTTTTATGTCTTTGTTGTGGGTTCTGTGCTACATGTTCCCCTTAAAAGAGTAATGATCTTATTTTCTGTTCTTGCGTAGAAGAATCATGGATTTGGGTTTCAAGGCTTACAGAAGTCATGGTCACAGCGTGTGGCTGCTGTGAACAGGGCACGCTGAGAATGCTTTGAACGTTAGTGAGATCTTTATTGCTGAAGGAGAGCAATTAGAAGAGTTCAAACCCCAGAAGACTCTGTATACTCTGTAGCGAAGGAGCTGTTACAGTTTTATTTAAAAATACTGTGATTTTGGTGTTGCAGAGCTCTGCTGGTGTGCGTGGGGTAGAATGGTAAATACTGAATTTGTGCATTTATTTCACTGTTATAAAGTTCATAGTGATGTAGCTGTGATTTTTTTTTTTTTTACTTTTTCCATGGTGCGTTGGTGTTTTCTTTAGTGTAATTTAGCAAAGGTGTTTTGACTAAACTAAGTGTATTTTCACTTGAAGTTTTTCTTGCTTGCTATGGCGATGTACTTAAGTTGCACATTTGTGGAAAAAGTTTGAGTTTATTAGATGTAAAACTGTGCAGTAGGATAAAATAGCCAGTACCTAGGCAATTATCAGGTTTTATAATCAATCTTGTGGGAATATGAGATGAAATCAATATTATTAGTATTGTGACTGAGGTTGCGTTTATCAGGTCTGTGGCTGAAAGGGTGAAGCAGTGGAAAAGTTTGGGGGAGTAGAAGGCTGGGAGGAGGAAGAGCTGATCTCCAACAGTCGAATTCCTTGTCTGGGTCAGAGCTGTATATTGGAAGTACTGCTTTTTGAAGGGATTTTTGAGAGGGATTTTTAATCCAAGTTTGTTTTGACTCACGGGTGCATTGTTCTTGGTGTCTCAATGAGATTGAAGTTTCAAGTTAAATCCAATGTGCTGCTTTTTTCTTTGTGCAGCATTTTTCAGTTCTAAGTAAACTGTGCTGTTTTGCTGTGCAGTATTAAAACAAATCTTGTCATGTCTGTATGACTGAAGCTGGTGGCTGTTGCTTCAAAATACAGCTTCAATTTACTAAAAACTTTCATTTGCCTTTTCACTGTTACCTTTCCTGGGTTAGCTTGCGTTCCATCTTTTCATGGTAAATGTTTCCAACTTGGTAACCTTTCCTGCTTGGAATTGCCTTTCGCACAAAGGGCGGGCAGAGACCTAAAATGCAATTACCCGTGGAATTTTGATGTTAAGCTGGATTGTCGTGCATCTGAAACTTTCCAAGTCTGTCTGTTGTCATAAGTCTTTTGTTTATGATATCTACTTTTCTCAAATCGTTGTGTGATACATGGTGTGGTGAGTGTTCGTGTGCTGCCTTGAGGATTCATAAAAAGAGTTCTTGGGGTTTGGAGAAGCAGTTAGTTCTGTGTTCGTTTAAAACATTGACCGTATCTCGTAGTTCAGACAGATTTGATGCGGGGGGAGAAGCATTTTGTTCAAGAACGCAAGGCTAGTAAATCCTCTTTCTTGACAGGTGAATATTTTGCTTTACTGCCTTTTAGGCAGTAAAAAAGACTGCAAGTCAGCTGATACGCCAGACAGGGCTGAAGAAAGCAAATTCGAATTGGAATACAGAGCATGGAATTTTCTGGATGTGGCAAGGTGGTGAGCTGGATTTCAGAAGGCAATAAGAACGAGTCTCGTAGCACATACAGCTGTTTAGCATCTCGGCTAGGTAGGAATACCTTTGTGGCCTGAAACTTGCCTTAAACTCCTGCATGGTTCCATTAAATGTTGTCTTAATGTGCAGGAGTTGGAGCAGTGAGGAGTTTGTTTTCAACTTTTTGTAAGTGATTTTCTCTGGAAAGCTCTGTCTGCTTCAGTAGGTTGGTGTGGCTTAGAAGAGAAGAGTGCTCTTGCATGGAGGTTTTTTGGATAGCTTTCTTGAATAAAAAAGGCTAAGGCTGTCTTCAGCTGATGAGAATCCCTGGACACATACCGGCTTGTTAAAGGTTTGAATTGAATCATGACCTATATTCACATATTTATTCCAAACTCTGCATGTTCAGTTAAAGAGGGGAAGAATGTTTAATAGCATGTGGTCAGCAGTAAGGCTGTTATAAAATCCTGTCAGAATATTTGGTTGGCTAGTGCTTCTGAAAAGTTTGAGGTTTAAATGGCACTTCTTAAATTCAGATGTGGTCTATGAAGAATATGTGAGATTTAACCACACTGCAAATTTATTTTTTCTCTGCAATATAACAAAGGGGTAGGAAAGGGTTTCGTAATTGCCTCTTTCCTGACCAGTTCATTACTCAAGATGTCTGTCATTTGGGATAGGATTGATTGCATCTATATGTAGGTGCTTGTTTTCTGAAAACCAAAGAAATTTGTTTTTTTTTTTCAGCTGTTAGTAGTATGCTGTTAGTAAAGGTGCTTAAATACTTCTGACTTGGAAGGGCAATTATACAATCTGTTCTAATATCTTTGTACCTCCAAAAAGTGAAAAAAATCTTTTAATATTTGGGTGTATGTTCATGGTTACTTCTTTCTGTGAGTATTATCAATGTTCAGAACTAAAATGTGAAATCTCAGTTTGAAGTATACTTACACAGGTAAAAATCTTTAGGTATGGATGTGTATCGTCACTTTATATCTGGTGACTGCTTCTGCACTTGGTGTAGAAGTTCAGAGCACCATAAAGTGTTGGACAAAAGTCAGTCCTTGCAAATAAAATTCTTTGCATCCAGGAAAGCTGATTGTAAAGGATGTTGAAATTCTGAACAGTTGGTTTTTTTGCATGAGCATTCATGGATGCTTGATTGACACAGTGAATTTGTAATAGGAAGAAAGTAATTTGCCGGCCTTTTTCAGTAGTCTCTGTTTTAAGTCCGGCTTTTTCAGCTTTAAAGACGAGGGTGATGGTTTTAGCTGTTTCAGCAATAACACTTGTTAAGTGCAAACTTAGATTTTGGGTGTCAAAAGTTGGCATCTTTTGTCAGGGTTTGTAATAAACACTGCTCTAAACGTCAAATTTCCTGGAGGATGGGGGAGATTTTCTAGTTTGTGGGTTCTAGGCTGGGACTCAAAGCTGTTTGAGAGCCGCTATGAAGAATGCTTCCGTTAATTGAAATACTAGATTTACCTAGTGGAATGGCAGCAATGTTTTTAGTAATCTTACTTAGGGAATACTTCTTTACTTGTTTCCTTGGCAAAGTGATTTAAGGCAAAGAAGGGCTGGAAATGAACTTCTCTGGTTGGAGATGAGTCTGTTTGGTGTAATGTAGATCAGACGTAACATTTTCATAGAGATTCTGTAGTTTAGAGCGTCCTTTGCAAATACTTGAGCTGTTTGTCTCTTAAAGGCCACAAGTCCTGAAGAGCTGTAACTTCAGCTGACCAGACTTGTCTGCTAGATTGTTTTAACATTGTCGTTGTTGCTTGCTTCCTGCAAAATTATTACAAGTTGATGGCTTAGGAAGCCCAGAAGTCCTTTTAAATTTGTCATAATTTTGATGTGCAGGAGCTGCTAAGCCTTTGTTCTCGTAACATGGTTTTCCTGCAGTGCTGGGCTGCCTGCTTCAAGTCTCCAGTTGCCTGTTGGTGCTGGTGATGTTTGCAAACTAGTCAAAGTCTTTTGTGGAATTTTGTTTTGTTTTGAGGAGTTGTTGTTTAAGGTCTCAAAGCCTGCTCTGGTTCTGTCTGTTGTTTCAGCTGAATCTTGTGAATAGACTGGTGCTGCTGTTGATGATGAGGCATTTATGGTGTTGGCAGTTTACTGAAAACAAGATAAGGTTTTGCAGAGGATATTACTGTCTTACAAAAGCATGAAAACTTTGTAGAAAAGGTTGTGACTGTAAGGTTGCCTTCCCCTCCAAGAGTTCATTCTTTGGTAACGTTTAATATATGTAGCTCTAAATAGAAGTTCTAAAGCTGAAAACTGGAAGGGAAAAAAAAAGAAAAAAAAAAAAGACAAAGTGGAGTTTATGTTTTGGAAGCTGTAAAGTTGAGCACCACTGTATGGGGCAGCGTGTAAGATAGTAAATAGAATGTGAAGGAGTACGTAGTAAATAGTATGTGAAGGAGTACGTAGTAAATAGTATGTGAAGGAGTATGTAGTAAATAGTATGTGAAGGAGTACGTAGTAAATAGTATGTGAAGGAGTACGTAGTAAATAGAATGTGAAGGAGCACGTATGACTCTGGGCTCGCCAGTACCAGAAGGACGGACACTTGCTGGAGCAGGAGGTTGCAAAAGTGACTGAGGGTCTGGAGCACGTTGTGTGTGAGGAGAGGAGGGTGTTGGCGTGGAAGAGAAGCCGGCTCGGCTCGGCTCAGCGGGGCTCTGTGCAGTTACGGGTCTTCGCGGTTCTCCTCAGCTTTAGTCTGTTACCTGGGCTTCCGTTGTGGTTTGTCTCAGCACCTCATGACTCTGGCTAATAAGGAGTTGACTGTAATGAATTGTAGTTCTGTCTCTCTTTTTTTAAAATTCAGCATTATAAAATCCTTTTAATTAAAAGTCTAATGTGTGTGCTCACTAGATGGCAGCAGATTCCTTAACTAACTGTAAGAATGGACCATTCTGTAGAAACAATAGGTATTTTGGTACCTGCAAGTAAATTTTAATAACATTTTTATGTAAATCTTTAAAATATTAGTTAATAATACGTAGAGCGTGATGCAGTGTACAGCTAACATCAGAGCTCCCCTGAAGAAGACTGAAGAACATACCTTCTCAGAATTGTTTCAGGACTGGATATGAAAGATGATGTTACTTGAGGCTTGAATTTTGTCCTATTCTTGTTTTGATAAATATCCTCAATTTGCAGACGTATTGTCTTCATATAACAGATAATACCAAATATAAAAAAGAGAATAAAATACATAATTATGAGTTATTGCAACTGAAGTGCAACATTGAAAGAGCTGTTATTATTTCTAAGTATGTAATTGCAAATTCAAGCCTTGTTGAATAAAATTATTTTCCTCTGAAAAATCACTTTATTTTTTTAGGGGGGAGTAAGCATACATAATTTGTGATGTGTAGATGTTTTAAACTAACTTTTAAAAACCTGTTCAAAGTGATATTTCATTTTTTTGCTGCTGACCTGAGTTTACTCTTGCATTTCTGTACCGTGTACGCTTTGCATTTGGCAGTTGTGAAGAAAAGTCACCCTGGTCTGAGGTTTCCGTTCTGAATAACAGTTCTGCATTTTACTAAATGAGCTTTTCAGATGGTGGATAACCTGAGTCAGTGAAGTTTACAGTGTGTATTTCCACTAGAGCCTCTGTGTTAGTCTATTAGACTGTATTTTAAAGAGTAACTGAATAGTGGGAGAATGGTTTATGAAGTGAAATGGGGCAATGGAGAAAAACCTCCTGTGTTCAGAAAGATGCCTCAGGGTATCGGTCTGGAGTGGGTTCCACAAAGATCTGGTCCTGTAAATGGTGGGTTTTGTAGGTACTTCAGAGGAGGAAGCTGAGGAGATGAACTCATCTATTTGATGAAAATTAAACAAAGGAGTGTCTAGTGTAACCATATCTAGTGCAGCTGATTTTTGTTCAGAAGGACTGCATCAAAAGGAAGTAGTGAAGGGAATTTGCAGCCACTCCCATACTTATCGCAGCTCCATTCTGTTGCCAAACCCAATAGAGTAACGATGTGAGAAGGCAGAGACAGTTTTGGAAGGTACTTACTGGGAGTTTTTTTTCTTGTTTGACTGTCAGACTCATTTTCCAGGTGCTTCAGGAAAGCAAATCAGTAGCGTATGACCCAACAAATTCAGTTTGACTTGAAATGTTAACTCAGGACCAGTCTTCAAGGCCGACTCCTGATGTTTGTTTCTGTAACATGGGCTTTAACAGGTTTTGTTCTGATTGCTTAGGGCGGGGCTTCATTGCATCTGTAGTAACATCACAGTTCTAAAGTGGGTTTTTATGTTTTGAAAAGTTCAGATTAATAAATGCCACTCTTTTTTTGTCCAATGGGGTAATTCGCTTCTTGTAGCTGAGTGCAATTTCCATCTATGGAAACCCTTTGGCCTATTTGTTCCATTTTCAGTGATACTTCTTGTGTCACACTTTGATGGAAGCATTTTGAAAGGTGGAATGCGCTTCCTAGGACTTCTGTATATTTTAAATAAGACAGAGAGAGCACGCAGAAAAACCCGCTTTCTGCAATAGCAGATTTCTTGGCAAAGTAGATATTTGCGTACTGCATCTTAATTACACAAATGCTTTATATTCAGTGATTTGTTTTACTTAATCTTTTCTCACTCTGAAGTAGTAGTCTCAGTCCTGTGTAATATGTTTGCCAAAGCAGGCAGTGATATAACACTTTTTTGTTAGAGCAGGAATGGTTCATAACTCACAAGAGGCAGATCCCTGAGTGAGTCATTTAGGTCATTCCCACTTGTGTGGAAAAAAATATTACATCATTGCCCTGAACTCAGTGTTCTATTTATACCATGCCAGAATTTTAAGTACATTTTGCTTTTTTTAGATGCTGTAAACAGTATTAGGGGGTTGGCTTAAAGTTACTGCTAGGCCATAGAAGGAACATTACTGAATCAAATATTTACAGGGAGTCCAGGAGCTAGAGGAGCATGCTGTTTGCTAATTTAAGCTTGCAAGTGGGGAGGAGACCTCTGCAGCAGAAAGAATGGATTTGGGCCTTCTTTTACGGTGCTATATTCTTACTCTTCTAGCTTTTGTTAAGATTTTGTTGTTGTTTGGGTTTTTTGAGGTTTTGTTCCTTTTTTTTTTTTTCCCCTCTTGGCTTTTGTTGGAGCAGTAGGTGGAACAGAGCTGTGAGCATGGCTGGCAAATATATTGATGAGAACACTTCTAACCAAAACTCACTCTTCTTTTTGGTGTTGGGATTTCGTATGGTTCATTCACAGCTTTCAAATTCAAGCGTATTCCTTGCGTAATTTTGTTATGAATCAAGTTCTCCATTCAGAACAGATTCCTCCCTTGCTGCCCCACAAGTAACTCTGCAGTTGTACTGTGTTCATCGCGCCTCTGTTTTCTCCAGCTTCTCATCATTGCCGATGTTTGCAGAGTGTTTTTGTCTGTCTGCTTGGGTTTTCACCAGGTTAAACCAGCCTCTGTGGTTCGGTGCTAAGCTTTCCATAGTAGAAAGTTTTCTTGCAGCCAACAGTACTTATTTTTTTGCAAGCATTTCTTTGACAACACACTTAAACACTGATAAAAGTAGCGTGTTTTTTTTTTTTTACTCAAGTTTAGCAAAGCGAGGTGACAATTGTATTGAGGTTTCTTCTGATATCCCATGCAGAGCTGTAATCTGCTTTACTGCAAAATACTAAGACAAGTGTTCTCTTTGAGCTTTTCTGTACGTGTATTAGAAATTCTGTGCTATTGCTGTGGAGGCAACACCTTTGGGATGCAGCGTTTAACAGACCCGTGAATAGAATGAACTGCACTGCCAACAGCGGGGCGGGTGGGGTGTTGTGTGGTGGGGTTTTTTGTTGCTGGTATTTTTTTGGTGTGGGTGTTTTTTTTTTTTTAAGATTATATTGTGATTATTTGTAGGGCTTTTGCCTGCATTAGGATGCTGGTTGGAGTTATTTCTTGATTTGAAAAGTTGCTCTAGGAAAGATTTAGATGAACGTGAGACAGTAGAGGACTGCAAGGAAAGTTGTTTTGTTCAGAGAATGTGGGTTTAGTGCTTTTTCTGCTTACTCTGAATCTGTATTTAAACTTCTCCAGATATAACAGGGTAGACTGAATTTAAGAAGAAATAGGATATTGCATATTGATACTGTCAAGCCTCATAAATGAAACGGAGTTGGGCAGGGTCAGACCTCCCTTCAAGAACAAGAATTAGGCTGCAGAATGTCATTATGGTGGGTTAGAAAGTGGCATATTTCGGAGTACCAAGGACCTGGAGCTCATGCATACAAATGTTTTACTACAGTTTAATGAGGTTGTGCACGACAGCTAATTCACATGTGCGCTTTGAACACATGGCAAATGTGAGACAACTGGAGTTACACAAACATACTCATCTGTTGAAGTACCGAGGACATCCGTGGGCAGCCGTGACCTCCAGCTTGAAATCAGGATCCTGATTCCTTTTGTGCGTTGAAGATCCCGTGATACTCTTTAAGGATAACTGTAACTGTGGTCTGGATGCATTTCTCTACTTACGTATATCTTCTGTGTAGCTCTAGTTGTATTTGATTTTTTTCCCCCCTCGCCTGCAACTTAACTTGTAAATCCCAGACATTTTGGTACGTTGTTCTGTAAGTTACCGTTCTGTTTGGGAATGCTGTCTTACAGTAGAGAACTTGATGTCTAACTTAGTGTTTCATGAAGTATTTCAAAACGTTATATTAATGCAGACTATTATTGCTTTTTATGAACTCAGGTGACCGGGTCATAGACGTAGGGTCAGAGTGGAGAACTTTCAGCAATGACAAAGCAACCAAAGATCCATCTCGAGTCGGGGATACCCAGAATCCTTTGTTGAGCGATGGCGACTTGAGTACAATGATTGGCAAGGTAACACTTGAAAGATTTTACTAAATCTGAGTGGTTTTATGTCAAGTACGTGTTTGTATGTCTGTAGGGAAACTATTCAGAGGATGTATTAACAATGAGATGTTGTCTAAACTGAACTCTTACATTTCAGTGGTGTGTAAAATGTGGCTCTTTCCTGGAAGTAGCAGGAAAGGGCTGACCTCTTCAACAAAATAAAAGTTTGCAGTGCTGTGGTGTTACTGCCACTCCCTTCACTTCAGCGAAGAGGCAGGAATATCAGTGGGGCGTGAGTTAAACCTATGAGAACTGCGAGTTGAAATGTCCAAGTACTGGAAATGCCAGGATCAATTTGGAGAATGTAGAGGGGGAAATCTCTCCTTTTGTGGATACTTTACTTGCACGGGGAGGAATCACAGAAGAGACACGTCATTCTCTACAGGAAATAGGGAATCTCTTTGACAAACCAGGATGTGTTCTGTATGAGAGTTCCTGTGTTTGTCTTGCCAGCGAGCAGAGGCTCTGGGATGTCAGCTCATTGATGTGAACTCTGTCGGGTCCTGCGTTTTTCCTCTGTCACGTGAAAGGAAAAGAACGGCTTATGTCAGAAGATGCTGAAGAAATTTCCTATTGGTGCAGAAAGCGCATGAATTTAGCAGCAAAAATAACTACACCAAGGAAGTAGTTCTCAGGCAGTCGTCTGAAGTCCCTGCCAGCAGTAGACTGGGGTGAGGATTGACCTAGATACGCACAGTGGTTGAACAAGGGTGAAATTGGTGTAGTCATGAGGAAGATGAGTAGTATCCAACAGAGTACAGAACGGCCTTCATGAATGCGAGAGAATGAAGCAGGGTAAGATTGTATTTTCTCGGTTAACAACAATTCTGGGAATGACCTGGAGTGGACCCCAGGTTTGCATGCCAGATACTGCTTCACCCTTTTGCGTGGGACGAGGAACAGAGGTATTCCTTTCTGCTTGAGGTAGAGCTGCAGATGATAGTCTTTAAAATAAAAAACCCACAAAACATGACTCCCCAGAAGAACACAGTCTCTCCCCACCAAAAAAATACCCAAACCACAACCTGTGGTGTGGAATATCCAAAAGAGAAAGATATTGGTAATTCTCATGGCACATCGTACTGTTGTAAGCTCCTGGGAATGCAGGTGGAAGAGGAGTCCAAGCCACCTGCTGGTTCAAACAGTAAAGCTCTGGTGACTTGCTGTTGCCTTGAAATAGTGAAGGAAGGGGCCAGTTCTGCTTCACAGAATGGTTTGTCAGTCTTTCCTCTCTGGAAGCAGGAGATGCTACTTCGTGTCTCCTTCCTGCTGGGGCTGTGTGGTCTGCATGGTCTGCATCTGCCAGCAGCATGAGAGAGGCTGCTTTGCCCCTGCAAAGGGATTAGTTCCTAATTGGTTTTAGTACTTAAGGGACCCATCTGTCTGAGGCAGAAACAGCCTGTGTTGGAAGAAAGATAAATTTGCGAAGAGAAGGATGAACAGCGTAGTTGGCTGTGGTGGAAGTGGTTTGCATTCTTCGGGCAGATCTTTAGGATATTGGCACAGAACTGTATCACTCTAAAAGTAGACACTGTGTGCTGCGGTTGATCTGATGGCAGTGCAGATCAATTGAGGACGTGGTGAACTTTGACATTAGTTTTGACTTGATTACCGGATTGTTACAGTTATTTCTAATATCCTCGTGTAAAATTCAAGAAAAATAACTGATCAAGCAGCATCTAGATCTACATTGATATAAAGAACTTTTATGAACCTGAAAGAAAACTTAAAATTTTGCTGCCTATCTTGTGGAAAAAGTTGTGTTTTGTCGCCCTTTGTAGTTAGTCTTCCTTTTTGTAGTGACTGCAGCTACCAGAGAATTTAGGTTGGTCCAACAGGAAACTAATGCAATCTCTTGGTATAGGATTCCTCTCCTTTGATCAGATGCCTCTGAAAGGAAGCTGGCTGTTATCAGACTGCATGGCCGGGTCCTGGAAGTGCTGTGTTGATAAGCAGTGGCAAGATACCAAGGGCTGATGGCTGAAAAAGAAGCAAGGATCCATCAGGCTGTATAACGAGCTGGTTGTACTGGGCAGGAAGACTGCTGGATGTGGGGACATTCCTTGGTGCTGTGCATGACACCAAGACAATGATGTGGATGATGGTGACACTTTCTGCTACTGAAGGGGATATCCTGGGGTACAGACCTGCCAGCACTGTAAAGTTAACCTCCATCAAACCCCTTCAGAGATTACGGCTGTTTACGGCACTGTGTTTTCTTGTTCTCGCTATCTTTGAGGCTGCTTGCAGGATTGTATCCGTGAGGTTTCTGCTCTTTCTGAAAGCCAAACAGGTGGGACTCCTGACTTTGGCGGGTGTCTTTCTTGCTGAGATGGGAAAGATACGAGTAAATGTACCATAAAGGCCACAACACCAGAACATGTAATTCTTAATCTGTTTGATTTCGGTTAAAAGTGCGTGGCTTCTGTTTTTCCCATAAAGGGGAAGGGACTCCTAACATGGTTGTTAAGGGCTGAAGCCAACAAAGCATTGTCCTTCAGTTGAAAGCTCCAGACGGAACGTAGATGGTGCATTTAAATAGCAAATGCAGGGAGAATTGCTGTGGTTTCTTTAAGTGGTTGAGATGGAAGAGTATTTTCCAACCCTTTTATAGTTGTGAGCTGTATCTTGGATATGGCTCTTGGAGAGTGTTCATACCAACAGGGTAAAAGCCTTTGGCTGACAGTGCTTGCCTGCAGCTGCCTTGCTAGGTTCAATACACTTATGCAGATATTCAGGGGAAAAGGTTGCTGTAAGTCCCAGCAAGAAAGTGAAAAATGAGATGTTAAGGATAAACCATTACCAAAAAATAATAAATCTTCTGGGTACTGTGTAGTGGCACAAGGCGCATACTGTGGTAAAGTGGATACTGGATGGCCACAGGAGGGAGCTGCGTTTCCTGGTCAAGGACTACCTGGCATGAAGCCTAAATAGACAAGGAGCGGCGACTTGTCAGGGTTGATAGGCCTTTGTGTGTGATTGCTCTTCTAGTACCTAGAAGATATTGAGCACAAGCAGTTTCAGTAAGCATTGGTGCGTAGAGCTGTCTAGGAGGCCGCGGTGCACACACGTGTTGTAATGCATTGCAGGGAACAGGTGTATGAGTGGTGGCCAGGAAGGAGCCTTTTGAGCTGTATTTTGGGCCAAGGGAAGTTGTTCTGGCGTAATTTCTGAAAGGAAGGTCTAGTGTTGCAGATCTGTTTGGAATCCTCTTTGTGGTCTGAAGTTTGTTGTGCTTGATTCTTGGCTCTTTGTTTAGCTTTAAACCTCAGAATGTTTGCATAGTTGGAAGTGTTTGTCCAGTCAAGGAAGTAGAATTGCCTTTGGGGCAGCCCTTGGCTCTGTTGGTGCCAGGATCATTTCCGGGTGGTTCTAGCATCTGAGAAGATGTTTGAAGGAGTAGGAAAAAAACCTAACCAAGAATGATCTTGGAATCTAGTATCTGTCTTAGAAGGCCTGTTCAAGGAGCAAGGGAAACTTGCCAGGAGGGATTCTGCGCCAGACTCCCTCAGCAGTGTCAAAGTGTGTGTTGCACCACAGATACAGGTCTCAACAGCAGAGGTATCCACTGAGCGTGTTGGAAATGGGGTGTAACTGGTGTCCTTGGGAGCTGAGAAATGGAACAGTGTAAGTGAATGGTCAAGAGTGAGCGTTATTGGTGTCAGCTCCAGCGAAAGTGTGATGGTCACAACCAATGGGAGAGGGGGGCTCGGGAGCAGAATGCTGGGTGAGACCCTCTAGGGATGGTGGCCATCAAGAGAAGAAAGAGACTGTCACCAGTTAAGCTTTCCAATTTACAGGGAGCGGGACGTTTAGGGTATGGAATACATCTGTTGGCCAGCCTGGGCCAGCTGCCCTGGCCTGGCTTCTCCTGGCTTTACCACCTGGCTAACTTGAAACGGCTACAGACCTTGATCAGCACCGAGACCTGCAAACCATAGTTGGCCACGAGTGAAAACAAAGTGCCACATCAACATTGTTCTCACTGAATCAGGTGCTGCAGTCTTCTCAGAAATGCAGCTTTTCTGAATAGAAAAACTGATTCTGCGAGGCTATCTCAGTGAAACCAGGACATAGGTAATTTGTACCATCTGTTGTAAAGTACCCAAAAAAAAAAAAAAAAGGCAGAGAATGTTGGAAGCTTGTTTTAAAGTTGCCACGTTTTGTTGCCAGGCTCCTACTTCTCCTAAGACTTCAAGCTTTTTTTTAAGAAGTCTCTGGTTTTCCTGTAAAAGCAAAATATATTGATATTTACGTTTTGCCACAATTGAGGCTTGTGACTGCTAGCAGGCACAGTATAAAATTGGTTTTGAATAGGTTGTTGGCTTGGGTGTTCTCTTTGCCCATGCCTTCGTTATCATATTTGAGTTACTGTTGTAACAAGTGGTCTCCAGTTGGCCGTAAAATCTTGTTTTCCTGACTCACAGTCTGCTGCCGTGCAGGTGCAGCCCAAATGGCCTCGGGGTTGCATAAAACCTAATCTTGGACCTCAGCGCTGGTGACAGGATTATCGAGATGTGCACATGTTGGCTGCTTATTATTAATTTTATTCTTTTAACTATTGTTACATGAGGAAAGAAAACCCCCAGTGTAATCTGTGGTCCTTGAAAGTCAGTTCACAATTTGAGACTTGTGCAAAGTGTAGAACCTGATGTCTGGGATGATGCTTGACTGCGTGATTTACTTCAGTGATGTTTATTTGCACAACTGTTTGGACTTAATTCCTTGAATTAAGATGTATAAAACTGGAAGGTGAAGGTGTTTGCTCTTCAAATGAAGAGGAAGTTACTTGTGTTTTAATGACAACAAACATTTTTTTTTTTTCAGGGCACAGGTGCAGCAAGTTTTGATGAATTTGGGAATTCAAAATACCAGAATCGCAGAACTATGAGCAGCTCTGATCGTGCAATGATGAATGCCTTTAAAGAAATTACGAACATGGCAGATAGAATCAACCTTCCTAGAAATATAGTTGTAAGTTCGTGTCTACCTTCCTTAAATTGTTCTGGCATTGACTTGGTTAGCATAATATAATGAGCGCATGAATTTTTGATATTGCTGCTAATTAAACGGCCTAGAGTTAATTAAATTTAGTCTTCTTGCTTTGAAGGATCGAACAAATAATTTATTCAAGCAAGTGTATGAGCAGAAGAGCCTGAAGGGAAGGAGTAATGATGCTATTGCTTCTGCTTGTCTCTACATAGCCTGTAGGCAAGAGGGTGTTCCAAGAACATTTAAAGGTAAGTTTTCAGTGATATGGATTCAATTTTGCTGGGAAGTAAAGATCTAGTTACTGTCACTGTCGGAGGTTGCTTTTCTCATTCCTGGACTTTGCCGAATTGGTTGTTCTCGGCTACAGCTCCCCTTAGGGGGGAATGGTAGGAGGGAGGCTGGAAATCTGCTGTTTGTGAAGCGAGTAGGCTTTCAGGCATGGGATTTTTGGTCATATGCATGAAAAAAATCAGCATTTGAAGGTCACACTGAGTGTTGGTGAAACTGAAAAGGCATTGCTTTGATCAGAGGACGATGAGACTTGTTGTAACTCAATTAGAACAATCAGTTGTACACTAAATATGTGCAATTTTTCCCTGACAGAGATACAAGTGTTTTGGTATTGAGTACAAATTTCACTTATTAAGTGAAATTATTAAGTGAAAATAAGTGAAATTAATGCATTAATTAGCTCCTAACGAAAAATGTGCATTGCCTGAAGTGGCTTGGAAGTTTCACAGATACGCAAAGCTTATTTAATGGTTGTGGCCTTTATGACGTTGGTCTTCTTTGTGGGTCTTTAATGTTTTATGAATCAAATTTGATTATTTTGAGGGACCAAATGCTGTTAAAGCCTAAAGTTTTAATTTTTTCTCACTCTTTGTTTAGAAATATGCGCAGTGTCCAGGATTTCAAAGAAGGAAATAGGCCGGTGCTTTAAACTGATTTTGAAAGCTCTTGAAACCAGTGTTGATCTGATTACAACTGGAGACTTCATGTCAAGATTCTGTTCCAATCTGGGTCTTCCGAAACAAGTACAAATGGCAGCAACACACATTGCCCGTAAAGCTGTGGAGTTAGATTTGGTTCCTGGGAGAAGCCCTATCTCTGTAGCTGCTGCAGCTATTTATATGGCATCACAAGCTTCTGCAGAGAAAAGAACACAAAAAGGTAAAATTTCACCTTTTTTATTTTTCCCTTTCTTTTTTTCCTTCCTCATGTCTTGCTGCTTGAAAAGAGAATTGGGTGTTACTGTAAAACTTGGATGAGGTCTGTGCAAGCAGTGATAAGCTTGCAGACAGCAAGGACCAAACCAGGATCTCCTGCTCCCTCAGATGGAAACTGAATAGTAGGGCTCAGTGTCAATGGAGTTCGCTTTCTTCTGGCACTGGGAGTTGGATTCCTGGATGCAAAAATCACTGCATTCAAATGAGCATAATTTTAACCCATGCTAATATTTGTATGTGTACGTTCTGCTGCTCTGAAATACTCTAAATGCAAACATGGGGTCAGTTGCAGGTAGCATAATGGCTTTAGATTACATTGAGTCTTTAATCTTTGTAGCAGCTGGGGAATCACCGGAATTAGAAGATGCTCTTTGACTTCTTGTGAGTCTGTGATAAAGGCTGGGAGTGGTGGGACAGCAGGCTTGGCCGCAGATCACCTTTGGCAGGACTCCCTGCTGGTAGGGTAGCCCTTGGGAAGCCAGTCAGGAGTCGAGGGCTCTTCCTGAGCTGCAGCGGCGGAGCCTCCAGGGCTCGGGAGAAGGAGGTGTGTGTCGGGGCTCAGGAGGAGGCTGTGTCGTGGCAGGAAGGGAGCCGAGGCTGCAGTGGTTAGAACTTGCTGTGACAAATGGATCCAGGTGCTGGTAGCCGGCTCTGGGAGCTCCGGTGATGTGTTTGGTCCAGTTCAGATGAGAAATGTTGAATATGTAAAATGGCAAATATGTTTGTTAGCGGAGAGGTGCTTTTAGGTAAATCTGTCAGGTGGTGGTGCTTTGTTCTGCATTCGTCACTGCTTACTCTGCCCTGGGAACTCTCATCGCGGTGGCAGTTCCCAGGGCCTGTGGGTGGTCCAGAGCCCGAGCAGGACGGTGCCTTTGTCCTCGCCCACCTCGAGCCGTTGGAGCCTGTCTCTTTAAGAGTGCTCGTTGAAACAAAACACAGTTGTCTGCCCTGGAAACAGATGTGACTCCATACTCGGTGTCCTCAGCCAATTCTGAAGGCCTTCAAGCACTTCAAGGCTTTGATTCAAAACTTGGTTAAATCTCGAATCACCTGAAGTTTCTGTGCATCTTGAACAAATGTTTCCTTTGCTCGTTAAGCAGTGCTCCGTGCCTCTGACTTTTTTCTCTGTGTATTTTAAGGTAAACGTATTTCATGTTTAGCTGAAGGTCTTGCTTTTTGTCTGTTCTGAAGTTCGATTGCTGGTTTAGCTTATATTTAATTGAAGTGCAAAAATGAAGGTATTGATGTCGGCTTACTAGAGTGTTGCTGTGCACATGTAGAGTTTGTAGTAGATGTTTCTAATAACTTTTGTGCTCTTGGCCCTCTGCCAATTTGAAACTGATACCCCAAGATTGATAGCAGAGGTTGGGTTATGGCACATGAGAAGGCACACCTCTGTATGCAGAATATTAGTCACTGTGGTTAAAACCATCTTTTACCAGCCTTTTGAGAGAGTTAGGAATTAAGCCAAGTGTATAGCATGTCCTGATAAATTCTGCTTGCTGCTTTCTTCAGTACAAATGCAAAAAGTAAAAACTAATCACTTATCTGTTTTTTTGTCTTAGAAATCGGTGACATTGCTGGTGTGGCTGATGTTACGATTAGACAGTCGTACAGGCTGATCTATCCTCGAGCTCCAGATCTCTTCCCAGCAGACTTCAAGTTCGATACCCCAGTAGACAAACTACCACAGCTGTGAGATTGCAGAGGGTTACTTGTAATTTCTATTAAAAACAAAACAACAAACCACCCAGCAGCAACAAACTTTTGATTTTTGCCTCTAATAAAGGATGTACAAAGTGTTAATATTGAGTCTTCATGTTGTGGAACTGAAGGATATGGAGATGGAGCGTAACTGCTGGAAGGCAGCACACATTCCAAAGGTAAACGAGCTCATTGTGTGGCATTTTGTATGTATATATTAGTGGAAGTAAATATTTAATGACTGTTGCAACAAACTTAATTTCATATTGCTGTACTTATTTAGATTTCTTTTGTAGGGGTTTAGTTAAGATGTATTTTGGAAAATTTAAAATATTATGTAATTCCCAAATAAACTGTTTTCCAAAAACACTTACCATCTTGTGAATATGACTGCGAGCTGACACGCACATAGTGCTGCACGTGCCGGGAACTGGAATGCAGCCTGCAGAAGGGTAGGGTTGGCTTCGTGCTTACAGACTTGGTCACAAGGCTGGTTAAATGCTCGCGTTCTTTACAATTTTTAATTTCTAGTGTGGTTTAGCATTTGTAGTTAGCCGTGCAGTAGAGCGTGGGTGACTTAATTCAGTGTGTAAGCAGTTGCTGAAAAGCAGTTTGAATATTTGCACAATTGCTGCTAAAGATTTCTAAATTTGTTGTGAAAGGATTAGTCACATCCCTGGCACGGTTTCCCCGAGTTTCACTGATGTCTCTCGGCTTCGGTTCTGTGAGTCTGACATAACGACAAAGCAGCTGAAGAGAAATGTAAGGACTCTTCCTGTAGTCGGATTCCTGACACCTCCTGTGGTACTTGGTACTGTACAAAGAAAGGTAGAAAATATTTCTAGTATAAGTTGCTGTTAAATATTCCGAGGTGTCAGTTCACACTGCAGTCGGGCTGGCTGCTGGTTAAGCTTTTGGCACTGTTGGAGAGGCTCCAAGCGAGCACTCACTTGTTTGAAGTGACGCTGAGGAGCAAAGGCCAGGATTTATCCAACCCTCCCCAAACTTAACAGCTTTGAAAACTAGCTACCTCCCGACAGTGCCCGCTTTGCGTGCAAAGGAACAAGTGTACTTAAGAGGGAGTCTTCTGATTTTGTATCACAGGTGCAAATTAATTTTCATTACCCAAGTGAACAACTGCGGGGTCAGCTTGCTATTCGCCTGGTCCTGAGCTGTCCAGAGGGGAGGCTGTGTCCAGTGCCAGCAGCACTAACTGTCAGGAGCCCTACTGGTTTTCTTGCTGGTTTAGTTTTAATCCTCTTCTGCCAGTCGAGACTATTGAAACGTGGCAGTTCAACATTTGTTCTTTTTTCTGTAAACAACAGAGGCTGTAGCGTTCTGTTACACCACTGAAGCTGTTGGTTGCAGTCATGAAAAATTCTGATGCAGATGTTAAAAGTGGTGTTCTTAGTAGTTTGGAGGGGTTGTACTCTAACATCTATTTCCTTATGCTTTGTGGCCACATTTTCTAGCTGGGCTTTCTCCGTCTTGCTCTGAGCTACTGTGCCTCCTCCGCGGGAGACGGTGTGATGCTTTGAATAGGCAGGGCACAACCCCTGATGGACAGTTTGGAAAGGCAAAGGTAAAAAGTTCTCTCACTGAGTGTACTTTCTGGCATAGGTTGGTTTGTTAAATCTACTACATGCAAGGTAAAAACGGCTGAAAATTTCATTTACAGTAATGCTTATTTTAAATGCTTTCAGGCATTATGCATGAGCACCTGAGGCGAGTGGTGAATGTTCGCAGTCGAAATTGTTACATGCAAGGAAAGCTGGCTGGAGTGAGATTTAAATAGATCTGTGCAAAGCTCTGGATTGGAGCAGCTGGTGGCAGGGACATAGATGTGCTCCTGGCTTGACCCTGCCTCCTCTTGCAGTTCCTGGACCTCCCGTGGTGGGGAGATGGCACCAACTGTGCAGCCTGGAGAGGGAGATCTAGACGTGTGCTTGAAGGGGCCACATCTTCTGAAAAGCAGTTACTGCCGGTCCTAGCTGACTACAGTTTAATTTGAAGCATTCAGGAAAATTTTATATATATATAAAAACCATATACAACTCATAATTAAGTTTTAGGCTTTCTTGACCCCTTTAGTAAGCTGCTCTGATAAAGCAAAGCAACTCGGCTTCTCTTAGAGCAGATTCTCATTCAGAAATGTGCTCTCCTTGTTCCCGTGGGAGCACTTGTGGGCAGCGCAGGGGGTGGCTGTTCAGCAGCAGGTCCCAGTGCTGCAGGCACGGGCGTGGGGAGCTGGAGCGGAGGTGGTTGTGGTTCTGCAGCCTCTTTTAGCTAATTACCTTCTTGTGTTGCTGAAGTGAAGTGGTAGCAAAGGCTGTACGTCAAGTAGAGCCTAAAGCGCAAGCGAGGAGCCTGGCCGCGGTTCGGGCGCTGGGAGGTTTTGGGTTCTGTGCGTGGTGTTGCTGGGAGGTGGTTCAGCGGAGCCGGGGGGAAGGGAGGAAGGCCGGAGGATTGCACTCCTGTTCCCCGCACACACCACAGGCCGGGGCACAGTCTCCAGGCACTTCCGATGCTAACTGAACTGCAATTTAGATACTTGAACTGTCTGTCTGTGCCTCTGGAGCCAGCCCTTTCTGGAACGGCTGCTTAGTTCAGTACTGAAGTGTCTCTAGGCAGTGGTCTCCTGTGAAAGTGTAGTTCGTTCTTCAAAGATTTCTTTTCTAAGTGCACTCAGGAAAGAAACCTTCATTTTCTGCTTAGAGAACAAGCTCAGTGTGGGTTGGGTATAGGTTTGTGTTTGTTTACACAGCTTTTCTGTGTAATGGGGGGGGTGGAAGGAGGAGGAAAGAGACCAGTGCAGGCACACCCAGAGGGGGAGTGTTGTTTCCCCCTGCCCTCAAACGAAGCCTGTGGCAGGAGAATGCTGACTCAAGCTGGCCGGGCTTCACTAGGTGCAGTCTTCTGCTGACGGCTCATCTAAGCAAGAAAAGGCTACTTGCCTTCAGGCTCAGAAAGAAGGTATGCTCAGAGGTAATTATTTTGTTTTTTAAAAAAACGAACGGAAGTAGATTGAGCTACCCCTAAGAGATTGGGTTTCTGTAAGTCCCCTCCTCATTGCAAGTTCTTTTCTGAAGTTACCCGTGGAAAAAATATGACAAGTCACTTCTAGAAACAGCAAAATCATGTTTGGGACACAATTTACAAATTACTCTATTTAAAACTTTAATTTGTGATATTAATGACTGCAAAACACTTAGAATGACATTTGTTAAAGGCACATTTCATTTTAATGCATAGTGTACCATTCTAAAATATCCTAATTTCCTTACAAAGTGCTTGAGCAGCCACATACAGATAAAGTATAGCAAAATATATTTACAATCTAGGGTTTAAAATCTTAATCTGCCTAAAAATATTTTAAAAACTACAGAGATAAAATTAGTGCTTTCTTTCAGCTTAACTGCGTGAACATACCCTGCCCTCTAATTTTTTTTCAGGTTTTTTTTTTTTCAGTGATTTACTTAGATTAAAAAAAAAGATTTCTGTACAAGATGTAGTTACAAAAAGGTATTTTTTGAGGATACTTTCATAAGTGTTAAGCACCTTGCGAAGATGCTCATATATATATATTTGGGAACCAAAAAGGGTGAGCTGACTGTACCTCAAAAGTATTGGTTTCAGCTAGATTCAGGAACATAATTTGTTTCTTATTAATTAGAATCTGGAAACAAGTAATGCTGAAAAGTTGACTCACTGCCAAACAGGATTTGTAGGGCTGGTAAAGACCCTTCCTTTTTCCTGGGGGAGGAGAGGGAGATGCCTCGTTTAGCCCTATTAAGCTTTTTTATTTTATTATTTTCCCTCCTCCCTAAGCTGCTCCCCTGCCTGTCCCTGCAGGTCTGTCCAGCATCATGATTTTACACAACCACCTCAGTGCTGCACACCCAAGGGGTTTGCGTTTCTTAGCGTGAATAGAATTGCAAGGTTTGAGTTTTGTGGAGTGCTGATTCTCACCGTCTTAGCCCCTGAACAGCAAAGTCCTGGCCAGGATGAACCCGTGAGGTTACACACGCCATCAGCTCCAAGTGCTCCCAAGGCTAAGGACCACGCGGAAAATTTATTTTCAGAGAATTAACGTTTGCCCACAGAACACCAGATGCCAAAAAAGAGGTCTTGGTTTACAAGTATGCACAGTGTCTGGTCTAAGTTATTTTTCAACTTTTGAGGTACAGCTTTTAGTGTTAAGGGGTTTATAAAATATACACTGTTTCGTATCAAAAATATTTATACATTCTGTTACAACATATTGCTTTTACCCTCAGTAACTGCCAATCCAAATTCTGGAGCTCAGTGGCCTGCATGTGTACAAGTATTTTTTTCGCTTGGACTCTGTGTCGTTCACTTGGCCACTGTGCAAAACTAATGAAGTGGTATAATTAAATTACTTGCCTGGATATAAGAATACGTTACAACTTCCAAATATACATGTTCGCAGCATGTATACATTGAAAATCCTTATGTTTCCTAAAAGTGATATGATATTGTACAGCAGATACAGGATGACCTAGGTGGTTAGATACAGGCTGGTTAACTTCATCTGTCCACTTGAGGAGTGGGAAAGGCATGAGTCTGAGTACAGAAGTGGCTCGGGGAATGCACCTGCTTTGCTCTTTGTAGTTAGACTGAGCAACGTCCTCATTACATTCTTCGGATCAACCGGGGCTTTAAGCCGCGCTTAAAAAGCCTGAAGGCAAAACTGATTGGCAAGTGGCTTTGGTAAACTTTCCGGATTTTTCTTTGTAATGGAAGCACTTACGCTGTCGTTATCTCAAAGGCAAGGCGTTTAACATTTTTCCTAATAAATACCGTAGAAAATTTACAAAACAAGGCATACCTGTGCTCAATACCATTATTTTAAGAACACAAGATGAAGGTGTACGTAGAAACGTGTAGTTTTAGAGACTGACAAGATAGTATTTAAGTGAAACGAGTTGCCTTCTCCAGCTAGAACCATGTTCTGGGTGAGTGTCACCGGTATCCCAAACTTCTATTTCAGTGTGGCTGAGGAGAGAGAAGTGATTGCCTAGCTCCAAGTCTGCTTTTCTCACTTAAGGCAGATACTTTATGAAGCTGTGGTATCTGCTGTAGAAGAGTGAGAGAAACAGTACAAATCCACGTGTGTGCCCGTGTGTGGGAAGCTTAATACAGCCTGGGTTCACCAGCTCAGCGCATAGACCTGCTTTCCAGTGCTCAGATAAAAAAAAACAATATACAAAGAGGCCACTCTTCACAAGAGCGATAAAACAGTACTTAAAACGATCTTCATGTGATTTTAAAAAACCAGAAGCTACGGGTGGCACAGAGAGCAATTGAAGGGTCGGTATTCTGAGAGAGGCATTCTTGTGAGCCAGTCAGCTGGGGGTTCACAGTGTCTGGAAGTTAACACCAATCAGCAATGTAATCAAAATCTCTGAACATTTCCTGCTCTTCTTCTGAAAGTATCCTTGGTTCCCGAGGTGGAGTGAGGATAGGTGCTTCAGAGGTAAATTCGTCATCGAAATTGCTAACATCTTCTCGTCCTCTAATGGTGGGTACAAAGGGAGGCTTCACTTTCTTGGCCAGTAAAGCGTTCCAATCTATTAGCTGTAAAACAAACCGGCTGAGGTTTAGCTTCCTGTCTACTGCTCCTTCGTGGCCTTAGATATAATGTGATTAGTTCGTACTCACCCTGAAGAAGTGATGCTTTTTCACATCCTCAGCATCTTTCTCTCCAGCTCCGAGACGCCGCTCTGGATTTCTTCTCAGCAGCTGACAACACACACAAGATTTCAGTGCAAAAATTCAGGAGTAGGAGAAGGAACTAGGGAGGATGCGTGCTACTGTGCAAGGGCCAGTGGCCAGTGAAATGCATACTGCCTGACCTACAGAAAACTCTTGGTCCTCACAAAGGGAAAGAGAAAACTTCAGATGTACTGAGCTGGCAACAGCCACGCTCTCCTAGAGCTGCCTGAACCTCTTAGCACAGTTCCTCCCGCAGCTGGCTCTGAACAGAGGGAGTGGACTAATCTGCCTCGCTGCAGGTCTGTGGTACCAAGTCTTGGTGCCTGAGGCGAGCTGTGGGGCTGCCGTTCAGCACAGCAGCGCAGGGAAGCGTGCTTTCCGCTGGAGGGGATACAGAATTTACCTAAGTTAGTACTTCTTGCTCGACTCGGAAGAGAGACTGCTCTCCTGTCTCCTGGGCCCGGCCCTTGATTTACCAAGAGAGGGCTGAATGCTGCTGCACACAGCCAGGCAAGTAAAGGGGTTTTCTGGCTGCCGGATGCTCGTGCTTGTGAGCTGTGGTGTGAGCAGGGCCCTGCTCCAGGCAGAGTGCCCAGCAGCAGAGGGGAGGGATGTCGATGTATTTATGATGCAGCTATAAAAAAAAAACACGTTTACTGTATGATGTAAGAACTTCTTAGTTGGAAACAGGGCACACAGGGCTACTAGGAAGTGGCAAGCGCACAGTACACCCATTCTGGGTGCAGTGCAGCAGTCCACTGTGGGTATTGGCACGCGGTATCACAGTAAAAATAGCCTCTCTGAGCAGTGCCTTAAAAGTGTATTCTTCCTTCTTTAGACACACGCAGTCGCCCTGGGAGTAAGCGATCACCTTAAGCTACAGAGCATTCAGGCCATTATTTCAGCACTTATGTCACAGTAGTTAGGGTGACACACTGTAACTCATGTGCTGCAGCACACTGCTGACCTGCGTGCTAGGCTCTCCGTGCCAGGCATTTAAGTGAAGAGGCTGCTTCCAAAGGCTTCGTATCGCCTCCGTGGATGCCTTTGTCACCTGTGCTAAGCTTCTAACTTGGGTTCAAGCATCTTCTTCAGGTAAGCAGAGGCATTACACTAAGGAACAGCACTAATAACAGTCATGAACAGAATTGGCTGTTGTTTGCCAAGAATGGGACCGTGGATGCCGTGTGTACGGTGTTCCCTGCCCCAGTTGGAATGAAACCAAAAATATTTAGAAGCCTTTGAATTAAAATATTCATGTGACAGTGTTAATCTACCAAACAGGTCAATGCAGCAATGTTCTGCTAGGAAAAGAGCCGAACCTCTCTAATTAGATACAACTAGGAAACTTAGTTCAGGGAGGAAATAGAGCTGCTAGTGTTTTCCACTTAAACTTGCTCCTGAATAAAGGGGACTGGCACTGGCAATTTTTGTTTAAGGTGATGGGTGGGCAGCATGGCACAGCAGAAATGAAGCAAGTTTGAAACTTAACTGTAGAAAAAAAAATACCAGGCATAGGTTCTTAAAAGTATTTTGTTCCTCACAGAAGTAATTCATTTCCTTAATGCTGGAGAGGAAACAGGAGAAGCGGGGAATATTGTAATATTATTAGTAGTATTAATCATTTTTATGTTCTTACCCGTCTCATTATAGAGATGGCTTCTGTAGACAGAAATCGTGGATATCTTACTTCATCATTTACAATACTGTCAAACACCTCTTCTTCATCATCTCCAGGAAAGGGAGACTACAAGGAAAGTAATGAAAAAAAAGTACTATTAAACAGGCTTAAAAATTACTTACAGTTGAAAACAACGTATCTTCAGCTGACAGTTTGGAATTAGACATCCTGAAATGAACTCTTCCTTTTACCAGAAACAGATAGGGGAGTTTTCCATAAGGAAGAATGAAAAGTAAGGCAAGTTGATATTATCCCTTCATTCTTACTGAAGGACTACTACGCTTTAAGAATATGTTCTTACAAGTAGAAGCTCCTAAAACTGGGATTTTCTTTGAAGTCTGACACAAGATATACAGGTAAGGTGGAAAGTCTATATCGGCTCTTCTTTGGGGCAGCTGCCACTGACAAATAACATGGTCAAGACTAATTTGATTTTTGTAGTATCTTTAGCATGTTACAGCTCAAGGGTTTGGCCTGACAGATGTAGGCAACGCCCTACAAGCTTTCTGTCCTTTTTTACCTGAAGGGAAGTGAAAAAAAGTTGAATGATGATTGTATATTTTTGGAAAAAAAAGACCCCGAATGATTAGCAAATCTATTGTTTTTCTCTGTTTTTGAGCATGTAGGCCACCACTGTGCTACTTGGGAGATACTATAACAAAATGGACCAGAAGGTAAAGCACTATATGCAGTGGTAAATAACTATTCAACAGTGATTTATTTACACCAGCTCAATTTATTTACACCAGCTCAATTTACAGGAAACTGGGGCATTCTCTTTTAGTGCATGTGTAATTCGAATGGTAAACAGCATTGCATCTGGAGTAAACTTTCACAGCTCCCCAGGTTTATGCATTAAAGTTCACATCCATTCAAGCTTCAGGAGTTAAGGAGTTTCACTTTCTCCCCCAAAGCATTTGAAAGCAGAAGACTGCTACAGCTGTACGCAGCCAAACTGGACAATAGCAGATGTGTGCTGGAAACTGAGCTTCCCAAAACGAGGTGCTATGCTCTTGCGTAGAGACACCAACATTAACGTGCCTTTACTGTAATTTGATTTAAGGCATGATCGTGCAATTAAGGACAAAACAAAAATCTAGCTGTTAAGTCTTAGACCAGCTACAACTCATTCACTTCCACAGTTGGGGATAACTCAAGCTCATGACACGACTCTTCAAATTCTACAGCTAGTATGAGGCAAGTAGCTGTTCAGCTCATAATCCTTCTTGATGAAGCACTTGGAGATGCTCACTGTAAAACCAGGTATGCCTACGCACGCTGCATGTGCAAACGTTGATACAACTGTGGCAAGGCTTACCAAATGCTGACAGGCTGCTATCTTGAGTTTTGTAACCTTTTTAACATCCAGAAGTTTTATGACTCCGTTGTGTCTTACTAGAACTTACCTCACCCACCAGCATCTCGTAGATCAGTACACCAAGACCCCACCAGTCTACAGCTCGTGTATAGGAAGTTTCTGTCAGCACCTCTGGAGCAAGGAATTCCGGTGTGCCACAGAACGTGCTTGTTCTGTCTCCAAACCCCATTCCTGAAAAGTTACAGTCGATGAGAAGCGAGCAGTATTTCTGCCACTCTATAACCTATTCCACCAGCAAGTAAAACCTCTCTCTAGAGCAGCTTCAGCTGACACTGTAGGTCCAGGGCCTGTCCTGAAGGCTCAGGCCTTCAAAAAAACATTTGCCCCTTCTTCCCTCCCCCACCCTCGTTCCACGTGTGCTTCGGTACAAGGTTTTCTGTCCCTAACTATGTGCAATGAGCCAAATTAAGCTTCCAGTTACACCTTTATCACTCAGTTATCTTTGCTTGGAAAAAATACAATCAATTTGATGCTACATTTCTACTAGCTAGTACAAGAAAGCGTGGCACGTGAAGTCAGTCAAACAGGCCTCCTACGACTGCTTCTGTAGTGCCAGAACTACCTCTAGTAAAGTAAAACATGGAGGGTAGTGAACCAACTTTGAGCAAAATGAGCCCTGCCTCTTTGCAGGAGGGGCACAGTCTGGGACAGCAGCACCACAAGGACTGTGACACTAGGAGCTTAAGAAAAACCAGTTACTGTAGCGGTCAGTAAACCAAAGAGCTTTCTTTGTCCTCTTCTCCTTTTGTTTATGGAACTTGTTTGTAGCTAAACTCACAGAACTTGCCCCAGGATTTTAAAGACAACAGTAACATTTGAGCACCTGCTGAATTTAATAAATTCCTTTCAGGCTGTGTAAAGAGAAAAGATACAAATTGGAGAAAGAAATGGACCTTTCCAGTTCTTGCCCCCAAAGGAGTTTGAGAAAGACACTGCACCTTCTGCTGGTACCTTGTTTTATGTCTTACTTGAAAGGCACTTGCCAGCAGTGGGATGCTTGAAAGTAACTTTCTAGCACCTAGGGTCCCCTTTGGGGATAAATTTCTCTTTTAGATATCGTATGGCATTTACAGGGCATTTCCATGTAGGTAAAGTTGGGACTATTTCAGAGTTGAAAACATAGATCATAAATTTATAAAAAAAAAATATAAGAGTGAGGTATGGATTATAATGGTACTTGATTTCATTGCACAATGTTAACATGTTTAGAATGAGGAAAAATACCTAATGCTTTTTCTGCTAACTTGTAAAATGCAGCAGCATGCCTTGTTCATAAGCAGAGATATGATGAAGTAAAAATCAGACTAGATGACACTTCCAGCTGGAAAAAAAAATATATAGGGCTGTGCTCAGATGTTCCTGTCATATCCTTTCTAAGGAACTTAGAAACTTCTGTCTCCTCCTCAGAACTCCTGTCTCCACATTTGTACAAATCAGAGATGTAATTTCTCCTTCAAGTGCTACCAGGTAAGCACACACTATACACATCCCACAGTCCAAAAGCCTCAAGGAGCAGCCAAGAGTAAGACAGGCTATGGAATTCCCCTGGAAAGAAAACTGAAGGGCCATTACCTTCTTTGCAAAGACCAAAGTCAGCAATTTTCACAAAGCCTTCCGTGTCCAGCAATAAGTTATCCAACTTCAAATCTCTAAATGAACATTGGAGAATAAAATTGCATCACTGATATTTCTTCAGTACTATTCAGAGTAGCTGAAGTTCACTTGTTGGAAAAGGGTCAGTGACCACTTACCTATAAACTATTTTGTGTTCATGCAAATACTGAAGTCCAAGAACCACACACGCAGCATAGAATCTGTTGAAAAAGTTAAAATTTTAGTCTTGCTTTTCAGCATGTGAAGTCTATTATTATTGATCCTTTTTATTAGCCATCCTCTGAAGATTACCAATTTTTTTCTGAAGATTACCATTTTTTTCAGGTACAGATTAGTTTACACATGGTCAGAGTTTTAAAGCCAGACGGCAAAAATACTTAAGCTTCGAGCTTTCAAGCTGAAGTACGTTTGCTTGGCCTGAAGAATGAATTCTCTGCAGTGTCTCCTGCCACGGATTCCTCATTTGGCTTATTCTTTTCTTTTTCAGCCTTGTCTGCTATTTTAACTTTTCACTTAACACTTTATGTAATTTTTTTAAAAAAAGTATTATAAACATTAAATGTTTGTATATAACTTTTAAGTTCAGTGTAGATTCAGGCGTGTTAAACCTGCTTCTAAACAAAATCACTTGGAATCTCTGACCCTTTCAGAAACCAAACAGGTATTTACTGAAAGGCCATGACGTAGGGGTGCAGCGTGATAAAAGATCTCAGTTCTTATCCACTGAACGAAACGTCCTCTGCTTGATGCCACGGAAGGGATGGGTACTCACACTGCTCTTGGTTCAGAGAAGACATCAGTGTGAATGTGCATCATCAGATCTCCACCAGCAGCGTATTCCATTACAAAGCAGACGTGATCTTTGGTTTGGAAACAAGCGAAAAGGTTCACCAAGAAGGGGTGTCTCACACTATTCACAGTTTCAAATATTCGCTTTTCGCACATCAAGCTGCAAATGGGAAAAATAAGTAACAAGTTAAAGCTGAATTCCGAGCCATGATTTTTCAGCTCAGAAACTATTAGCAATTTGTACCTTATAGCTTTTTCCTCTATTCATCGGGATAAGAAATTTTTTGTGTTTCAAGAGGGAGATTTTAATACTTGCACACACATTAAGCTGATGTCAGGATTTCTATAAAGTTGCAGTTAGATTTCACAAAGCAAAAGGGAAACCTAGTAGCATGCCATGAATATTGTACCCTGCCAATTCTCCTTCCAAATACTCAGAGTTGCATTGGCTGCATCAACACTACATGTCATTAACTTCAAACCGTTTTTATTTAATTTTATATGATATCTAAAGATGAAAAATAGGAACAATAGTACAGACAGCTATCTATAGTAATTCCAGATTGTTTCTCCTTAAACCAATCGCTTAATTCATACCTTATTCTTAACACAGTTATCTTTTTGCAAGTCGAATGAATGTAGTCACTATTAAATAGTTGTAAAATCACCTTCTTGCACCAAAACTAAACAGTTTTGTAACTGCCACTTTACATCCAAGCAAAGACAAACCTGAGTTTTGGAGCAAAAAGATTAAAAAACAGAAACAGTGAAGAATATACAGGACTTCAGGGAAAATACAAAGTGTGATGGTACGTTACAGATTGAGAAATACCATCATCAGTGTTTTTGTCAGTAAAGCAAAGTCACTGTCCTCCTGAAATGTCATGGAAGCCTACAAAACAAGGAATTAGAATAAATAATTGCAAGAGAATTTAAATTAAAAATGGAATCAGCTTAAATCAGAGCTGTAATATAGGCATGGTAAGAGCAGCACTAAAATAAATAAACCTGTGTTCCTGAGCTAGGCTGCTGTCTCCTTGCCCCAGAAGAAAGACTGCGCGGCTGCAGCAGCCACAGAGCCCGGAGGTGACAGCTTGCCTTGATCTTTCACTGAATTTCACTGTTGTCTGGTAGAGATCGCAGTTGTGTTGTGGGCAGAGAGAAAAACACAGTTTATGGAATCATTATATAACATTTGACAAACTGACCTGTCTACTTCATCGCGAGCGACAATATCTCCTTTCTTTAAGGCTTTAATGGCAAACATCTCGTTTGTATTTTTGTACTCTGCCAACAGCACCTAAACCAGAAGACAGATGATTCATTTAAGAGTGACATCTAGTTTTTGATGCAAACTTGACATTTGATACAACCTTTTGACATTTACCTTTCCAAAATGTCCTCTGCCCAGTACAGCACAACATCTGAAATCCTTCAGACTGAATTGAAATCGTTGTTGCAATCTATGTAAATTAAAAAAAAAAACCAGTAACAAAATCTCCTTTGTTGGCTTTAAGAAATATTCAGAACAACAGCAAGCATGCTGCATTTTTACCTTCTATCTTCAGGCTCTCGGGTGTTGGTGTATTTTATGTCCGAATGGGGAACATCAGGCTCACAGATTATTTCAGGCTGGAGTTTTGGGACAATGCTATTTCTGCCGTTTTCAAAATCAAAAGTTGTTACTTCATCCTGTGAAGAAAAGGAAGTCTGAAAACTCAGAACTGATTGCAAAGGCAAAGGAAAACAGAAATTTCACTGAACGCATCTGCAATTCTAACATGAGAATTATCTTAAGTTAAAATGGCATACTTTAAGATGACAGAGATAAGCAAGCTTTTAACAGACTGATGAAACCTTTGCTAATAAAAGCATTTTTCCCAAAATGCTCTAATGAGTTTGAGCTTTTCTGTTTTCTGTGGTGGAACCAACGACACAGAGAGTTAAACACACCACCCATGGAGATGCTTTGCCACCAAGAACAGCCAGAGAACTCTGTTGACACAAGTCTGTATACGTGGAAGCCAAGGGAGCACATGCTGAAATACAGGGGAAGAAATCCACCACAAAAGGTGCCAATATTACAACCTTGTTAAACTGTATAGCCCCGAATTCTTAAAGTTACTTGCCTGAGATGGCACATCAGAAGCCTTTATCTCAGAGGAAGATTCAGATATTTCCCCAAGGGAAGATGCACGAGGCGGAGCAGGTGGAGGCTCTGGCTCGAGCTCAAAGTCCAATTTGGCTACAGGAGACTCACTGGCAAGAAAATAAACCCCTCTTTAGTGTATACCAGGGATGGTTTTCATAGCACGAAAACAAATCTACAACTGCACACTACGTAGATTTCTCCTAAAACAAATGTTGTGTTTGTGGATCTGTCTACAGATGGGATGTCTGACATTAAAACACTGAGGGTTCTGCGGTCTTGCAGAATACACAGATCTGACATACACTGCGTGCGTTAAGGGATGAGTATCTCGCTGTTACTCTTGCTCTTAGAATAAAATAAAAATTGCAGCTGTCACCTACCTGGCTGGCAGCGTTAGCTCAGGAATGTGCGCATCAACCACCGGCCCGGTGGCCGGCACTGGTGCTTGAGGGCTGAAGGTGCCAGAGTGATTTACTGTAGGAATAGCTCTCCTCACCAGCCTTCCCCAAGTGGCAATATTGATATTCATCTGAGGAGCTCTGAGAAATGTTTTGCCTGTGGATATTATGAAAAATGAAAATAGAGTGCAAGCAATTTCCTTACTTATTACCAAAAGCTATCATTAAAAAAATATCATATTAATCACTGAATTAGTCATATTTTCCTTCGCTATTCCTAATTATTCACTGTTAAACACTAACATATAATAAGGAATTGTAAACTAAAATAGTTTTAAATACAATGCCAAATTCTTCATTATCAATAGCTTTATTCACAGACAAATACTGGGTCTCTATTAAAACAAAACAACTTATCACAGATCTATACAACTTTTAAGCTTTACGTGTTCATGTTCAACAATCACCTTGCTGTTTTGAAAAAATTTTCTTCTGCCTCTGGAGTTTTGGTCTTCTTTCAATAACTGGATTAAAAAACGTAACCTGCAGTTCAAATAATGTGTGTTATAATTCAAGTTTCAGAAAAAAATGCATTCTTAAAAATTTTAAAAAAAAATTCTTAAACTATTCTGCAATATAATAATACTTGCAAGTATGCTCAAGTGCTTCAAAGAGACATTCTTACCTCTGCAAACAGAGTGCCCTGGGGTTCAAGATAGAGACACATGCCATGCCGTTGGTTATCAAGGAAATCTTCCAACCTCAGAAACTTCACTGCACACAAAGATCTCCAGTCACGCCAATAAACTGAGATTTCTAATTCACGTGACTAGGACAGGAAGCACATATACAGGAAGTTGCTTATGAGCAATTGTTCTGCAAGAGTTACCTCTCTACAATAGTAAGATCTAGCAACTCAAGAATCAAGACACGGAGCTGTTACTTTAAGTGCCAGGCTTAACCAGGTGTACTGAGCAAGCTCTCACTAGGACGGGTCTTAGGGTTTCACTTCAGATGTGATCACCAGTGTCCCAGTAAAAGTATAAATGTAAAGTTCCCCTAAGAGTTCAAGGAAAGAGTCACAGTCACCAGACTTTCTGAGCCAGTCTAAAACCAGCACTGGTTCAAGATATTTTAGCTCAAGCTCCGACAATACATTTTTACCTGTGTTTAGAACCCTCAGCTTCACTAGCTTTCCGTGTTATTTGCAAGTATCGACTGCATTTCAGAGCTGCACAGTGATGTTTTAGTATCTGCATATATACACATATATTTTTGCAGTATCTCTAGAAATATGTACCGTTTTCGTAACATGATCACAAAGAGGGGACAAAACCCTTAAACTAGCAAGAACTACTGCTATTTCTTGCCAGTTGGGCTTACATGCTCTTGGGGTGTCTCACATGCTTATTACAAAACGTGAAGAATCCTGCAATACAATCAAAGCAGCGTTGGGTGTCGCTGAGCTCGGTCAGCACAGTTCAGTTCCATCATGACACACCAATGTACTGTCTTTAAATGAAAGAAACGTCTTGAAAAGAAACAAACGTTAAGAAGAAGCAACAGATTAAAAATGATGGGGTTTGGAATGTGCATTTCAAATACAGAAGGATGTGTGGTCATACCCAGCAGAAGACACGTCATCTCCCGGCACTTAAGAGCACCTAATACCGAGTTCTTGAACACTGGCTGGTAGGAGCAGCTACTAAACTTTGCCTAGTTCTGGTCTTAACATGAGAATAATCAAGGCTTCAGGATTCCACAGCTGCTGGTTTTGTTCTGTACTAACCGGAACCTGAATTTCTCTACCTGCAGGTCTAAACCCTTGTCCTTCCTAGACGGAAGGAAATTGGGTTGGGGCTCAGAGGGGTGGGGCTCAGCAGAGAGAAAGCAAAACAGGAAGGTGGAAGATGAAATGTAAGATTCTAAAATGCAGTTTAATTTTCAGTCTATTTTATTTAAATGCTGAGGGAAAAAACAACCCTTGTACCTTAAAATATCGTAACTATCAGGTATCTAAATACCAAATGCTTGATTAAACTTACGTAAATTTTCTTCACAAAGCATGAAGAAAGAAACATCAAGCATAATTTTGACACTTGTGTCCTCCAAGTAACATTTAGAGTTCTAAGAAAGAACCATTGTTGATTTTATTTATTATTCCTGAAGAACTGATCAGCTTCCCATAAGAGCACTTTTACAGAAGCACTGTAAAAATTCTAGGACATACCTTTACCAAAATACCCAAACTGTATCTGATATTAGAATTCACTGACAAATAATAATAAGTTGGTGATCCTAATAAAAATGTAAGCACCATCTCTCACAGGACAAAAAGATGCTAGTTGTTAGATCTTGGAAAAAAAGTATTATCAGAGTTTGTAGGCCAGAAAAAGTAAAATGTCTAGAATGCCAGCCCAGCACAACAGCTTAACCCCAGGGAGCTCATTCTGTTAAGGATGGGAATACTTGCAGATTATGAATTTTGAACATCATCACAACAGGGAAAAAGAAGTAATAAACCAAAATGAAAACAATCTAAAGAATTAACTGTAGGTGTCATTTTTACCCTGTCTAGTTCCAGTGTAAATTTCTGATCCCATGACTGATTGGAAATCGGTTTCCAGCTAGTTTGACCAACGACAGTGTTATCCAGCTTCAGTACGGCACAGACTTCATCTGTAAGCAAAGCACACAAACTCAGCTTAAAGCTTTAAGAGGATTTTCCACAAACAAAAAATCTTCAGTAAGTTCCCCTTAAAAATGTAATCTCATATTTAATTGGTTTTTACGGGCATAATAGCGTGGTTGTGGGGTTTTGTGGTTTTTGTTTGTTTTTTAAAAAAAACTTATCAGATGAAAAAACCAGTAAGTTTAAAGCTTCAAATCAATTTAGTATTTTAAATTACAGAACATGGCACACACATTGGAGTGTGAATAATAGATATATGTAAAAATAAGAGAAGCAAGAGTATACTGAACTGGACAAGTCATCGGTTTTCAGAAGGTTTCTGCTACTCCCACTTTTACTTTTAGTGGTTCTGCTAATGAAAGAGGATCTGGCTTCATTTGGACTCCAACCAGGCAGCGTAATCGATGTGGCTTTTGATCGACCAGGAACGTTTTCCAAAATATCTTGGCAGCCCATTAGCCTAACTTCCAGGGTACCTAGAACAAGACAGGCAATGATTTAGCAAAGATTTTTTGTTCTGAAGTAAACAAAGTGAATGATTAATGATCAATTTATGGCAATAGCTCACATTCTGACCCCCACAGGGTGCAAGTCAAGTGCAAGGGACTTAACTTCATCAAAACAGTTCACGAAAATAAAATTTTGTTCTATGTCTCAGCAGTATTTTTGTTTTCTTCACTGAAGAACCTAACTGACTTGGTTTCAAGTTGTAAGCCATCATATTAGGATGAGAAATCTTAAGTTTTGTATTAAAATCGTGGATCTTGCAGACGGGACTATAACAATTTTTTTTCCGAGTTTTATACAACCAGTTAATACCGGATACATCACTTTGGTAATTAAAATGAACACACTGACTATTGAAACTACAAATTTCTTCAAGATACACTTGCTTGCTGCATGCTGAAGTAAAATTTGAATTAGTACGTAATTTAAAAATCACCGAATTGTTCCAACTTGATTGAATTTGGATTTCTAAAAGCTGAGACACGAAGCTACTCTTCAACACACTTCCTTAAACAAATGAGATTGGGAGGCTGCTGTTTAAGAGCTTCCTCCAGCAGCACAGAAACATCCGAACAGCACCGATGGTTACAAGGGCAGTCGGCTTTACCTCACCCTGCACCAGATAGCATCTGCAGAACTGTGACACCACTGACACTAGCAAATTTAATTACTGGAAGTGGTGAAATTAGCTGGTTCGTAATCACACCGTCAGCTAGAAATGCAGCTCCTAAACGCAGTGTTCTTTCGACAGCAAATGACCGAAACACAGAAGGACTCTTTTGTAACAGAAACTTAAGTCAGACTTGACCTAAAAATGGTCTGGCAAGGTTATAGCAACGCAACAGACACCACAGAAACCAGCCTGAGGACAAACCTATCGGGAACTAACGACCGCGAGCGACAGCCAGGCATTAGGCTATGAAGGCAAAGAGATGCTACTGGTTCCTGAAACAAGTAAAAGGCTAAAAACCAACACTTAATTCCCAAACTCTGTTCACAAAATAAAAAATTTAAAGAGCAGAAAGGCTATAATCTTGTATAAGGACTGGAAGTGTATCAGAAAGTTCTGTTGATGCCCTTTATGAAGTACGACAGTAGCACTGATGTATTTTCACAAAGTGTTAGAGGCAAACACAAAGACACTTCATTTAAATCCAGTTCAATACAAAAGCTCTTTGTGCAGCCAATATGAAAGTGAAAGTATTAAGAACTTCACAACCATGTTTTGATAATCCCTGTTAGAAACTGTTCATATGCCCCAGTAAATCACATCTAAAGAGGAACTGTTTGTCTCTATCTGACCCAAGATTATGTATTACAGGAGAAGAATAATAAGAAAAAAAAGCCATTTTAAAACCAAGGCACAACAATTCCTGCCCGCAGTCACCAATCATTTAAGATTCCATACGATTATAAAAGACGGTTCCCCTCACCACTCCACAATTTTACAAGGGCTCTCGGCTGAGGTCCTGACGCTTTTTACCCCTTCCTACGTGTCCTACTGAACTGAAAATGGAAGACAAGTAGACTTGTTCCATTTTATTACTACTGCAGCTCAGACAAAGAGTTTTGTCTTGTTTTTAAAAAAAAGATAAACCCCCACAATTCTTCAAAACTAAACGCTGTTTTCAGTTTGTTTTTGCAATAAACTTATTCTGTTAATGGCTGGTTTAACAGTTACCTGTAAAACATTGTAGGAAACAAATCAAAAAACCAAACCTATCTTTACTAGTTACATGACCACTTACTTCATAAATTTAGAAAAACAACATACTCCCAAGTAGTCAAAAAGTATTTGCTTTTCTTTAAGAACACCGGGAAGCAAATGTTTAATAGCTTTATTAAAGCATGGCTCATCTCTTGAAACAGTTTACTTTCAACGAAGGAGAACAATTCCAGGTGAAGAAGTTCCTTCTAGGAGAAGTTCCTAAGTCTTTCATTTAAATATTAATGCACAGTTCCCTCACAGAAGGCTAAATCTCTTAAAAAAAGCCAAACCACACCAAAAAAACCAACCTCAAACCACAAAACAACCTCCATGTTTACTGGCAAGGAAAACAATTCACACCAGTAAAGAGAGGCTTCAATAGTTCCACGCAGGGTCTGTTAGGATCTTCCCCTCTGGTTTAGAAACACGACGTGTGTTCTGGTGGCATCAATCTCACCTTCTAGGAAGCCCGTTTGGTCCAGTGGGTAAGTCAGGGACTGGGAGAAAAGCTGAGTGCCTACCTGCACCTCTGCTGCTGACTTGTTTTATGACCAGGGCAAGTCACTTACCCCTTCTGCACCTCAGCTTCCCCATCTGTAAAACGGGGATAATGGTACTTGCCCACCTTTCAAAGCGCTTGATACTCTAAAGATGAAAGGCGTTAGGTAAACGCTAGCAACATCGCTCCGTAGTGATCTGTGTTAAGGCCAGAACGTCACTTTTTCAACAGGATTATAAAATAGTCAACAAATAAATCAAAAGAAACTTATCTGCGTTTTTTTGGTGCATAGACACTTGGAAATTCTAAAAATGCCTTTGTCTAGGAAAAGAACAACAATGAAATATATGCTGAAAGAAATAAAGTTGGCATTAAAGACATGTTTTAAACCATAAAATAGAATAGAATAAAAATAAAATCATACCTGTTAAAGCTGCTGGTTTGGACAGGGTACTATACTGGTTTTGAGTAGATATTACACTTTGACGAGGACTTAATGTGGGTGAAGAGACCAATGAAAGCTCCTCTATAATAATACTGCTTTTGGGATGGTTTTTAGGAAGTTCACTCAATCTCTGTTCCAGTGAATACTTCAAGAGGTCCAGCTTCTGGCTTGACTCATTAAATCTTGCTTGTGCCTTTTTAAAATAAAAAAATAATTTTTTTTCCAGATTTTTGTTTTTAAAGAACATTTAAAATAAAGTATCAGGAATTGCAACGAAGTAAATTACTTCTGAAAGTGCCTTTCTGTCGGTAACTTTCCCAGATCCAAGTAGTTTCATCACATTTTTTGCACCTTCTGCTACAGCGTACTCTATCCTAAAATGATGCCGTAATTCTTCCATTCGGAGTTCAAGAGGACTTATCACAGGTTTTGCTGCAAAGAGACACAAACAAACAATCTTCACTGACAACCCCACCCATGTTCAGTTTCTTTAATACTAACCCTTTCCAACATACCAACAGAGGGGGGGGAGAAAAAAAAAAGGGGGAAAAAAAAAAGACATACAAATCTGGTAGTCCAAAGAAAAGCTTGAAGTATGTCATAAAAGCAACAGTGAAATTTTAAGTATCTGCATTTGAAGGAAGAAATAATTGATCCGGGCCTCAATCCAATAAACAGGTGCCACTCCTTGAAGAGCTACGGCTACAGGATGTGAGGAAAAAAAAGGTCTTTGGGGAGTTAAGGCACAAAAGCCAAATCTCCCAAACGTCATTCAGCTGGTGAGAAGCAGGTTTTGAGACTTTCACATTTCTGAACCATGCTCTGAGGATTTATCTTTGTAGCTAAGTAGATTCCTCATGGGTTCCTGATAATTCTCCTGGTTCACATGAAATCCCAGGGAATCTGGCTTCTGCCAGCACAGAGAATGTAAGAGGTCCCAAACGCCGCCCTCCCCAAGCGGTTTGGGTTAACCATTCCAATGTGCACTTCTCACAGTGCTTAGATTTCCTAAACAGAAAGTTTTCTGGATATACTCCTTTCTGTTTACAGCTCTAAGAGTAAGAGAAACACAAAAAGGCATTTGAACGTTCCTTCTAGCTTGAATGCCTTTCTTTTTCTTTTGTACAAATGATATACACAATGCACGGGCTAAGATGGGGTGTTAAAAAAAGCCATGAGCAGTGTCATAAGTGGAAAAAACAAAGAACCCTCCCCGCAACAAAACAAAACAGAACAGACACAGGTTTTTCATTATCTAGGGTATATCCAGGTCCTGATTATGAGCATCGTCATACAACTTCAGTACTCAGAAATGTCTATAAATAAACTTCAAGACTTAGAGATGTACCAATATGCTCACAATTTTGCAGTGTGCTCATGTCTTATTTATGCATGTAAAGATTTCCAAACAAATGCAAGTGTAAAACTACCTCTGAAATGCAACATGACAATTTCAAGTCAGGTTGTTTTAAAACCAATGATTTATTTATTTTTTTAAATAGTTGTTTATTATTAAGTCTAGCCTAAATACCCACAGACAGCCAAAATTTGCCTCCATCTGTGCTCCCATTAGTAATAATAAGGTCAATCTCTTTAAGTATGACAAGCAGGCTTTGTACCTGCGTCACATTTTTATTTTTATTTTTTAGGACAGTGAAAAGATTATATGCTTTAAAAAAATTACTAATTATTGTTAAGAAAAAAAGGAAGCACTCATGAAGGATGATGAAGAGAGATTGTATTTCTCTTCATCAAGCTTAAGGTATTTCGCTTTGAGTCAGATGTATCTGGCACCCTAACAAACACATCGGTAATGCCTCGTCTCCGATTATTTTTGGTCCATGAAGCTTTGTCTAACATTCCTCCTAGAAATTTATGATAACTGTGTGCATATGGGTACATATCTGCACAGAATCCTGACATTAATGACTCTTATTTCCTTTCTACTCCATCACCATTATCAAAAGCCAATTCATTGGTCTGGACTGCCTGAAGAATCTGCATCCTTATAACTTCTATTTTTGTCTTGCTGTCCTGGAGCATCTGCTGAGCTGTGGCAAGAAGTTTTCGATCCTGTTAAAATAAACAAGTTAAAACTGTCAACCTTTCGTGGAACAAAACACACTGAAAGCTTCAAACCCCACACGCTTTAGGAACAAGAACTGAGTCTATGCAGTTCATTCGGTGCAGCAGACCAGCTCAGCTAACCACATTAAGATATTAGTGGAAAGTAAATTAGGACAGAGGCATATTCTGATTGATTAAAGGCCACTCCCACGGAAATGGTATCTGTTTAAAGCTGAATAAAGGCATGATCTAGCAACATTGTACACGTAGATTAATGTTTTGTAAGGTGATACGAAAGAAAGGACAAGATAGTAAGTCTGAAATACCTCCACCCTATGTAGAATGACTCAAATTTACTGTATGACGAGAATTCTCATAGACAAATTTGCTAGACTAAATCCATGTACGCCATTGTACTAATTCACTTGAGCTGATTTTCTGTCTCCAAATTAGAAATATGAAGTTAGCTTACACGGCACATTATAAATAAGTCTGCTGTACATTTTCTGAGCAAATCAAAACTGGAGATTTTTTTTGCATTAATAAATAAACAACATACAAGCCTTACTTCATTAACTAATACATCAGCAATTTAAAGTACGGCACTTTTCATCTAAACAAACCATGCTTAGCCAATTATTTTTTTTTCAAAAGCAGTAACACAACGAGCAGTTTAGAAGGGAACATTTCTGAAGATGAACTTTCAAACTAATTGCTAATACCATCCACACCTTTCGCAGGCACACCAGTTTTTGACCTCCAGCTCCTGGAGATCGGACTTACAACGGATTGGTTATCGAATTGTTCTTGGATGCAGAACCATGCACGGGCACAGCTCTGTGGCTGCTGCACTGCTTGCTCTGTATATTCTGGAAATTACCAGATTAATTTAGAGGTGATCTGACTTGCAGTGTAAGAAAATTCAAGGCAGTCTTTTTGTCCTGTCTGTGCAGCACCAATCAATCACAGTAATTAAGAATATCAGTGTAGATGAGTATCACCCTTGTTATAGCCCAAAGAGTATTTTGGTTAGCTCATTTTGTAGCTTCTCTATAACCTCATTAATAAGTTACTTTTCCTTGGACATGGTTTATACTTACGTTTTTAATTTTATAATGAAATTATCAATTATTTAAGAAGTTAAAGAAATTCAATTCTTCCCCTTACCGCAGCCAAGACAAAGAACTGCCATGCAGCACAGATACCCAGAGCTAAAAATATTGGCACCATGAAGTACACTGTGAGAAAACTCAGTACGCTTAGAAGAGAGAAATTCACCTGTACAGAGCTACTCTATGACCTTGTGCCTAATGGATTACTCAGATATTTTAATGTTGTCCCATGTTCTACAACATGAGTATAAACATAAAAAGGTTTTGACTGCATGGGCAGAAATTATGCCCCCTCTGCACACCAGAGTCTCAGAAACCTTGATTTTAAGTTTTAGTACTAAACAACATTTTCAAGAGACAGCACTATTTTTTATATTTTAATATTCCATGTCAGATATCCAATTATTTAACGAGTACACTGAACTTCCTAAGTAAATGCAAATACAAATGTCAACTTTCAAAATAACCACTGTCTACAGCAGAGTATAGAATCTAAGTAACAGATTACGAGCAACTCTAGAATCTTGTATTAAACCTTATCCATGCATCATTCTGATGTATAAATATGCTACTAGTGTTTCTGTGTCTGTATCTTCATTTTTATCTTATTTTCCATCTTGCTGCTCTTGATTGTCCTTCATATCCTCTTACTGCAACAGATTTAGTTGCTCAGGGGCAACATCAGCCCTTCGATGTGTAGAACTGAGGTACTTCAGGATTATAGAGATATCCTTCTGTTTTCAAGAGACAGAAAATCCCATCTTCAGAATCAAAATGGATGTGTTATACTCAGCAGCTCTTTTTAGTGTCGGAGGCTGAATACAAAGTATTTCAAGGCATCTCTTGAGTACAGAAGAGCTGACAGTGCCTGTAAAACTGATCTGCAAAGCTGTCGTGGAATCTCAGAGAATCCACACAAGTCCAAGGGAAGACGATCAATATCTCAGAAACACTTAAATCCGAATAGGCTGAGCTGAATGTTACTGAAGCAAGCAGAGTAAGTACAAAGGGAAAACCTTCCCATGAGATGATGGGTTTATTAACAGACTGCTTTTTCATTTTTAAGAAACAAACTACAACCTCCCTCCATTATATTTAGGTCTGAAAATAATACAACAGATCTGAAATTAGACCATACAGTACACTTGAATAAAGGTCGCAAAAGAGTTTAAAATGTTTTAAAGAGGGTCCTGCAACCATAAAGAACTACTGAACTACCAGGGTTGGATTCAAACTGCTCATTTTAAACCCCTTTTGTCCACTTTATCCAGTCACTTAAGAGATGTTTTAAGCTTTGCTTTTTAAAATGTAATCACCACGCTCAAGCCCACAGTTTAAACCTGCCAAATTAATTCACTACTGAGTATTAAGAAATGCAAGAATGAATACGCACCATTTCCATCCTGTTTGCTGAAGCAGCTGGCAACGCTTTTGTGTTTTCCAGCTTGCTCTCCCCAGCCCACTTACTTTATACACCCAATCTGGTAGGCTGATTTAAGCATTTACCAATTGCAAATACAAGATTCAATAACAAATTTTAATTACATGCCTCGATCGCAAAGTAAGCCAGAATTTATCCTTTCTACCTAGTCTGATCAAAGCCTGCCTGCAACGTCTAATATTACAGCCCGAGTGTTTAGTTGTGTTTTTTTCAGGCTGTTATAAGGTTACTTGCTGAGGGTTTATTAGGAACATAATTCATGTATGCCTTTTGATCCATTTGGGTCAGCTGATTATTATTTTTAAGTGTACCTGATGTTAAGTACACGGCCCCAGAGGATGCAGACTGCAGGGTTCCCAGGAGCTGAGGGACTGTGGTGCATGGACAGCATTCCCAGGCCCTTAGTCATAAGGTGCACTCCAGATATTTCCTCCATCTGTCCCAGGCTGGGAGGTTACAGCTCACTTTCAGATAAAGCTATCAAAGTACAGAAGGGCTGCTGGGACGCAATGAGCTTGATGGTACCAACAGTCCCTCCAGTTTAAACTAATTTTTCTGGGACTCAGTGGCATTCACTGTTGTTTTTTCCTGGCAAAGTCATCCAGCAGGCAGACACAAAGTGATCTGCCTCTCCAGCAGTGCCAAGCAAAAATGCACTGAGCCACGTGAAGTTCCTTAGTAACACTTTCAGGTTAGCAACAACCATCAGCAGATGTCTACTCTTCAAATCAAACACTTGTTATTAAAAAGTTCCCTGATGTAGCTAGATGTTGGCTCAGTCAGTCAGAAACTTAAAACATTTCAATATTGTTTTCTATTGTCCGGATACAGAAACATTTAACCAAGCTACTACATAGTATTTGTTAGATCTATGCCCGTGTTTCCCTTTAGTTTGGAAATTCATCTCCTTAATGATATAGTAAAAGTAAATGGAAACAACAGGTAATGAGTAACTAATGAAGGGTGAAGGGGCAGGTAAGTAGAGGATTCCCCCCTCCCTTTTTTCTCATTTGAGAACTAGGATTACCTTATAAAAATGTGGGCAGGGTGTGGGCTCTTCTGTTAAGTTTTGGTTGTTGGTTTTTATTTTCTTCATTTAAAAGGTTTGGTTTGTCCTTCAGTTGAGTTAAGGGATTATAAGAGTATGATGAATTTTATTACATAGCTAGGACTATGTAATAAGTCAAAACCACTTAGGGGTTAGCAAACACTTCCCCCTGTCTCCTTGGAGAACTTCTGGTGCTACTAAGGCAGAGCAAGCACAAGTGAGCACGTGTTTAAAATTCAGATCTAGAAATAAGTGTGGCTTTATTTTTAATTTCAGTTTGATGCTATCTGATGCTACCTCTCAAATATTTTTGTAAATTTTTTTTCTAAAAAAATAAATAAATGGATTTTCGTGTGTATTTTTTTGTGTACGTGTACTAATGCAGATTATACCAGCTCTATCAGAATACTATACACATCTTACTAATGCAAATATTTAGTAAAGATCTTTTTACGGTCACCTACAACTAGATGACCATTTCAGAAGCACACTTGGCAATGCCGCCTTTTGTGTAATTATCATGCACGTTACAACTTTAAACTAATGGATTTTATTTTTTTGGGGGGAGCCCGGAAAAGCATCAGATACCAGTCAGTGTCATACGAAACTTTGCCGCTAAGTGATTTCCACATAATCAAAGATTACTAGATGTACTAAATTTAGTAAGCCGGATTTGCTATTTAGGTTGAACTGCATGTGAACAAATTGAATTGCATGTGGGTATCAAACCACAACAAAAAACCGGTATAGTAATTTGTAGCAGATTTGACATAGCTGTTTAACAAAGATACACTCCATGCTAAAAATCCTGAAGCTGCACATTCTTTATACACCGTACATTCACACCACAGCAATACGAAAATCCAGTTGTTTAATGTTCTTTAAGCATTTCAAATTCTTACCTTTGAAGAGCCATTAGAGTACATCTGTATCATATTTTCTGCTCCCTGTTTTACCTTCAGTTCTATATCCAATTGCTTCTTTAAGGCCATTAATCTGTTGTTAGTAGAAAAACGAGGATCGCTATTGGGAGTATCAGGAGTCCTAGGACAATCTGAGAATTAAAGGTAAGATGTAATGTGTGCAGAAAAAAAATAAAAAGAAGGAAAAACCCCCAAACCCACAAAACCCATCCCCCTCTCCCCAAAAGATCACCCTAAACTCTGCTCTATTACGTTGCAGATTAAACGAAGCTTGAACACCGTACGTGAGGCTGACTGTCCTGTCCAGAGCTACTTTGCAAGAGCACTGCAAATGCGCCTTAACGTGAAAAGCCTCACGAAAGCCCAGTGACTCCTACACGCGCCCTAATTCACATGAATCACTTCCTGGAGCAGCAAAATAGGCAGGTTTGCTGCTAGATCTGTTTTCGTTTCAAAGGAGATTGATCTCTTCTGGAATGTCTTGAGTCAATTAAAAATGCAGTTTTCCATTAAGCCTTCTTACGCTGCTGATTTTAAACCAGTGTTTTAACAGCAAATGAACTTGGACAATGCTAACGAGCACGGTCTAAATATAGGTATTAAGCAAATCCGCATCAGTTCTAGTATGAGCAGTGCAGGCACGTTTTATGTCAAAGTGAAGAATAGATAAAAGGAGCCTTTTGCTTAGTTGTAAAGCTGAACAACTTTTGCTCTGGAATCATAACAGAATCCTGGGATAATGCGATGTGCAGGCAGACAGGTTATTGAACAGCTCTGATCTGTGGGAAGGATAAGGCCTTTTAGCTTGACAATATGACTCTGTTTAGATATCCATCTTGCTAGATTAATTTAATGGAATGCAAGTTAGCTTTATCAATCAAATGATACAGTCAAACTCCTTAACTTCTCTATCTTCCTCCGGAAAAGTCTATTAATCACTGGTCCAGCTTCTGCAACATGAACTGCTGGCAAACTGAAATTAAGTAACCACTGGACTATTTCCTAGCACTTAACTATTTCCAGCATGACTGTCCTTTTAGCCAACTATCTTCACCAACAGTCCCAGTGGCTTCTCTTACAAACTTTCTGTAAAACAGCATAAATTATGCCCACTGTAACGAGGCTTTTTTGATATTGATTTCTTCTGCCTTAACAACTGAGAGAATAACTTCTCTACGGTGAAATGACATTAGTGAGTCACCTGGAAGATATATTTACCTGATACCATTTTTTTTTTCCAATTTTAATTGATTTTCCTTGAACTAAAACTAGGATGATGGCTCAAGTTTCTGTAATCCTCAATTATTAAAAAATGCACGCGTTGCACTAGTAACTTACAAATTATTAATTATGAGGTGTCACGAGGAGGAGATGTCTTATCTGCCATTTCATATTTCTTCTGCAGAAGCTTCTGATAACTAGTCTGGGAGATTTAATGCTTTTTCCTTTCAAGTTTGCTGTGTAATTTCCTCCTAAATAGCAATCTTTGCTGAAGCTACATACAGATTTCCTGTTAGGAGAAGTCTTAAGTTCCTCTGCTGCTAATTCACTCTTCACTTCAAGCCACTTGAAGACTCTTACTGCATCTTCACTACTTAAAGGTAGTACAGAAAAGAGATTTTTTTTTTTAAAAATAAATTTAAAAAATCTGCATTATTCCTCATCTGTTTTGTCATTCACCATCTCCTTAACGTTTTGGCTTGGTTTCTCTGTGAAACTATACTTGAATAGCTTTACCTTAAATCTGTTACTAATAAAACAACAACATGCTTTCCTCTCACTTACGTCTCCACATTCGACTAATTCTCACCTCATAATCTATACAAAATTAGAACAAACGTGAAATTTGACAGCCACAGCGTCAAGTCTCCTTGTAAAGTAGATTAACCGTATAAATGAGTATTTACCAACTTTACATTTCTGATGCAGGTCTCTACCACTTAAAGATCCCAGCCCTCTGATGATCTCTGGCAAGACTGTGGGGCTCCTCAAGTCTGTTTTCACAGCTTTTAAAGATGTACACAAGGAGCCTTCCTTTTCATTAAAACGACAGTCACGTTGCAAGTCAAGGACTAATTAGAGATACTACGGTTCAAGTTGCCCAAGCAGCTGTTATTATCTCCCTCGGCGTGTCTGCACTGTTGAAGGTGTAACCACATCACTTACCTGGGTTAACTCACGAGGTGGGTTCACAGTATCATAGAATGTCAGGGATTGGAAGGGACCTCGAAAGATCATCAAGCCCAATCCCCCTGCCAGAGCAGGAACGCCTTGATAATGCTACACAGGAACGTGTCCAGGCGGGTCTTGAATGTCTCCAGAGAAGGAGACTCCACAACCTCCCTGGGCAGCCTGTTCCAGGGCTCCGTCACCCTCACTAAGAAGAAGTTTCTTCTCGAGTTTAAGCGGAACCTCTTATGTTCCAGTTTCAGTCCATTACCCCTTGTCCTATCAGTGGTTGTCACTGAGAAGAGCCTGGCTCCATCCTCGTGACACTCCCCCTTGATATATTTGTAAACATTAAGGAGGTCACCCCTCAGCCTCCTCTTCTCCAAACTAAAGAGCCCCAGCTCCCTCAGCCTTTCCTCATAAGGGAGATGCTCCACTCCCTTCATCATCCCAGTTGCCCTGTGCTGGACTCTCTCCAGCAGTTCCCTGTCTTTCTTGAACTGAGGGGCCCAGAACTGGACACAATATTCCAGATGGGGTCACGTGTGGACCTAAACTACCCTCTAACATATAATTTAAATGGTTCTGCTATATGCTTTGTTAATAACCAGCAGCAAAGGAAACTTTTCTGCAGAAAGTTAGACTAACTGCTACGAAGAAGAAGAAAGCTTTTGCCTTCAGGCATAATAGCTGCTCACTAAACTCCCAAACATGGAACAATATGGCTTCTTAACAAAGATTATATTTTTTTTAAAGAACAAAAAAAGTTTACCAATATCCTTTCAGAAATGACTTCCCCCCCCCCCCCCCGAGCCCATTACAATTCAGTAAGCAGCCTGAGGTAGCTTCTTATAGAAGAATTCAGATTAAAGTTTTAAAACAGCCAGACAAACTGGTCCTACTACGGAAAGCAGTGACAATCTTAGCAGCAGCCCTTCAAGCTACATCTGTATTAGCTGTTTCCTTCTTTCTTCATAATGTTTACTGAGGCTGTAATCACTTCAGTATGGCTAGTTATCTCTCACCTATTTGTGATGATGCTTTCGAGAATTTTAGTCTTCTTCATACCACAAATAAGTAGTAAATTCATCCAGATAATTGCAATCAATGGGATTTATGTGCATGGTTAAACCGAAACAAGAATTAAGTACTCCTACCAAGTTGATGTCTCACTCAGGTAGGTAAGTAGGGACTGGGGGAAATAAGAGATATTCTCCAGTTTGCCAAACCCGTTGGTCAGTAAGGTCAGTACAAGACTTGCCATTCGGGATACACTCAAGTCCAAATTTGCATCAGACAGCAAGAGCTTTGCTGGGTTATGGAGCAGTGCCCCAAGGCATTTTCCTCTTGACAATGAATATCAAGTGAAGTAACATATGCATTTCAAGTGAACCTGACTTCATTTCAAGTAACTAGCACGTTATTTTTGCTGAACAACTATGAATGTTGTTGTGGAACATTTACGGGTTTTGTGCAGCTTTTTAGCACACACCCAGGCTGCTGGAAGAGCTGCAGTACTGCTTTTCCAGCACCCACAATATCCTGCTTTCATGAAAATTAAGACTTAATAATGATGGTTTAACTGATTTTTTTTTTTTTTTACATGTCTGGACTGCATCAGGACAATGACAGTTTCCAGTTCAAAACGTTTATCTTAACCATGAACTTTGCTCTTCTCAAGACCTTTTCAGTTTGAGTCTCTGCATAGTGTTCACCAGCAAGAAAACCTTCTTGCTTCTACGTTGCCTTCTACCAGCATTTCTGTCTAAATTCTGGGTATCAAGAGTGTTGACATAATTCCACTCTTCTGACACTGCTGCTCATTCCTTTGAGGACTCTTCCCCAGATGCTAGGTATGCTATTTCCTCAATAAGTTCAGTGTGAAATCTAGGATTCCACCTAACTGTCTCAATTTGAGTTCCCAGATGGTACTGCAGCATGCTGCTAAGCTACTCATTTAGCACCAAGTGCCCTTTGGTAAATAGTTAATTTTAATCTTATTTGAGGATATTTAATTGCAGTTAGCCTCATCAGTGTCATGCCCAACAGAAATACCTGTGATGCATGCTTAGGCACTGCTGGAGGGGGGAAGGAAGAGGCATCATCAGGCTTTTCTTAGCGGGTCAGATGGTTGCACCAGCACTTCAGCTAAGCCATCAGTAAGGCCAAGGCAGCAGCGGACATTCTGCATTCAAAGAACATCCAGCACCGGCCTCCTGGAGACTCAGGAAGTTCAATCAAATTTCAATTCAGTAATGACTAATTTTAATTACGAAACAACTGACAGGAGATTGTTTCAAATTGCTTCAATACTCTTATTCTGCCTTAAAGTTCCCATGAAATACCTATCGATATGAGCCTTGTAGGTGGAGTCTGCTGTCTAAAAAGTCACCACCTCTACCAATTTAGTGGCTACCGGTTTCCAATAACTCATCTCATACAGACACTTTGTGGCTGATATTAACCTAGGGATTCATTTGGACAAAGAAACCCAAAACATCCTTTCTCACTCCTCTGTTAGCTAGTCATATTTTTAAATAAAATTATATTCTTTGGGACCTCTACAACCAAATTTGATGTAAAGTGAATAGCTTTGAGAGAACTGAAAAAGAAGCATGAACTTGCCTTTTAGATTTCATGTTCTCCATGTTTTTATCTTGTCTCCTCAACTCCCTCAAAGGTTTTTCTATCATCTCACCTCCCTACCCACCCTGACTTCAGCTCTATGGAAGAGATTAATCTCCCAAGTTATATAAATCCTACATATCAACTATGTGCCTAATTAAATCAGTGATTTGCTGTAAGTAAGCTATTTCAATCTCACACCTCACTGAATCACATTAAAAACCACAACCTCTACCGCTACCTTTTAGACACATGAAAAAAACCATCAATTTAATCTGTGCTATAGTGTAGAATTACGTTTTCAAGGTACAAAATTTCTTCATCTCTAAGAAGCAATGACCCCCATTTACGCATTAAAATAAATCTGATTTTCAGAAGTAATGGTCACCAGGCTTGTCCTACTCGTTTTGTATTACTGCATTCTGCTTTGCTTGTAAGTACTAACCCACACATTTTGAAGCCCCGTGTCCCGGTATGACTAACACCCTGCATGATAAGGGCAGGCCTAGGTACAAAGTCCCGCTTCCGAAACCAATCTAGATTCACCGGCAACCCCAGAATGTAAAGTAAACCTGTGTAATGCTGAAAGTTGTTTCTGAATCATATATCTGCTGCCAAATCTACCTTCACATTCAGTAATACAGCTTTTTCAAACACCGCATTTTTTGGTTAAGGTTTACTACCAATTCTTCAAGTAGTTCTGAAAATCTCTTATGGCCTTAGGACATGGAAAGCTTTTAGCTCTAGGCAAACTATCATCAAAATGTCTTAACTTTCTTGAAATGGAATGTTATTAAAACACATTTTTTTTCTACAATAGATTCATTAACATGACATTTTATGGTTTTAATTTGTATTAATTATGCTGTGCTGATAACAAAGAACTTACAATACTAATCAGTGGTTCATTAAAAAAAAAGTAATTTAAGTTACTGCTTGAGACCATAAGCAACAGTAAAAGGCAAAACAGCTTGCACAGCACTGTTCAGCTCTAAGTCTGGAGCACTTTAAAAATATATGTTCACACCCACTTCTCAGATACAGGAACAAGGAAAGATTAAATGACTTTTCCAGGCTACCACAATGACCTTTCAACCAGTCATCAGGAACAGTCCAAAAGTCTTCAGAGTTCAGGCCTGACAGGTCAAAGGGATCATCATCTTGTAGGCAACGATCCTCTCAGTGTTACTTCTCAATAGGTCTCAGTCCTGCCTTTGCAACTTAGAACCTCCAAAAACCTACACAATATACCCTAGAAGACAGAAAAAAACCCCAAACATAGGGCCACCCCTGACAAATACTGAAGTACACAGAGAGAAAACAGACCTTGACTTGTGTGCTCTTGAATTCCCTTTTTACCTTATTTTCAGCATTCATGCTCTGTACAGTCTAAAAAATTCCTATAGATACGCTTCTCTCTTTTAATCATTTGTCACTAACTGATTAGAAGATGATCAAACATGAGCTGAAGTGAAAAGCTGTAACTTAAACCAAAGCTAACCTCTGGAAACAACGCACTTATTTGTGGGACTCCCATACCCATCAGTAAATGGTCATTAAATTTACCGCCGACCCCTAGCAAAAGCAAGAATTGCCAAACTAAGATACCTGTGACCTGCCCACAGAGGTATCTTCTGCCAGGTGGCAGTGATCTTTAGGGCTATGTGGCTATGAATTTGCTGAATATTATGCATATATATATATATACACACACACACATATATATACACACACACAAACAAGCATTGACACAGTTGGAATGTTGCAAGTTTCATATTATCAAACTTATTTTGTAAAGGCCAGGCTCACCAATGTCTTAAGCCAAACCTAAGACTCCAGTATTAAAAATCAAAGTATCACCTAGATGACTTGAATCTATTAGTCTCAAACAGACAGAATGTTTACTGATAGTGCTCCCCCTCCATGAATTAGTGACCATGAATGAAGAAGGAGATAGGCAATTAAATTACAAGGCAATCAGTATAAAAAAATTGAAGCATTTTGATTTTGGAAGGTGAGTGCTTATAGACCTCTATACTTTTTTGTTCTCAGACGGTTATGTAATGCACTCTATTAAAACGGGTCTTACAGAGGAACACCTGATGTGACACTATAGAGAATACAAAGATCTCAGAATTAGTACATTTTTCCTTGCATATTTCAATAATTAAGACCATAAAAGCCACCTACCAATTACACTTTGACCAGAATGAAAGTTAAAAACACAGTACTAAAAAGTTTAGTATATATCAAAAGCAGGTGGAAAAGTAGGTAGAAGCACATAACTTTATCAACTTTGATCTTTTATCCCTTGAGCCTTTCATGAAATCCCTGGTATTTCAACTCAAGGCGAGAGGAGCCTGGCTTAGCGCTAACAGTTATTCACAAATGCAACGGCCACTGTTGGTCTTTTCAGAAGTGAACTAAGGATCTGAACAACATTATTTAGATCTTTGTAATCAAATCATCTCTTTAGAACTATTATCTGCTTTCTTAGGGTCCACGGCATTTTCTGACTCATGCACAAGGACAATATTGCTCATTAACTCACTGTGATGGAGAGGGCATTCCAACAAGAGCATTTTGTGCTCATGCACTTTTCAAGTTTTACTACTAGATGAACTTCACAAATTCATGCCTGCACAGATTTTTATATTTGGTCTATACGCGGTTCATACACAATTTACTTTCTATCCCACTCTTCCCGTTCCTTTAAAAACCACACTGAAGTGGATTTTCATAAACTTTAGCTGATACGGAACAGCATGATTTGTGCCCACTAAAATTTAACCCAATGGCCATCTATGAATCATACGTGGTTGCATTCACTCCCATTTCACGCTGCAGCAACTACTTTGCCCTGCAGTTCCAGCTGCCCCACCCCCTCCACCCCTTGTGTCTCACAAAGATCAAAAGCTTTTAAATAAAAAGATTTTAAATACAGATTTAAAACCACAGAGAATATAGAGAACACTGTGCAGCCCCCCTGGACTGTTGCAGCGCTTCTCAGAGCCAGATAGTACGAATTGCTGACACCACCTGCCAGTATTTTCTTAAACTCTGGCTCCAGCCAAGCTTTCCTCACAAGGATGATGTGGTTTTTTTATTCTACTGCCCAAGCTTTTCAAGACTTGGCATTCACTTCGCAAACACCTTTGATGGCTTGTGCACATTTATCAACTTTTTGTCAAGACGAGTCTGTGCAATGTGAAATCATCAGGCTGGCAATATCTCCCAAGTCATTCCACAAAGCTCAACACGGACTGTTTACTTGCACAAGATTCCATCTTAAAATACTACGGCTGGTATTTTTAAAAAGTTACATTCAAAATCAGTATTGACTCACTGCCATGCCACAGAAAATACTAATTAAAATCATTAATTATAATCATTCTGTGAAAACAATTTCAAATTGTCTTTAAAATAGTAGCTTCATTGTGGGAAAGCCTCAAGACTTTAACAAATCATTGCTACCCTAAGAAATGTTTAAGTTAGTCAGATATAAGTGTAAGAGAAAAACAGTTTTTAAAAATTAGATTTAAGTTTAAAAAAAAAAAACAAATCCACAAAACTTCTAAGTATAAAGGTTGCAAATTTTTCCCCCCTAGCGTACAAGTGCCTACAGCATAACTCAGACAAAATGTGTGCAAAATCTACTGAATTTTGCTTTAATACAGTGAAAAGCTATTAGGAAATATTACAGCATTTGAGAAGATATTTTAATATAGTAAGAGTTGAAAGTGAAGAACTTGTACACATCGTTAGCTTTCAGAGCATCATCAAACAGTCTGTGAAAAACAGTGCTGCCCAGAAGAAAGGGACTGGACACTTACTTGTGAATCAAAACAAATATGTAAGCGACAAACTCACCAACTACAGATTTGTTCATTCCTCAAGCAATTTTTTCAGTTGAAATGGGATACAGCTTATCGAAACTAATAGAAAAAGAAAATTTCGCAAAAACATATGGTACCTGCAACATCTTCTGGATCCGTTACAACAATGTGTGCATTTAACTCCTGTAACTTATGATGCAAGTCTTCTAACTTCTTATTTGATTTTTTCAACATGTTGTCCACATATGCCAAGTTCTTTTTATCTGTTGTGACCTTCCTGAGGTTCTCTGCTCCCTCCTTGATTTTAAGTTCCTTCCTTATTTCCCGCTTGATTTGGTCCTTTATTTCATCCAGCTTCTGCTGTACCATCGTATCTGAAAAGTCCAACTTTTGGCCAGTGCTCACATTCTCAGAGGCTACAAGACTCTTGGCATCCCCCTAGAAAGAAAAACAGGAATATAACTACCAGGAAACACGGTTTTCTTGACAACGCACGCTGCACACTCAAAAAAACTCGGCTCTAGGCCGCCATATATTAAGCACTCACTTTGTAAGACCATTTTCTAACCATCGGTCCACATTGGTGTTGCCCTAAAGCAACAATCTCACAAGTAACTGGAGTGTTTTACAACAGATTTAAATTTAGTGACATCTTTACTCTGCCTATTTTTAACACCAAGAGATTTAAATACTTCTGGATTTGTCATGGCTGCTTGCCTGGCAGTTATACGCCTCAGAGCTAATGAGTAACATTTGTAATTTTCTAGATTTAATTGTGTGTTTTAATAGACCAAACAGAAATAGGAAATAAGGCTAACTTCTAACAATTACTATCTCTGATGATTTTTTGAACATCTATTAGAATAGATTCCTTTTAAAGATTGTAAGAAAAGTTAAAAAAAAGAACCCGCAGTGATGTTTGCAAATGTTTGAAGAAATACGGACATCTTTATAAAGATTTGTCAAGATGTTACCGGAAAACAAATTTGCTAGATTTTTTCTTTTTAAATCCCTTAAGTAAAGCCTTTCACTTTAAATAATAAAATCTTACTTTCTAGTGCAGGCAAACTGAAAAAATAATAGTTGCTGTGATAGATAAATAGGACTTGGTGTAGTAAGGGAGTAGGGGATAAAAAGTCTTCAGACCACCAGTACACAAGGTCATGCTCGTGCCTAGTACATGTTTACAGATCATTGAGAAGTAAGAGCAACAAAGGGGACATTGTTGAACCTGCATTAATGAAGTACAAATACAATTAATTACATCATAACACTTGCTGTCTGTCTTATATGTGGACCCTGTACAATGAGCAGACACTAGGTCTTACCCAAGGAATCTTAGAGCTAAGTGAAGACCAAAGATGGGCTCTCCCGAACACAGAATCTGATCCAGCCGTAATTCAGGATATATTTAGTAAATGTGGGACCTGATCGGTAAGTAACCACCCAAATGACAAATTTGGGTAAATTTTCTTAAACACAGTGAAGAAGTTGGCTGGACTTCTAAAACATTTGGGTGGACAGTAAGGTATCTGAAGGGACAACTAAAATTTTGTGTGTAAAACTAGTTGTCACCACTACTTGCTGTTGGAAACACTAACAACACAGCAGAGGAAACAGTAGAAAAAACATTGAGGAAGGAGTTCAAGCAGCACAGCATTGGGCTAACGAACTGTAAGAATGTTCCAGAACACATGGTCTCTAGATATAGTCCACAGGGACTTGCTTATTTTTTAAAGAAATAAGGATCATGACGATTGTGCCTGGCCCATACATGTCAGCAGATCATGCTGGTCAAACTATTTCAATCTGTGCCCGTTCTGGTGATATCGCCTTCCATAAGCGAGATCCAATCTTGGGAGGTTGTGGAGTCTCCTTCTCTGGAGACATTCAAGACCTGCCTGGACACGTTCCTGTGTAGCATTATCGAGGCGTTCCTGCTCTGGCAGGGGGATTGGACTTGATGATCTTTTGAGGTCCCTTCCAATCCTTAACATTCTATGATTCTATGATTCTTGTCCTCAACTACAATTTTGTAAGTTTACTAAATAATCTGTAAACTCCTCTTACTAAAGCATTTCTAACCACAGCTGCTACTTTTAGTACAAAAGGTTAGCAACCCAGATTCTTAAATATTACAAGTAGTCAAAATCACCATCTTGCCACGGAATTTGTCTATCAGGGAAAAAGACAATGAACAAGCAATCCTGATAGGACACACTGAGTAAGAAACAGAAGGTAAAAGTCATGCAAATTTTTAACTTCAAGTGCACTTGTGACTCCTCTAAGTACATTTCTGTTAGTGCAAATTAAAATAATTTATTATGCATAACTAAAGAGATTATTAATAATTGTACTGGGAAATACATGACATTGTTTCCATATATAGGAGTATAGAAAGAAACAATTTTTTTAAAAAAAAGAATAAACCAATAATCAATAGTGATGAGCCACTAGTATAAAGGTTCATATCCATAACGAAGGAAACCAACCACCAAAGTGTTGAGTGTTTTGAAAAACAACTGAGACTGAAAATAAATTCATATAGCAACTGTAGAGTGAACTATTTAAGTAATATGTAAATTAGATTCAGATTTTTGACTTCCCTGCTTGTCTAACACATAAAAAGTTAGGATGTAAAAAAAAAAAAAGAGCTTCAAGATTAATATGCTAGTATTTAGCCTTTAAAAACAGAGATTAAAACAGTGTTTGTAAATAAAATCAGCTTTTATTTACAAACTATAATCCTTTGCACTTTTCCGCAAGTTTCCTAGAACTAAACTCATCATCTACCTCCTTCGAAACACAGTATGATACTCTTCAGAGTTCATAGGAGAAAGACACGTGGTAAATGTAAAAACAAAAAAGCCAGAAAAAAAACCAACAAAAAAATCAAAACAACACACAAGCCCCAAACCAAAAGAAAGCCTTTATTCCATATTCTAATAGCACCTGAAGTATGATAAAATTATGCCAAGAACGTACACGTCTCAAACAGAACAATGTAATTAAAATATAAATAATTCAGAAATATTTTTGACTACGGTTTCCCAAAGGGACTTCAGTTAATTGTTTATCTATTGAACAATCACGTATTTTGTTACAGGAGAGGTTTTTATCCCTCTACAAGCCCTACATCCCACCAGTTAAAGGGATGTTATGTTCTCCCATAAACAGGTTTTTGGGACCCTTGTTCCAGATACACAGTCTCTAACAAGCCTTCAATTAAATTAAATCTCCACGATCATTAGTAGTTTGCATTCCAGAATTCCAGTAATTGAGTTAAAGTTCTCCTCAGCTTGAACAGTCTCAGCAGCATCTTCGTCCTCGGACTTAAGGGTTTCAGGATCCAGAGTCTTCTTCAATCTGCTTTTGAGGTAGCTGAGAGTTCAACAGCGCAGATGCCAACACCGAGAGCTGGTTACTTTGCCTACGCCTTTAAGGATTCATGTTTAAATCCCACAGATGATACTCCTATCTCTCTCATCACCCAGAGTTAATTATACTTCTGAACTAAAAGTATCCCGTCACCTAGTTCCCTAGATGTGTCACCTGGCACAGAGGTCACTGTGAAATAAACAGTCTTCCAAGCAGGCTTCCAGGCACCCGGTGACCCTGGAGGTCAACCTGAACGCAGAGCAAGAGCCTGTTCTGCAAGACAAGCGGCTCCGCTGCGCTGACACCTTTTGCTGCTGGGATGCACCGAAGGCTCGTGACGGATCCTCACGACGGAGAAACGAGCAGCCTCGGCAACGTTCCACTTGAAAACGGAGATAATGCCCAGCTGGACACAACTGGACAGAATGCCTAATAGCTGAGTAAGAGAAGTGAGGTAAGATTGTTTCTTTAAGAAAAGCACCTCCCAAACCACCAAACTCAAACTCTACTTTTAAAGTGAGAAGTGACTAAAACCACAGGATATTCCAGCACTGATGAAAACCTAATACAAGTCTCTTGTTAGAGCTGAATATTGTTTCAAAAAAAATTGTCTTCCCCGCTTGGATAAACTCCCTCACATCCATTAGGACATAAGTATTCTGTCTCCTCAACCTGAGAATTAAGCATGTCAAAAGAAACACCGGCTGGAGGTGAGGGCCAGGTGGTTTCCTTCGCACTACTCAAGCAGGCAGAGTGCAAAGACAGAAAAAATCATTCGAGTTCTCCGTGCCAAGAAACCATCAATGGATTCTGCACAGCTCCTTTACTCTCCGTCCCAGAATGATTTAACATATCTTAAAAGTGGAAATGCTCTGAAGCATTTAATGACTAAACCACTCCTGCTGGCAAAACAGAGAACGAGCCTTCCTCCTTTAAAATCTACAACAAAAGAACAGGCAGCCCGTTAGTGATTCTCCAGTCCTTTTTTAATTCTGGGAGCGCTTTGACTGCTCGTTAAAAGAGAGGAGCCAGTCTTTGTTGGGAGCTCCCAGGACTGGACCACTCGGCACAGCACCTTTCTCCCTGTGCCACAGCGGGTGACCTCGTTCTCTGGCCCAGCAGCAGCGAAGGGCAGCAGTGCCGCTCCTGGGAACCTGCTCCTGGGCGCTCTGGAACGCGATCCGAGGCAGCGGTGCACAGTTCTGCACAATGGGAAAACACAGGTTTATGGGCCAGACAGGAGATTTCTGAAATGTTTCAGCATGTAATGAAACTGAAGCTATGTTTGCTACAATAAACTCTCACACACCACAAATTAGACACAACAGCCAAAAGGAAAAAAAAAAATGAAAGAGAAGAGGAAATCCCCATATATAGCTTTCCTACTGCAATGGCCTACTGACTCAACCTCACCCCGACTGCTGGCTCAAAGACTATCTGTTTACACAGATGAATTCAAGATGCCAGCCTTCAATTTCCGTACTCCTGGGAAACGTTTTAAGTATAGCTGCTGAAAATAATGGGTAGTGGTCTGAGCCTGTCTTTTAATAATACACAGAGCCTATTCTGGCTGACGCGGTGAAAGAGAAATGCCATTTATGCAAACCCATGGGGCACCGTGCTTTTTCCTCAGGTCAATTCTGAGCCAAACAATCAGTGAAGCAGGTGCCTGGCCAAACTGCACTGACCATCCAAACTCCCATTTAAGAATAAAACATCGAAATTCCTGAATGATAGAAATGGTGCTGCTGAATAGAAGAGAGTATCATAAAGCTGAACCTATCGGAGAATCTGCTCAAGTTGTGTAAACCACATGACTCCAAATGCAAAAAGATACTCTCACATTGCTACCTCTTAAAAGATAATGCTAAAATCCTGGTTATTACTAACTCCTAAAGTCTTGCTCCTAAGAGCACAGTACAACCACACAGCCCTACACCTTCTATTCACCACAGAGAATAATGAATAGGACAAGAATTTAGATTACTTACTTCTGGTAGGAATTGTTATACAGATGTAAGTCCTCACGCACAATATTATTTACACTTCAGTAAAGTATATAAAAATGCTTGGCTATTTAATATAAGCATATTCATTTCAAATACAAAAATAGGATTTTATCTTACGAATAATTAAAAAAATTACCATAATCCAGAAAAACTAAATGTTTAATAATTTTCACTTCACTTTCAAGAACTGGAAGTACAAATTTGGAACTATTAGGTCTCTTAGTATAATTTTCTCAATAATCTTTTAGGAACAAAAAAAAAAAAAGTTGTTTTTCTGAGCTAACTGCCAAGGTCCCTGAAGCTCTCTACAATAATTCCTGAAACTACAGTAGTCTTTGATTTTAAGAACAATGTTAATCAATTGCAAACTTCCCTTCCCCCCCGAAGTCATTCATAAAACCAGATGTGACGGCTTGTCTGGATTACTGGAACTACATGGACTATTTCCTCCTGCCCAGAAGCAAATGTGATTGCGGTCAAGATCTCAGCACTCACCCAACGTCAAGAACAAAAAAAAAACCTTGAAGGCTTAATAGATTTTGGCATTAGTTTGCCGTGCTAACATGTCGCAAATCAGGATTTAAATTTAATCTAAGTCACAGCTCTCTGCTTTGTAACAAGAGGCTGTTTTAACGCACAAATATCCATAGTGCATCGCATTATATGTGGATGAATTCAAGTAGGACACTGATTAAATGGGGTTCAATTCCTGCAGGCAAATGGTGAGTGCCTGGCTGCACCTAACAGATGAACTAGATAAAAAGTAAGACCATTCCTTAAAATAGGAATGTCCAATCTACAGTCCTCAATCAGCTGGCCCCCTCTGCCCCTCTCTCCCCGTTTTGCTGTTGCCCCACCAACGCTTCAGGAAGAATATCTGCTTTTAATCACACAATATCTGCTGGGCTACGGCACCTGTATGAAAAGTTGCGTGGCCTGCCTCAGCCAGAACATCACACCTCAGCAGGTGATGAAGCTCCCTGGGGACTCCTTGCTGACATCTAGGCTTCCAGCCACAACCAATCCCTGATTATGCCCGTGTTTACTAACACAGAGAGCACGCTCCCCAAAAGGTGCTTCAACTACAGTACTGACTCGCTTGCAGAACTGGAGGGTGGATCTGTGCAGAGCTGTGCCAACATCCGTTATAGAAACGAGCACGAGAGAGATTTCCTCACCATGGAAGAGAGACATTTTAAGAAATGCTGCCTTCAGCTGCTTCTCATTGTAGCAGCTCCTGATGGTTTTACGCTAGAAGGACCTGCAAGGACGATTGCAAAGAAATACGACACTAAAAGAAATCGCCCACAATCACCTTTCTCGTGAACGCGAGGGCTTGACGGAGGCTACGGCACAGCGCAAGCAACGAGCGCCCGAGTCTGAGCGGAGCAGATGGCCACAGGACGCAAGCAGCGCGCCCAGCTACTCTGGCAACAGGTGTGGTACAGGCACCGCAGCAGTTTCCAAACTCATCTACAGCTTCCAAGTTCCTACTCCCAGCCAACAATTTCCAAAGGAGCCCAGCACAATGGAAACAAACCTTACCCCCTCCAGTTTCAGATGTGCAAAAGAAACAGCACAAATCCCCGTCACGAGGAACGGGGCCTGCTGTCACAACTTTTATTTACATGTCCTGAAACAAGATCAGCCTATGAAATTATGCCTAGAACAACAGCACTCCTTCGTTCTCCGAGACCTTGCTGTCTTAGCTTTAATTTAGCTCTTATTCTTACATATTCACGTATGTGAAGTACCAATAATTACCAGAGGTGCTAGAGTAACAGAGCTAGTATAACAAGATAAAGGAACAGAATACATACCCAAAAGAGAACTGCATTTTACATAACTAATATGGTTTCAAGCAGACCACATGCAGTAGTCGAAGCTCTACTAAATGCCGAAATATAAACGAGCTCTTTCAAGATACAGAGAAAAAAACTTTACGAACTGTTAATGTCATAGTGCATATGGGAAGTATCTTCAATAGAGTTGTATCATAAAACTGTGCCAAGAAGACCGAAGTAGTTCCTCCTAAAAAGCAGCCTCACCTAGATGCACGCAGTAGAAGCACTGAAATGACAACGTCTCATCTAATTCCTGTAACATTATCATAGCATCTATTCATAACGTGATAAATACACACACTCCCGTTTAAAATTTAGATACGGAAAACCAGACGGATTAAATGACAGCTCAATAAATGAAAGAGAAAAAAGTTCGAAGAAGTACAATATATTTTAAGAAAAAGTCCCCTAGTCACAGGTTCTGAACTGGAGCTCCAAGTTTAACATACTGGACTGCGCAGCAAAACTGACATGCATGTGTGTCATATCTCCCACTGCCAACACAGGAAATCCACACGCAAATTTGTTTTGAATTTTCCAAATCTGATCTGGAAAATTCAGTCTTCTTTAGAGACATACTTTGTGAAAAAGTTCTTAAGATCCCAATACACAAATAAAAATGTGAAGACTGGTAAACATCACAGAATGACAGTTTGAGCCTACTTTGGGGAAAAAAAAAAAAAGCATTGAAAGGGATTTAGGTTTTTTTGGGGGGGCTTTACGGTTGTTCTGTTTGTTATTTTAAACACTCTCAAATAAACACGGAGTTGCTGTTTTCTTAGTGCGAACATCTGTAATGTTCAGTACCATGTAACTATATAAACAACTTTGAGAAATAATTCTAGGTGATTAGGATGAATGTATACAGTGTGTACTTTTAAAATAAAGTGTATATTTTAATATTCTTGCCAAATACTACATACGGGTATGCATGGTATCCATTTCTTTCAGAAATTAATACACTCATTTTGAATTACTGCTAGAGACTAATCCCAAGATTTTTTTGAGAGAAATCTTATCACGAGACTTGTCTCAATTTGACCTGATTGATTTCTCTGTAGCTACGTTAAAGCTCAAGTTTGGTGCAAGCAGTTGTTTTACCACTTTGAAATGCTTGGAGTCCAATACGACTTACTGAAGAAACAGAAGTAAGATAAAGCTAAGGTCATGCAAACGTTGTGTGCAGAATATGTCTCTATGTAACAGTGGACAGATTGTTAGTTTCTGTACTCCAAGAGATAAACACTTTCCCTCCTCCCCAAATAAAATATAACTAGTAACGTATCTGTTGAAGCGTGTGTTAAAGCAATCACCTAAAATAAAATACTTCAGCTGCTACAGAAACTTAGTGTAATCTTATGTCACCTCAAGATAAATACGTTTATTGTTTTTTCATATAAAATATTTACCTATTTTTGTCTAAAATTCAGAGCAGAATAATATTACACAGGTAGCTCAAGATGTTAAAAAATAATACTCCTATATTACCCAAGTTACGGGATACGACATTTAATTTGGTAGAAGATATTTTCAAAGGTAAAAAGGTCAGTCAACAGACGTGAGTCAGAATCACGCCTTACAGCTTTGAAAACTCCTCCCCAAACACCACACACACTGTACAAAGGTGACAGTTTGTTGGGCATACATCCAAAAAAATAAATACTGCAACGATACATTTCCAATGACTGTAATGTTAACATTAAGAAAAACGCTGTATGTGTGGTTAATGTCTGTTTGTGAAGAAGTTTTAATCACTACGCAGCAATACCAAAATAAAACCCCACGAAACCCAAACTCCAGTTATCAATACTTAACGATAAACAGTTTCACTCGCATTCGTAAGGTGGTTTTCTTCAATCATGAAAAAAATGAATCAGATAATAGCTACTATTACCTAATTAAAAGACGTTTTTGTCCATCTCAGATAATTCAACAGATTGGCCATTCTGCTCACGCACCAATTACAGTATCAGCTGTCACCACATCTCTAAGTGCTGGTACTTGAAGTGTTCTACATTCTGGCTAAACTACGGGAAAAGAACGCTCAAATATCTTACTACAAAAACAAGCTAGCACAATTTGGGACTTCTCTGTTCAGTGCAGGTTAAAATATACTAAATCATTGAAATCATATATAAGAACTCCTCAGCTAATAAATAGGAATTTCTCAATAACACATACGAGTGTCAGGACACAGTTAAAGAACAATATGCTAATTTTTTAAATCTGAAAAGCATAAAGTGATCCATGAATGATAATCTCCATTTCTTGGAATGGATAATTATAATTTGAAAAAAAAAGTATTTTTTTTTGTTTCTAGCAGTTCTAGCTTTCAGCACAGGCGACTGATATGTTAGTCCATTTAACTCTACTACATTTTACAGGAGCTATTTTTAGCCATTGCAAAACTAATGGAAGAGCTGAGAGTCTACATTCCACTCTAATTAAGCCATCATCTTCAGCGGCCAAGTATTTTGTACATTATAAATGCAGCAATACATATCAGAGATAATACTAACATCTGTTTTATGAGGCAACAGGCCAAGTGGCTAAATACTAGATCTTGGTGAAAGAACCAGATTTTTTTTTTTTTGCTTTCTAGGACTGTGCAACAGTGCCTTCACCACAGCTTATGGGCTGCCCAGCTTGGCACCTCAATCTGTTACTACAGGAAAGGGATGTATGTTTGTATTTACACCAAAGAATTAGGTCTTTTTACTCTAGGATTGAGAACTCTTTCACAGCAGTTTTGGCTATTGTATCTGAAGTTACTGAAGTTCACACCCTATGCTCCCACCAAGTGGAAATGCTGCTCCTGTTTTCATCTGCAACATCAAAAGAAGGATGAAAAAGCCTCCTTAAATCCTATCCTGATTGTTACAGGTGGTCAGTAGAAAAGATCACTTCTCACTACTGGGGTTAAGTACTGCCACACCCAAAATTCTGCTTGCAGAGATGCAAGCAGCTCATTCCATGCCTTTCCAGTAAACGTTTAGGGATGATCACAGAGTTATTTATAGATGCATTACTTCACAGCCCCATTTGTCTGAGACTTCTACAGAGCATCACTGATGTATGCTGCGATACACTTAAATAGTGTTTTTGCAGCCCTTCCTTCTCTGACCCTTAAAATATGGTAGGAAATTTCTTCCTGGCTCTTAATGTCCATTTACTATTTAAGAATTTCCTAGGTATTACACAAGTCATGAAGAAACAGAAGCCCGTCTTAACCTACAACACAAGCAAAAAGAAAATTTCTCGACTTAATTGCTTCCTATGCAATAGCAACGAGAAAGAGGCAGGTGATTTCACTTACTAATTACCTGCACTACAAAAATTTAATACATTTAAATTTCAAAATGCCAATCTGCTTAAAGTTTCGGTTTTAAAAACTGTCTACCTTTTCTTAGGTTTTAGGAGCCCTGATCTCCCACTGACCTGCAAGTACAGTAATCCAAATCTACCTTCTTGTGACTCAAAACGAACCTCTGACATCACATGAATTTGACACTGAATGAATAAAAGTCTAGGATTTTAGCTGAAGTATTTCTTAATGCTTACTACTTTTTAAAGTTTTAATATTTACGTTCAGTCTCAGTAACACCTCCCAAGCAAGCTGTTTCCCATTTTGCAGATATAGTTGTGTAGGACTCTCTTCCATCTAGCTCTTGTTGCCAGCACAGTTTCAATATCAGCTAAACCGAAAACAGGAAGCATCAGTTTCCAAATAACCAACGCACCAAGGAGAGGTGTGACATAACAGAAATAAAGCAGCATAAACCAAAAGATTTTCAACACATCAAGCATAGATGTGCCTAGAAAAGTAAATCTTAAAGGAAATGCCATACACCCAAGTTTAAATAATAATTGCAAGAAGTTCTCGCCTTATAACCACATTAAATTAGAGGAATGATATATTGCTTTTTTATACTGCTGAGTATTCAGAAAGCTCACAATGAGGCACACTTGTTAGCGACTTCAATGCCCTTCCTTCTTCAGAGTGGGTAAGATAACACATGCATTCTACGTGTTTTCTAGCACCAGTCATGAGAATGGAATCTTGAATGTGGTATTTAACCTCTGTTTATTCTAAACTGATCCACTTTTAATATTAAAAGCCTCACCTTATTAAACAGGGCACACATACACAGTAGTTTTCACACACACAATTTCGTAAAACACTCAAGAAATATTTCTTGCTAATATTCCAGTGAAACTGATTTTGATATGCTCGTAACTTTCAAGGCATTCTTCTTCAAGGCTAAAAGTTTTCCACTTCACTCCAGTTCAGCAGCATTTTACTCAGCAGCCTGAGAAAGAAGTAATCAAAACTGTAGCATGAAAAATACGTTAAACAGAAGTAGAATATTTTGCTTTACTAATGACCAAGAGCTACAAAAAAAATACTCTAAGATATGACATTCAACAAAACCTTCCTGAAGAAGTCCTTTAAGCTAAAGAAAGAAATTACTGCAGTCAAAAGCTATTTATGGTTGAAGTTTAATCTGTTGCATTCCCAAGAGTATCTACTACGTATTCCTCTGTAATGAGCTATCTAATCTAAAGCGTGTCATCTTTAGGAGACAAAAAAATTATACAAACTAACTTTTGACTGAAAAATACCATCAGAAAGACTTTCGATTGATCAAAGAGACCAGCATATTCTGACAGAAACTTAAATTCTAGAAGGTCATGGCTGTATTTGTAAGGGGAGGAGGGGGAGGTGCTTTGTGTAGCGGGGGTGTGTGTGTTTGTGTGTGTTTTGAGGCACTCTCAAGCATTCTATTAAAGATGTCATCAGTAACAGGGAAAAAAAAAAAAAAAGCAGTCTGGATAATAAAAAAAAAGAAATCAAACTACACAAAAATAGAGTCAAGTCTCAATCTGTCTACACCATCTTCCAAAATAAGATACTATATTTAGCCCAGGCTAGCATCCTCTCAGCTGTACACTTCTCTGAGCATTGCTGGCTTCTTTTTCACAGCCTGCCCCACAGGTTTTACCTCACCAGGACACAGCGAACTGGCATTACTATGAACAGGCTGGGGTACAGCCAATGCTTCCGCCTAGACAACGCTTCTCCTCGTTTTCGGAAGATGCCAGAACCACAGCCAGCCCTTCCCTTCTCCTTTTGCTAACCCTGAGGAAGCAGCATCTTTGATCATCCTCAGTATATGCCACCAAAATGCTCACTGCTGCTGTAACTCGGTTTTGCAGGAATTCCCAATAGGTGTACTTGACTACATACTAAGCCTCAAATATATTCATTGCAATAAAGAAACACTTCTATATTTCAGGATAGTAGACAGCTTATTTTATAACAGTAGAAAAAAAGTCATAGAAGTAATTGGGAATATCCGACATTTTCAACATATATGGTTAGCAAAGTGCAAGATAAATATTAAAGAAATACGCAGAAAATATTACTAGATGGGAGTCAACATAGTTTAGAAATTGTATGTGAATAAATTCAGAATATGGATGCCTGTAGCTAAGTTTTAAACATCTGTTCACTTAAAGCACTGTATTAACCATAAATTCTCAGTAAATTAAGGGAATGCAACAGGTGGGAAGGCAGGTAGATGCTAAAAAAATTGTTACTTTTGAGTCCATAAAACAGTATTGTCTATTATACAAAGGGAAGAGTTACAAAAGTGGGAGACCACTTGTAGAACTTGCATCTCCCTTGCCTTTCTTTTATACCCAAGGTCATCTGGTTCAGTAATCAAACTGTAGTTAAAGAAAACCAGTGCCCACGTGCATGGCAGCTGCTGCCCTGACTGTGTCACTGAGTTACTCCCATCAAGAAGAAACACTTCAAAAAAGAACATTTAAATATTAGTGCTGGCTGCTAACCTGAAAAACAGAAGATGATACCAAATGTTACTCTATAGCAGACTAATGCTCTTTTTCCTCCTGCACTTAAAAAACATGATTTTTTTTAAACTCTGTTAGAATTGGTTTATGAAAGCTTAAGAATACATTTACTCGCACTCATGTAAGGAATCCTAAACCAGGTGAGCATCAATTTCTAAAGCTTTTCAATTAATATACCACAAATTGTTCCTGCATTTTGCAGTATGTTACAACAAAAGGCAGAACTCAAGAAAGAAGCTTGCCCCCCCCAAACAAAAACTACCTGCTGATGAATGCCATATACTTTGCTATAGATACTCGTTTTATTTGAAAAGTGTACACACAAAAAGAAAAAAAGTCAGATTTTGGTGAAGTGCCTTACGTGACCAGCAGGAGTAGGGAGATAATTGTCCGCCAGCACTGGTGAGGCCACACCTTGAGTGTTGTGTCCAATTTTGGGAACCTCAGTACAAGAGATATTGAGGTGCTGGAGTGAGTGCAGAGAAGGGCAACAAAGCTGGTGAAGGGCCTGGAGAATAAATCTTATGAAGGGCGACTGAAGGAGCTGGGGCTGTTCAGAAGAAGAGGAGGCTGAGGGAAGACCTCATCACTCTCTACAACTACCTGAACAAAGGACACTGTAGAGAGGTTGGTGCTGGTCTCTTCTCACAGGTAATTAGTGACAGAACAAGAGGGAATGGCTTCAAACTGCAACAGGGTAGGTTTAGACTGGACACTAGGAAAAATGTTTTCACAGAAAGAGTAGTCAGACATTGGCATAGGCTGCCCGGGGAGGTGGTTGAGTCACCATCCCTGGATGTGTTTAAAGGTTGTTTAGATGTGCTGTTGGGGATACTGTTTTGGGGTGAGCTTTGTAGAGTAGGGTTAATGGTTGGACTCGATGATCCCAGTAGTCTTTCCAACCTGAATGATTCTACAATTCTATGTGATGGGGAATCATATTTGAAGCAATAAAGATGTATAGTTGAAACTGATTACATTTTCCTCTCAACAGACAAACACTCGGTTTGACTCAGAGTAACTGGTACGAATAAAGTAGAGAACAAGAAACAAAAAATCTCTCTGAAATAAATTATTTTGTTCTAACGTTAAAGTACTATCTGTTTTAAACTGCAAAATGTCGTGTTTCCACCTCTTTGGGAGAGGAGCAGCTGAAGACACAAATCCTAGAAACTTGTAGAAAAATCATTAAATAATAGGTTAAGTTTCAAAAACATAATTTAAATAACCTTCTTGAGGATCTCTAATTATAGATACTATAATCTGCAAATGATAAATTTTAATTTGCAGTCATTCTCAGCCTAAACCACCAGTTTCATATGAGCTTATAAATAAGCAACAAACAAACTCAAATATTGAAGAAAACATGCTTCCATTAAAGGAGATTGCCGAGTCCTAAATGGGCAGCAGTTCAAGAATGCTACACTAGTAGTCAGGCATGTACGATTTACAGTACTTTTACTTCTCTACTGCTGCTGCTAAGTTTAGAACACGTCCTAGAAAAAGCCCTTGCTGATTTTAAAATGTTCTGTAGATCCGTAGTACGCTTATTTTGCTACTTTTCAACACAAGTCTTTGAAACCCTGCCTTCAGCCTGACCTCAGTGTTCAATAACCTTTTGCTAGAATCTTTTCTCCTGTGTTCATCTCCTCATCCCACTACACCCATGTAGTTCCCCACGTGCTCTGGGCAGGTTGTCAGCAGCACAGGTCCTTACAACTTTGCAGGTTAATAATGTACTTTAGTCTTTTATTTTTAGGAGAAGGTGACATTTCTCTGTCATAATTTGTCTTATAATTTTAGCCTACATGAATTGAGAATTAGAGAAGAAACAATCTTGTCATATCATCTGCAGATCTGTCTATAAAGGGAACATCCTCTCAGAACAAATTCCACTTAATTGTTTCGCAAAGTCTCCTCATATAAATAAACAAAGTAGAAAAGCAGTGCACGGTTTTGCATATTATGCTTGTAAAGAGCAACAGGCCACACAGTTGATTTGCATTCCTCCTAAGCTCTCAACAATAGTTTTGAAGGCTTTTAGGCTTAAGCTACTTAGAAATCCAATTGATAAGATAACCTGTATCACAATGATGAAAGAGCAATTTCAATCTCGTATCTAACAACCTAAGTGATGTAAACAGTCTAAGCCCTAAGATCTATCATAAAAGGGTTACGTTCCTCTTCCTGCGGAAGAGAAACAAGGTAGGCAGCAGAGCAGAACTAAGCAAGTTTCTTCCCTTTATCTTAGGGCTGGCAAAGAGTTTCCTGCCCACACTACACAAATAAGCCAGTTGTTAGCAGAGAGCTTTAGAACATCTGGAATCACCAAAACCACTCTCTCCATTTACTCTAAAGATAATCCTTCATCCCAACAGCACGAACTAAAAAAAAAAAAAGGAAAAACAAACACCAAAAAAACCCCACCAAACCCAACTCCCAGATTTGATTCTAATGGCATAGGTGAGTTATGAAAATAACACACCCAGACTGTAATACTTCACACTTCATTATCTCTATGGACAGTAATTTTAATGTATTATTTACATTCCAAAATTCAATCCAATCTGTTTCAATTGTATACTCAGTTTTTCTTTCACTTAAGTTAGAAAAATAACAAAAAGACTACAGATTTCACAAAAATACTCCTTGCCTTGAATGCATAAAGGGTTTAGCAGCGACTGCCAAAAGCTAGCAAATAAAGTTGTGGTCCCATGCCCACACTCACCTAGCATACTACTACAAAACCTTAACACCATTCTCAACCTTCAATATCAAACTAAATGGAACTCTATCTTCCTTCCATGTGTGATGTCCAAAAGTAATTCTATTTTCAATGGGGTTTTTTTTGTTTTTTTTTTTCCCAGGCAAACAGATTTTTGCTGCCACGTGCAGCGTATTGTAAGACCTTCCACTTGAAGAATGTGAAGCTAGAAATGAATTGCCATAGACAGTGCATGGACTGTTCACTATCTGTATATTCATTTGCAGCAGAAGTGGACTGTTTTCACAGTCCTTAGCTCAAAGCAACACACGAGAGTAAATCTCAGCTTGTAAAGTAATAAGTATTTCGTATTTCGCTGTATAAATCAGCAATACAGGAAAAAAGAAGCAGCACCCTAAAGAACCAGCAGTCCTGTCCTCCTCTAACAGTTTGTTCCTGCCCCAGACCATTTGCTGACATACGCCAGTACAAACCTTTATATGGCCACACTGTGAACTGGATTGTGAAACTGATATGGCTGAAAATTAATTTAGGGGAGGGGAAAAAAAATAAATCACCAAAACAAAACTAACAACAAAATCTGTTCACCACGTAACTGTCTGTGCAAATGTAAAGCAACACAACACGGCACACACTCATTATCAGCAGCAATACCAGCTGACAAAGTCTGACACCTTCTCTGAACAACAGCCTCCAGTCTGTACGGGCAAAGCTTCCAGTTCCAGCACAGGGTGTGTGGTCAATGAACCAACTACAGCTTTTCCATCCTAAATTTATGCCACAGATCTGCAGCATCTTAGTGATCTGCAACAAAAAAACCCTTAACCCTCAACATACCTTTTGGCAATTTGCAAAAACACATATATTAAAGTTCCTAAGCAAACTACAGGGACAGTGATATATCAAACAATACTGTCAATATTATTTCCTGTACAATTAACCAGTTTGTGTTTGTGACTTTAAAAAAGGGTCTTTTTTCAGCATCTTTTAATCATCAACTCTCACTTTCTCCTCAAAAGTTACATAAAGTTTATAGGTGAAAAAATATTATGTAAATACATATAGAAAGAAAAATAATTTTAGAACAGCTATGCACAGCAATTATTTGAAAGTACGATTTCTAAATCAGGTACTTACTATTAGCTCTTACCCCTTCTAACAACCTATTTGTTTCAATAGTCTAAAAAATGTGAGTACACAGAATGATGTTACACGTGTACTTACGAAGATCATATAGAGGTGTTTTATTTTGAAATTTCATAAAGAAATTGTACACGATAGTGATCTTTAAGTGCTTCGAGTATTAACTTTTGTGAGCTAACAAAAAAGGTCTATCAGCCCTCATAGTCCAAGGGTTGAGCAATATTCTCCGGATTTAAGGCCCTGCGCTAATTCAGAAAACTGCTACTCTTGCAGTCACCCACACGAGAAGTTCTGCTTTCGGACCTGACCTGCTTGCAAGTGTTTCTATCACACTGACAGAGGGAGCCTCACATGATTGCTGCGACTTATCTCAGAACGTCGATACAATCTATTAGCACCTTGGCATTACAGACTTAATTATGCCTTCTCCTGGCTATAATCTGCCGCCTATTGTATTTTGTGACACTCTAATAACAATTGTGGAGAGTTAGTAGAAAGCTGCCCGCCTGGTTCTTCTCAATAGCAATAGGCCCGTTTCTGCTACTTTCATTTTCAGGTTAACATGTTCTTGTGTTTTATGGAAACTTAAAACCTACGAGCCCAGCTACCATGTCACTGGATAGTAAATGTTTGAAAAAAATCTCAACAGAAAAAACAGTTTGTTTCAGCACCAGACTACCACACATAACACGACAGATTGAATCAAATGCCTTTAATACCTGTTTCATAACTCTGATATGTACTTATTTAGAAAACAAACCAAAAATTCTCTGTCATTTAAACCCCAATATATTGCCAGTGAAGAAAATAAGGCTTAAAGAAATCCACTGGAATTGAAGCCAGAAAAAGCTAATGTAGTCATGTCCACATTAAGCTTTTTACCGACATAGCCCAGTTTTCCCAATTTGCGTAACAGGACAGAGCAAAGCCCTGCCTCAGTCCTGCAAGATGTCAACCTTCCTTTATGGCATGAAAAAAAAATAACAGGAAAAACCTGCATATATTAATCGTTCATAGCCCAGCCCTTCCCAGTCCAACATTTCTCATTTGATACTTGATAGCTATCTATATAACTACAGTAAAATACCAAAGATCTTTAAAAGCACAGATGCAGTTGTCCTAGCAAAATACACTTATGCCAAAATTCCTGTTTTTTCTCCCTAGGTGCCCCACAGAAATGACAAATCACGCGGATGAGAGCACAGTTTTGCCATCGCGGTGCATCCCCCCTAGAAGTGCTCTGCACGCCACTGCAGCAGCAAACAGGAACCGCAGCCAAAGCGGGCACAATGTCGATAAACGGCACAGGAAACTGCATCTATGCCTAATATCAAGAAAAACAGAAGGTGTGGCCTACTCCTAAAAAACCGATCAGATCACCACTACCCACAGGTGGTGGTCTCACCCGAGCCATAGCAACTGAACGCGTGGACTCTCTCAACTCGCCCTATTTGTGAAGTCAAATGCATTAGCCCGAACAGCTTGATTTCAGCCTCTTCTATTACCCAGCGTACAACCGCAGCAGAACTCCCAGCAGAGCTGGACAACCACTGATAGGACAAGGGGTAATGGGCTGAAACTGGAACAGAAGAGGTTCCGCTTAAACTCGAGAAGAAACTTCTTCTCAGTGAGGGTGACGGAGCCCTGGCACAGGCTGCCCAGAGAGGTTGTGGAGTCTCCTTCTCTGGAGACATTCAAGACCCGCCTGGACACGTTCCTGTGTAGCATTATCGAGGCGTTCCTGCTCTGGCAGGGGGATTGGACTTGATGGTCTTTCGAGGTCCCTTCCAGTCCCCGACATTCTGTGATTCTGTGATTTAGCTGAACACAAGCCTGGAAGTGCGCGCTCCTATCCTGTTCATATCAGTCTCTGCTCGCTCACCACAGAACTTGGCCTTATCCTCCTCAACCAGCTCTCAGAAGTTGCACGGGCAAAGCTGGCAGATGCCAGCACTAGTTTGACACACAGTCACAGAACTTGGGAAGAAAACTTGGGAAGAAAACCCTCAGAGCAGAACTTTGTTGCACAGGATGCGTGCCCAGGCTGCCACGCCAGTGCTTCAATTCACCAGTGAGATGTCAAACAGCAAGTAATCAGTAACTGGAAAACGGCAGCAACAAACATGGTGCAGGCTCGTGTCAGTATGACATAATTATATTGCTGCAGTTCAAATAAATAAACTAACTAGATATAATGTTACTCTAAGGACAGGTTCAAAGCATTTTCTTAACTAATGGCATTACTAGTTTCTGTTGCAACGTATTACTGCAGAATAATCTCAAAGTAACAGAAGTCATCAATCCGATCCTACAACATAAATCTAATCTATTTAAATATAAAACATCTCCTCACCCCCAAATACTAGCCAAAAAAAGCTATTTCACTTGTGCCAGAAATTGTAGACCAAGCATTAACAACTAAAGTTTCAAAACACCATAGAAATGCCTTGCCCATGCTACAGAGCAGTTTCTCACGAGAGATGCACAGACCATTCCTAAATCCATTCACTTACTGCATCCAGGTAGAGAAAACAAAAAGAAACGGCCTGCAGTCAACAACTTGTACCAGTTGTACAAGTGTTTTCTAGAAAAAGGAAAAAACAAAATGCAGACCAAGACCTCCCTGTTGCACAGAACACACCAAAAGCCTTTGTTAGCCTGGATCTAAGTAGAGGCCATGTAATGTCTTAGTCTCTAATTCAGCAAAGCACTGAGACACTGACAAAGAGATTCTTAATCCCATCATTAAGCCCTTAAACCACCGTTTCCCCAATGTAAAGGACATGTTTATCTAGTTATTCTACTACAGATTTTAGGTTACATTGTAATGAATGACCATCCACCATGTATAAAACTGTTCCAGCAGAGCTATTACACATGCTGTAACTAAATATACTTTTCTACTAGCCACCACTAATAATTTATCTTGAGTTAAAATAACAGATATGGATCTCAGAAGGACATCTGCTCTGACAAAATTCAGTCAAATGTACACAAGTCTACATCATATACACTTGTTCCTATGTTACAGGCAGACTGACAGAATTCAGAAGATGGAAAAAAACAAAACAAAACAAAACCCAACCCCCCACCCACGTACCTACCTAAAGGTATTTTAAGGACTGTTTACGTTCCACTGAGAACAGGATGTATATTTTACTAATACAAGTTTTGAACAGAGTACTGTTTAAAGAGTAATATATACCTACAAGTGGAAAAAAACCTGAAGTGCTTCCCTAAATCCACTAGCTCTGGAAGCGTTTGTAGGGACCTGAGAAGTCACAAGCAGCTGTACACCCCTTTTCATGTCTAAACTACAGTAGACTAGTTCAGGATATTAACTTGAATGTGACATTTTCTTGTTATTAAAAAAACCATGAGTAATTCAAAACCACTTGAGGCTAATCTGTCCTAACTGAACAGTATTTGAAGGCAGTCTTACTGCTCAGTGTTCAGCCTGATTACAATGTCTGTTCAAAACAGCCTAATTGGGTTACTTGTACCTTTTTAAGGTGTCCTTAGGCACTTGACCACAGCTAATAATAAATATCCAATACTTTTTATCTCTAAAAATGCAAGCATCATTACCTCTATTCCAAAGATGAGGAAACTGAGACATGAGTAAGCTAAGTCCTCTGCCTAATGTCACCTAGGTGAGAGCAGAGCAGCCGAGAATTAAATGTAGGTCTACAGAGTTCCCAGCTTGTAGTTCAACCCAGAGAAGTACAAGTGCCCAATTTTATGCACATTTACACACAAAACATAGCGGTGTAATCCAAAACTCAACTGTCTGATTTACAACATGCAGACTAACAAAACACCAAGTACTTTTCAACCGCACTCATTTCATGAATATTCTTGTTCCAGATATGAAACGGAAAAATAAAACAAACTAAAAACTGTACCGGATGTGCCATCGTGTAAGTGTAATTTACATACACTTCAGTTGCGGTACTGTTCATCGCTACTGTAAAAAAACACAAAAAGGTACCAATGGTCTTTATACACAGTTCTGTCATTAAATTTATGTTTCAAGATCCCCAAGTATAGCATCTAAGGAAACTAGACGACTACGACTTCCATTAAAATAAAACATCCATTTAAAAATCCCTTTATTCTGACCATACAGAAATACAAACGTTTTGCCCAATGTTTTGTAATTTTAGAAATACATATTATGGTAGTTTGAAAAACTCATTCCAAGTAGAGCCTTTAACACCTCCATTTGCAGCAAATGAGGGTCCATTACAGGTTTTTCTACTTTAGGGCACAGATCAAGTTCTCTGTCTTGACCAAACGATTTCATGTAAGCAAATAAAACCAAGTAATAGACTGTTTGCTTTTTTTTTCCCCCCTGGCATTAAAGAGGTATTGCTTAGGAAGTAAAATCTTGAGTGAACCAAAAATTTCCTTGAAATAAATTCTGTAACATTAACAAGAGAAGTCTAAAGTTTAAAATATTTACATTATTCTTCGCAAAAGAAGTGGTAGAGAACACCTAGAAGGATAAAAGTGCAATCACTTTGCATATACAATATATTCATTTAAATATTCTAAGCAATGATTTCTGTTTACTCCAGATGCATCAACTTACTGTGTTGATATCTATCATCACTTGCCAAGAAAGCACACATCTTTGGAAATACATACTACCTCACAGGAGCTTTTCCAGTTTTTTTAAAAAAAAAAATATTAAAAATTTTATTCCATAGATGACTCACATAACAGCCTACAGCATCATTAAAGAGATTTCATGAAGAACAGAGTTGCCACTTCCACCAGGAAGCAAGGAGTTAAAGGCTGTACAATTAACCTGGAAGCAAGCACTGGAGAGGCCAGTTTACCTGCTGGACAAAGTTCTACAAAGATGCAAATCCAGAGGACAGCAGAATTCTGGAATACTAGTTCTTACACAAGCTCCTTCCTCCTCCTACAAAAGAGCCTGCACTGGAGATAAAGTGGGGTAAAAAGGTAAGCTGTAATTTTGTACTTTTCAGGTAATTTTGCTGAAGTTAGTTACTAAACAGAACAAACTAAAAAGAGGACTTGTTTACTGCCAAGTTTATTTTGTACTATGCATTTGCTAACTACTGAGAAAGACTTGTTGCATTTTTCACCTTGAACAAACTTACATGAAAACTTCCTTAGAAGCAAGATAAACTTTCCACATCCTATTAACTGTCTGTGAAATGTTTAAAGCAAGGTATAGAAGAAGGGAGAAAAGATTTTGTAGAAAAAGCAGGCCAGAAATGTCTAGTGGATATTTGCTAGCAGAGGTTTTTAATAAACCACTCTATTAGACACAGAATCACTTGTAAAAAAATACAAAGCTGTCACTGTGAGAAGTGTGATCTAAGGTCTATTTAAGGCCTGTTTAATTAAACACAGTACACTTTGAAACAAGTACATATACCACATGTACATTTTACCACCTGCTCAGTTATTTTGCCCTTTTGTTTTTCTTATTTTCTCAGAACCCACTTCACATCCTGTTAGCAGTTGTGAAAGTTTGACGATCATTTTATCAGGAGAGTTCAATTGATTTGTGACTGCTGATCCACTTCTATTAACTTCATCCAAACCTGGAGTACATCAGGATATCATAACCAAGTGCACGCAGAACATATGGTATCAACAAGCAATGTGTTATATTGATCTGAGAATCACCGACTGAGCATCATTGACTCCACATCACAATCAAGCTTGGGATTAACACTGGGTTTAGCTTGTTTTCAGTAGATTTTCACAAATATTAGCAAAACACCTAAACCACACATCGTTCATGATCTAGATCAACCCAATTACACGACACTTTCAGCTTTTACTGCAGCCATGCATTCTACAACTTCCTCATCTTTCTGCGCAACACTGCAATACGTAAGTAAAAGCCCATTTTACATGTAAGCACTTTCTAAGTTAGAGTTCTTTAGATTGAGGAAGTTTCCTCCTGAAGAAACACGAGTGAAATGGCGTATCTCGCATCTCACTGTAGTTCCCTTTACTTTGGGAACATGCCACTAATCTACTTTTTACGTACAGGTGTAAGAAAAGTAATTTATTTTGAAGAATTCCCAAGAAAAATGATACTGATGCCTTCTCATTCAGCTGCTAATATATGCCACTGAAAACAAAACACAATCTTTACAGTGGTTCTTCCTGACATGAAAGTTCCTCTTAAAAATACCTAAAAGTCAGCAGTTTACAAAGCTTAAACCCGACTGTGATTTCCACATTAACTTCATAACCTTTCTGTCTTGCCCAAGGAACTGTATTTCTAGATATAGATGTTACCACATATACCGAAAGAGACAGTGCAATCAAAGGATCTAGTCCATCCAGGTTTGTTTTTTGTTGGTTGGTTGTTTCTTTCTTTTTTTTTTCCTTTTTATTTTTTTAATTAGTATCATTGTCAGTCTCACCTTCCAAGAAAAAATAATAAAAAAAAAAAATCCCAAGAACCCAACACTCTCCACCTCAGCAATAAAAGTGCCCCCAAACAAAAAATCCCACTCGCTTTTGTTTAATCTGAACCCTACTCTAAGCACTTCTACAGAAATTTTGCTTCCATTTAGCTTACCTGTAACACTACCATAGTTATTTATTCACACGGCTCACCACTTCAAACAGGTTTACCAGCTTATATATCATCGTATCAAGTTGGTATTAACATAGCGATTCTTTCTAGACACTTATGAGCCACTGATTAAAGTTCAGCATTTCAGATGGATTCTTAGCCTTCAGCCATCTCATGTGCTACAGTATTAAGTAGACTGCTATATCTCTGTTGTGCTTCCTTTTCCTTTGTTACTCAAGCAAGCACATAGGTAACATTTAAAATTACAGGAGAATTTAGCAGCATTTAGGAAATAAAATTTATCCTTTTTAAAGCATGCCTTTTAAATTTCTATTTGAGCACTAAATTCAATGCTTTCCATTTATGGACTTCTTACTTTGGCTAATTGTTCAACTAATAAATTCTGAGACACATTCTTTGCCTAGTTAACCATAACAACTTACATAGATTTAGCTGTATATGTTCAAAAAAAGAAAAAAAATCAAGGGGGGAAAAAAAAAAAAAAGAAGGAAGCTTTCTTCTGGACAAGGAAGCGGAAGAGCTAGCAGGTTGAGCTGACATTTAAAGATAACAGCACAAAAGTGAAGCTCCCGAACTGCATCTACCCTGCAGCTGACAACCAGAAAAGTAACAGTTGCACAGGCGACCGAATCTGGCCGAACCACACGATGGAAACAAGGAACCCTCGAGATTTCAGGAGCTTTCACAGTGCTGGGGGGTTGTTCGCGGGTTTTTTTTGTAGTGACAAGAACCCCCGCCGTGTGACAAGCAGCGCTGGGCAGACCATTTTCTCCCCTTCAGAGGCTCCGAGTTCGAGGCCTACATAAAGGAAGCTGCTCCGAGTCCTACGCGGTGCAGCGTACGGGGGAAAGGCTCCTGGCTCGACCCCGACGCAGGCGGCGGGGTGGCTACCGAGAGCCCCTCCGGCCAGGCCCTGACGAGCGCCCTGCCCCGGGGCGGCGGCGACGAGGAGAGCTACCGGCCACCGCAGCGGCCCCGCCGCGCCGGCGGGAGCGGGCAGCCCCAGGCTGGCGGAGGGCTCTGCCCCGCCGGCGGGGCCGGGGCGGGGGGCGCGGCCCGGGGCAGGCCCCGCCGGAGGGACGCGGCCGCTGGGCGCGGGGAAGGAGGGAACCGAGAGCAGACAAAAGCGGGTCGCGGCCGGCAGCGGGGTGGGGCCGTGACCGGGCGGCGGCGCCTCCGCTCCCGGGGGAGAGCAGCGGGAAGAGGCCCGGGGTGGGCACGGGCTTCCGCCGCCTCCCCGGCCCGGCCGCGGGGAGGGGTGGGTGGGGCGCGGTGGGCGCCCCGCGCCGAGCGGCGGGCAGGGGGCGGCGGGGCGCGGCGCGGCGGCGGCTCCATCCTCCCCGGGAGGGAGGGGAGCAGAGCGGGGCCGGGGCCGCGGCCGGAGGGACGCCGCCGCTTACCGGGATCTCGGCGAAGAGGATCTCCCTCTCGGCCGCGTTGGACGCCATTGCGCTGGGGTTTGAAGTCCGCACCTGGACGCTGCTGCTGCTGCCGCCGCCGCCGGCGGGGAGGGGAGCGAGGGAGGCGGGTCCGGGGCCGGGACTAAGGGCGCATCGGGGGCGGGGGGAGCGCTCCGCGCTCAGGCGGGCAAGGGTACGCGGGAGGGGGACGCCGCCGTCCCCCCTCCTCTCATGGGGGTCGCGCTGGGGCGCGGTGCGGTGCGCTGCCCGCCGGGCCGGGCCGCGGTGCGCTCCCCCGCCCAGGCGCGGCGCTCGGCCCTGGCAGCGCTCGGCCGCCGCGGCTGCTGCTCCTGCGGCGGCCGCGGATGTCGCACCATTTGGCTGTCACCCTGTCGCAAAAGCGTCGCTGCTTTGCGGCTCCCCCGGAGCACGTGACCGTGCGTGCGCGTGTCGGGAGGCAGCGCGGGCTACCCGGAGGCGCCCGGCAGCCCGTCCCCGCCCCCCCGCGGGCACAGCGGCGCGAGGCGAGGGGCGCGGGCTGGGCGCGAGGGCGCGCGCGGCCCGGCCCCTCAGCCCCGCCGGCCCCTCAGCCCCGCCGGCCCCTCAGCCCCGCCGGCCCCTCAGCCCCGCCGGCCCCTCAGCCCCGCCGGCCCCTCAGCCCCGCCGGCCCCTCAGCCCCGCGCCCGCCCGCCCGCCCGCGTCGCCGCGATGCCTTGGCGGCGCTTCCCCGCTCTGTAAAAGCTCCAGCGCCGGGGGTCCTGGCGTTTCCTCCCGTGGTGGCTGGGGAGGGGGCGGGGGGGGGGGGGGCGTTTGGCCCATCACTGGTGTTGGGGTTGCTGGGGCTCGGCTCCACCAGGCCTAGGAGACGGGGAAAAGCCCCCGGCCGGTGCTTTTAAGCCCGAGCAGCCTAGCTCAGGAAGGAGAGGTCGTGCTTGTCTCAAGCGCCCGGAGAGAGGGCAGCCACCTGCCGCCCCGGGGGACCTGGAGCGGTGGTTCAGGAGGCTGTGGTGAGTGGGGGCTGTTAATGCCGTTCTCGTTAGCTTAAAGGGCTGAACATATGGACTTGGGGTGCTCGGTGAGTTTTTGGGAGGGGGCGGCACGGTTCAGGTAGTTTGCAGAGTAATGAGCTGCTCAGAGCATCAAAATTAGTTCGAGTGTCTGGGAGGAAATGGTTTCTCTTCCCCCTTGGCAGCGTGTGACACTAGCATTTATTCTCCATTTCATAGAATCATCAGGGTTGGAAGGGACCTTAAAGATCATCTAGTTCCAACCCCCCCGCCATGGGCAGGGACATCCCCCACTAGACCAGGTTGCCCAGAGCCCCATCCAGCCTGGCCTTAAAAACTTCCAGGGATGGGCCCTGCACCCCCTCTCTAGGCAACCTGTTCCAGTGTCTCACCACCCTCATGAGGAAGAACTTCCTCCTAACGTCCAACCTGAACCGATCCATCTCTAGCTGTAATCTGTGTTCCTGCCTTTTTTTGTTTGTTTTGTTTTTCTGGGTTTTTTTTTTTTTCCCACCAGTTCATAAACATGTACTTTCTGTTGGCTGGTCTGTACACACATGAGTTCTCATTCCACCTTAACGTGGGATGTTATATTAGGCTAATTGAACTCATGCAAAATGGTGTGTGGAAGTGATTAAAACTGCTCTTTATCTGTGCAGTTGATGTCAAACTCATATAAGCTGAAGCGCTTTTCACAGATTTATCTCCATGCAAGCATCAGCATTTGTTCTGTTTGTGCTCCTGCACCTCTGTATGGCTACAGGCCAATAATAGTCTGTTTGCTCTAGAACTTCAAGTTAAATTTTGGACGGTTGGCTTTTTTTTTTTTTTTTTTTCCTTTTAGGAGAAAGGAAATGGGAGAAGTAAACCTTAAATTAGCACTCCTATTCCTAGCAAATTTGAAACATTTTAAGTGTTCTTATACTTCCACTGTTGAGCACCAAACAACTCAGACAATCTGAAGTACTGTCATACAGTACAAAATAAGTTTATGAACATATGCACACAGTTAATATCACATAACAGAAATATCAAGATAGTTATACAGTAACAGCACACTGTGTTAATATAGTTTATAATCTTTATGTACACAAATCTATGTATAGAAATAGTCCATTTGAAGCCAGTGACTGTGTGACCAGTTACAGGCTGAGAGGAAAGGGGGAAAGTAGAGAGGAGGAGAACTTTACCTGCAGGTTGTCTAATAGACACTGTTTTAAAAAGAATGTCAAATGTTCATTAATCTGGGCTTAACAGTCTTAATGTAAAATTTTAATTACTATTCACTGCTGCATTGGTACAGGACAACAACTAGTGAGGAAAATATGCCTTAGAGGCTAAATTGTAAAGTGTGTTAAATTTTATCGGGAATTGGCTTAGCACTTTGAACCGTACACCTTCTGTGGTGAATGTAAATTCCTCAAATGCATGTTGGGTTCTTGAGCGATTTTTTTACCTCTTGTGCAATTGTAAACTACCTGAATGCTAACTTGGGAGGTCTCATAAGCTACTTTTCTGACTCATCAGGTAAACACCTTTATGTGATCAAGAGCCATAGCGTACGTAACTCATACCTGAGACAGTTATAAAGGAGAATTTCAGAAATCGTTTATATGACTCAATTGTGAAAAAGACTGCGTGTGGGAATCCTAGTTATTTTTCACCAGACTCCCTAGCTCAGTTTTTCCCAGAGCCAAAGTTTCACATTATCCAGTAAAATTTGTGCTAGCACAGCTTTGCAGTCAGGTGTATGAAGCAGTCTCAGTTTAGCATCCTTTTGACATAAAAGGCATGAATTGGCTTTGATTGTGGAACATGGTGCAGTTCTGGGCATGTTGCAGAAAAAGGGTGGGAGAGCCAGCAAAAAAAAAGACATTTATGCAATATTTTAAAATTTTGAGTATGATAGAGTGATGCCAAACTGTATTTAAAATTCATTTTAACTGATTTTGAAAACAGATGTTTAAGGATCTATAGAAGTAATCAGAAACAACTGGATTTCTGTTACTTGGTGACTTCATATACTTGTAAGCCTGTATGAGGTCCGTTGCTGCAGCACATCTGCTCGCCTGCTCCCAATGCAGAGGAGGAGTCGGTGTGCTAGCATGTGTATTTTACAAGATGTCATCAGAGAGAAACATGGATTGTACCTCCCACCCCAAATTCCTAGATATATGAGTGGGTATCAACAAAGTTAGTGAAGCTTTGAGATTCTAAATCATGCAGCTGACTTCGGCTCATGCTTAACCTAGCCTGCCTATTGAGTGTAGCCTAAACCATATTGTTATCCCTGTCAAGACAGGGTCTATAATCTTTTTCATATTCCAAATGTTATTTACACAACTTGGAAGGGCAAACCCCTCGATTCTTTAGTAGAATTGTACTGGAACAGGAATCAACAGGAGAGACTGGCTTGAAAAAAACACATTAGCTTAGCTACATCTCTGATACTTAATCATTCTTCCTTCAGAGTCTGGAAAACACAAGGCAGTGCTGGACAACTGTAGCCCTACGTTTAAGTACTGTGACAGTGAATTACTGAACAAGAGAGAACATTCCAAGTAAGTCTTAAAGCAGAAGGCAGTTAAGCATGTAAGTTCAAAAATTTAGCATTATATGGAACCTTGAGTTCAGCCAGTGTCTTAAAATATCTGAATGCTGTTTCTTTGGTCATTATTCTGTTGGCTCAGTCTCTACACTCAATTAACATACTAGAAAGGCAAACTGAATGAAGAGAATGTCAGTACCACTGTCTAATGCCTTTAATTATTTTGTTTCTTCAGGATGTGTTATTAAAGTCTTTGTCCCAAAGACCTGGAAAAGTAAATAGCTAAGACTTCCAGGATTCTAGGTGGTGCAAAGCATGCCTTGTGAGCCCTTGAACATATTACAGCACTCTTTAGAAAAATATTCAGGATATTAAGCAAAATCTGGGATATTTTTTAGAATATGTCTAACTAGTCCTATATATCATCTAAGGAAGAGCTTGCCTTCACTTGGTGATGCATGTAAAAATCAGGATTGAGGACATGTGAAGAACACCAGATAGGTATTAATTATTATATTATTGTACTTATTAGCAGCAAGACTCTACCAGGAAAAAGTAAGTTTTTAATTAAGTGCCTGGTTAATCTTCCTTGTTTAAATAAGCAATGTAGTGTGGAGGGGCAACAGTGTTGAGACATGTTTGAGTATGGTTCTAAGGAAGAAATTAGATACTGTTTACATGCACTGTGTTAGTAGGTAAGTGATGGCAAAGCAATACTACGCCAGCCAACTGCATTTTTAGGCTCTAGGAATTAAGAGACCTTTTTGATGGGGTAAAGAGTATTTCATTATGCAAGTTATATTGATATCTACCTGTTAAAGGAAATGACTAGCTCTCTCAAAGTGGAAGTGCTAAAATTCACAGTTCAGGTTTACTTTAGGATAGTATTTTCTTTAAGTTCTTTTGCTTAGGAGTAAAGACAAGTATGTAAAAGAAATGTAATCCCAACATCAGTTTTAAAAAACAAAAAACGACACAACAGATTTCTGATGATGTAACCATTTGTTCTCTGTGGCTTCTAGGCATAGCAGGGTTACTCTTGTATTCCTATAATTGTCCTCCTGGGTTGGAAACCTTGAAATCCTTCGAGGCACTGGGAAAAGCTTCGAGGCACTAGAAAACAGATAGGCAAACGTGTATGTCTTGCTTACTTCAGCTTGGAGTTGTTAAAACCCATCATATTAAGGAAGAATAGTGCTTTTCATCTTCTTGTTTTGCTTCTCAAATCATTGTGGCAATAGGAGAAAGCTTTGTTTTGAAGAACTTCCAATAATAAGGCTTGACATAGATATAGAAAGAAAAGTGTCTAGATCAGATTAAACTTTGAGATAAAAAGGAAATTAATATAATATTTCTTAGAACAGCAACTTGCTGGTGTGAAAGAAAATGCCAAATAGGAGAAAGAAAAAAATCAAAGATGTGGATAATTTTATTGTGTTTAGTTTGAAAATGTTGTTTCCTTTCTTGAAACTTACTTCTTCCACAGTATTTCTGAGAATTTAATTGTCTACCTTTTGCTCAGGTTTTGTAAAGGGAACTCCATATAAGAAAAGCCTCCTCAGGGAGAGCATGAGAGTTCTCTGAGGCTCTTACTGTCCACTGACAGTGGACAAGATGATGAGTTGTCACAAACAGAAAATTAAAATGACTGTGGAAGTTTTTTTTGCTCTTGTGGTGCTTGCAATTTTTTCATATTCTTGAACTATTCCTTCATTACTCTTTTAATTACACAGCTAATCTTACAACTTTCGAGTGGATTACTGTGATGTAATCGTAATGCTGGTAGAAACTGCTGTACACTTGCTGGTTAAAATTTGTCTTCTCTATAGTATTACCCAGGGCTAGGTTTAGGCATTTTATTACCCAACCAAGTAGGCAAATGCTGTGAGGCGTGTAATGCAACAAACGTTATCTTACTATCTGTTTTATTAATTCTGGATCCTGGGAAAACTTTCTGTCAGTGCAAAAAGAGGGCTTCAGGGGAAGGAGGTTCGTTCCTGTTATTGTCTCCTGTTCTTTTTCCTCCTCTTACGAGGGAAAATCTACCTTATGCCAGTTAATGTCAGTGGAATTCTGTGCCCTACCTGTGCAGAACAAGCTGCAAGACCAGAACTTATTTCTTTAAAGGAGATCAACTTGGATTATTTGAAGTAATAACAAAATGCTTTATGCATTTACATTAAGGCTATGATCCTACAAGTGGATCAACATGATGGATATTTACACCTATGCTAAGTCCCAGTGATTCTAATTAAACTTGATTATAGGATCAAGCTTAACATAGTGTTATTTCTGCAATGAGCTCTGCACAGATGGGCTCTTGGGCTTTCATTGAATCCGGTGAAGTGAATAGGACCTCATGCACCACTGGTAACATCAAGGCCTTATTTTTTAAAAATGTACGTAAGAAATCAGTAAAAGCAAGGTAACTATACCTTTGAATAGTTCCTACTCTCATTGCTTTATTTTTTTCAGTAGCAAACACACTAATTCAAGTGATGGCTGATCTAAAGTACACTACTTCATGATAAAAACAAGGCAAGGGACATTCAAGAGTGATTCAAAATACATTATTCTGTTATGAATAAGACTGACCTTCTGAAGAAATGTAGGTGGCTGTGACCTGCGGTTGCTATGAATAGACATTTGGAAATTTAGACTCTGGAGATAATTGAAGGATTTTCACATGCACCTTTAGGGTGTGCAACTTTACATGATTCTAGGAAAATCAAATTCCTACAAAAAGGCTTTGCAAATATAAAACAAACAAACAAAGAGCTTGAGAGTCACAACACAGCTTACGCGGTAGTCTGCGTTTGAAGGAAGTACATTGTAGAGGATGAGTCAGACGTGGGCATCCACAGAGAAATCTTTGCTAAGTGGGAGACCTATGCTTTAAAGGCTACTGCAGGGTTGTCTCTGTTGCATGTTTCTAAGCTGGGATTTGACCTGCCTTTGGAAAGACTTGCTGCCATCCAATACTAGACTGCAGATGCGCTAGCAGCTCCCTCCCCTCCAGGGTGTGCAAAAAGCAGAAGGGTGTGTTCCTTCTCTTCTGCATGGTGGTACTCACAGACTGGTCTCACCATGTGTTGTGGAAGTTGATACGTGTGACTTGTGAGCTTTTGGTTGTCCTCAACCTATTTTAATTTACTGTTTTAAAATCTACAGCAAAGACTGACAGAAACAGGAATTAAGTCCTTTGCCTGAGAACATGTGCAGCTGAAGTGCCATATCTGTTGATGTGTCCATACATCAGTGTTCTGTAGCTCTAATGTGTTTGTGGACATTATAAGCAACTGTACTAAATGATCCTGAAACAGACTTCATTAGACACTCAGTCTTAGATGGTAATGATTTTTGGTCATGATTAACATGATGGCTGTTTTTTCTCTCCATGTCTTTAGCTCCTCTCAGAGACAGTAGCTTGCATATGTAACTCTGTCAGGAATTGAAGTCCTAAGTAGTTATTAACTTGTACTTAGTATGCAATGTCTCTGAATTAAAAGGGCAGATCTGTCTTCATCTAATGAACACTTAAAACAGGAGAGTTACCAGGCAGGTTTATAGCTAGCTCTAATTGCATTCTCCTTGCTCTGCTGAGACTGACATCCTCAGGAGAGAAGAGACCTTAACAACTTCCAGAGAAAATGATGATTGCATCAAACAATATCAAGAGAAAGACACATTAAAAAGTGTTAGTGCTGATATCAAATATGTTACTTTTTCCCCTCCTCTCTTCAATCCCTGTATTTCCCCCCCTGCCCCATCCTTTTATTTTCATACTGTGACAAGCAAACTTGCTCTCGTGATTAAGTGCACCTTCCCATTGCTTTGATTGATGTTCTACTGCGCATGAACCCTGTGGTTCAGAGATGGCTCGTTACAGTACGTTCCACTTAAACTGTTGTTTAAACCTAAGTGAGGAAGTGAAAACAGCGTATCTCTCTTTATTTTTTCCTTCTTGTTTTTTTTTTTTCTTTTTTTCTTTCTATTCCTCCCCCCCTTTGTAGTGGGATGGATGGTCATAATCGAGGTGAACAGGGAAGTTAATCACACATGTTCCATTTGGGATACTTTTAAAACTAACTGTAAGCGAAACTTTCATGCATCTTCAGGATGTTCAAAGCCATTTTCTCTTGTGTGAATAAATTTGAGTAAATTCTTATGTTGCCTGAAAATACACAAAGTGTAGAAGGGCTTACATTTGATTTCTATACTGGAGATTAGTTGCAAAGTTACTGGTGGAGTGGCTCTTCTGAGTGGAAAGTGAAATGATTAGGTATCTGAAAGAGCAACAATAATTACAATTCTGTGTTTCTCTTAATTTGCTTGGATACATAGATCTCAGTGTTTTGAGGGTTTTTAAGTGTATTACATTTTCTTGTAAACAGTGTTATGATTTAGCTTGTTTTTGTGCTATAGAGCAAACACTGGAAGTCTAAAAGAATAGGCTGAATCAGTTTGGGTAACGTAACTTTGAAATACTTTGAAGTGCATTCACTGAAATTCTAAACTATCAGTATGGCCTCAGATTTGAACCATTCATTATAATAATGTAATGAAATATTCTAGTAGAAATATAAAACACTTTCAAGTTGGTTTGCTGCCTAGCAGGTAGTTTGTAGTTAGTGAACTTGTTTCTTCTTTGTAAGAAAAATGAGGCTAGAAGCTGCTGAAGAACGTGTGGAAAAATGGTTTTGAGCCTTGATCTGTTTTCTGTATCTATGCTGTCAAGCAGTCAGCCAAAGGCAAACACTGAAGTGGAGTTAATAGAGAAGAGGGCTGAAGTGTACTGGGCTGGTATTTGAAATGCAATAACCTGGATTTTCTTTACATTCATTTACCTCTTAGCAATGTTGACATGTTAGCTTTAACGAAGGCAGCTTTTGCATAAGTGTTAGAAATGTCTCTAACTAATGGAATGCCTTACTCAGTGTGCTCTCATTCTTTCCCTCTTGACTTGTTCTTCGCTTTCTGGTCCCTACACAGCCCACACATTCCATACACATTCTGCTTACTGGAAGAAGTGCAGTGCTGGAGCAAGGCATGAAAATGAACTGTAACAATCTAAAAAAAAGTTTGCCCTCCTTCTGTCCTATATTCTTTCTGTCCATCCTAAGATCCATCTAGTAGGTGAATCTTAAAGTGTGAGTGAGGTAAGAGATCTTAGCTTAATTGAACCTGAGCTGAATATGATTATAATAATGAAGATGATGGGGACATATCAATGATATGTCCTTAATATCTTTGGAACCATGGCTGAATTCTGTAGGACAGAAGTGTGTAAGTATTTTAAGAATTGCATAAAGAACCTAATGTTTGTGGGGTTTTGATTAATCGTGATAGATAACAGTAACTATTATCAGAAGAAAGCACCACATCTAGACATTAAAAATAGACATTTTCACCATGGACCTAAGCACAACAGTAAATCCAGTTGTTATTTACACCTGCTATGTAGGTAGATGCTCATTTATCATTAGAAAATGTACTACAGTTGAATACTGAATTATGAGGCATGCAGACTTTAGGTACAACAGACAGTATATGAAAAGTTGTTTTCATAATATTGAGATTATCAAATCATACTTCAGAAACTTGAATATTTCAGAAGTGTAATACAACAGAAGTAAAAGGTAAAGCTGAGGTCATTTGGGGGTTGCTGTTTGCAGGCTGTCCTTAGCTCTGTTTATCGCTTCCCCTTTTCCCAGCAAATCCAGTATTTAAGAAGGATTGTAAGACTCATGTAATCATTGAGGATTTACTTCCTTTGGTGCCTCAGAGCTGTGTTCAGCAACACCACTGTTTTTTTGTTTTTTAAACGTGGGTATTGCCTTTACAAGGTACAGATGGATGTTACTAGGAAGTATTTTGGATAGCACCAACTGTAAATTGTTGCTTGAAATTAACATTTGAAATTTAGGTAGGCATAGGTTCAACTTTTGGTTTTGCACTGACAGAAGGCACCGTAGTTTTACAGGGATCTTAGATACAACTGATACAACTGACTCAGACTAATGAGGTTGAGTCTCATGTGCCAGTACAAATCTTCTTAATTCTCAATTTTTATGTTAAAATATAGGAGAATTCTAAATACGTAATACTTAGGCTAAGAGTCAGCATTTCTAGTTTTGAATAATCTTTGCTGGCAAAAAAGTTCTGGTGTCTGTGGTGAATAGCCTAATACTCTGATAAACTGCTTAATATTTCTTAATGCTTGATGTTTCTGGAGATTATGTGGTGTAGGCTGGTGGATAATGAAATTAGTAGTTTAACTGAAGTGCTTTAGAACTGCAGTTTTCCTCACATTGTTTCAAGTCTTTCGTGTAACAGAGGTAAAATATAGAAACGTTTGTTTATTCGTATGCAACTTTTTCTTACTTGCATAATCTGCAAGGACACAGTATTTCTAAGCATCCTTAGCATAAAAAGGAAAAAAAAAAGTGAATTTGGTAATGGGAAAGGTGTATTAGTGGAAGATCTGAAACTTCAAGAGGATTTTCTTTGTAAATGGCAATTTTAATATTAAATTGCTCCATCTAGTGGCAAACTGCTAAAACTGGTAATTTTTCGGTGGTGATTATTATCCTTTAGTGATTATTCCTTTTAAAAATTTAAGACTGAATTCTTCTTCTCCATGAGAAGTCCTCTGCCAAGGGAACTTCACATAGGACAAGGTACAAACCTTGATTTTCCTTCCAATTAGCTCTGAGGATTTTTGCTGTTTACTTCAATGAAAGCAAGCCTTGCATGTCCGAAAGTCTGAACTGCTTCCGAGAACTTGGTCTTAGTGCCTTAATACCTTTGGTTCAAGTTGTCCTTGGGGCTGGGAGGGGAAAATGGAGAAGCTGTATTGCATAAATTATTAGTACAATAAAGTTGAAATCTCTAATTCTTTGGCAAGGAGTTTAAATACACAGTGAATCATATTGAGTACAGCATACTGAAATGCATCTCGAGTGCTAACATGAGATAAATTTCTGTTGCAGATTGTTTCATTCAAACCTTAACTGGCATCAGTACTGTACTTTTCATAGTAATAATAATGAACTGACTGATTTGCTAATGTCAATAGGCTTTGCATGCAATTGGAATTCGTCTGCCAAGCAATGTAAAAAGCCTGATGTTTCTCAATCGTATGAAAATAGGGAGAAAATTCAAAGGGAAAAAGTCCAAGGGAAGGTTTGATCCAGAGATCTCTGGTGCCTTCTTGCTTTCCACACGTTGAAAATATACATTCTGACCAAAAAAAAAGGAGCTCTTGAGGAGGCTTGCATATTTTCCTTTGCCCACTGCTATGATCCCTTGTGCAGCTGGCTTTGAAGGGAGCTCAGGCACTTAAAAATGCAAGGTCATAGAATAATGAATGAGTTTCGGGGTGGTTGCATGCTATTGTTTTTCCCTTTTTGAATGGAGCCCCAAACTGTGCAGCCAGCGGCTGAAGTTCTGCAGAAACCCAAAAATATTTTAATATGAAAAGCGAAAAAAAAGAGAAGAAAAACGTAAAAAAGGCGGTTCTCGAGAATATAACAGATGCACTAGACTTGCTGACTCACGGTCCTTTGCTTTTGTCCTTCATTTTTCAGTTTTGATTAATCTGCTACATAAATAATTTACACACTTTTAATTTCCTGGTAGATGAATTCTCACTTCAGTCCATGTCTGAATACTCATTTTATATTAAACTGCTCTATAACACTAGAAGCGTTGTATTTTATTCCAAGACAATTGTTGTTGTTGTTATTATTCACTTGAATAATGGAACATAAACCTTGTAGAGCTCTTTTCCAGACTTCCTCTCCCCAGTAAGGCTGGTCACTTAAAGTTGCAGATCACTGTTCCTATCTTCCTTTCCCAGGCGAATGAACCTAATAAGTATCACAATTGCATAACTTCCCGACATGCTAACTAAAGTTTCCTTAAAGCACACATTTTAACCTCAGTTGTTACCCTTTTGGCTGAACTCACAGTGTTTGAAATACAAGGTAACACATACTGTTATGCATGCACGAACAAAAAATTGCATCGAATTGGAGTGGTGCTTTTCATCTGGTGTGATTCTTCCATAGCTGAGGCCTTCTCAGGCAATAAAGCCAGTTAGGTGTACCTCATCTCTGTCTTTTTTCTAATGCCTAATGGATTGTGGACTATTCTTTCTGGAGAGTGTAGTTCCTGCAGATAATCTTTATCAGTGTTGCTGTGGTTCAGTTCCTTCCCTGGTCCTCACGGCTACAGCCGTACTGACGAAAAACTGGGCAAAAACCCATGGCCTTTGCACCTCCTTCTGTTGGACTGGGGAAGCTGAGAGGTGTCATTGAGGTTATTTTTTTAAAACTGGTGGCTTTCAAGGTTCAAGGCAGGGAGGTGGCTGCTAAAGGATGTGCAAATTGAGAAAAGGAGGAGTGCTGCTTGAATAATTACATTGTTTGATATACTTTTGAATACACATCCCAAAGACAGTTTAGTCTGGAATAGTGTCTTTCCTCCAGTTTGTCACTTGAAATTATGTGATCCTTTTACACTAACCTTACAAGAATTTGGTAAGTACTGCTAATTCAGTTATGTATGTCTGTCGAAACATCATTTGAGATACACAATTACATGTATTTAGCATTTCTCAACAAAGTTTTCTTTGGAAAGTAAGACTAATTTAGAAGGATTCAACTTCTCTTTCAACTAGTTGGAAACAAATTAATGCCTGTTATAATTTTGAGAGGGGTTAGTTTCTTGCCTTAATTGCTGTGGCAATCAGTCTGTATTTTGAAAGAAGGGTTTTTCATAATATCTAGCCATAGATTACTCCATTTTGTCTACATCACATTTTAATCTTTAATCTGTTATCAAGATTCAATTGGCAAATTTTTTCTCCGTATGCTGCAAACCTAGGTCTATGTTCTCTGAAGGGAATTGCTAGGCAGTGTTACACCGTAGTAAATGGCTTATGGTTCAGCTGACCACTGCCAGTTTCCTCAGTCTGGCACACATTTCTTGCGAGGAGATGATGATTATCTGCTTTTGGTCATGTTTATTGCACGGTAAGGTATCTTCTTGAAAGTAGCCAATCACAGCTTTACTTTTTCCTGTTAATGAGGTCCTCAGGTCCAAGAGATTTTTTAAAAATTATTTGGATTTCCAGCTTTTTAAGTGTATGGTACTGAACACTCTAGAGTTTTGAGATTGCTTTATCTTCAAATAGTAGCAACTTTGAATGGATTAAAAATATGTATATGGGATCTTTGCATTCTTTTTTGTTTCCTGAGGCAGATACATTGTCAGAGCTGCCTAACCATGATTTGTACTGGTGCAATTCTCCTCCAGAGTTGCTTTGTTAAGTTTTTCTACTGATTTTGATATTGAAAAATATCTAAACCATTTTATTCCTCATCCCATCCTTATTTTTCTGATTAAATGTATTTATTTTAAGCAGCAGTCTCAGGAAACTGTCTCTCAAAGAACGCATTGAGGGAGAGAATATTTAATGTATATTCTTCTATTTTTTAAAAAAACATACTTATCGAACCTCACTGTTACCCACATGCAATATAAATAAATATTGATATTGACCGGTTTTTATTAATTCTTCATCCTCCTTTCTATAATGCTTCCTTGATTTCTGGCAGAAAATGTCTTTTTTAAAATGTTATGGGTGCATACAGAAACGGTGGCCTTTTTATCTTTTTGCACGTTACTGAAAGTACCTGTCTGCTGGGCCCAGAGACATCTGAGCCTCTTCTCTGAACAGCTGTCCTGGGACACTTCATGTCTTGCAGAGTGGTTGAGGTTTTTTAGCTTTAGTCTGGACTTGAAGAGCTTCCTTTTCTTCCAGATTTCTGAAGGTTTTGGTCTCCTAGACTTCTAAAGGTTTTGCTCTCATGTACCTTCTTAATGAGACAAAGGCCATGAAGTTTTGATGCTGCCAACCTGTCCTGTGGCATTTTGGATTTTAAATGGTTTACACATCAAATTGCTTATTTCATAAACTTAATGCTAGATTGTGTGACTCAGTTGGGCAAATAACTATGCTTCTTGCTAGCTCATCAGGAAGTCAGTCTAGATGTCCTAACATGGCTAATCTCTGAAGATTATTTTGGATTGTAATAAAATCTAATTTTACTGATCATTCAACCCTTTTTCATCATATAGATGGTATTTTCCCAGAAGAAACAAACACAAACTTTTTTTTTTTGTTTTCAGTGTATTCTTCCCATAGATGCTTTTTTCTAGTTCAGTCAAGTTTAATCCCTTCCCAAACCTTTCCTGTGTTTGTTGTTGAGTACAATATTCCAGTTGCTGTGGTGTTCCCATAGTTGGCCTCCTCTAAGCTAACTGAAAATTACTGATTTTCAGATCCACTTCTAATAAGAAACAGTGTCATTTTCACTGATATGTACTGTGAATGAAGAAAGACAGTATGTGATTTCTTGTCTTATACATATTTCCATATTGACAGATAGAAAGCGTTCTACTCCATTATTCTACTGATTTTTTGTTTATTTTTTAACCTCCGGTACCATGTGGTCTTCTGGAATAAGTTTAGTCTCAATATTGCAGCCAATCTCAAGTGATTTCCATTACATTTCTCCTGTGACTGCAGAACTATAGACTGTTTTGGTGCTCTTTTCCAGATTTACTGCTACCAGAGCAGAAGTCCACATTGAAAGGCATCTTTGCAGTCTAGCAAGCTCTCCCTGCCTGCGTTCATGTGTCTGTGAAATGATGAATCAGAGCTTAGGAGCAGGACATCTGAATTCAGAATAAAGAATTCTTATTCTGTAACAGGTAGAATCACATTGTATTATGCTAAAACACCTATGAATTCATATGTAGAAGTCCTGAATTTTCGCTCCATAGTAAAGATAACCAATAAAAAGGAATGCTCAAGTATAGAGCAGAGAAGTGACACTTTACTTGGTTTTTGCCAAGACTTCTCACACTTCCTTTATTGCTAATGTGAGCTTCCCGCTGTTTCATTAAGCAGGCTGTTTGTGGCATCCTATTTTCTTTAGCAGATTTGTATCACAGCAGTTATTGTCAGACTTGACAGACTGGCAGCTAGAGATATGAACCAGGCACAGTAGAAAAAAATTTAGATGTTTAAGAACTCTTATCTTTTTCAATTGCTTCTCTTTTTTTTTTTTTCGTTTTTTTTTTTTCTATAAACTGAATTTTGTCCTGTTATTCTCCCAAACTAGAAATGTGGCCTTTAAGTTTTCCTTCCTCTCCTGTGAGTAGGAGGTTGGTTACAAGGGTTACAGTATGCAAGCTGATTTGGAACAGAAAAGCACAAGGGTTTGGAATGGAGACAGACATCTGCTAGAAGTGACGTATTTCAGTCTACTTTCCAGGTTTAGCATTAGATTTGTGTGTTATAGATCTGGACATTGTGGATGGCTCCTTGTGGAATAGAGGTGTGTTTGAGTGCTAGTATGGTTGGGGGAATTAAGTTTCATAGGAAATGTAGCAATGTTTTTTTATCATTTTTTCCTTTGAAATTTCTACTGCTTATTAGCTGAAGTCTGAATTTACTTTTTTTTTTTTTTTCTGTGGAAGCTCTTTCAATGAGGAAATTGTGAGCTAAGCATGCGCTAAGCATCAAAATCATGTAAGTGTATCTGGTTTGGAGAAATGATACTTAAATGGTACTTAAAAAAGAAAGGTGTTCATTAGCCTTGTCAGGTGAAGCTCCAAGAGAAAGAGAGGAAGGAGGTCCTGTTTAATAACCCTTTTCTGGAAGAAGTCTGTGTATGGTGCCCACAATGTGCAAGACATGGGATTTTTAGCCTCTGATTATAGGCCTTCGTGGGAACTGAGGCTGAGAAATATATACAGATACAGCTGTGTGTGTATTGGTGTGTGTTGTGCAAAGCAAAGTTAGAAGCTGGAATTACTGTACTTGAACAATTTAGGAATCTGGAAGGCTGATGCATCTGGATCATATGATCTTGTATCTGTTAACAGGTAACAGACTTGTGATACATTACAGAAATGTGTGAGGAAGCAGTATAGCAGTGCAACAAGGCTAAAGGAAATGCGCCTGATTTACTGAGAAACAGAAACAATACCTGTGGCTTTCTAGCAATGAGATTGTTTTGTAACACTTTGCCATGAAGGATGGATTGGTCACATCTAACTTAGTTTGAAACTTGTCTCCTGTAAAGATAATGTTATGTCATGTTTATTTGCCGTAAGACAATAATCACTGCACGTATTCTCCTACAAATAGGTCTGCATCATGAATTTCATGTGCACCATCACATTTATTAAGTCTACTAGTTTTAGATCTATTAGGAATGCTTTCTAGTTACAGACCTAATTCTACAGCTCACCCACATCATTGTCACCGTGTAACTTCCTGTCCTCAGAGGGTTACATATCTTATTTTAGTTTCTTCTCTTCCGTGCAAGAGGTGACTTTGAAATGGCCTCAAAAGAATTGCTTGACTGTGTTTGGCCATTATGAAAGAACATTTGGGTCATGGTGCTCAGATAGTAGGGTCTACAACTGTAAGAGAATGTGAAAAATTGTGGACTCCAAGGTCTCCAAAAACAGATCCATCATGCTTTTCTAACTTAGTAAAAGCTTGAATACTTGGCAAAAAGGAATGGAAAGTAGTTTGCTGAAAAGCGATTTGAGGAGGCTGAGAGGGGGAGCATTGATTCTAAGAAATCAAAGAATGGCTCTCTCCATTACTTGTGGTAGGTCTCTGGTCACCTGGAAAAGACCAATGTGATAAATAACAATCCAAGTGGATCAGTTCAACCAATCATATCATCTTGCTTGGTTTCACTCTTTGATTGGATAGCTAATTAAAGGGGATGTAGTAGAGGTTGCATACTTCTCTAATTTCTGTTTCTTTTAATTCAGAAAGTACGGCAGGGAATCTGCTTTTCAGAAGGTTTTAACAGCAGCATTCAGGCAAAGGAGACTGAACTGCAGCAAGCAAATGGTGACTGTGGTCTTGCTAGTGTAGAATACCCTCTCTGGGTTGAGTAAATCCAGTTTATTGGACTGAGTATACGTAGATTTTCTGAACAGCATGTGTATAGTAACTGATGTTGTTTTTGAAGGCCTGCCCCTGTGTACCAATGCTTTAAAGGTATGGTATTCTTGTATGATTGGCCAATTATTTGGTTATTTTATCCATTAAGTCTTCTTCTAAGGCAGTGTTGCAGGAAACTTTTCTGTTTGCTCTGAAATGTCTTGCTTTAGAATATGGTAAGCCAAAGCATGGAATACTATAAAAAAGAACTTCAAACACAATGTATCTTTTGACGCTTGGCATTAGTGAATTACTATCCTACAGAAAGTCAGTTTTGCCCTAGAAAATAGCCCGAGATCTTATCAACTTCAGAAAGTTGAGGAACAGCTCATTAGCATCACATAAGTAAAACCAGAATCGGGTTTGTATTTCTAGAAAGTTCATTTGTAGATGACAACTGAAATAACAGGAGTAGTGATTTCACCCTGTGCACAGAGATAAAGAAGATAAGACTTTTTTTTCTTATGGTGACTTCTCTAAAGGCAACTGCTCTAAATTCAAAAATGCCAAACTTTTTTTGGATAAATTAAAAACTTCGCTCTGAGCACGTTAATAACTCTCCAAATGAGGGAATAGTCTTTCCATCTCTGCAGGGTAGTCCACCTCCTCTTATTTTTTTTCCCAACCATTACTGTGAAGATGCGTGCCCCCAAAATACCATCTGCTGTATATTTTTCATACCTTTCTGTTCATAGCAGGAGGTCTGAGCCCTCAGTCTTTCTTCTTGTGTTGATTTGGTGTCATTTTTGTACGTGGAACAAACTTCCGTAATCAACTCAGTGAAGTAGAAGGGTGGATGGAACCTGCTTTCCAAAACTGTTTCCAGAGATAGTGGAAAGCACTTAGTGGAGGCTTTCGTTAATTTAACCTACTGAGTTGGCGGTCTTGGCCACTCTCTTCCCCCAAGGGATGGGGAATACAAACTTTTCCACTGCTGCTTTACCCACACCTTGTGTCACTGATGACTGAATGGGTATATGCAAGAATAAAGGAGGCAGCTGAATTACTATGCTCATTTCATCTTCTTTTTAACTACTGAGATTTCAGAAATGGTGCCAATTAGAATAAATTGTTAGTGCAGTTCTGGCATTCACATGAACTAAATTTCACAAGTGAATCAAATTCTCTGTGATAACTTTCTTACAATGGTTCTAATTCTGCTGGTTTTACTTGAACAAAAGTCCTACAGAAGTCTCCATAAGAACTCTAGGATCAGCATTTAGTATTTGCCTCAGTTCAGTAATTGTTTTCTTTTATGCAACTTTTTAGAGTGCCCTGACAAGTAAGGAATGAACAGCTTATCTTATCAAGATTTATAGTCAATAGCTTCTGTACTCTTGTGAAGAAGACATCTGCTGTGCAAATAGCAAGGTTAAAGGGATTGCGCATGAAGTAAATACAAACTTCAGCTAGTATTTCATCCTGAAAACCAGTCTGAACAATACTCAGATAACTTCATGTAATGGAAGCCCTTTCATAATCTTGACCTGTATACAGTTTTGTCAAATCCAAGGTCAGATAGAATTTAAAAAATAAGCTTTATTTGAACTTCTGTCACCATTATTTCACATTTGTAAGCATGCTCTTTAATAAAAAAATATTACTGTTGTTTAGTGTTCTATTTTTAGATTCTTATATAAGTCTTAGAGTTTGATCAGTTGTAATAGAAAAGAAAATATTATCTATTTGTTTAGGAAATGTCTTCTAAACCATTACAGCTACAGACAAAAGGAGTTCATTTCAAGTTGATTAATGTGCTGTAAGTATCTGGAATTGCTTGGTCCAGTCACTTTGTTGCTTTCTCATCTCTCTGAAAAATCACATGAAGCATCTCTGAAGATTCCTGATTGATGTTGTCAGCTTTGTACTGATATTTCAGTGCGTTTCACGAAATGTTCAAAGCAGGGCAATAATTTTCAATCTGTTTTCAAGTACGCTGCAGTAAAGTTTTTCTATCAGATTATACAAAGTCCATTTCCCAAAGAACTATGCATTTTTGTGTGTTGTGCATTTGTGGGTGGGAGCTTTTACATATGGATCTTTATAAATATGCATAAGAGAATGATATATTGGTGATATTACCTACTTCTGTTGTACTGTGCCAAAGTGCATTTTTCTTCTCTATAACCCATGCTGCCTACTTTTCTTTATACAAGCTCTGATAAATTTATTTTCTTGGAAGCCATGTGTAACTTGGTTTCATTTCATAATGTATGTATGGATTTTCCAAATCTTGCTGCAGACTGCTTCAGTACCAAATCCGGTAATTCATTGGTAAGAATGTTGAAGTACAGGAAACTGTAACAAAGAAGATTATTTTCCTCCTAAAAAGGGAAGTTGGACAAGATAGTATCATTAATTCCTACATTTGTTTTTTGCAGCTTGCAAGGAAAGCAGGAATTACCTTAAATTATCAGTTCAGCAAAGTCATGTGTGGATACAATGTGGCCAAAAGAACTTCAGGCACTTAAGATCCATGAAACTGTCTAAAACTCTTACTGCGGACTTGGCTACTTTATGAAAGTGTTTAGTGAACAAATAACTCTTAGTCAACAACATAACATACACTAAGAGGACCACAGCCTTTTGTGTGCTAGGGCTGTACATGTAAGCTCTGTAGGAGATCTTGGGCCATAATAGAGGTAGAGATGTGGAAGAGCTCTAAAATTCACTCAAGAAACCCCTCCAGTGGCTGGCCACTGGCCATGCTGCCACTGGCTGCTCGCCAGCACCAGCACTCTGTGACCCTTTCTGATGCAGCTCATAGGGCATGAAGGATGAGTTAATGATGCTTCAGGCAGCATTAATGAATCAAATCTTACATGTGGATTCTCACTCACAGTGGTATGGGAAGGTCCATAGTTCTGAGGAGGAGGAATCAGGGAAGAGAAACGTTCTTTTAAATTAGATTTCATGTAGGTGAATAGAAGGTACCTTTTTCCTCTTATCACCTTGTAAACAGCATTGTTGGTGCAGGAAAAAAGAAATAGTTGAGTTTAGTAGCATGTTGTAATGCCATGTTTTGCATAGAGTATCATACGTGCACTCTAAAAGCTGCCTGAGAGATAATTATCAACATTCTTCTGTCTTATTCTTAGATCTAAGATACAGTGTACTATCCTGATTCAAGGGGAAAAACTCCCCACATTTAAGCCTGTACTTAATTTCCATTGGCTCTATTGAAGTTAATTATACTCACAAATTCTAATATGCTTAACTATTCTCACTTAAAAAGTTATTAGGAAAGGTCACTTCAAAATATTGATTCTGAAAAACGGAATGCTGACCCCTTAAAAATTTATTGAACCTGTGTAAAAAATATTCTGCTGTCTTCAGAGAAAAAACAATTCTGTCTTGAAGATCTGGAAGTGGAGCACAAACTTTGTGAAACTAGTCACAGGATCATTGTGATAGCCTCTGAAAATTCATTAAATAAGGTCTCCTAAATGATAATGATTTACCAAAATTATTTATTTTAACTAGCTGAACCAATAACACAAGTGAATGTTGTTTTGCAGTATAAGATTGCTAAATTGTCTTCCATTCAGTCTGTATTTGTTTGCTTATTGCTGCAATGAAATGGGCAAAGCAGTTGCATAATCAAGTCTTTATTGTATGGGTGGAATTTGCATATTTTCTTTATTCTTTCAGAACCATCACAAATTGTTATGAAATGAATAGCGCTTCCTGCTGGATGGATGATAGAAAATGCTGAGTGAATTTTTTCATGATATTTTGGGGTTTGTGTGATAAGGAGGTATCCAAAGACACTTCAGTTTTGTCTGTTTTGTAGCAAAGTATATTTTCCTCTTTTTAAAACTTCAGTATGTGCAGCCTTATTCTCTTTTGCCAAGGTGATTTTGTGCCACAAAAGCTATGAATAAGGCTGTATCCTGAACATGTTCCTTCCTATGGGTATTACTTGCACAAAGTTACCACTACTGGTATGAGCAGTGCCATTGTTTTCAGCTTGGCTACATTTACAGGGATCTATTCTCTGTAGGCTTGGCCCAGTGAGGCCTGCTACAGCTCAGTCAATTTAAAAGGAAAATCCTTTTGTTGAATTCACTGAAAAGCTTACAGTGAGCACTGATTAAGCCCCATTATGCTGTTTGAAAACTTATTCTTCAAAAAGAAAGGCACAATCAAGAAAAATATAGATGTATATTTAAAAAAAAAAAGAAAATAAATGGAGGCAGTCATGGTGGTGTGCCTAACAAGGTCGTTACCAGCCAGAAGAGCTCTGGTCTTAGTGACATCCTACGGTGAGGCTGCATTACCTAGGGCTGTCCCACTGCCTTGTGCTGGTCGCAGATCCGTTTGTGTCTCTCTTTGGTAGTACAGTGCCCCACAACCCCTTTATCTCAAGCACTCCACTCCTGTTCTCTGTGCGTGGCTAGGTGTTTTAAACCAAGTTAATATTTCACATGATGTTCCAGAAATAAAATCTGCCTCCAGTTTCAGATACAATTTTCTTATAGATTGTAACAAAAGCCAGTAATTTTGAGTGTTCAGGTACTTGCAATTCTATGTTCAATCTTCATTTACAGAATGATACAGAGTTTAGCTAAGGCGCTTTTTTTGAAAAAAGAAAAAAAAAGCGCCACATACTATGTGACGCTTTTTCTTCCAATGCCTGCATCTGAATCCATTCCTTTTTTTTTAGGATAAGGAGAATTGATTCAGTCTAAAATTGTTCTCTTTTTTAATTAGGCCTGAAATGTTTTGCGTGGCACTGTAGCACTTCTTCCCCATTCTGTTTTTGTTGTGCAAAGTGATGTTCTGGGTTTGTGCATGTATTTTTAGTGTTTGCCTTTGGCACTCTGTCAATCCAAAGTTTTAAGAATAATAAAGCAATGACTTTGGGAGAATGGAAAGTCTGAATGATTGCATATGTATCTCATAATTTTAAAATTGTAATCATAGTCTTATATACAGTTATATTAGCACCTCTATCGACACTGAACCACTTTCTCACAGAAGTACATCTTACAGACTTCCTGAGTGGCTGAAATACTTCTCTTAAAGTATAACAATTGCTGCCTGTATAGTCAGCAAGCTTTGCCACCTCCTTGTCCTTCTTGAAATGTCCTTTTCTTCTGGCCCTTCAATTTTATGTAAGGAGTTCCGACTTTCAGGCAGCAAGGAGGTAGATTATGGCAGGGGCTAGTCAGTATTCTGAGAAACATGTAAGGAGCCATACAGCCTGCAGAATTCTGCAAGGGATAAAGGGAAGACACTCAAGACTGTTTTCTCAAAGTAGTCTCATTAGCCTGTGAACCAGGGTTAAGAGATAAGAGAATTCTTGATCATAGACTGGAACCTGCTTCTTGTGTTTATTGGAAACTTGTTTTTCTAAAGGTTGTAGAGTGTACTTTCAAGGAGTCTGGCAGCTAAGCTTTAGTAACCTGCCCTGTCTTGATTTTCTATCATTACTGCTTGCAGACTGTGAACTAAATCCCAAATGGTGGTCCAGTATGACAGTAGCTGGGAACATCTGAATTTATGATAAGTTTTGATTTTGGAATCCTTGCATAAGTAATCCTCTGAAATAAGATTGTTTTCATCTCAGGTAGCGCAACCAGAACTGGGTACGGGAGTCCGTCTTACCCAAAAGTTTTTCTCTGAATGCTGTTTTAAGATTAGATACAAAGTTTGTAGGGAGATAGGTCCTGAGTGACAATTATACTTTCTCTATTTAAAGTATGCTTCAGAACTAATTCTTACATATTTTTTATCACTAGATAAGGATAGGGAATATAATTTTGTGATATTTCTTAAATAATTGGAAAAGGCTTTTGTTCTAGAAAAGAGGAAGTGTGTAGGTATGCAGGAGTGGGAGGGAAAGGGAAGGGTGCACAATAGTTCCTACCATAGTACAAACTATGCAGGAACAGAGCTATCAGCAAAGTGGAAAATAGGAATCAACTTTGTTTCTAAGGAAAACAACTCCCAGGAGGAAAAAAGGTCCATATGCAATACCATAACTGCTGGTGTGCTGTTCAGCTTTGCTTCCCACAGCACAATGAAAGTTCACTGTATTTTGCTTCTTAAAGTGGCCCCCATGAAACTGTGGAAATTCTCATATACAAAATTTAATACAGGGCATCTACTAACATAATGACTTACTTGCTGCAATGGATATTTTCCTGTGTTCTTCATCTGCAGAGGGAGAGGTGACAGCAGAAGAAATCTCTTACAATATGGACTGAAGGGGTATCAGCATTCTCTTAACCAGACCCCCTGCCACAACCCAGAGGCAACCAAGCCTATGACAAGCCAGAGAGAGTTAGTAGCGTTGAAGAGTTTGCAGTTTCTGAAGGCAAATTTCAGTACTTCTGTATGAGATACTAACACTTATTTACTTGTGTTGCTACAACTTAACGGTGAAATTTGAGGCTCTTGAGTACAGAGTAATGGAGAAATTTTCAAACAACACAGAATATTAGGGATCTTCTCTTACAGCTCTCATCAGGAGGCGTCTTCCATGCCTGCCCTTAAGAGGTCAATGTTGCCAGTGCAGCCATGGGAATGGACACCCCTTTGCTGAAATAATTTTCAAAACATGACTTAGACAGAGGTTTCCAGGGGATTCCAATATACAGCTGGGGGAAACCCCACATTCAATGTTTCTTATTTGTTGGTTTCAGCTCAGCCAAGCAGTTGCTCCAGGGGTGGATACATTTGATATCTGTATATCACAGAATCACAGAATCACAGAATGTTAAAGGTTGGAAGGGACCTCAAAGATCATCTAGTCCAACCCCCCTGCCAGAGCAGGATCACCTACACTAGAGCGCACAGGAACGCGTCCAGGCGGGTTTTGAATGTCTCAAGAGATGGAGATTCCACAACTTCCCTAGGCAGCCTGTTCCAGTGCTCAGTCACCCTCACAGTGAAAAAGTTTTTCCTCATATTTTTCTGGAACCTCCTGTGTTCCAGCTTCCACCCATTGCCCCTTGTCCTGTCAGTGGACGCCGCTGAAAAGAGCCTGGCTCCATCCTCCTGACATTCCCCCTTGACATATTTATAAACATTGATGAGGTCACCCCTCAGCCTCCTCTTCTCCAAGCTAAAGAGATCCAGCTCCTTCAGCCTTTCCTCATAAGGGAGATGCTCCACTCCCTTCACCATCTTTGTGGCTCTACGCTGGACTCTCTCAAGCAGCTCCCTGTCCTTCTTGAACTGAGGGGCCCAGAACTGGACACAATATTCCAGATGCGGCCTCACCAGGGCAGAGTAGAGGGGCAGGAGGACCTCTCTTGACCTACTTGCTACTCCCCTTCTAATACACCCCAGGATGCCATTGGCCTTCTTGGCCACGAGGGCACACTGCTGGCTCATGGTCATCCTGCTGTCCACTAGAACCCCCAGGTCCCTTTCCCCTGCACTGCTCTCCAGCAGGGCAGTCCCCAACCTATATTGGCACATGGGGTTATTTTTTCCCAAGTGCAAAACTCTACACTTGCCCTTATTAAACTTCATCAGATTTCTCCCCGCCCAGCCCTCCAGCCTGTCCAGGTCTCTCTGAATGGCTGCACAGCCTTCTGGTGTGTCAACCACTCCCCCCAACTTCGTATCATCAGCAAACTTGCTGACAACATTCTCTAATCCCTCATCCAGATCGTTGATGAATATATTAAACAGCACCGGCCCAAGCACTGACCCCTGAGGGACCCCACTAGACACAGGCATCCAGCCAGACTCGGCCCCATTGACCACAACCCTCTGGCTTCTTCCCTTCAACCAGTTCTCGACCCACCTCACTACTTGGTCATCCAGACCACACTTCCTCAGTTTACCTATGAGGATGCTGTGGGAGACGGTGTCAAAGGCCTTGCTGATGTCCAGGTAGACCACGTCCACTGCATGGCCACCATCCATCCACCTAGTTATGTCTTCGTAAAAGGCTATCAGGTTGGTCAAACATGACTTCCCCTTGGCAAAGCCATGCTGACTGCCCCTAATAACCTTCTTATCCTTGATATGCCTAGAGACAGTGTCAAGGATAAGATGTTCCATCACCTTTCCAGGGATGGAGGTGAGGCTGACCGGTCTGTAGTTACTCGGGTCATCCTTCCTGCCCTTCTTATAGACTGGAGTGACATTCGCTTTCCTCGCTGTATTCATATCTATGTATATATCCTCGCTGTATTCATATCTATATTCATTTCGCTGTATTCATATCTATGGATACATTTATGTTCATATATTGATTATTTCCTAAAAGTATCTTGCATAAAGGAAACAATCTTAATTTTCTGTTCCAAATTTAATTAAATTGGTACAACATTTGAAAATAGAGGCTGTGTGTACAGTTAGCTTGAAAAACTCATCTGAAAACTAGATTACAGTGCCATAATGCATTCATGTTTCAGAGCCAAACTAAGTTATCCTACAAGTGCAAGTGTCACTGAGCTTTCTCTGGTGTCATATATTGCATGGGCACTTCACAAAGCAAGAGACTCTGCCTTTTCTGTTAGTACGACTGTCTGATCTTTGAGTAAGCCAGTAGCATTGGGTTTATCTTCATCAAACTGGACATTTCAGTATTGGTAGAGAAAATAAGGAAAATCTCTTTCTATGTAGTTGAGGCTTTGTTCTATTATATACACACAATGGCATTGATTCTGCCTCTTCCTTGATCGGATTCCTCAGGGTAGATCTGGCCGCTGGAATTTCTCAGTCTGCCAACCCTGTATGCATTTGGCAACAGCTTCATTGTATCCAACTTGTGAATGGTTCCTATTGCCCATATTGTCTCACCATAAGCCTCCCTTCAATTTCGTGTTAGAATGAAATACATGGTCAGTTCAAAAAAACCCCAAAGCTATTCAAAGTTAAGCGTATCCAGTGATTGATACTGAGTTTTGGGCAGGCTCTGCTGTTTGTATGATTCTATGTTTCTATGACCATTGAGAAAGTGACCCTTAGCTAGAAAGCAGGTGATAGGATCGTTAACATGGCCATACAGCCCTTCCTTTGGAATGCTGACATCGCTGTTTATGCATTACAGAACAGAGTGTTCGAGGATGAATTAGTATTATCACACTTAGATTAACCTACCAGTTGCAAAAATCAAGCTATTAAGATTAGAGACTGTCTCTCATTTTATCAAATGAGGTTATTTTGTGTTTAGTGCTTCCTGTGCATGTGAGAGTGCATGAAAAGATGAACACAGCCTGTCTATATATTATATCTGTATATTTCTCCAGAGCAAATTCAAATTGCTGAGCAGGTGTAACTGATAATACAGTACATATAAACTTGAAGACAGCATTTTAACAAGCATGACAAAAGTATACTCAGGATGCCTCAACTGCTAAGCAACAGCAGTTGTTAGGAAAAAAAAAATTTACAGAGGTTCAGCACTTACATCCCCTCTGATTAACACTGAGTAAAGCCTGGTCACTCTTGTATTTCAGGCAGACATCTAAGGCATGCTGCGCATGGAAATCACCAACAACTGCACTGGTATTTGTACTTTTTGCATAAATGAAGAAGTGATGGCTGCAGATATACTACTTTTCAGCTAAGAAACTTTGTTATTGCTAAAACACATGGGAGGATAATTAGTCTTCAGAAATCAAGAAAAAGATTTATTTTAGCCATTAGCTTACCTCTGTTAGTCTTGCAAGTCTTGCATATGCCAAACTACAATGATTATTATCAGACCTTGAAGAATTACCTACCTACACTAGAATTAAACAAAGTGTAAATTGCTATATTATTTCTGAACCATTATTAGCTAATACCACTACCACCTACTCACTAGTTAAAGTCCCAAATTTGATACAATTGCTGCTTTGTTAACAGAAGAGCAGAGGAAATTGAAGTGTGAGCTGTATTAGTTCAGCATGTGTCTCAATCTTTTAAAGTCATTCTGCCATATTACTTCCATGTTTACCTCAGTAGATAAGTATAATCATGAAAGCTCAGTGCAAGATGATGCCTAAAATCGTGCCAGAGTTTGAGGAGCACATAGCACTGAGTCAGGATTTTGGCTTATTCCTGCAGCTGGCTCTTTTACAACACAGACCTGCATTTGGTTCCCAATTCTTTCTGGTTCTAGACCCTTCTGTAAGAAAATACCCATATGATGTCCTTTAATAGGAACTACAGAATGCTCCTATTACAAACATATGGGTTATCTAATACTTATTAGTGCCTCAGCTGTGACATTTTGTTGCTTTCAGGGCGTAATCTGTCAGGAGGAAGAACTATTTGTTGCCTGTCCAGTGTTACAGTAATTAATTCTCTATAAATCCTCATTAGAGTGGAAAACTACAGCCGTGAAATTTGCAGAATCCTGTCAGGTTCATCTTTTCTCTCTGTAGGAATGTCTTAGTTTCAAGTAGAAGCACCCTTTTCCCTGTTTTCAAAATAAATGTTCCATAGTTGTAGGCGAAGGACATGGGCCTTGGATGAAAAGCATCACATAGCTGGTAACTTAGTCATTACAATTTTTAATCACGGTGGGAGTATTTTCCTTTATAAAACTTAATGCTATGTTGGTTGCTAATTCGAAACAAACTTAAGTTCTCTAAGCTCTACACTTCACTATCTTGTTTTAGTTTGCACACACATATATAAATATACCTGACCTCAGGATCTAAACAGGTTAATTAATATTCACTAACAACTCAGAGCCATGTTGCTCAAAGTACACTTTGTTTATTTGTGCTTTTGGGGTTTTTTTTGGGATGTTTGTTTTGTTTTTTTAAATACATGGCTGGTACAGGAGAAAGAACCAAGGCCAAGAATCAGTTACTCTTGGAACTGTTGACATGTGATTTTATGAAACATTGCAGGGATTTCCTTCTGCAGGCTCTTTTGTGAAAAGGGAAAGAAAAATCAGGAAAATTGGAAAACCTTGAAAAATTGAAAGTCAAAACGCTGAGATTTCACTTTATTTTCCTGCAGAGAGCAAGAAAATTGTCCCTGTTTTTTTTACCGCTGACACAACATGAATCTACAGCTATTAAAATTTGGTGCAAACTTAACTCGGCTCTGCAAACGTGGACAGTGGTTGCACGGTGGTAGAAGCAACTCCGTGCTGGAGTATCTCTGTCCTCTCATGGAACCACTTGCTGTGTCTCAAGTGTGGGCTGAAGAAGAGAGGATGTGCAGGGAGAACAGGTGTCTCGCAGAACACAGAATTAGTTGAGAGTTTTTTGTGTATAAGGTGGCTTGTGGATAAGGTGGCTTTTGTGTATAAGGTGGCCATTTTCCTGTAACCAAAATTCAACACAGTGCTAACCACAGAATTGTATTTCTTGGCACATCTCTTGGCTCTCCCTCTCGCTGTAGTGGTCCACATTTCTAATGGGAAATACAGATCGCGCAAAACAGTTCTCACAGATTTAAAGAAATTTCCCTTGCTTGGAAATCAGCGCGAATGGCTGATAACTTGCCGGACCTTTGCGGGCCAAGTTCAGTCTGTACATGCAACATCACTAAAGCTGCTGGGGGTGATTTTATTTGCATCGTGCATGCAGAAGTTTGAGACATCGTGGCTCCTGGTTGTCATTCTGCTCCTTGCGCTGGAGTTTCCACCCTTGAGGCAAAGCTAGCAGAACGAGATACGTGAGTGTGCATTTCTGCTCACATACTTTCCAACCTGACGAAGCTCACCTTCATTGTTCATGTAAATTAAGATGTCAGGTTCAGAGTGACCAGAGAGAGGTGTGGATTTTTACATTTCTGCTCCTCCTGCTTCCAGGGGATAACCTTTCACAGAGACAGGTAACTGTTAAGGGCAGCAACACTGATTTGCACTAATAAAATTGCCAAATCTTCTCTATCCAAGCTGTAAGTTTGAATTTTGTTCTTTCAGTATTCATGGATCTTCTGCACATCTTCTCAAAATTAGCAAGAGCAAATAATACTTTTGCAATATTCTGAAGGAACAGTTTTTTTAGGAAACTCTGGGCTCTTAATGATTACCAGGATACCTGACCTTGGATTTATATCTAAAACTATTAGAAATATGACTGTCTTTAATTGCCCCTTTAAGTGACAATCAGATCATCATGTCTTGTATATTTAGCAAGTCTAGGTTTTTGGAAGCTGCTTGAGATTTGACCTTGTGTAAATGCTTTTTAAATTACTCAGAATAATTTCACAAATCTAATTAGCATGTGATAAAATCCCTTCAACTCACCTCATTTGACACTAGTCTATTAAAGTAACGCATGAAGTTTTATTTGTCTGTTGTTACACATTATTGTCATTTCTGCATGAAGAAAACTTCAAAAAGAGAATCATTCTAAAGAGAATCTTATAAACCAGTATACCATACTTGCAGAATATAGTGGTATTTGTCTTGGCCAGCAAACTATCATGTGTCTTTTCTGAGTATAAGCGAGCTATGTTCTAGAGGGAGAAAAACAAACAAAAAAAAAATCTGTGTTATGTGTGTAGAAGATGCCATTTAATCAGCTAGACCAGTTAATAACTCTTGCTGCCTTTTTAATTTTCAAGGGCTCAATATTTTTTCAATATGAGGTCTGCTTCAGTGTGCTTTAAATGGCAGTTTATAATTAATGGCACTTGAGTATGTCTCTTATTTCCAAAATTCACACAACATTCCTGGTTACAATTTATACATGATTTTAAAGTATAATTAACGTTCAGCTTTACAAGATATATGCAAACAGATATGCAAATTTGGAAATAAATATGCAAACATATAAAATGTTGTTGAATTAAGTAGTCCTTAACATTTTTAATGAAATCAATATTTTATTCATATTTTGCACACAATTTTGAGTACTTAGTGATTTGATAGTTCTCAGACTTTCGTGGACCATGTCTGCAGATTGATTCTCTTATGGCTCATCTTGTCTTCCAGTCTCCTGAACCTCAATCTTTCCTTATGGAAAACAGGAGCCAATCGAAACTCCTCTAAATTGTTGGGATTCTTTTCAGTTACACTGTGTGAATAAATTTGAGATAGTAAACAGCATGTTACTGAAACAGTTGAAAATGATCTTTATAAAAACTTTCATATTGAATCACATTAAAGGTCTGTCTAGCCCAGTATCCTCTTTCTCACAGTAGCAGAAAAAAATCCCCAAAACCTTACCTAGAGAAAAATATGAAAATGTATACCAAATATATTACCTATATGTTTTTCTAGCCTACAGCCACTTGTAAGTCAAGAAATGCTAATGCTGATTTCTATGCAGTTAATTATCTTCCATAGAATATATATATGTATATAGAAAAGAGGCAGAATACATATATGTATATTCTGTCCCTGGCTATGTTGATGGCTCACCAGTTTGCCAATGTCTTTGTAGTGGTAGGGATCCCAAACCTGAACACAATAATGTTGATGTGGTCTAGCAAGTGGAGAGTTTCTGTTCCCTTCCCTCAGTCTGCTCATTGTGCTCTTCATACTGGCCAGGATGATGTGAGCTGTCTTCATAGAATCATAGAAGCTGAGTGAAGACCTCTGATGTGCTAGGGGTGTGATGTGCTCCAGTTGGTGTTGTCTGTATGGAAACCAGTCCGTTCCTTCCTACCATGTGACAGTGATGGCTTTGTGAATAATATGTCTTCCCCTAGACCTGCCACTTCCCCCAAACACGTGACTCAGTGGCCTGGTATTTTCTTTCTCTGGATGCAGGAAGCTATTTTCTCTGCTACACGGTGCTAGTAGCCCTCGCTTGTATTGGTAAATCTGTCATATGATTCCTGTCCCTGGATGCTTGCTGTTCCTCAGCTTCGGTTGGCCACAAACTTGATGCCTACCAAGGAAATGTTATCTAGAAAAAAAACCAAATACTTTAAATTATTAAAATTTACATTCATCACACAACATTAACATCGAAACAGAAAAAACAAAGACTCCCAACACCAAAATCAGAACAAAAATCATCAACACCAAACAAGACTAAACAATCTACACACAATCCACCCCTCGTTCCTTCACCGCAATCACAAAAACATAAATTCCCCAGAATCATTTTACTCTTCAACATTGCTCAGTCCATGTTTTACCCGTTACCTCTCTCAACTACTATATCTTTACTACTGTAAAGATGTATGGCATTTTGAATTTCAGTGATAAGAGAGAAAATCCTCAGGGATCCTGAGAAAAAAATCAGGGTGATCAGGGTGCTGGCTGCAGTTGCTGGTAAATGACTAGGTATTAGTAATGAGAGACCGATAGGTACTTCACTGTTGTAACAGATGTATGTGTTGTGATAATGGAGCAATAGATTGAACTAAGAGGTCAAAAAGTACAAGTACTTCAAAATACACCCTTTGTAGTGCAATTTTGTAATGCTTGCTGAGGAGAGGCACAGGGAACAGTTGAAGAATTTGGCGTTATTAAAGCCAAAGGCTGAAGCAGCAGGGAGTGTGTGGAGGTAGGTTTCCATTCTGTCTTCAATGCCATCTACTGAAAGAATGTTACAGAATTTCTGCACCTTGCTGAAACTAGCAGCTTCTTAGATAGCAAAACCCTGTCTGTCTAGATTCTGGTGTTAGACATGATGGCTTGGACAAGCATTGGCTTAAAATGAGGGAATCTGAATAGCTGAGCATGCAAATGTAGAGTAGATAAGTGTGGTGAAGAAAATTGCATTCAAGTCACAATGCACCAACCTTAAGCTTTACAACATTTCAGGTACGGGGGATCCCACAAGATGAAAAGAGAAAAGGTGGTTTCCTATTTTCTGTTTCAAGATTAATAATGAAGATCATGTGTCTAGACTTTTAAGTCGTTTAGGGTTGCTATATAAACTTCTTACATAAAGAACCATGCTGAAGTCTGTGTTGTTGATTATTTAAGACTTGCTCATTTTAATAAAGTTTGTAGCATTGGTCCCTTACTTTTTTCCAGTAAAATCTGGAATATGTTTCATTTACTTTACATCAGTGCACAAGTAATCAAAATCATAATGATATGTCTAAAGAAACCACTTAGAAATAGACATATGACTGTTGTTTTGCTCGTTGCAAACCGCTGTTTGTGGTGCAGTGTTTTGGTTATGAGCTCTAGAAAAATCCATCTGCCCTTGCAGGTGCGTACTCAAAATGCTATTTCAAGGCAAGTAGTACTATAGTATTTTTCTGAGATACATTTATTTATTTATAACTACAGGTATAGTGAGTGAAAACCATATAGCTCTTTCCCTGTACATCTGTGGAAATTTCAACATTTTTAGTGTATGAGTGAGTGGAACAAGTAAAACACAATGCATGTCGCAAAACAGCGTTCAGAGCTATGCAGCACCTTCTGCCTTCATACCAAATAACCTTGGTCTTTAAAAGACTATATGTGCACATTTGCTCAGTTCCGTATACTTTTTATTCTCCCAGGATATTTCAGAGCTGATTTCTTGCAACTTTTTTTTGTGGACGGGATTTCATTTCAGCTGATTGCCCAATCCCCTCTTCTTTCTATTGTAATTGGTTTTTGAATTGTCGCAAATTCTCTAATGGATTTATGACAATTTGAAAATTAACAATGGCCCCTTAATTGCACAGGGCCATGTGATTCACAAAGTCCTTACTTGACAGCAATCCTGTGTGCTTTTTAAACCAGTGTAGAGGCAGTAAAATGTATATACGTTGAAACTTTCCGTTCCTGGCACTCCATCGCTTGGAAAGCAATCTGAGGCTTTTCCATAGGCTGATGTACTGGCAGTAACTTAGAAAACCCCCAAAATACAGAAACATGATTTTTGATTATGCTATAAATTGGGATTATTTCCTTCAGGCAGGTGGAAGGACATGCCAGCTGGACTTTATGTTTTGGCTGTTAGAAAGCTTTAGGAGCCAAAATTATAATTAGCTCACTCATATTGAAATATGTTCTCCCTAGCTGTATTATTTTTTAGCCAGAGCCTGATAAAATTCCTGAAAGATGCAGTTCCCCTCAGCACAAGAAATATGCGTCACACTGTTGGCATTAACCAACCACCTGTGCAGTGGCTGCTGCAGTGCTCTCACAAGGAGGCAACACACGTGCTGCCTGGCACGTTAGGAGCAGGTGCCTCTGCGGCAGGGACCGGCGTAGAGGGCACGGACTGGCTCTCTGGCCACTCAGCACATGGACTGCAGGGATCTGTGCTCTAGGCAGGTGGGGTTTGAATTGCTCAGAATTGCAGGAAAAGCTTCTAAGCACCAAATTTGAGGAAAAGCAGGGCTAGTTCATCAACGAACCGTCAGTGCAAGAAGGTTGGTTGTATTTCAGCAACACCTAGTTTTACATCTTATAAAGTGGTACCTAAGAGATTCCGTTGAGGTCCAAGTGCCACCTACACAAAGTGGCTGTTGCCCACTGCAGTTAAGTGATGGAGTGAAGGACTGGTAGGCACAGCTGAAAGAAACTTTTTTCAAGAGACTTTGACAGGAAACACAGACTATGGCACAGGATGCAAAAAGCTGCCAGAGAACTGGTCCATCCATACCTTTTGTAGCTCACAGAGTTGAGTAATAGAAATGAAGGCTACTGAGGCAGAGTCAAGCAGTGACCCCTTCAGATTTCGTAACAGGTCAGAAACGGTACTGCAAACAGAATCCAGATTCTCCTGTTTCACAGTTCAGTGCCATCCAACTGTGCATTTTAATGTGAGTTGAAAATGTAACTAACTTTTTTTCCTCCTCAATGTTTGGGCTATGTGTTTGCAAGCTGGATATTTCATCATTTTAGAGGTCATAAAGTGCTTTCACTGGATAGTTCTCAGTTTCTGTTTGGATTATTCCTTTCGCTTGGATTTGTTTTTTTCTATGCTGTGGCTGCTCATCAATTAACAGGGTGGTTTCTCACAATGAACCCATTTTCGAATTCTATTTTGGATGTTCATTTCATTACCGTGATGATTACGTACTTGAATATTTAGAATCTTTTTTTTTTCCCCTTTTGTATAAAAGACTCTTTTCTGACTCTCCATTTTACTGCTTTCTTCCCAAAGGAATATAAAATTTTCTTTAGGAGCGTCATTTAGTTTGGCTGAGAGACTGAGATAAGGCTTTAGCATTGGGGAAAAATGAAGAGGGAATATTCAGAGTATATGACGTTATCCCCATCTGAGAGCTGTGTACCATTCCCAGCTGTGGATTTTTTTTCCAGATGAAGAGGCCAGGCAAAGGCAGCCACCCCTGTCACCTTGGCATTGGCAAGGAATGTGCTCACATTACGGCAGGGGGCTCCAGAGCAGCAGAGAGATCTCACTGAACAGCAGCCAGTCACCCCGTAGAACTGAAAGGCACTTTAAGAGCACTAAATAGATTCATTTCATATATTATTTCAACACAAAACTCTGTAATATGACTCTGAATTGATTCATTATATGGACAGCCTCTTCTGAGTTTTGATGCCCTAACAGGTTTTGAAACTGATTCTTTGCAGACATAAGAAACACATGGAGCATAACATTCTTGCAACTACAAATCAATTTGGCTATTTTGGTAGACAAAAAGGAGAAATTCAAAGCTAGAGTAGAAGAAAGATCTAAAAGTTAACGGACCGCTTACCTTGACATTTCAAGGCAAACTGCTAATGTTACTCTAAAAGGCTGAGAGTAATCCAGCAAGTTTTTTTCCTGTGTATAAGACTTGATGCAAGTGTCTCTCCTTAAAATGATCTTCATTTTGCGTCTGTTGAAAGATCAGGAAAAAAACCCTTTACTTGTAATGCTTGAGTTGGAAACTTTCTTGCTAATAATAATATTCAAAGGGGCAGTTTAAAGCAGATTTGGCTTCTCAAGTAACAGACATCCTGAATCTTAGTTTTGCTTAGACCCTTGAAGTCATGCTAATCTTAGTTACCATCCCTAGCTCTGCTTTCTTTGCATAAGAAGAATGAATATTCTAGAGTATGCTACTACTAGGTCAAACTGAATCACTAAACAGAACAAAATGTTTAGAGCTAGAACTCCAGAAAGTAAGCATCAAGTGTTGAAAATTACTGTAGTTTCCATGGTGAAAATTTAGAAGGATTGTAACACAATTTGTAACATCTATATAATGTTTTATATTGATGGACTATTTTCTGTGTTTTGAAAAATGATGGGAAGGTGGTAACAGGTATGAACAGGGTGAAAACTTGAAGTCTTTGAATAAAGGGGAATACTCAAGCTTTCATGGTTCGTGTTCTGGAAGGTACTAGTAGCTGAAATGTAAAATCTTAATTTTCCTATAATTTATAATTTAAAGAGAAAGAAAACACTATCTTTAAGGCAGGATGTATATTATGAAAGCAGTTAGTTTCCTTACTTTTGTTGGCTTATGTCTTCATAACGTAGTTAAACTTCTTCTGGAATGAGCTTTTCATTAAAATACGTGATACCACAGTAATTCTCTTGGTTGTTCATGTTTTGATAGGACTGTATGTTGCCAAAGTCATTCCAATTATGCTTTCAAAACTCTCCAGTAAGCAAAATGCATTGGTAGCAAATACTGTTTTGGGCTTTTATTTGGATGGGTGGGGAACAAGGAAATAACAGATGTTTGGGAAAAGGATAAAAGTTTGTATGTGCCTCAGACCTGGTTCTAGCACGTTTGTTTAGTGTAGTAGTAGAGATAAGCACAATTTGCTATGTCCCTACTGATGGGCTACAGAACAGCCTATGTAAACAAGGTAATCCCAACAGCTGGAGTGCAGTGCTAGGTATTTGTCTTGTTTGGTTCTTACCTCTTGTTTTTATGTATGTAAGCCAAGGTGTACGAAAGAAATAGATATTTTGTTAAGACTGTTAGATCTGAAGAGAGTCTTGTTTTGAAATTAGTTTTGCTTTTGGAAACTCGTCTGCTTTGTTGTCTTTGCCTAGAGAACCCAAAGGCCCAAGGATGCTCTGCCAAGTGAGAGTAACTGTACTGTACAAGTTAACAGATGATTTCCATGCGTGGACTTATTCCTTGACAACAGATATTTCTCTCAATTACCCCTTGTGGATCCAGGGGCTCCATGGGCCTCAAAGTAAAAAGCACTGTACTACTCTAATATTTCAGTCAGATCATCTGCAAACTCTGGCTGATGGTCATAGGCACCAGTGGGCAGTCTGTTAACGCCTTCTTCAAATATAGGTAGTTACCCGTAAGCAGTTACCTGAAATAGCAATGTATGTCTGCAGCGAAAAAGAAGCTAGAATGTTGTTAGTGTGTGAGTAAGTAGTATAAGAGTGAAAACTGATACAATAAGGGTAAAACTTCATGCCTGCACAGAAGTTCTCTGTATCATTTGATGGCTTTAATACAGAGAAGTGGCTGTGCAGAATAACAAACTGTAGTTCCTCTGAACTTGCCATTGAATAAAGAATCCTCAAAATCAAAAAAAAAAAAAGTAAGACCCATGAATAAATGAATGAGCAATGAGCTGTCAGCTGAAAAGAAGCAATGAAAAACTAGAAAGAGAGAGAAAAATGAAGAGGATTAGGTGCCAAAAATAAAGGTGCCAAAAAATCAGGATCTGTCAGATTGGTACGAGCACTGTTCCCTAGTTCCTCATTAGTTCGATATAGGATGCATGTTGCCAGAGTCCTTTGGCTGTACATTAATTTACAAAATATTTTGATAAACAATTTATTCTTTCCACAAGAAGTGCCAGTAGAGACAGGTAAGGGAAGAATCCATATGTAGAAACAGTTGTAATAAAAGACACAAAATGCAACCAGGGTTCTAAGAGTTTAGTGAAATATGAATCTTGTCTAATGCAGTGATCAGACCAACAGTCTTTATTCTTCATCAAAACCCATAATTTTTTTTAATTCAGCAATTATTTATATGTGATACTAATATTACTGAAACACTAAATGTACTTCATTGTTTTTATACAGTACAAATGATATTGAAGAGAAACCATGCAATTATCCAGCTGTACTTACACCATCAGGGAGTTCTTTCTGGATCACAGGTAAGTCAGATAAATATTTTGGCTTTGGGCTTATGGGTACAGAGCCTGTGGTCAGCAGTTGGTATTTGGCATGTGGCTGCCTACTTTATCCATTTTTATGCACTAATTTCCTTGATGTAGGGATTTGGGGATGGGGAAATAATTTCATAAATTATAAGCAAAAAAAATTAAAAATCTGTTTCATCTACTTCATTCTGGATAGCCATTGCATAAAAACTGTCAAAAACATACTGCTCTGGGTTCATCCCTGCTGTAGTTCCATTGATTACAGTGGAGTTAAATCAAAGATGAATCTGTCTGCTCAATTTAAATCTAATGATTGGTTAAAAAATCGGGGGGAGAGCCCGGTCTAAATCCAGTGCTGTTTTATCCTTGTGTCAGCATTTAATTCCATTTGCATATAAGCCTATTTCCCTTCTCTAAATTTAATTTGTTAGAGCTTGGCCCTCAGCAACAACAGCAACAACAAAGTAATTGCATGCAGTATTGGGCGATGGTGCCAGTACAGCATGTGCTATAAAAATGCCTCACAAAAATTTATAAATTGTAGTCGTTAGTGACATTCTGCATGGTAACAGCAGCATGTGGATACCTGAAAAAAAAGGTGTCAAGCTACCTCATGGACATGTGACACCTTATAACGCACATATGAAGAAGCTTTTTTTTAATATCAGCTATTAATCGTAGCCATTTCACCGGGATGAGATATTGATATCTTATATGACTAGTAGGAATCATCCTAGAGTCTCAGTAGGATGAGATAAAACTGGCTGAGGCCTAGTTCTTAAGCTACCTGAGATATCATCTGTGACTTTGCACAAGACACTTTTGCTGCGTGACTTAGCAGGCTTATTTTAAACTGGAAAGGGGTAGTTAGCATTGTTGCAATATACCTTGTTTGCTTAGCTGCTACACTACATAGAAATGCCATTTACTATGTTCTCACATCAACTCGCCTCAAAATGCTCAGCCCAGTCTTCATTTAGACCTTTCACAGTGAAAAGATTTTTCTTAGTGAGCTTGACCTGATCGATAGTCATTCCAGTTCAGTTGTTCTTCCAAAGGTAGTGCTACCTGCCTCAGGTGTATAGGATCCTTTCTTCTCATTTTCCCTATCCTGAATATTTGACAGTACCCAAAGGGAAAACTCCCAAATCAAAACATTTCTTAGGATTTAATTTGAGTTCCTCCTTCTTCTTCAAAAACTAGCTTTTTTCATCATACATTATGATGCATTAAAATGCTAAAATAGATTATATCTTGTAACTTTTGCACAACTTCATGATCTGTTGAGGAGAGGTCATTTCAATTTCACCGTTTGTGGAAAGAAGACACTGATGCCAAGAGGCAGAGATACTGGCCTGGGGCACTGCACAGGGTTGTCCAAATAACAGACCCTGGAAGAGAAACCGGATTTTCTGAATTGGAGCCGTGTGCTCTGTGCCTAAGGCCTTGCTATATATACAGTATAAGATGACAAATGTGCAAAATAAACACATATCTTTCCACTTTCTGATCTCTATGTTCAGATAAATCGGGTTATTTCCTAACATGTCAGATCTTTTTGGTACATATTGTTCCTCCTATGGACAGGAAAGCCCAGTATTACCGTTGTTACTTACTCCCATTACCTCTCGATGCACTTGCAGCCTCTGCTCAGCAGGATTAGAAGGCACTCAGGACCCTTCAGGAGGCACTTACCACTTTACAGGATTAGGATAAGCCTGCCTTTGATGTTTTTGCAATCACACCCATCTGTCATAACTGAACTTGGAAAATTAGGCTTTATTTTTATTTAATGTTCCAGTTATGTTTAAAAGGTCAAATATAAAAATATATTAAATGATTTTTTCTCAGTTTGCCTGCTTTTCTTTAAAAGAATTAGTGAGGATATGTTGAATTTTTAATACATACACTAATGTTTGAGAAATCAGCTGCTCCCCAGTTATTATCAGAATCAGCAAATAAAGATGTGATTTTGCCTTATTTTAAGTTTTAACAATTGTACTCCATTTCACACTCCTTCCTCTTCTTCCATCCATATATTCACTACAAATGTCAGATAAGGCTAATCCTTCATGTGACATTACTACAGATGGTTACATAGGGGACTTAAACCAGATGCTGATTGTCTGGATAATCTGGATAAAATCTGGTAACTTAAACCAAATCCATTTTGTGTATTACTCATGCTAACAGTTAAGATATGTATAAAATTTTTATTTCTCATAAACACTTTACAGAACTAATTTGCTTTCCTTTTTTTACACTTTTCAAGGTTTTTGTTTTGGAGAGGATTCTTCTACATCTCCCACTGTTCTTCTACCTTAGGTAAATCATGCATGTATGTTTGTATGTACATAAATAAGATTTGGGGGAGGGGAGAGATACTTTCTAGATAAGAATGAATACTGAGTTCATCTCTTGTTTCAAAATTCGCATGGGGTTGAAAATCATAGGCTCATACAATGTCAGGGGTTGGAAGGGACCTCTAGAGAACATCTAGTCCAACCCCCTGCCAGAGCAGGATCCCCTAGGGCAGCCACACAGGAATGCGTCCAGGCAGGTTTTGAAAGTCTGGAGAAAAGGAGACTCCACAACCTCTCCGGGCAGCCTGTGCCAGTGCTCTGTCACCCTCACAGTAAGGAAGTTTCTCCTCATGTTGAGGTGGAACTTCCTATGTTCTAGCTTGTACCCATTATTCCTTGTCCTATTACTGGGCACCACTGAGAAGAGACTGGCCTCTTCCTCTTGACACCCACCCCTCAGATATTTATACACAGTAATAAGATCCCCTCTCGGCCTTCTCTTTTCAAGACTAAACAGCCCCAGTTCTCTCGGTCTGTCTTCATAGGAGAGATGTTCAAGTCTCTTTATCATCCTCGTAGCTCTCCGTTGGACTCTCTCCAGTACATCCCTGTCTCAAATTGGGGAGCCCAAAACTGGACACAGTATTCCAGGTGTGGTCTCACCAGGGCAGAGCAGAGGGGGAGACCTGCTGGGCACATGTTTCTTAATGCACCCCAGGATCCCGTTGGCCCTCTTAGCTGCACATTGCTGTCCCAACTGAAAACTGGCACTCTTCAACAGGCACATCTGAGAAGTAACTTTCTTTCATATGAAGGGGTTTAATGGAAGTATTATCAGGGAAAAGATAACTCTCTTCTGTACTTTTGAAATTAAATGGTTAGGATGGGAGTTGATAGGAGTGTCTTCTGGCTAGTGGTAAACCTCTGTTCAGATTTGAGTGTTTGGAATCCATTTTTCTGTCTACTCAGGAATAGAAGTATCCTGTCTTAAATGGGATTTACTCTGAATATTACATGTATATATATATATTTGGAAAATATTTCATTTAGTAATGGTGTTTGCATTCTGAATTGGGGGATTCACAGAGACCTGTTAGTCTATGAAGAACTCTGTGTGTGTGTGTTAAGCAGACTATTATTTATGTGAGAAATCCTGTGGCATGAACATGCTTGACTAGAGAAATGTAGACAACACTCAGAAGATGTGCCATATTATGTCGTATTTATTCCACTGGTACATATCTATTCCCATGAAACAGAATGATTCCAAGATAAAATAAATTTAACTGAAAAATGCACTGGCTATTTAATTCTGACAATGGAAGACTGCAAATTTAAACTAATCAAAGTAGTGAAGTGTGATTCTGACAAGGGCAAAAATATGATGACATTGAGAGACTAGAATATCAGCTAGAAATGCCTATAGGAGGACTCTAGGAGGACTCTGTAGCCTTCTCCTTCACTTCCTTCTTCACTCCCCAGAGCTCCTGCGCTTGTGTGTGAGATGAGGAAGGAATGTGAATTTTTATTTTATTCTTGGGTGGAGGACTCCTGCAGAGGAAAAGGGAGAGGGGTAAGAAATATGCAGTGTTGCATCTGGTATCTACATCCTTCCTTGCCTCCCTGTTACCACCACTGAATGCTGCCTATGGCTAGAGAACTTGGAAATGAACAAACTAGGTTACTGTTTGCCATTTCCTATAATTTGAGATCTTTCAGCCTTGTAACTCCCTTCTTTTATTAATAGGATGAACTTCTAAGGTGGTCACTATTCTTCATGTTTAGGAAGAATCTGAGCTATGCAACTATTGTGTAGATGTTCATCTGCTGCCTGGCACACTGAGATTTAGATTAGGGTCTGCCACTTGAGCAGGTTCCCATAAAAGGAATGAGCTAGGGTCTCATCTGATCTCCCTCTAATCCAGTGGTGTGTGAGGGCAGTGACCTGGAGCACGGTACCTGGTGGAAGGTTTCAGTGATTCTCTTCTTACTAGTTTTGCCACTAGTGGGTACTAAAGGAGCAAGTAAAGAAGCCAAGGTCCCTGGTCAGCCTAAGCCTGTAGAGCGTGGAGGTTTGAATACTAGGATTTAATACAGCCTGCTGTTGCCAGGCAAAGCTCTCAGGTGGACAACCCTCATAGTCTGTAGCAGTATATCCAGTAGTTAGTAATGTCTACCTCTCTGAGAGTCCTTGCTAAAAGGACTTTCCTCGCTGTGTCACTGATTTTAAAAGTGTGTAGATGCCATTGTTGGCCTAAATTAACATAGTTCTACTGAAATTAACAGAACCCAGATGTCTAACACTGACAGAAAACCTTGATCTTCCCTTTGTGTATACAGTGAAATGGCAGTGAAGTATCCTGCTCACTGTCAGTCAAATAATTCTTTGCCAATTGCTGAAAATGTTTAGAAGAGTAGTCACTACATCTCTAGAGCATACTGCAAGGATGTCTGATGCAAATCTTCTGCAAGGAGGTGACTAAAGACATATTGTCCAGATATTTTCTGTGGTTAATATACACACTGTGGTCAGATACCGTCATAACTGTTGTTCCGTATGGGATCAGTGGAGCTGTTTCTTTGCAAGTTGTAGGTTTGGAAATGCCGTTGCAGCACTGAAAAGTCTGATTCATTAAGACTGAAGCATCACTTTCAGAAATGCCGTTTAGTGGAGCGTGTATGTATGGAAATGATGTCCTGGTATAGACAGGGTCCTGAGTCATGGGTGTTTTGTGATCCACATATCTCTAATTCATCTTCTGCTTTTGAAACATAACACATGTTCTAGCTGCACTGATACAGGTTCTTGCTTATTATAGTTAATGGATTATTCATCCTCTTTGTCCTTGACATAATCCTAAGTATGTGCATAAAACTCAGATCATGTTGCCCATAAAAACCAATCAGACCAGAGTTCTTCTACAAGGTGTTGAACATTCACCCAGAGCAGATGGTAAAGATAATGTTTAATAAAGAGTTAGAGGATTAGTTGGAACAGAAATAAGCTAAGAGAAAGGGATAATTTCATTTCACATGAAACTCCATGACATTTCACGCACCCAAGGACTGATTAAAATGATGCCAAAAGCTGCTCTTTTTGGCCAGTTTGTCCTAATACTGACCCTGCTTATGTTGTCAGCTGCTGTATCTGCATGTGTTATTTTACCACTTTGTGAATAACTCAAAAGAAAGCTCTGTGGTTGGCAAAATAATTCTTAATAACATAAGGACGGGAGAGGTGACAGGATTCTGCTAAATGTGTTGAATATATTTAAGTAAGTGATATCTCAGCTGAGGTTTAGAAGAAAGGTTTTATAGGTCATTTTAAACATAAATTAATTTCAAATGGTATTTTTCATAATGTGTGGAGTTAGGCTTTGGATTACTTTGAATATTTAGATGCTGAATGAAAAACAGAGGAGGGAAGAGTCCATAAATAATTTTTCGTCTTGTTATAGGAAAAAATATTTTTGCCATCAAAAAGGCAGCGGCATAACCTTACAGATTTTGCACATTGCTGAACATCTGTAATGAAGACCTGTCTGTCTTTTGATAAGGCTTAATCAAAGAAATTCAAAAAAACAAATCAGACAGAAGCAAGTATTTGACAGTTAGGATAGTTCTGGGCCCATGGCTGTCCTCTGGTATAACTTTAAGTTTTATAAATCAGAAGCTCTGACAGAGCACGTCAGATACGGGTGCTGCAGAAGCGATGTAAGTGGTTAACGCGGTGTTCTTTGTTCTGAACACAAAATCTAAACTCTTTGAAACTGTTCTCATAGATAAACAGACGTGCTTAGAAGAAGACATTTTAGAATGATTGGTGGGAGGCAGATGAGGATTTCTTTTAACAGTTGCGGCACAGGAGTAGAACAGGATCGAAATCCCAAGCTATTACTTACTGGGACTCAGTGGTCACTGAAGTGTAAAAACAGATTTAAGCATCTCTGGACCTGTTCCAGCTGAAGTTCCAAGCTAACATCAGTCTTCAGTGGTAGAGCACTGTTTGCTGTCTCTGTAATGCAAGAAGTCAAAAGTATTCTAGAATCAACATAACTGCTTTTGCCCTGAAGTGGGCCACAGCAGACACTTTTGAAAGCCTCGTGAAGTCTGGTGGCTTGGCTAGTAAATATCACTACCTGTTAGTTCCAGGATTCAGCTGAAATCTTCTCAGTACTCTGCGCCACACTTTCTAGCTGTCTCCTGCTCTTAAGACACTGTTTGGCTGTCTTAAATAAAGGCCTGAAAGCCTTTTATTCTGCTGCGGATTTTTCTTATCTTAACTTGTGCTTCTGGTTTTTTCTCCACTTGGTTACTTTTTGAAAATGTTTCATAGGGCACTTCAAACAGCAGAGTCTATTTAAAATAGCAAGACACTGTTAAGAATGGAGATTAAAGAAACTTTAATATCAATGAGAATAATTCTACTTATTACAGAAAGCAGGTTTAGCTGACTGTAGTGTTTGACCACTACTGATTATTGTCAAATATTTTTTAATAAAACTGTCTAGTAAAATCATTTCCAAATTTCCTTAGGTTTGCCAAATATTTATCCACACGTATTTGCAGCCATCTTTTGAAGCTACAGTGGCAAGAACAGAGCTCAACAAGAAGTCTGTCAGCTGATACGTGCTATCAAAATCAGATAACGCAGCCCAACAAGAGGAGAGGGTCATATCGCACAATGGAGATGCAACATAGATAAGTCTAAAGCAAGTTAGGGTTTTATCTCAACCTTGAACTGGTTGCCCTTTCCAAACCCCTTCATCCCACCCCTCACACCCCGCAGCTGTGCAGTAACAAACAGCTGGAATTACCAAAATTGGAGATGTGGGGAAAGGGGCCTTAGAAAGAAAGCGTAGCATTAAACTTATCTTTAAGGACACTTTTCATTCAGATAGAAATAAATTGATAGACCAGCTGAATTTTGAAATGGAACAAGAGATTCAGGTATAAAAAGACTTTTTCTAGTTAGGACTTCATTTTAGTTGAATAATGATTACACTGAAATGTGAAACAGCAAAAATATTTTAAAACCTTTTCATATTTATTCATTTAAATAATATTCCCGCCACAATACAAAACCCAGAAGGTATGATCATGGAGGAGTGGGCAGGCGTTTCAATTCTGTCCCAGATTGCGAATGATTAACATACAAGCAATTTTTCCTGGCACTTAGAATGTTGTTCACCTTGTAAGTCCCTTCAGTTACTCACTCTTCAGCCTGCCAGTTAATGTGTTCACATCATCCTCTGATATTGCTTTTGCTTCTTCTATCTGCATTTTTCTGGTCTTGGCAGGGGAATATCAGAAAACAAGCCTTGTTTTGATTTCCTCTCCTCTGTTTTTCTCAGCTAGTGCTTTTTCAAAAGTTTTCAGAAATCAAATGCGCATCGGTTCTTTTTTATTCCCATTTTATCTTTATTGGTTTCCTAACCTGCATCCCTCAGCTCTAATTTCTCCTTTAATTGGGTCTCTGTGCTGCTTTTCTCACAAGGTGAACACTTTATTAATTTTTCCATCTGAATTATACAGTTATTCTTCATTAAGAGATTTCTAATGTTAGTACCTTTGGAGTAAGTAAGATCCTACCACTAAGCATATTGCATTTTGGATGCATTTCTTGTGTGCATAGTTATTACTCTTAACTTGGATTAATAAAAAAATTTTTTTTTTCTGTCAGTCTCCTACACTCCAATGCATCATTTCTTCTTTCACTTTTAGATGCTTGTTCGAAGGAAAATTAAAGTTTTGCTTGAATATCATGAGACTGATTTTTTTTTAACAGAAAAACTACAAATTATTGATTGGCCCAATGTAAGTCTCTCTGGAACATACCCTTCTGAAGACGAGAACTGTGATGATGTGCTTTTCTGTAGCAATAGTTTTACTGGTGAATGTAATGTTTATGCTTACTAGTTACATCAGTGGGTTCTAACAAACAGATATCATGCAGCTACAGCGAACTATCTAGGAATATTTCACATACTTCTTGTCCCAATAGGAAAGACAAGCCAGTAGCAGGAATACTTGTCACTGCTATTCATTCCAAATACCCCTAATTTTTAGGCTAGGGGAACTTCAGTATGTGACACATGTCCAAATTTCAGAGTAGAGCTAAATTTTCTTTCCCTCTCTGACTTGGGAGGTCCCTGCTGAAGATTTACTTTAACTGTCTTTCAGAATCTGATAGAAGGTTGAACCCGAGACAGATCTCAGCCTGTAGCTGCAGTTCTATATAGAAAAGAATATCCACAGTGACTCCGTTCCTGCTGCTAGATTATTGCTGCACCTGTGACTTCTTAAATTAGCCACAGCTGGACTAGCTGGGACCTACTAGCTGCCAGTGGAGAGCGGCAGACTGCTCCAGGAACACTCACAGTCTCTCCATCCTATGCTCTTGATCTGAAAAACAGCACTCAGGCAAGAGAAGTGCAGTGGCAGACGCAGGTTCTCTCTTTCCTCTCATAGGAAATAAGCCTTAGTCAGTTTTAGTTGAGTAAAGTCATATTGTAACACCTGCTTCCCAGATATCCACCTAAATTTCTGCATGCTGTGGAAAAATAACAGGCAAACTCCCTTCTTAATATGGAAGAAGACCCTGCAGTCACCTGGAAGTAATCTATTATTTTGTACCACTTGTGGCTTCTGCTTTCTCCAGATATGCAAAAAAAAATACCTTGGTGCATAAAAATAACTGGAAAAGTCCTATTAACTTTCAAAACCTGCTGTTTTTTCCACTCAGTAAATCATGGATTCTTTCAAAAAAAAAAAAAAGGAAAGTAACAGAAGTAAAAGAGTCACCCTTCTGTGGGTAGTAAAAAACCAGAAGTGGAGTCTGCCCTTCCTTAGTTTTCCTCTTCTGGAAAACCGTGCAGAAGAGGAATGAATTATATGCTTTAAGGATGCCCTTAATTAGCATAATTACAGAAGCAATTCTGCCCTCCTGCTTTCTTCTGAGACATCACCTGTCCCCTGGCTTGGCTTGCCTGTGCAAGTCACACCATTTGAACTGGCTGCCACTGTGGAGAAGCTGTGTACAGGAAAGATTGAATCACCTCATTTTCCAGTGACATCCTCCTGTCATTCAACCTCCTTTCTTAAAGAAAACGTACCAATTGCTCCAGTTTTCCAGTGAAGAGTGGTAAGATAAAAATTTTATTCCTATCCCCCAGAGGTTAAATTAATGGGTAGGTAGTGTTGTCTGATGCCTTGCTTGTTTGTAATTGCCAATTAAAGAAAATGAAAGAAATCCTCCTGTTTTGTTTTGAACAACTCTGTCCCCTTAGGAATGGGGGCTGATGTTTACATACAAAAATCAAACCTGTAATGTTTCCAATACACATAAATGCAAGTATAACACTTAAAATCTTCAGCAGGTGACTATCTACTAGGGGCCCAGATTAATTCCCTTTCCTCAGCTGTGCTCTTGTTGATGTAATGTAGCTGTTTGTGACACTAGGTGTGGTGGGTTTGATTTTGCTTCAGGTTGACATTTTGTGGCGCTAAGCATGAAAAATTACATCTTCAGCAGAGCCTTCCTTGGAGCTCTTGGAGACAACAATAAGACCTTCTCATGCTACATAGAGCCTCTGTGATGGTTGTGGTTGCTTTTGTTTTCTCGTAGAGTCTTTGTCACTTTGCCAGTTTCCATCAGATGCTAAAAACGTGATGGAAGAGAAGGAGAACCACAAGGGCTGCGTATTTGTTTTGTGTACATCAAAGTGGAGTTATTTAAACAGGTCAGCTTACTTGGAGATGAAATTAAAAAGTGATTTGAATCGAGGATTGCAGGAATCTGTATCATTGCTCACCTGGACTAGGATTTTCTCTCTATTGAAGCTACACAACATCCTGTGAATGGGGAATAGTTTTATGTTTTCAAAATTCATATATTAATATATGGACGTGTAAAATACAAATCTGTAGTTGCCAGGCATGGTGGAAGTTTGTAGGGATTGCCTCGTGAATCAATAACAATGAAGCCTTGACTTCTTGAAATTGAGAGCCTTGGATTACAAACCAAAGTAAGTTGGGGCAAACCAAGAGTTAACGTGTGGCAAGATGATTGCTTAAAATCAAGAGCACTCTCTGTCTTTTAAGAGAATGCTGGTTTTGCTGCTGAGGCAGAGTTGGTCATACCAACACACGGCAATGCCATGCAGAGAGAAGATAAATTTAGATTGAATGATTTCTCAGTTAAACAAGGACCAACAGGGAGTTTATAATAAAACAATTTGCACTCACTTTGGAATATGACAATGGCAATTTTTCTTGTGCTGAAAACAAAGCATTACTGATGTATGTTTGTGACCCAGCAGGAAGTTTTCTAATACAGACTCTTTCCACATCTATTCTGTAGCAGATGCAATTTGTCCAACTTGTCTAACAGTATATAATATTATGTATTATTACTACTGTCACATTTTCCTATGATGTTAAAATTCTGGTGAAAAATTTAGATTCCTTTGGAATTCCCCTGAAGTGACATAAGTCCTTGAGCACATGTCAAGAACATAAACCTTGAAGGTTTAGTTCTTAATGAATTAGCAGCTTGAATTCACTCATCAGAGTGAATATTAAAGATATTTGTGGTGTAATTCTGATTCTAAAAAATTTATCAGGTATCATTTTGACATATATGATACCAATTTTTCGTTCACATACTGTAATGTAAATCAGAAAGGATTCCTTTGTCAGTGCAGTAAATCAGCGTGGAAGAACTGATATAATTTTTACAGGAGATTTTCATGGCATTTAAAACACCTGATGCTAGAAGTATTGATATTATTTGTGTTTTGTTTTATCTGTCTCAGCAGGAGCAAAGGATGTCAGTATTCTTAATTTAAAGTTTCTGTCGTCTTCAATATGGATTCAAAAAAATCCTGTACAAGACTGGTACAGTCTTAGAGTCTTAGAGTGTGGGGACAGAGAATTACTTGTAAGACCAAGTGAACTGTCACGTGATGCTCAGGACAGCTTTTGGTCAGATGGAACTGTCATCGTTCCCTAGCATCAGGCTGAGACATTCCTAAGACCTCCTTGCTGAATAAGATGATACTAACAGCTGATTCTGTACCAGGCAAACAGCTGGTATCTCTGGGCACAGGATCTTGAAGAGTTTCACATCTGGAGATGCATTCTTTGGTATAGGTGTGCATCACTGATTTTAAGGGAGAAAGGATAGCAGAAGTTAATTGCAAAGTATTGAGAATTGCACTGAAATTTCTGTGCAGGCCCAATAGGAACATAAACTTCTCATTTCTAGATTCCTGTAACGAAAGTTTTCTACAGACTTTATTCAAGGAAAAGGAAGTGCTGGTTCCACTTTTATAATGGCAGTAGGGTCCTCTGGTTGATCATGGGACACCGTTTTGGTAGTGATGGAAAAACATCTAGGACCAGATTAGTAATTCTGTATTTCTTCATTTTATTTTGTGATTAACTTTCCACAAGTGTAGCTGAGGGAGAAGAAAGCCTAAAACAATAAAAGGAAAGAATCCGTAATTAGATGAGATTGTCCATGGGAGGAAGAATACGACACACAAAGCCAGAAAGCTTGGAATGCCATCCTTGAACTGTGAAGCTGAATGATTACCAAACACATTTAAAATGACAAAGAAAATCGGCATTTACTAAATTGTAACATTTCTGTTTGAGCATTAGATACTGCTAAATATGTGACATGTGAATTAAAACATGATTTCCAGATAAATAAAATGTAAAAACTTTAACTTATCTAATTAAAATCTAAGTATATATATAGAAGTATTTGCAGATGCAAGCCATGCAAATCATCAGGCTAAAGCAAAGGTTGCTTAGATCAATCCAGTTATTAGAATTTCATACAATCTTTTTAGAGCCAGACTGCCCCTGGCTAGGCAGAAATGAAGAGGCCTGTATTAGGGGCTCCAGGAAAGAAATTATTCACCTGTCTTTGGATCCAGTGTAACTGAAGTGCTTGTGCTTTTCTGGGCATAGGAAAACATCCTTATTCTGCAGGATGTATTAGGCTGTTTTGTTGTGTAGGAGAAAGGTTAATGGGAAAATTACCAACTTTCACAACTGAACATTTTTATTCCTTTCATAGGGATCTGTGGGGTCCTGGGGATCATTGCGCAGCTCTGTGTCACTGTGTCTGTGGGAGTTTCAAGGGCATTGAGGGGGCAGATGAAACCCCAGTTTTTTAATGTCACAAATGAACTTGCGGTTCTATGAGTAAGATTTAACAAGGAAGTTACTTTCTATGACATGGCACTGTCTTGGAATCTGTTTAGAAACACCTTGTAGCTATCCATAACAGAAGATCTGCCATTCTGGTAAGAGAATTGAGAGGAAATTTTTCCAAATTTCTGTGCATTAGATATTTAGAACAACTAGTGTGAGAGAGAATTTAATCAAATGTAGGAGACTTAGAACCCTTTGTGGTATTTTTGTCAGAGAGAATCCTGTTACCTCTGAAGACCTGTTCATTAGAGGGTATCATTGTTTGTTAAACAGAGACCAAATGAGCTGTTATCAGTAAAAGGAGTCCAAGGGTATAGTGGCCTTTTCCACTAGCAGAGTCAAGCAAAATGGTCTGACAGAACGCATTCAGGCTTGGAGATTTGTATAATTTTGTCAGATACTGGCTATCCCATCATAAGACACTGTGTACTGTGTTACTCAATGAGTCAGTTACTCAATAAGCCTTGCAGGCTCAGAAACTTCCAAAATATTATACCCTTCAATTGTAAAATCACGGGCTTCTAGGAAAAAAATTACTAAATGCATCTCCTAGTAAGCTGTGCTAGTATGTACTTCTTTTTCTCTGTACCTGAGTCACAGCAGAGCAGGATCTTCCCTGCACTCCAAGCTAGTAGCTGACATTGGGCTGATCTGGTGGTGAGCTCATATCACATTCAAACATAGCAACATCTTGAAGATGGTATGATGATTACCACTTTGCAGTTGGTATGTCTTAACTCAGCACAGGAACATCACATTCCTAATGTGATACAGCAATAATTTGCCTGGCAGAAAATGATCTTTTCCGTCTGAAGTGACAGCGTGTTACCGTTACAAACCTATGTCCCCACTGATTAAAGCACTAGTGAATACAGATCTAGTGTTTTCATATTAGGTATTTATGCCATTTGATAAAGCGTAGGACTTTATCTGGATCAAAACTATTCATATAGTGCCTGAATCCTGGAATTAGTTAAGGCAGTGAGGATATCTGTTCTCTTTTTTGCCTGGCCCACGGGGGCCTTGAACTATTCAGGAAGTAGCTGGGGCAAATGAAGAGATTTTTCAAAGGAGACGAGCAGAGTCTTAATCTAAGTTTTTGTAAGCAATTCCTCCTGGAAACTTGGAGCCATTGTTCATGTAAGTCTCAGTTTCCTACTCCCTCTTTAGGCTCCGTGCCCACAAATTTATGGGGGATTAATTTTAAGCATGTGGTCCTGTGGTCTTCAATAGGGCTACTTAAGCCTGAAGTTAGGCACATGTGTAAGCACTTGCAGCAGCAGAGCTGTAGGAGAGATTCTCCTCTATTTTGATGGGAGTTTTGCCTGCATACAGATTGAGCCCATGTGTTACAAAAGCCATCCTTTGACACTCCACTGAACTCTCGTTAACTAGGGAGAAGTTAATTCAGTGAGATAAATGTCTATTGCAAGTTCTTCCATAGTCTATTGCGAGTTCATCTGTACTCTGAGACAAACTTGGTTTTTATTGCTGACTTTCCTTAGTGTTGTAGGTTTAAGTTTACTTCATAATACATGTAGGACCTGATATATAGCTTAATGTCAGTACTATCTGAATTCTGTAGTGTTGCTTTTGTATTATTTCGCTTCCTGTGAATGTGATTGAAGAGATGGTACAAATCTTCAAAATACACGTTTTATGTGTAGTGATATGCATCACTTGGTGAATTGTTTTATAACCATTCTATCATTTTAAAAATCACTGTAGTTCTTTGCTGTGTTGTGAGTTTGGGTCATTTTCTTACAAAATCAATGAGGATGACTTCGAATACTTGAATAAGGTAAAGCTATTGACCATTCAGGTGTTTAGAATTGTGTTTGAATCATGCATACAACTACTGGTATACTGGTCAAAATGTAACAATATAATGTAGCTCAAACCCTCCAAAAATTTAAAGTAATTTTTTAATAAATATTTTAAGATTAATATTACCCTTTTAACAAAATACCACACCTCCTGCATATTGCTTTGCAGATTCTAACGGAGACCTGGGCTTCAGAGGTTGTGGTATTTTGTAGAAATGCTCTGCTTATTGACGTGACTCTAGATATTGCGGTCTCTGAATAAAACTGTTTTTGAGGTGAAAGATATTTTGTGAATGGTGCACGAGAGCTTGTGAACTACTCTTCAGCTGTGCAACGTCTGTAGACTGATAGAGGGCAGGGCCTGAGGTAGAGAGTTACCGAACTTTGTGGAACATTGGAACCAACTCATTGGAGTTCCAGTGTGGACTTCAACTACAGGACTTGGGGTGATTTCACTGGTAATATCTTCCCCATGTATCTCCTGTCTGCTTGCTGAAACTGGTCTGAGTCTGGGTTTGAGCATTTACTAGTGTGGGGCACACGCTCGCTCCAGCTAATTACAACATGTATTACGTTGCTTTAAAAACCACTTTAGTTTCAGGAAATGGCGAACTGGCTTTAGCCCCACCAGTACTGCCCTAATTTGTTGCTTCTAAAGACTAGAAATATTTAAGAAATTCTGAAAATTCATGTGACCGGCACTAGGCTGTCGCATCGGCTCTGTTCTGTAGCAGCAGGATGCAAGCTCAAGCACGCAAACAGGAGTCATGACATGACGCCAAGTACAAATCTATATGAAGGACTGGAGGAGGAGCTCACATTGAAATACTTCTGGTGACTGATAGAAAGCCCTGGAGTAGCAGTTACTTCCTCCCTTCCGTTTATGTGCTGACATGAAATGTGTTTGGTGGGGTAAAACAGAGACTTGGATGGCTCATAAACAGTCTTTTCAGTATAGAACAAAATACTCCAGTCTTGTGTATCTCAGATTCTCTTCCATCTGTTTTAGTACTGACTTCCTGTTAGTAACTTCACACAGGCCAGCTTACAGCAGTGATAATTCTTGGACAGTACCAAAGTAGAATAGTTTAAACTGGTGACGTGGAAGTGAAAAACTGTATTTACCTGTGTCATGACAGCAGGATTAGTTTTTTTTGCCAAATCACCTGAATAATTCTGATGTAAACTAAGTTTTGTTCGTTCTTATTCTAACAACTCATCAGCCAGATGCGATGAAAAATGTCACTAGTCATTTTGACTAGAAGGATTAAGACAGTAGTTGTTAAAGTGATTGGAAAACTTCTGATATGTGTGATAAAAAGAAAACCTATTCCATTTTTACTGAAGTATGCAGAGAATCTTTAAACTGTTCAAGCAAGTCTATGTTCCGAAATGCCACAATGGTACATTATTAATTTAAAGCAAATATATACTAGAAAACACAGAGAAAGAAAGTAATATAGAGCAGATACAAAACATTTCTTTAGTTACATTTCTTGAACATTTCCTGTTACGTAACCGTATTTGTATTTGCTTTGTAAGCAAACCATTTTCTTTTGGAATAAAATCGTGACTCGCACTTGACATAATTTATGTTACTGTAAGACGAAAATGCATTTAAAATGCCACATGGAAATAATTTCCTCTTTACAGTACCCCAAAAGGTGGATTTAGAGGAAGAAAAACTAAATGCAAATCTGCATCACTGAGCCTGAAGTTTGCTGTATTTGGGAATTTAGTCTTTGGCTTCTAATACTACAAGTGTGTTGACTCAACCCACAGACAGTAACTAGCATGTAGAAATGAAACATCTCTGAAATATGTAACATTTATGCTATAAGCATAAATGTCAGAGACAATTAGCAAAATTGGCACAGCAAAAATTTTACATCTGTGAAAGCTGAAAGAATTTACTATTTTAATGATGTACGCTAAAGTTCCTGTGAATTTGAAAGTCCGTATTGAAATAGCTATTGACAAGTTCTTTTCTGTACTCAGGGCACTACCCGCTCAGCAGCACACTGTCATTTTAGAGCAATTACCCAGCAAACTTTTAAAATGCTGTCACAAAAAATTGCTAAAACAGAGGTAGCTCTTTAATTTGTCTGCCACTTTTTCTGTCACTCCTGCTGCACTTTCTGTTGAGTGCAAGGTTTAGCTGTCACATCTGAAGATCTACCACATTTCTAGATGTTGGGTTGAGGCCATGTTGCCGACTTCTCCTAGAATGCTAAGGGAATTTTTAAATAGAAATCTTTTATTCACACATCTTTTGCTTGTAGGATTGGAAATTATTCCTCCTATAGTTGTGAAAATTATCTGGGATTTGTAAAAGAGAATGACTTTTACTAGAGATGATGATTTGTCCAAATCCAGCTGTTTCACAGGCACATGTGTATGTGTGTGTATATGTGTGTATGTATATGCATGGGTGTATTTTCCCTACTTGTGTATATATATAAAAATAATATATATCAAATACAGCTGCTGAAGACTAGCCAGTAGTTGATGTTCTGTCCAGGCACAGGTTCTTTCCATGAAAATATTCTGTTTATACAAGATGAAAAGGCTTCAGTGGGAAGTTTGCCTACAACTTACCTCGGACTTCCAAGTGGCCAGGACGCTCAGCTGGGATGTGAGAGAACCCTACAGGAAGAACTAGTACATGCTTGTGTGTACTGTATTTTTGTAGTGGTCACTGGTTTATCCAGATATGAAACAGTAAAGCATTGAATTTTCGTGAGATGGGAATACTTCACAGTTTTAGAAGTTTCTTGCTCATTAGCTACTCTTGTGTGATGCTGGAGGCAGGAAGGCAAAAACGTAATCCAATTTTTTGTACCTCTCTTCTAAAAGGCCTTATTATCTGCTTGCACTTTTTTTGTGGCCCCCTCCAAGCAATAAAATTCCTTGTAATCATTCTCCTAAGGCAGGATGCAGGTGTAAGGCAGCTATGACAGCAACTTCTGTGCCAAGAAATGGGGCAGAGTTGCTTTAAGGTGACAAGATAGTTAGGCAGGCATTGGACTTCATGTGGTTAGAACTGGTCTTCATTGGATACCCCGAGATCGTGAGCAAAGAGGAGGAGGAAATGTCTGGTTCTGTTGTCCATCGTATAAAAGGATCTTAACTATGGTGTGTATTGCTGATGCTACAATTGAAATTGAGCGTAAAATTCTGAATTACAGCAGCTTGATCAGCTAAATGCTCTTACTGCTAGAAAATGGTCTCCGCTGTCTGAATCCCATCACAACTGGAAACAGCACTATGAGGAGACAACTGAAGTTCCTTATCACATGGATCATTTTTTTGTTTTCTCATTCCTCAAACATAATTTTCATATTTAGCTTTCAGATTTTTTTGAGAGTATAATGGGGAGGAAAAAAATTACTGTTTATATGATTACTTTTAGATTTCCATGACACAAAAATCACATTTTGATTTTCACCATCATTTAATTGTCTCAGGTGAATAGTCACGGAAGGGAAAATACGAAGAGCCAAGTACAATATATACGTTTAAAAGAGGAAAGAAAAACTTCTTTTAACATGTAGAGTTACCAACAGTTTACACATTTGACTGTAGGGGGAGCGAGTAGTCATAATAGGAGAAATTTCACAATATGAAATGCCATTAGCACTTACTGACAATCTGTAGATATCAAAGAACGAGCACTGGCACATTAATAAGGAACTTAAAAGCAGTTCCACAGTCTAACATCTTAGTAACTATAAAACTACAACTTCAACATGAGTCATATTTTTGAACTCCAAACTATCTTATAAAATTTAGCTAGAACACATTTTTCTTGATACAAATGAGTATATTAATTTTCATAAGATATTATCTCTTACCATATATTTAATTCAGATTCTCTTTCTACTCCCGCTAAAATAATTGCTTACAATATACTGACTTGATTTTATATGGCTAATTAGAGCAGTGCATGGAAAAAAAATAGGTTTGCAGGTAATACTGAAATTAAATATGTTAATCTGTACCTCAGTGCACACATTTTGTATGAGCTTTAATTTGCCATATAAATTATAGTTCTGCGTTTACAAAATGCCCTTGAAAGAATGTCCTATTTTTTGAATGCTAATACCATAGGGAAACAAATATACAAAGCTTTTAGCTATAGGCTATATTTGCATAAATTACGGCAAGTAGTCAATCTGAATATTCAACTGAAAGTATACTTTTAAAAGATATTTTACATATAGCTGATAGGACTTTGTGTATTTAAGATTTACATTTAGTTACAGTATAGCAGCCTTTCATGATAGGCAAGTCAGGTTGGAACAATGAGGCATGAATAGTACGATAAATGTGGTTTATCAGCTAGAGCACTGAACCAATAATTCAAAAGGCGCTGCTCCAGCACTGGTGTGCTTTACAGGTTTGTTCTAGAAAACGCTGGTATGACTTGCTCAGTGTAGCTGCCCAGTGCATTATATGGATTTTGTGATGGAACTGCAGTGACTTGTGCAATTCCCCACAGATTTCGGTAACCTCAGCTAAAAGCCTGGTAACTTGACCTTTTTCAAAAAATCCTCACTGTTTAGGAAACTCACTTTCCGTGTGAAAGATTCACAAATGATGTGGAAGAGGCGGTTACAAAATCTGTGATGCAGAGCATGTCCCAAATTCTCCGTAGTGTTTGCTATTAAGAAGGGCAAAGGGATGTGCAAGGGGACCAATACACTTATGGTTTTTCAGAGTCAGGGCGGTCAACACCTTCTCTTCTGCTTACGCAATGGCCATAAGTCCAGCACTGGGCTCAGGTCCTTAGATGTGTACAAGAACCTCTATCGTTTCCATTTCTAGAGCAGTATCTCTACTGGAGGTACATAACCACACGCTGTGGAAAGCATAGGAATCATGGCGTGGCGTTCAAATGCATCACTGAAAATGTGTATTTTGGAAGAGCATCTTCATTCATTTTTACTTCCAGTAGCTCTGTATCAGGAAACAAGACTCCGTACGCTCGTGGTGCTGGTCAGAAAGTTTTTGATGAGTCTATGACTTGGACATTTAATAGTGTTAGAGCATTACATTTGGGCTGCTAGCTTTCCACCAGCTTCACTGTAGAACAGAAAACTCATGAGTTAATTTAACCTTCAGACTGTCAAAGTAAAATAAACACTTTTTAAAATGAAAATAGCTAGTCTGGAATAGTTCACAGTGAAGAACTTCATTTTTTATTCATTCTTTTCATACAAGGTGGAGATCATACAAGTGAATGTCTAATATTGTCCCTCTGAGGGAGTGTCACTGAAAGTACCACCTAGAATTAATGGTTTGTTGATGCTGAACAAGCCAGAGAAAATTGTTCTGGAATCTAATGTTTTGTAGTGACAGGACTATGTTTGGGCACAGATTTCCCCCCTGGATTTTCTTCACTCTACATAATGCTGTTAGTACAATTAAATAGTTGAACTTTTTGGCAAAATAACCCTTCAGACATGGCTTTCCAGTAAGATTATTTTAATTGCCCAATGATACTTGCAGTTATATGGAAGCTGGTATACTGTGACACTAAATCTCCTTCGTTACTAGAAGCAAAAAGCATGTTGCATAAACAAATGTCACTAGCTGTGACTAAATACATGACAGTATGAGACAAAGCCCTAGTTATGAGAATTGGTTCAAGAAATGCAATGCCTGGTGATACTTTTATCAATTTCTAAGCCATGGTCAGAAGTTTATGTGACAGCTTTTTACCTGTCTTCTCCATTACTAACCTAGTAAAAGCAAAAGCTGCGGAGTAGCAAACAAAAAAGAAAAACATTTAAACATGAAACACTTAAACATTTAAAATATGAAAATGTCAAGAAAACTCAATTTAGACAATGTAATTCTATGAGGTTTGAAAAAAAATTTCCTACAGGAAGAAACCTGACCCAGAAGTGAGACGTGAGCCCTGTTGGTTACTAATTCTTACTTTTTCCTTTTTAGAAATATGGCAGAACACTTAGCTGAAGGGCCTTTAGGGCCAGTTAGCAGATGCAATGAAAATAAATAGTTGGAGTGGTCAAAGAAAGGCTGTTTCCTAGCAAGCACATTAACAAGTTACCTGTGGCTGTAGAGGGAGACATGGCGGCTGAATGCTAGAGAGTCCCAAAAGGTCTAGCACAACCTCCCACACTGACCGAGCCTGGGAAGACTTTGGCCGGATTTACCCCGTGGCTCTGCAGATAAAACCCACAAGCTCCACTTCAGGTCTGTCGAAATGAGGGGAGAAGGAAGAATGAGCCTTGGTCCTTTCTTCCTCTTGCAATGACAGTTCATCCAGTCTGTTAGTTTTAAGAGCGACGTAATTTGCATCTGCCTGGAATCTATCAGCTGAGATCAAGTGAAACTTAAAATAGAAAAATTTCCTGCAAGAGTTGCTAAATTCCATCAGTCTTTCTTTGGAACCCTGGGGAAAGAACCAGGGATGTGCTGAAGGATGCTCTCTGGCTGGAGTCTGTGTACATACAATAGGACAATGTTTGGTCGAAGAGAACATGGACTACATAAGTGTCCTGAGAATCGGAAGGGGGAGGACAGAGAGAAAGGAAGGAAATTAAAAATAGACATTAATAAAAGCTGTTCCTGCCTTTTTAGATCATAGGTTTATCCAGATACTGCACACACCAGCCTCAGCATCTCTGAATTAGTGTTCCACTGAGGTGAGAGCTTACTTAATTCATTTCTAAACAATATTTTGAATACAAAGGCAAGTAATTAAAAACACAGTTGTTCATCTTTGTGTTTAAAGATGAAAAATACCTGTACTAAAACATGCTGAGAACAGCACACTAGAATCTTTTTCTCCTGACTAAGATTGCTGTAGGGCATTAAAAATAATCACAACACTTGCATCTGATACAAGGTCCTTTTAATTAATTAGTCAACAAAGGTCAGGTCTCGAGTCAATGCACCAGAGTCATTGGACTGGACTGGGCTAAATCTAATTATTCCCAGTCCTACTATCAGGCAAAGATTTTTTGATAATGACTTCTAACAGAGTAACAACGATAGAGCTCAAAAAGAGGAGGAAATACAAGATGATTCTTCAAAATAAAATCAGTTTTATATCAGCATATATGTTTATCTGAAAACTGCAAGTACCATTTCTTACATCAATCGAAACATCTGCTTTTTGATTTTTCAACTTTGTGACTACCGTCCCACTGAACTTTTCCATTTACTCTGAATGCAAGGGGTATGGTTGAAGCCTGCTGACAGTTTTAAAACTTTCCACATTACAAGGAAGGTCACTGCATTTATCCCCTAATGCAATCTTTGTTTCATGCACAACTTTTACTCAATTTTTTTCCTCACTCACAACTTTACTCACTTTTACTGTTCACTGCATTTTACACAAAATCAATCACAATGCTGAGGCTGCAGAAGTAATTCTGAATCTGTCACACATTGCATCCCACCCTTGGGCCTTGGCTGGAAGAGAGGTCTTTCTGGCAGTGAGGAAAGACAGAACGGAGAGACTCTTGCCTTTAATTCAGTAATTTTTTTGACTTTTTTTTTCGTGCAAATTGGCATAGCTATCTGCCTCTTCTTCAGAAGCTCACACTAGGGCTTTTCCAGCCTGAAGGTTCACGTGGAATACATTTTTTTTTGGTGTCACCTGTTTTTGAAAAATACACTAAACCCTTAAGTTTTAGCAGTTTAAAAAATTTTGGAAATGCATTAGTTAAAAAAAAAAAAAAGAAAGGAAATATTCAACCCTGAAGATAATTATGCTGAGTACTGTCAATATGATGAGACACATGCAAATTCTTCAGCTGTGGCTGTACTACAGAAATTCTGGAGTGGATAATGTTTGAATCTCCAACATGTAGTACTATAGTTTAAGTGCTAACAAATGTTTATTTTCCGTATCAAAATTTTGCTATATAAGCATAAGAAAATTTTGCAAGCCATCAAATTCATTTTTATTGCAATTGTTTAGGTTAAAAATGACTGAACTAAACTTTTCCCAAAACTGATCTAAAAGAATAATAACGTTCCTGATTGCGTCTTTAAATGCCACGTTATAGCCTGATATCAAAGTGTAAATATTTATCTATTAAAAATTCCAGTAAATCCTCCTTATTACTCTTGGATAAGACCGTGAAATGTTTAAAACCCTTTCCTTTTGATGTTGTTTCTTCCATCTTTCTGTGATTATTACAAATGATATACCTATATTTCTGGATTCTGCGCAAAGCAGAATTGTACTAGCGTTCTTCAGTGGAATTACTATTTTGGCCCACATATTTTATTGTGAAACTAACATTAATTCCCCTTTGATTATACATTGCAACCTAACGGTACACTAGAGCTACTTGAGAAGGCATTTTATCAGAAAATGTTGGTCATTTCTTGAAAACGTATTGAGTGTGCCAGTTTCAAATATTTTTCTGTAGGAAAAGTAATCTCTAGGCCGGACTGTGGCTCTTGTTCTGTTCTTTCCTTGAACTCCATTTTGAATTTATCAATGTATATTCTGCAAACGACAACACCCATCTTTGTCTTCTTGTCATTGTGGTCCTTCCATTATTTCACATCTCACTCAGCAGTCATCGTGTCCTTTTGTTGACTTGGAATTTCATCAAGTGCAGAATAGAAATAAGCTCAACCGGAACTCTTCCATCTGCTGCTTTGACTCAAGTCTGAATGTAATTCAAGTTGTGACCGACCGTAAGGTTTGCTTTAAACTCTCATGCAACCCAACTCATGACACTAGCTAGCTTTCGCCGCAGATACATCAGTTCCATCAGAAATAGAATCTGAATTTCCAACATTTTTTTAAAAAACATAGTTTCCCTTATTAATGACATCTTTGACTCCCAAGTTCCATGGTCTTTGTACTGTTTAGGAGGAGAAATCTTGGTTGGTATAAAACTGGTTTATGTGGCTCAGTAGTCCTTTGGGCTCTTGACTGGTTTGTGCTATGGCCAGAGGATGTGCCTCAGCGATCCGCAGCCAAAAGGAAGATCCTTCGGTTCAGTAACAAAGTTGCTGAGGTCATGGGTGGTTGTGACTTACGCTGGGAACCGAATTATTCCTCAATTATGAAAAAAGAAAAAAGATATGATTAAAAGCTATCTGCCTAGCTGCACAGCACAGATTTGTATTCGGTATAGCGAGATCTGTTCCTATTTCACTAATAAAAGTTCCCTACATGCCTAATAAACCGATCAAACCTTCTTTCTCGCCATCCAGGTCGGCCATTATGGTTATTGCCCTCCTTGTCAGGCTCGTGAAAAAGCCTGCTCATTCCAAGTTGGATGCCTTAGCCACTTTTGTATGTACAGAATGCAATTTGCCCATTATTTTAGCTCAGTGGGTTGAGCGTGGTGCTTGAAACACCAAAGGTCGTGGGTTCGATTCCCGTTTGGTTCTCACGTGTTGCCTGACCTACTCGAGTGGTGGCGTCCCTGCCCACAACAGGGAGGTTGGATTAAAATGATCTCTAAGGTCCCTTCCAGCCCAGGCCATTCTATGATTATGTGTTTGTATGAATCGTGATATATCAAACTGTGTTGCGTGTTTATATAGAGCCATACTTAGATTTAATAACTAGATTTAAACACTTGTTTAGTATCACTGCAAAAGAAAAGATGAAGGGTATATGTTTGCCACAAAGGGCAGACTAGTCTTTTTTATATGTAGAGGAGATGGTGGTTTATGAGTTAAGAGTCACCAAATTAAATAGATAGAACTGCAGCTTACAAATGACCATAAACAGGAGAAAATGATGGATTTTTTGTTTTCATATGACTGATATAAAAGGTTTCTCTTTGGTGTGTCTAGTATTGAAGTTTCGATTCTTTAATAAAATACATGCCCTTCAAACAAATCGTAGTTGCTCAGGTGGATCCAGAATTTGAGCAAAATAACACAACTAAAATAGAGCGTGTATAGTACTTTGGTGATAAAACACCTAAATATTACATTCAGTGAAAAGTTCTTATTCACTGCAGTCATTCAATGGTCTGAGAGATCATTTGCTCAAGGCAACAGAATAAATATTAAATTATATCTACCGATGAACAGCTGGGGGCTTCATCCTATAAATATTCCTGTGAGTAATCCCAATGAAGTAATTTCTTCAAAAATGATTATTTCTAAATGCTTAAAAAAAAAAAAAAAAAGTAGTGTCTGTGGTATAAAAAGATACTACTTTTTGGAAGACTTTCCAAAGGACTTTTTTTCAATGCATGATGTCCACTGCCAGCCTACTCATCCCCTCCAGGAAGCAGCAGAGCCGGTTCCTCACGTCTTTTTTTTTTTTTTTTTCAATCTGTGAAAAATCCCAGTCGTGCGAAAAGCACTAATTAACGCCGGCGAAATCTGCAGAGCCGGACCTCTAACCGGTAAATCAGGGTTAGACTTAAGTCTGATTTAAGCCGGGTCACAAACCTGGCCGGCAGTTTGGACGTGTGGGTCTCCTTCTTCATCCGTGTAGAGCAGAGGCTGCTTGGGCAAGTCTTGGGTGCCGGGAAGCGCCTCAAGCCCTTGCCCCGGCCCCGCAGGACCCGGCGGCAGGGCTCCTGCCCTGCCGCCGGGTCCTGCGGGGCCGGGGCAAGGGCTTGAGGCCGGGTGATGGGGAAGGGAAGCGGGAAGGACAGGCCACCGCCTGGTGCCGGCTGCGGCGCGGGTAATCACGCGTTGCCCTCTCCGTGCTGATTTGCAAGAGCAGATTAATCAGAGCGCGCGGCTTGATGAAATTTGCTGTTATTGTGCCCATTTTTAGCAACATCTTTTATTATCTTCATTATTCATTTACAGGGGACCGGCATCAATTATGCAAATGAGTTCACAGACTTTGCAGATTACTTCATTTGCCGCTATTGTTTGTGGAAATTTAATTATTAAATATTATTAAGCTTGCGTTTTCTTCAATTTTCCGAGGCTTAGTTTCATTTGATTTTTCCTCCAGCTGCTCTCGTTTCCTTTCAGTGCCAAAACAGCTCCTCATCAAAGTGGCTCTGGCATGTGAAGACCAAATAAAATCTCCTCAATTTAATAATTTTGATGTTAGTCCCTTGTTCTCAGCTGCTTGCTCAAAGCAATGCAGAGAGAAACGCAGAGCACATTCAATTTAATGAGCAGAAATTGAATTCAAGTTTGTTCGGAATTGACTTCAATTAAGCAGAGTCTTAATGATAAATTAATCTCTTTTCTTTATTCCCTAGAATTTGTTTTTCAAAGTAGGAAATTGGACTACATTGAAAGACCAAATAAAGAATACCAATTTTAACTAGATTATGGAACCGATAGCAAAATTTAATTCTTTATAGTAACGTACTTGGACAAATAGCATTCACTCTATGGCATGTATTATAATTTATATTCATTGTTACCACTCACACTTTCATGGCATGGATAAAATGGCAGTTGAATTAAATATGGGCTTGTAATAGACTTCAGAGTTTTAATCTTTATTAAGAAACTCTAATTGAATGCATAATTAGCTTTTCAGGGTCTAGGAAACTAGGTTTAATATCTATGTGGGCTGAAAACATAGATCAGGCATTTTTTTAAGAGCATTTTTTATTAGTTTATTTTTTAGGAGAAATTATCTTGTAACATGGCTTGTATAAAAAGACACATTTTAACTTCATCGCAATAAACTATGTATGGAGGAGCAGCCTTAAGCTTTCCTGTGCACCTTTGAATGCCCTCCTTACATTCTGGGCCGGTGGTGGGTAGCACAACCTTCTTCCGTCAGAACAGCTCAAGATACCTTGTGCCCGTCCCCATAAAAACACATAGACAAAACAAATCAGTGCTTCTGAGTAGCGATGGGACTGCGCCCATTCCTCTTTGTGTTACAGTTCTGCCTTACTTTGCCACCTTCATACCTTCATTATTCTCACTGGTGTCATTCCTGCGGTATGACCACCACAAGACTTTCGGAAAGCAAGGTACTTTTTTGAGAGTGGAGAGTGATTTGGGTGCCCGCTTTAGGTTTTCAAAGGCAATCAAGTCTCTCGATGATGTCTTGAGCTGGTCATCTAACACCATGATAATTTTTGAAATTTTGATCCTTTACCCCTCTATTCAACAGGAAAAAAAAAATAAATCTATATTGCTGTTTATGGTTGAACCTACAAGAACAGTGTTAGATGAGGGATACTTGAAACCAATCTGTGTAGTCGTATTTATGTTTAAAATGAATAGAAAATCCACCCACAGTACTGGCACTTTAGAACTGTTATGCAAACACTCTATCCAGTGATGTCTCAGGTGTTGAAGGAATTTATAGTTAGATTAATTACAAATTTAGAGGGTGTCAAATTCTGTGCTTTTTGTGTTTCAGTGAAGAGATTAGGAAAGTTCTGCCAGCCAAGGAACATTCAGTCTCCTGCCTTACCTACACACATGGTGTTTGGTTCCCAGGCACTGAGCAAAAGTATATCCTGCTTTTTAAATATGAAGTAATAACTTGAACGATTTCCTTTAGACACCTTTTGCAATCTGCACTGACTTGTGAGCGCCTCCCGCTGTGTGTCCAGCACGGGTCTGTTTCTGTTTCCCTAGAGTGTCCTGTTGCGTTGTCTGGGTGCAAAGGACCAAGAGCCTGCCAACAGACTCTTTGCATGGCAAACAATTGAAAATAGTTATTAAGGCAATATGTTTGTTTTTACAGATCTGGGAGATTGAGTTTTATTGCTTTAAGAATACCCACATTCTGAAGTGTATGGGGCTCCAAAGATTTGGTTTCCATCTTCTGAATTTTTCTGGAAATATTCTTCTCTATTTGGAAATGGGATCGGTATTTTTCTAGAAGCGATAAAGAAAGGATTGTTAATCTAAAGTGCCCATGTATTATATATTTCAGAACTGCAATTATTTAGAAAGAGATAGAGTAAATGTTTTTTACAAGAAGCTACAATTGTGGTTCGTACATAGCTGTGTGCTTTCATGTAGGAATCAGTCCATGTGTTCCAGTAGACATAGGCCAGATTTATAAAAATATGGAGGTGTTTATAGTCAAAGAAAGCCTTACGAAGTTGAGAGGTGTCAAAACTCCTTCCGTCTTTACAGCTTCCGTGTCTGATTAAACCTGGTTTTAGGGATGACACTGTGTCTCTCTCTCTCTCACAAACACACACATTCCAATGATTGATTACATTATAAACACCTACAAAGAAGTCGTTAGGGTGGTGTTCCTATTAGAAAGCCCTATACTATATTAGCACTGTGGTATTCTATATTCCCTTGTATATCACTGATTCTCTTATCAACTTCTTCAGTGCACAAGCATTAAAGGCTTTTTATTGCATATAGATCTTACAAGTTCACTTTAAGGTCCGACCATTAAACCAAGCTCTTTCCATCTATTTGTCATCATTTGTAGTAATGGGTCGGTGGTTAAGTGCCTCCCTTCTGCAGTTCCAATGTTGTCTGATTAGACTCTTGTCGACACCTGTGCACATCACACCAGTATCTTTTCCTTTCATCTGAAAAAGCCCTACAGGGCCCTATATGTGGTACAGCGAAACAGTTTCTCAAAGTTACTTGTCTTATGTACAAAGGAAGACCATGTGTCAAAACAGCTTTTTTTTTTTTTTAATCTTAAACTGACTTTCCCCATTTCAGAGCTGAATCTGATTTCAGTGAACATGTCCTTTCTTTTGCCTCTAAGTTAGGAATACATTTTCCCAGGAGGTTCAGCTTTTTTTCAAACCGGTATCAGACAGAAATGGGATGACTCCGTAAGCAAAATTCAGCCAAAATAGTAACTTTCCTGGAGAGGAAAGGAATCGTAAGTACAACTTCAGCTAGTGAATATATTCTGAGTCTGAGATACAGAAATCCTGCACGTGCATTAATACGCCTTTTAGAACAGAAAATTGAGTCAATTTTGGCTATGTTAATGAGTATAGTAGCTAGTGTATTATCTAGTCTGGCTGAAAGTTCCTACCTCCTACTTCCCAAAGATGGGTGAGTCCAGATAGTGGTAAGGGAAATCGGTTGTTATTTCTTCCAACAAGAAAAATGTAAGAGGGAGAAAAAGATTGCCTTCCTTAAATTATCCCTTACCACTATGGAAGAGCTCTGGTTTGTTAGTCTTTACCCACTGACACTATAAATAATGCTCCCTATATGAGAATATTTTCTGGAGATTGCAAAATAGTATGTTTTTTATGATCAATATTGTATAGCTTGTTTTAGTTAATTTCTTAGTAGATAAGATTGCTTTCGGTGCTGCCCTCTTGTAGTTCATTTTTTTTCCACACAGTCCTTCAACAGTCCTGGTGGTAAAAGCATGTAGCAAGAGTGAGGTTAAGCATTCAAAAGGCAAGAAATGTCACACTTATAAAAATCCCTTTAAGAGGCAACTCTTGACTACATTGTCAGCTACTACGTCTGAAGTACAATTATCATATCACTTCAGATAATGTTGCATTTTGTGCTCTCGGACACTTTGTATATGCCAGAGAGTCTGGCAAATCAGTTACCTGTCTCAGCTTTTCAGTGTGCATGAGCCAAATCTGCGTTCATGGCTCCTGCGGTCTCTCACCGCTGGCCTGTGTTCCGTCGTCGTGGTCAGATGCAAAGCACGGCTTCGCGGATCCACCAGCATCTGAGTACTGCCTAGTGGGTAATTCTGTAAATCACAGCTGGTTTCCTTCACAGCTTTATCTGACATTGCAGGTATGAGCATCCATATTTCAAGCCTGGCTGATGATCTGGATAGTAATATTCAATTAATTTTCTAGGACGGAACAAAGCTCTATTCTTGATGTATTTCTTATTTTCCGAGAATTAAGAAAACATTCTAGAAATGTTTTTCTTCAGCTAAAAAGGGCTGTTATTTGTTGGTCGTGGGTTGGCCACTGTTGTGGCATAGTTGGCTACTTCTCAGATACATCGACAAGCTTAAGAACACTTTGAGATGTAACCTTATTTGTAGGATCCCTGTGCTTGCAGCTTCAAAGTAAAATCTTATCTCAAAATTGAACCTAAGGCAGCATTGCTGCTGGTTAAAAAAAAAGCCTATAGTATATGACTGCTGACTAAAATAATAAAATATTTACTGAAGAGAGATGAGAATTTAATCACATAAGAGTCTGTCAGTAAAGACATACTAGGCCATTATGGCAGTGAAAAATATTACATGATATTAGATGTGTCTCTGACTTGGTGGGAGAAAAATACGATATTGACAAGTAAGTGATTACGTAATTAGACTGTACTGTGAAGTGTACACAAAAGGTGTAGAGCTAAAAAGATTTTGAGTTTCTGGGCTGAGTCGTGTGACATTCCTAACAGTTTTCTGAAAAATCTCAAAGTTGACTTTCTTTTACTATGTAAAGAAAACGTATTAAAAAGCAAAGTTTCGTCATGTGGAGTTTACTGCCTTATCACTGCTAGAAGGCTTGGTTTCATGTGCTTCAAGCTCTCTCCCATCTCTGTAAAATTTGAGACAGGTTTTATTGTGAAAGATCTGCGCCTCTTGTGGAAGCTCATTTCAAACCTACTTCAGTAAGTAGCTTCCTTTATGCAGGGCCTTCTCATGGAAGATGTGGAAGAGGGCTGTTACGAAAGTTTTCGGTGGAGGGGAACCAAGGTCTCTCTTCTGAGTTTTTGTGTGGATAGAAGTCTTGTCTAGAGAGAGGGAAACAATCAGGCCTTTCAGCCCTAGAGGAATGCTCTGCTTAAGACAGGGTTAGAGAAGTGGGGCTTCTGCAGCTGTGAGTTAGTCAGAGCTTTCTCTGTACACAGGCCCTTGGATTGCTGTAATTCAGATCCTGATAATAGTCATCAGTCACTGTATGGTTCATATACTGTTTAGGTATGTCCTAAGGTGCATAATGGTTAAATTCTACTTTCCATTATGACCTTCTAAACCAAAGGCAGTACAATTAGATTTACTACTGATTTAAGCTGGCATAAGAAAAGCAGATATTTCCCCTGAATAAAAATATGTGAGCCACTCGTAGAGCACTTTTTAAACACCACTATATAGAATAAATGCATATTTTCCCTCATGCCCATAGCTGTGTCCTGAGAAGTAATTTTAATTGTAGCCGATGTTGGAATATCAGAGGTGGATCCAGAGTCACCGGAATGAGAACTTGCATGAAAGAAACCTCCTGGTGTTCTTTAAAATGGTTACTTGCTGTTGTTTTTTCATCTATGTTCTTATGGTAGCAGTCTTTGAAATGACTGTTTCCGTTGTTCATGTCAAGTGACTACATTGCACATTACATTTTCTTACTGCCTACTACTGGGTTTCTTCCACCTTCCCCTGGAGCATCTTCCCTGCAGGAGACAGGATGTTAGGCTAAATGCCCTGGGACTCTGATCATGTGTGGCAATTCATGTGATCCTGAGTTTGTGTACTATACTGGAGCTTTGAAACTCTTGCATTAGATGGGATATGGCTGTATTGCCCCAGGGATGCAGAACTGAAGTACCAAAGGAACAAATTAACAGGATGTCACATTAAAATAATTTTTCAACTGTAATTTAGGTAACTAGATTAATGTGAATTAATTTAGGAATACTTAAATATAACATAATCACACATAAATGATGTACAATATAAACAGTAATTAAGGTAGAAAAACCAAATTTATGTAAAAAGGAGCACAGACTTTTGTACACCACGAATACATCTGGTGAAAGAAAATAGAGTCAGAAGGCAATGGTTTAAATTCCAGATCACGTAGTAAACATACTGCGTCCTTGGACTCTCGGAGTCTTTCTGTAGGGAATTTTTTGAAACCTGAAACTTCCTTCTGGTTGTTTTCCATTACCAAGGCTGGCCAAACCCTACTGTCCGGTAAAGAAACCTGTTGATAAAGAAACCCGTTGGTATGAATTAAAGTGATGTGACCGCAATCTATTATTGTTCCTGAAAACATATATATTGTCTGGGCTTGTTAATGCACGTGCTGTGGTTCTGTTTTATAAAACGTTTAGCAAAGGACACATAAGTTGGTGACCATATATATGGTTCACTTTTAGCGTGGACTTTTTAACTGCAAAGCAAGTTTTAAGGGCGAAACGCAGAGAAGCACCAAAAGAGAACGAACATTTGAAGCTTATGACGTAACTAAAATTGATTAAATATATGATTAATAACGTGGAAAAAGTAATTTTCAAATGGTTTGTGAAAAAAAAGGAATTCCATTCACTGTAATTCATAGGTCGGGTTACACTGGGCGTGTTCACACTATTAATTCATCCTGGAGAAATAGCAAAAATAACTATTTTCATTTTCCCTGTGAACAGATTTCTTCTACTTGTTAATTTCCTCATAAAGAAAAATCCTGTTTGTCCATTCAGGCACCAAAGTTTCTTAGAGCAGTGTTTGCACAGTGGTCAATATTCAGTTCTATTTCATCTTATTGCATCGCAATTTCAAAAATTATTATTTAATGATTTTGGTGACTGTTAAATCACTTGAGTCATGAAGAACTGAAGTGAGAACTCAAAATCAGATGATGCAGATTTTGATCCTACATGAAAAAGCAAGAATCATCCAGAGCTTGGTGACAAATTGCTGCTTGACTAGATGAGCAGTTTTATTAAGTTTTAAGACTTAAGGCTATAGGTGGTGATTGCAGTGCATTCCATTGTACAGCTTCCAGCAAGTGTACCTAATTTCAGTAATTCTATTTTATTTCACAGAATAGACTCAGCAGTTTCCTGTCTGCAAACTTTCTCCCTGTTACTGAGCAATCAGTTCCTTGAAATGCAAGCTATTGACACGTAAGGGGAACAGACAGGTGTTTAATCAAGACTCTGCTTAGGTGATAAATGAACCACTGCAGAATATAGCTTACTGCTCTGTGTAGTGCATCTTAATAAAGAATATTCAGCTCTGTGCCAAAATTTTCATCATGTGAACTTTTGGATCCAGAGCTTTTCCAAAACTCTTGCTTAATTGGTGAGAGAGATTCAACACTGTGTGTGAACATCAGATTGATTTATAGCCTCTTCAATGCTAGTGTGGTAGTTTTGCAAAGGATGAGATCATAAGCAAGCAGAGAATTTGTCCTAATTAAACTATATATGTATACCGTACCTAATATGAAAACAATCCAGAAATAAAACAAGAGAAGTCATTATTCTGTTCCTCTGAAGCTCATTTTGTTTGCTGTTAATGCACATCTTAGAAATGCTGTTGAGAGATATACCCTTAAAAAAACACGCTAAAGAAAAAGATAAAAGCAATTATTACTTGAACTTTCTTAGACCTCAGCCACGAGCTCTTTTAAAGGAAATGCAATGAAATAAGGAAAATTAAGATAATGGTGAAGAAAACATGAGTCAGAATGAGACAATAAGTTGCAGAATGCCAACGGTGGGAACTTCTGCTAAAGCATTCATGGATGTGTCAGTTTGCTGTGAGTATGGGATGATGTGGTCTGCAGAACGCAGTAAGGCTGTCCTGAAGTGCATTTCCCACGTAACTGATAAAAATTACTTATTTCTAAAAAAACAGTCCATGCACTTTTCTAGAGCTCACGGCAGATTTTCTCCGGTCAGACATGGGAGTTACAAGTGGAAGTGTACGCATGTCTAGGGACAGTGGTGACCCTGAGGTGAGTCACCTCGAAAGAGAACAGTTGGTGGAAGTGCCGCTTTCTTCTCCTCGTAGAAGGAAGCACCAGTTGGTGGCTGAGTATCTCTAGTTAGGGATCAGGAAGCTCATTCAGAGAATGTCTGTCTCAGCTATCTTTTAAGCCTGCTTCTTAGACAGATTGCCCGGTGTTTATGCTAGAGAGAGGATGTCCAGGAGAAAGATCGTGTATACCAGCTGCGTTTTCTGTGGATGAATTAACTTGGTTTTGATCCATCAGCACAGCAACTTTCATCAACATTCAGCTCTTAAGAAGTGAGATGTTTTAGACTGTGACTGAGGTGGTGCCTATTACCCACAACTTCTACAGCATTAGCCTTTGTTACGAACTCTGGCAAATCTATTTTCCACTTTAACTTCTCAGTAGTAAGTATATTATTCAAGACCAAGACTTGAGGTACGTAAAATAACCGGCAGTATTATACCCATTAAGCTGTCACTTTTCAGCAGGGCACTCGTGATATTACCTATGGCTTCCTGTCTTCCTGACTCCCTCCAACAATCTCCTCTCCATCAGCTGCCTCTCTCACGCCCCAGAAACTGCTGTCAGTGGCCTGGAGGATGGCTTATTTGACATGTCTGTCATGTTGTGAAGCGTGTGTAGGAGCTAGATTAAATGAAGAGAAAGCTAGCTCCTCTGACTGCCTACCGAGGAGCTGCAGGTCAGGGAAAGCTTTCTCTACATTAGGACTGCAGTAATTGGAGGAGGAGAGAAGTAGAAGGCAAGGACAGCTCTGCAGTAAGGTTCGGAGAGGAAGGCAGCAGAGACTGGATGGAGATGGCTGAAGTACATATGCTGTTGCAGTATAGGAATAATAGCTCTTCTCAGTGCTACACCAGAGTCTTTGAGAACTTTTAAGGAAATCGTTTGGTGTCAGCTTTTTCTGCCTTGGTCTTTTAGCACAGTCTTCTCCTAATGCTTGCAGGCATTAACTCTTCCTGCTTCTGGAAGGTATGGAGGGAGAAAACAGAAGCAGAAGGGTGGCATAGGAGGGATGAGTTCCGTCTGTCTGTGGATAGGAGGAGTGAGGCACCTTTCCCCTTCCCTCCAAAGCTCAAGTCTTCTGTGGAGCTCACAGTAGGTTATAGAAAACTCACCTGAATAATTCTGTGCTCTGGATATCAGCTGCTTTTTTTCAATAGATTCGTAATGCTCTGGATACAGTGGTGAGGTGAGCAGTGAAAATTTCTGGCACGTTTTTAAGTAAAGTGAGGGAGAGCAGCATTTAATACGACATTAATGAAAAATCATCCCTGGAAAATAGTGGAGCGAGTTATTTTTATGCAAGTGTAGATTTCTGATGCCAAGACAATAAAGAGAACCACAATTTGTTCCATTAAGCTTGTATCATATTGTCAGCACTTGCCCATATGGAAAACATATAAATTGTCATGAAAACATGAAAATGGGACAGTTTGGTAATGTTTCGAGTAGGCTTTATAAATATCATATGTATTTTTAAATACATAAGTGGTGCAGTTTTGAACACAAAGGAACCACAGTTGTGGCAGCCAGATTTTGCTGTGTTCCCAGAACAGCAAAATTAGCAGAGCTGCAAATGTAGTTATTCAAAAGTTGAAAATGTGGAGTTCAGAAAAAAATTGATGGGAAACCAGTAAAAGTTAAAAGGGGCACAAATAGGCATTCCCTTTTCTCACTGGAGATCAGAATTTGTATGTGCACTTCTCGATTTCATTGAGCTTTTGCACAGAGACGCAGTCATTAAGCCTGACAACTGACTTGGTGACTGGAGCACATCTTCAGCTCCTGGGTGGATGAAGTGCTGGTATGGTTGAATGAAGGGTAGAAATGTGGGCAGCTCTACGACCTTTCACCAAGCTATGTGCTTATATGAGTTGGTCTGGGATTCCTTCACACAGGGTAATCATCCAGTAGCTTTCTGCCAAAATCCTTCCTGACTTGATTCCCGGTTTGTCGAGTCAGTAACATTCCTTTCTTTCCCACCTTGTGTAAGCCCTTCCCTATGGAGTTCAAACTCTCTGGAGCACATCACGCAGGCCTAGCTGAGGTCTTACAGGATGACTCCACTGAGGTTCCTAATGTACTAAATTGTAATTCAGGAGAGGTGACCTGGGCATTAAAAACATCATCTCCTGCTTGTACTAGGCTTAGCCTGTGTGTCTCCTTGGGCACCATCTGTGTCTCTTCTCCACGAAGGCCTGCTGGGTGTGCAAAACCCAGCCTTATGTCGCTCCCTGCAGATTTGTGACCTACTGAACAGGGGTACTCCTTCACTGGGGAACTTGAGCTTCCTCCTCTGGATTTTTTTACTGCTTTTCACCCTTGTGCTATGAAAATTTGCTTCTGAAGCTAGAGCAATCTTACTCAAAATACCAGTGCTTTTAAAATATGTCGTAGAGGGATTCAATGTTGGAACCTCCCAAGAGGGAAGAAGGAGAACATGCAATTAAAAAGTCACAATTCTTGTTGTTAGTGACAATGACAAAATGAATCATGTCTGTCTTTTAAAAAAAATCTGAGGAAAAGTCTTACTGATTCATATCTATGTAGAAAACAATATTGAAACATTTACTTCATAGGTAGTGGTGAAGGGATAAGATAAAATTCTGGTGCTGTATTTATACTGTGTTTTGCAGACATATCTAGTCATCAGTGGCATGAGAAATGTTGTAGAAAAGTATGTCATCAAAAATTGCTGCAGCATCGCACTTAAACAACTGTCCTCTAGAAACCAGGTCAACTTTCACTGTAGCTCATGGTAATATATACAGACACTACAGAGTTTTTTATCTCTTTTAATAAAGATAATATAGATAATAACATACTTTCATCTATTACTTTTATCAGATTGTCTTATCTCCTTCGTGGCATCAAAAGCATGTATTCAGAAAAGACTGAGACAGAAGTGTCTGCTTCATTTAATACTCACATGGAGGGACGGCCTGATCCTGTTTACACTGAAGTCAGTGGAGATTTCTGCCCTTGAAGGGGGCAGAAGCAACTATCTGAATTCTACTCACAACGTTTCATTAGTGTGCTTTCCAGTATGCACATAGGGAGTGGAGACTGACCCTCAAATCATGAAAATATTGTTATAATTGAAAATATATTAGGGCTCTAACTTTATCGGCTATTAACAAACCTGTCACTTCTGTTCTACCAAGGTGTCTGTGTGACCTCTCCGTGTCAGAATATCTGTGTTCTGGCAACAAAATGAACTCAAACTAACATGCTCATGCTTTTTGCCTTCCAAGTCGTTAGGGGAAAAAAACCAAACCCTTCATTATTTTTCAGGGTTTCAAAAAATGATTGTCCTGTTGGAGAAGTGAAAGTGCAAGTGTTGGAACTTCTGCGCTGTTTTTGTGTTACCTTCAGCCTGAACTAGGAGGTTTTGCTTCACCCAGACAAAGATTTTGTAGTTATTTGGAAGCAGGTGCTGTTTGTGTCTGCTGCAGTTGTCCCAGTTCACCATGTCATACCTGTTTTTCAGTTGATAGTATTTTAACAAATTTTTAAAGGTCTTTTTGTATATAATGAAGAATTCCGGGAAGAGGATTAAAATTGTAGAGAACCTGTGAATAAAATCTTTGGCAATGCAGTGGACAATAAGTTTCTGCATTTGGTTTGAGAGAAAAAATATGAGTAATTTCACAACATTTGCTTTCATCCAACAGCTTCTTTTCACTCTATGGTAGCAGCAATTGGCTGAGATAATAACTGTCTTTTTCTGAGGTCTTTAATATGGAATAATTTTTTTCCCTGCTGATCATATTATTGCATATTTTTAGTTTCCTGTAGGGAGGAATGTTCCTGAGAGACTTTGTTTGGTTGATCCCGATTGATTTCCCTCCTCCGTCTCCTAAGGAGGTTGAAGATTAGTGATGGTCTGACATATTTTTTTATGCTTTCTGGATAACTGCTTGTGTCTGTAGTTCTACTCAGGTGTAAATGAAAGAAGTTACATAGGCAGTATAACTTTCAATACAATCTCAGGCACCTACAAGATCAGATCAGTTGTGAGTCACATTTTCAGACAAGTTTTAGTAGGCTCGTGATGCCACCCTTTTTGATTAGAAATTTTTTTCACGAGACCCAGGCAGAGTAAGAAACTGTCAAATGCTTCTCTGAAACAGTTGGAATTTTAATTAAATGCATAAACTTTCTATTGATCTCATTGAAGAAGTTTGTATTTTGTTTCATCTGACTTTTGCTTCTCTTTAATGTTTTTCAGTTTGGCGGGCAGTTGGGGAGCACAATGGCAAGATTTTTCTGGAGACACTAGTAAAGATTGCTGATTTCAAATAACATCACTTTTGAAAATGCTTCTCAAATTCAGATGTACTATATGGCCAGTTCATTAGATCTCTTTAAACCTTTGGTGAGATTTTTGTGCTGTCATTGATGGAGGGAGAAAGAAAATATTTTCCTAGTTTTCTGTTGCTTTAAGAGGTTCTGTTGCTTTAAGAGGCAGAGGATGTCTGTGGTGAGTCATGAAGGAGTTCAGCTATGAGGAGTTACTAAAATGCATTTTGGCAGAGGACGGAGAAGTAACTACTCAATCTGTTATGAAACAAGAGTCTTTCAACCCATTTTTCAAAGTCCTCATAGTTCCCTTTTCAAGGCAAGTCAAGCAATAAAAGTAGTGAGCAAAGAAAATTAATGTGTATCTGGAATACCTTAATTAAAAATAATAATTATAATGGATCCGTGGCGCTCATGAGCTCCTATTTTCTTCTTATTGTTGATTGACTCTGCTAAATTTTACTCTCACAGCAAATTATGTTGCTGTTCTGTTACATTTCATATTTGATTACTGAGAGATAGTGAAGCAATTTAAATGGGACTTCTGTGAAAAAAAGAAGAGCTCTGTTTTTTAATTGAAACAGTATCCTTTATTTTAAAGATAGTTGGTTTAGTACAGGGATTTTATAATAAAAGATTTCACAATAAAGATCCCAAGCAAGAATTAAATACTTTAGACGATAGTTGGAGGACTGTCTTTTGAAAGCATGAAGTAAATGGTGACATCCAGGAAATTAAAATGCAGCCTCAGTAAAGACAGAGTTCAAGCAGAGTGATTACGGAACAGTTTCTACATATGCAGTTGTTTTCCATATGGGCTTTGCTTGTAATCACAGGTTCCCATGCAAATACCTGTTTTATTCTCTATCTTAGAATGCTGTGCTCCCAAAAAAGCTGTCAGCTGCACCCCAAGAACTCGCTTTCTGTTGGTAGGACAAGCTAGCCGTGTACAAGCTGTTGCAGTCTGGAAGCCTGCTCTTCATTTTCTGCCAATAAAGTTAAATTGCACATGTTTTTGTTACTTGATGCACATCCTTTACGACAGGACACATCTCTTTTCTCTGAATCTGTAACTCTAGCACAAACTGTAATTTTACCTTAATTTGCAGTGATTCATGTATTTCACACTCCAGTCCAGAATGATACAGGGATTCTGGCAAGAAGAGGAGAATGACTGTCAAGCTGTCTTTAGTAAGGAACCTTAAAAGTAAAGTATGATGCTGCAGATATTAAGGTTTATGAGAGTGACAGAGGTTGCTATCAGAGCAGCAGTCTTTAGAAGAGGATTGTGGTTCGATTGTCACAGCTTACTGAAAACAAAGATAAAGCAATGGTTGATTTAAGAACACTGTCTTTTTGTTATGTCTCCAGTGAGACAGGGAAAGTGGTTCAGAGCAAATCTGATTCTGATTCTTCTTCTCCAAAACTTGAAGAGAATCCAAACAAAATGATGGGCTTCAAGTAATATGACCACATTTCCTTTTTTTTTGTAAGTTTTTTAACACACTTTGTTGTTTCTAACTTCTCTGTGCAAGAAAAGGTTGTGTGAGAGAGTGAATATTATTGGGAGCTTTAATTCCTTCCTGTAGAGTAAATGCATTGGCACTTCTGAACTTGAGTCTTAACAGTGGATATGAGTGGACTCAAGTCTTTGATTGAATTTATACACGTTTTTAAATTTATTGCTTAGAATGGCATACGTGAAAACAAGTTTAGATTTGGAGCCTCATTTTCTTCCTTCAGAAGAGAGGTGGCAGCAATATGCAGGGCTGCCCATGTGTCTGCAGATGGTTCAGCTGTGGGTGAGCAAGAGCTAGTGGATGATGGGCCAGTTTCACCTACCTGAGCAAGGAGGAAAGGAAGAATTACAGTCTTCTGAGGGAAGAGGGATAGTTACGTCATTTCACTCATACACCCTTGAGAAAACACCTATTTCGTACATAGACTGGCAAAATGGGAAGAACAGAGGTAATGCCACTCTACAGTAGAACATAAAGTGGCAGTTCATTCAGCTGCTGAAGAGGAACAGAAGTCTTAAACCATGGGATGTACACAGAGGGAGAAGATTTTGTGATCGGACATCGGTTACCCAAAATATTCTCATGCAGTTTTATGCAAAATGTTCTCACGTAGTTCGTGTACAAAAGAAGGACATGTACAGAACAGCACAGAATTGAAGTTGTAGAGTTAAAGAAATGACTGTCTTGGCAGTTTCTCATTTTGTTTTGCCTGAAACAAAGTGAGTCTGCACATACCTGTGTTCAAAAACTGTAATAATTCAGACCACTTATGAGAAACACCCCCTCAGATACAGAGAAAGAACATAGGAGAAGTGTTATTTTCTGATGATGGTTTTTAAAATAACCTGTTAAAAGACCAAAGTTATTAAAAAACTTTCATAATTATTTAGAACTCCAAATAGACTTTAATTCATTTGATTTTTATAGACTAGTAGTCTTTAATCTCCATTGCAGTATCTGAAGTGTACCTGTTACGTACCGGTAAATTAGTTGACAATCCCTTGGGCAGTATATTTTAATATCAGTATTATATGGGAGATGGTATAAATCTTGTGTACAGTATTATTAGCTTAGGCAGCTGCTGACTTAAAAAGGCCAGTTTAACAAGTCACCACTGTATTATGTTTAATTAGGTACAGTTTATATAATGAGGTGTTCAGTTCTAATGGAAAGACATGCTGTGAGCAGCACATCTGCAGGAATAACTATTACAATCAGCATTGCAGAGACCCATGGAACTGCAAATTAGACTTACTTATCTAGAAATAAATTACATCCCAATGCCTTCATAAAGCTCATTAATTAATTCCACTGGCATAAAGGTCTTTTTCTTAATTTCATGTTCCATTAGCATAATAAACACAATTTGAGTTACAACAGTATGATCAGTTTAATGGATGCTATTTATTTTAGTTTTTTATTTAAAGTCCCGGTAACATAGAATTAACATCAATATGCTGTTTGGTCCTTTATTAAAAATTCCCATAGGATAACCAGCACAGATGTTCAATACAGCATCATATATTTGCTGCATTTTATGACTTCACTAATTGGCCATATGGAAAGGTGTTGCTCGGTTTTAATTTTTTTTTTAAAATCTGATAAATTGTATGGATTGTAATAGTCACAATTGGTTACTATGTGAAGTTGGACAGGTTAATATATACACTGCGCGCTGGGAGAAAAACAAGACTAAGCAAAGTTTTTATGTACCTTGATTCATAGTAAATAGTAGCAATATACTTCACGGTGTATTAAAATCAGTTTCATTAATGTGTAGTTCCTGACATAATTATAATTCTCTAATTTATGCAGACACTGTCTAATCAGAAGGAAATATTACCAGCTATTTGTTTAGCCAGTCAGGTTATACACAACCTTATTGTCGTTCCATTCAGCTTTTCTTGAGTGCCACATCTCGTGATAAACTACCCTGTTAGGAACATTTATGGTAACATGCACGTTACTAGAAAAAGAGTTTTTTCATTGTTCATCCAGCTAATACTGGTTACTTTGAATGGTATCCATAGCTACAGTTTTGATAGGTTTCAGTAGACTAGGAAAATGTCTTAACAAATTTTGGGATTTCCTTATATTGGCCAGCATTTTACTCTAAATCCTACCCGTTAATATAATGAAGTTAATTCTGTCATCGGCTTGCTGTATATGTTTTCTAAGGCTTGTCTCTCATATTGTTTTTCCATTTCCTTGTTTTATTTCTCATCTCTGCGTTTAGTGTCAATGACCATCACTACAAATATCTTCTCCCTCAGCCTGTAATGTAGCCACCTTCTAATGTTACAGAGTGGTTTTGGGAAATACTCATATGTCATATAAATCCATCACCTGATTTTTCACATAAAAACTGTTTTCTGCCATTACACTGTAATTCACCTCTTTGTTTCTTCCTTACTTTCCAAAATCATCTGAACAGGAGTCATCTATCTCTGCTACTGTGATTTCCTCCTATTACGTGACCTCAGTTATGGTATCAAAAAGAGCTGCACCAGAGCAGATGAGGGCAAGTTGCTGTAATTTCAGTGTGTGTGTCTGTATACACATACACAAGCGTGTAGTTCTCAAGGGTTATGTGAAAGCGTAACCCTTGAGTAGCAAACACAAAGCAGCGTAGGTTGCAGAAAGTGGTGAAGTTGCATGATCCCACTAATGGCTCTTTCTTTGTGAATTCTGTTTAGTGCAGATGCTTAAATGAAATTTTTAAAACAAATTGCTATTTGCTGATGTCTCAGTGTTATGGGTCCTAAGACACACGTCAGAAAAAAATATTTTGCACTGAAGGACAAAGCTAACATTATTACACAGCTGCGTTGTCTGTGAATATAATATTTTCCTGCACTACATAGCCACACCATGTGAAGATGAAAGAGAAGAGACAATAGGGGTTGACTCTGCCCCACATGTAAGAAACAGTGACTTACAAAGCACGTATGTTTTCAAATTCTTACATAGATATTTGTAATGTAGTTCAAGCTGGAAGAACAGATTTTCAACAACAGCAAAAAGCTGGACAAATAGTGCCAAGTCGTAGCCTTCTGTGGGTGGTTGGGCTAGTTGTGGTTAAGGTGTCGTTTATCCGGAGCAGTCTGAAAGGAATCCTGTCCCAATTACGTGGGCAGGTGTAAACTAAGCCTTGCTCAGGTGGCAGCAACCTGCTTGGGGGGGTGGGCTGAATGCATTTCGGACAGAGGGAGAGGCAGGCAGTACCCTTGGAAAATACGGTGTCAGAATGGTTCGCGTGATTATGGCTCCCGCCGGATCGCTATAAAGTAGGAGTGAAGAAGCGAGACGAGTATTAAGAACCCCTGGGGACTCTGAAGCCACCTGTAGAGCCTCACACTGTTTCTTCTTTGCTTGCTATACCGTACTCTGAGAGCTTGAAGTTACCACCTGTTGTTAGCCTGTGTGATTAGCTTATGTTACAAGAGCAACGTTGCCCTCTTGTTTTGCAAGCAAACAAGACTCTAGGAAGTTTTATCCCCAGGAAGAGGATAAAACCACATTGCTTTCTAGCAGGTTGTACAGGGCTATATCTGTGTTCTATTTTGTATTCTGAGTTTGTGTTTCCAGATTCACCTGCGAGATGATATTCTTAATGACAAGTAACTGGCATAGAAGATTTTGGAGAATCTTCTACCTGCCTTCCTCTCACTTCAAAGCACCGGTGACACTGAACACTTGGAGTTGCCTGGCAGTGCTTTGGGTATGTGACAGGGATTTTTTTTGCTCAACTGACTCTCGTCACAGACACCACCATCCTGTCCCCACTTACACCACCACCATTGCACTGTGCAGCTGGACAGACAGGAGTTGGCTTTGTAGAGCTGAGTGCAGGGTCTTCCCTGAAATGCACCCACCCATTTTCTTCGATCTGTTGGATTCAGGTTAGAAGACAAGTCTTGGGATCAGAGAGAACAGGTTTTTCCTGTTGATACTTCCTCACCTGATGGTTCCTTCTCTATCTTAATTATGCTTGGGTTTTCTTAAAATCCAAGAGGATGGAGAAAGGATAGCGCTCATGGAATAAGTAGGCACTTGTTTGTTGAATGTGTCTTAAGACACAGACATCAGAAGGAGATGATTGCTCATCGAAGGGCAAAGCTAATGTTATGCCACTGCGCTGCCTGTCACCTTCTGTGATAGGGGGTGTTCTGATCAAGGGCTGACAACAGAGAATAGGGAATGCCTTAATGGCAGGTGCCCCTTCTGTTTGGGATACTGCAATATGGCTGCATAGTTCAGATCACTAAAATACTTTGTTGTTGTTAAAGTTTCATAGTATTTATAAGCAAAGTTTGTTTTATTCATTGTCATGCAGATTTGCTCAGCTGAAGTGAGGTCTTTGATGTTTTTAGGCTTTGGGGAATGGAAGAAAAGATGTCGTGGATACTAGAGCATAGCTACCTCCTTATTCCTGGTCTGGCCCACGGTAAAAAACCAAAGAGGGTGGCTCAGCTACATTTGGAGTTATTAGGTAGTACGAACGACTGTCCCCTAAAAATGCAATGCAAAATCTAACTTCAGGTAGAAGATAAACATGCCTTCTTTGTTTTTAGGCTCTGTGCGTGTGCCCGTGGCTTAAGATAGAACATCCTATCATTGGGGGACGCAGAAAAGCGTGGCTACAAATATCATTTCACAGGCGTGGCTGGTCCTGGGAAAACTTGGCTAGGGAAGAGGCAAATTGCTGTTAACTTCAGCCAGAGCCCAAATTGCAAATACTTTGTAATGCAGCATTAGCACAGACATCGACCAAATGTCAGGTAGATGCAACTGAGTAAAATGTTAATGCAGTCAAAAATATTTCTAAAAGCCATCCAGTGCTTGTTATTTCCACAGGATATTACAGATGTTTTATTTGCAGCTCAGTGATAAATATTTAAAGAGCAGAAATATTGTTTAAAAACGTTGTAGGACTACAGGTGTAACTTTTCCTAATAGAAACTGTTTCTGCTAGTATTTTATATCAGTGATCCCGTAAATATCCATAGAAATATATGTATTACTTTCTGCTTACGAATGCTGTCTATAGTCTGTACTTTGCAAGATATCAAGGAAGCAGTATCAAATACCATGCTTAGGCCTTAGACTTCAGACCACTAACTGTAGCTTTCCAGTTGTTTGGGTTTTTTTTTCCACAGTCCCTGCTCAGAAAAGTAGATAACCTGTAGGAAAAAAACCAACACATCAGACATAAATGCATAGAGAAAATGAACAGTAACACTGATGTTGGATCCACAGGCCTCGTATTTGTTTAAGCAGCCTCTTCTAATTAGTAACAGATACTGTTGCACTCAGAAAAACATTAGTGACAATTGCAAACAGCACCTTGTAAGCAAAGGATTTGTAAAAATTTAATACATATAGCTATATAGCTGAATTCAACTTCTTCAAGAACTTGCTTTGTTCTTGTCATAATGCTTGAAGGTAACGGACAACTAAAATGGAATGGCTACATGTGTCATACATTGAGGGAAGAGGACTGACTAAAAGCCATTAATGTCCAGAAAAGAAAGACAAAAGCAGAAATTATATCACTTCCAGATGAATCCTAACTATTCCCCAAACTCTGTGTTAGTGTGACAGGCAAGAGGCAGGGCCATTAATCGGAAGGTCAGATTTTAGCAGTTTTAGCCGGATTTTCTTGATTGAAAAGGCACTGGAAAATTCTCTAGAATGCTAGTGTTACGGAATCTACAAAATACTTTTTAAAAACTGGTTTAATGGCTTGATGGTCTGAGTGACAATTCTACCTGTCATACTAAAAGGGAAAGTTAGCTTTCGACACTGCCTATGGTAGAAGTGCTAGAAGCGATGAGTTATGCTGCATTTGGAAAAAAACACCCACCTTTAATTCATGGTTTTGTTGCTTCAGAATTCTCCTGCGCACTTGAAGTGTAAACCTTAAAACTCCCTACCATTACTACTGGTCTCAAATTGATCTAATGTCAGCCCTCATACCTTCTTTATTCCTGAGAATATTGCTGATAGAACCCTATCAGTAACAGTTTAAAAAAAATAATTTAATAAACTCCCCCACATACTAATTACAGATTTTTAAATCAGTTTCATCAATCATATTTACTACTTATTTAATTAAGGTGCATTTCAAAACAGTCCACAGTTGACATCAAATACACAACAGGTACTTGAATGTATGCAACATGGAAAACTGCATTGCAGACCATTTGTATGTTCCTGAGAAAAAACGTCCCAGACCTTTCTCTTCAATTAGCAGATGCACTAGTGAGAGGTTTTTGTACGTGAAACTGTAAATGACCTGTTGTTCTTGACATTCGATTCCTCCCACTTCTTAGCCACTGAACAGCACGGGTATTTGCTGGCTTGGTAGGAGGCATGCCTAGCAGCTTGCTAGTCCTGAAATTGTGAAGTTACACTAGTGCTGTAACAGGGTGGAGAAAGAGGAAAACTGTTAAAAATCCCTTTTCAGTAACCAATAAAAGCCAAAAATATATACTTATGGCCTCACGATTAACATAAGGCAACATGTGCTCTCAGGCCTTTTGTCAGCTTTGTTCCTCTGTCAGTACTTTTTATTCTTTACTCTCCTCCTATCGGTAAATCCACACGAACAATAACTGAAAGATCATTCTTCTGGTATAATAAATACCGCAATGGATCATTGGTTGGGCTGACTTACCTGCTGCTTGAAGCTCGAATGCGTGTCCACAAGTTGCGGTAAATCTGTTTCTCTGTAATGGAGCAAACCCCAAATGCTGCATAACAAGAATCATTGAGCTAGAGACACCGCAGCTCTAATTCTTGTATCCTTGGGCTCTCAGTGTATGTTGGATACCACTCGCAGCTTTGGATGAGAAATGGGACAGGGTACAATAATAAGTGGTCTAGTTAATGCGGGCTGCAGGATAACTACTTTTACCAAACAAATGGTGTTCTGCTGTGAGCAGGAGATGGTACTGGTTTAGATTAAAATCTTGCATTTTCCCATTTTGGTCACACGCGTTTTTCTGTGCATCTGTGGAAGTACAGTTTTGAGGAAGGTAGAGCAGAAGTGCAGTCAGGCAGAGGTATTTTGTTATTTGACTTAGTGCAAGGAGAACTAGGTGACATTTTAAGCTTCATGTTACATAAGAAGTCAAATAAAGCCATCTAATAACGCCTTTTATCCTTGAAAATTAATTAACCTGTACTCTTCTTTTTTTTTTTTTTAAGGTATGAGCTTTCTGAGACTCCTTTTCCATTTCCTTGGTTTAGAATGTAAATGCTCTGTGATAGTAATAGTTAATTATTCTGGTCTGTGGAAATAATGACACAATCAGAACCACAATGTGAAAAACATGCTGATGTCACTTTCACTGAAGTACTCCTGCTAAATTTTCTTACACGTAGTGATGCAATGTAGTTGGATCATAGTATGTGTGGACACCCTACTTTTGAAGTAAGAGAACTGCCCTTTCTGCAACTTCTGGATAACCTAGCTTTGTTTTTTTACTTTGCATTAAAGACGTGACTACTGCACTGTTCATACAGTTTGTCACGAAAAATATCGGTGTCTACTGGTCCTTTTATGCCTAGATATTATACAACTGTCAAAGAAAAAAATTACATTCTTCCTTTCCCTTAATATTTACCAACTTAAGAGATTTTGTTGTCAGTCTAGCAATCTTGGAAAGAAATAAATGACTACGTAGTACGAAACTTTCAACTGAAAGACTCATACTGTCTTACTTTTTATTTCTTAGGCCATATTCCATCAGTGCAGCGAGATGAAAGGGAGTGCTAGTGCCCAGGGTGCTGGAAGCTACACCGATTTTCGGTTACGTTTTGCTATTTTTCCTTTTGCGCTTATTTATCTGAAATAAATTTATGGCTTGTCCTGAGACATCTATCAGTCAAATGTGACATTATAATCAATTTTAGGAGTTTTTAAGCCAAAGCAAATGCTGAATGGCAACTGAGGTCACTCAGCACCTTCCAGGATTGGGCCTGTAGTGAAAGGTGATATTTGAAGGATAAGCATTGTATAATAGTTTTAAAGAGTTGCTAGATTTCATTATGAAGTTTGGCGTAAACTGCTGGAAAAGCATGATGTATCCTAACTGCTTAGGATAGGATGACTGCACTGGGCAAACAATATACTGTAAGACATATTTCCTGATTTTAGATAATGCTTTAATGACAGTTTATAATTTGGAAAGCACTCCAACTCCATATATATTCCATCCAGAAAACAAGCCTGCAGGTTTCAGTGTGTTTCTCGTTTTTACTCTCACGTGACAGCTTAACTTGTTACTACTTGATTATAATTAGGTACTTGATTTTCATCAACAATAATTTCTAAGTGAAGTACTTTATATTTTTTAAAGTAGGCTTTGCTTAATGCTGAGTGATTTCAGCCAAGAACATGAATCTCCATGCCTCAGTTTACTTATACATAGTATAGTGAGTAATTTACCTACAGAATCACAGAATCACAGAATGCCAGGGATTGGAAGGGACCTCGAAAGATCATCAAGTCCAATCCCCCTGCCAGAACAGGAACGCCTCGATAATGCTACACAGGAACGTGTCCAGGCGGGTCTTGAATGTCTCCAGAGAAGGAGACTCCACAACCTCCCTGGGCAATGTGTGTCTAAAAAATTGTCTATGTAGCATTTTAAGCTCCAATTGATCTTAGCAATAAATTGAACTTATACCCCAAACTCCATTACATTGACCTCTGAAATCCTAAATGGAACCGATGATTTAGGCCTTAAAAACACACTGTATCTTTTTAAACTTCTCCTTTCTCTTATTAGCGTAGTATGCCTCTTTTTAAATCTTGTTGTACAATTCTGATTTCAAAGTCACATGTTTGGCTGAGTTTCTAACCTCTGAAGAACTACCGAGGATTAATCAAAGCTTAGTCTGTGTAGAGAGGGTCTTTGATTCTCTTCCTTTTGCTGGCTTTAACAGGATATTGCCTGTGTAAGCAAAATCAACGTTAAATGCTTGCTAGAAATGTCTGGAAGTTAACGTAAAAGGTTCTGTCACACAAATGACGGTCCTGGAGAAACTTGAAAACTGCTTACGCTTACTCCAGGTTTTGCTGCAGTCCCACAGAAGAGTTTGGCAGCACGCGGATGCGCACACAGGGGCTGAGTTTTATTGAACCAGGTTCTGTGCAAAGTAAAGGTAAAAGAAAGAAACTGTGAAGTATTGCTGGAAAATTATTACTGAAAAATTACTTGCATAATCTGTGTGTATAAAAAATACACATGAATTCTGATCAGTTTTCAATTTCTGTGCTGGAGACTGTTTAAAGGCCGTTTTAAGGACACCAGTGGAGACATGGCTGGGGGTTATAAAGAAAAAAATTACAGAAACTGTTTTAAAGGATGCTTTGGTGAGGGAATGAATGACTTTAACTGGAAAGGTATGAGGAAGGAAATTCATTATGCAGCCAGCCATGGGCAAGGAACTGATTTGGAGGGGGAAGGGGAAAAATACATGTTAAAATTAGTGTGTAATGTTAGAGAAAAATTGTTGCCTACTCAGAAGAAATGTAAGTGAGAGAGAACTGACCCGTGAAACCCTGAGCCTAGAAAGAAATTCGGAAAATGGAAATGGATATGGATTTTTAGTGTCTTTGCCTGTGTGTGCGCATATGTGTAAGCACATGCATGGGGGTGTGTGTGTGTATATATATATATATATATATGTAGTTTTCTGCTGTCCCAGAAAGAACGTAATGTGGAAATATTGTCAAAACCTCTGTGTTTGCTGGCTTTGCTATTACATCTGAATGAGTACGCTCAAAACTGGGGAAAACATGGATGTATGGAAGACCAGCGCGTGTGTTCTAGGGCAGACTGGTGGTCTAGCATGGCTCTCGATGACAAGAACAGCCATTCCGAGTGGCGCCGTTCTCAGAGGCCAACAGGGGAAGGGACAGAGAGATGAGGACTGTCCAGGAAGTGTGACACAGTGCAGCAAAGGGACAGAGAGGGGGCCAATTCTCAGAAACTTGGATTCTGAGATGCGGGCCACAGCAAAACAGTCTAGGGGGTGTGTAACAAGCGGAGCTCTACGTACCTCTAAGTATTAAGAGTTTTGAAAGAGCTGAAAGGTTGAAAAACTTGTCTGGAGTGGTCAGTAGATACTGATTGCCTGAGATGTAGGATTTTTTTTAAGCCACAGTTTCTGTGAGGGATTGTAATAGGGCAATGGCTTCATACTTTAGCAGTAACATCCTGTGGAGATGGCAATTTTGGATTTTTCAGAGAAGTGCTTGCGTGTTACAGAACATTTTCCTTTTCTCAGAAACCCTTGTGATACACTTATGTAGAATTTTATTTATGTCTTTTCAAATTCAAAGAGCTGACCGTGGATCCCAGCATGGAGGAGAACAGATTTTTTTATTCCATAAGACAAGTCAGTGGGCAGTCGTGACAGGGACTTCATTCTAAACACTCTGTTTTCTCCCAGCAGCAGTACTAGAATCCATAAATGTAACTACTTACCTTTCCTGGAAGCTTCATCGGCACTGTATATCTGTTTTAAACCCAAGATATTCTTTTGGGTTCCAAGTTGTGGACCTATGAACGATGTTATGGGACAGATATGGATGTAAAGCTTAGAAGATGGGGTTTCTGAAATCCATAATTACAAAGTTTGCTGGACTACCTTCAAAGTGGTTGAAACAGATGGATGTGCTGTTCTTCGGGGGTTTTTCTTTTTCTTTTTTTTTTTTTTTTCTCCTCAATGGGAGAAATTCATACAGATAGAAACCGCATGAGTTCGAATTTTCATTTCAGTTGTTGCTTTTGTGAGTGCATTCATATCTGTGTTTTGGGGGAAAGGAAGAGAAGGAAAGAAACACTGTGTACATGTGTACTTGAAGATAATATATATTGAGCAGTGACCAAGGTGGCAGAGTTTGAAGATCAGATTTCTAAAATTGCTTGAGGCTCGTCTGACTCTCATGCTGAAACTTGTGAGCGGTTTCCACTGTCTTCACTGAGAGCACAGTTAAATTAATATTGAAAGCTTTTGAAAATTAAGCAATTTATTTTCTGAACTGTGATTGAATAACCTGCCCTGGTTCTTGTGCACTGCTACCGAAAATTTAAAATGAGCTCAATTTTATTGGACTCCAAAATTTGCCGAACGCCTGCCTGTTCTTTTGTCTCCGTGTGCAAATCCTGCTGCCTGCCCGTGGGAAGCTGTGCATGCTTGTGCTGCTTACAACGAGATGCTTCCAGCAGTGTGCTTTTCTTACTGGGGTGACTGGTGAAAAGTGTCTAACTGCTATTGAAGATGGTCAAAAGCCACACTACTGAATTGTTTTCTGAGATATATTTCTTAAAAATCTTTGCCAACATCTCTGAAATGAAGCATATAAAGAAAGTATGAATTACGATGGAATAAATTATTCCTTTACAGCAAAAACATCCTATTCAAAGTAAACTACTTTGGGGGAGTAAATTAGGGTAGTGTTTTGCTGAAGCTGTGTATTTAAAGAAGAATTATGTGTAGTGCCCTTGTTTTGCCAAATTCAAATAGCTACTCAAGACTCATAAATGTTTCAACAGCCTGAAGCGTTTTCTTTACAAAAACACACAATGACGTTTGTCCTTTTGCTCTGCAGCTTTTTGGGGACTCTTTCTATTTAGGATACCGTATTCAGAAATATGAGACTTCCAATATAAGTATTTAGATACACTACTAGCTTGGATGTAAAACAAAGAAGGGTGACTCTAGCAACAAAACCAGCTGCTTCTTGGGCTGACTGGTTGATTTCAGCAATGTTGGTTTCAGTAGCTGTCAGGAAATTCTGCCAGATTCAAAGTGCTGTGTTTGGTTCAGCTAAGACCTGTCTCTCTGGTGAATTGCTGAGATTGAGGTCTAAGGGCCTTTATGCTCTACTTAGGGTTCGTCTAGTTTGGCTGTTTTGAAAACAGGCTGAAGGTTTTGTAGTCAAAGGGAGAAGCGTCAACTCGGAGAACTTGGGTTAGGAAACAGCTCTCCCTTAATCCAGAAAAGTATGTGAGAATTGATATTGTTGGTACAATTTATCTTATTTGAGACCTGAATCTTGCAAACACTTATGTACCCTCATACAACATTTATATTCCTGTTGACATTGCAAAGTAGGTGTCTCTTTGCAGGATCTAGACCTTATTGTAGTTGTAGAGGATATTCCTCTCTGCATAAATATTCCATTTGGTTGCTAAACTTTCAGTTTAGCTGATTATGTGCAGCAGTAAGTTCCACGAGATGTTTATTCATTTACCTTTAAAATATTTGTTTATGATTTTCAAACTTCTACCTTTCTAATTTTTCCCTGGTATAGTTCAGGCTCTGTGTTGTGTGGAAGGGAACCTAGGATTACTTAGTTTAAAAAGGTGCATGCAGTCTAAATGAGGTGTCATACCCTCTTATTTATTGCAGCTTTAGTTTTGAAAGACCTACTATCTACAGATATATTTATTAGAAATTGCTTCAGAAATATATGTTTTTTTCTTGGCTGTGCGATAGTTGCTTTTATTTGCTTTTTGTAAGTGAAACAGGATTTAAGAAGTTGCACACACTATTAAAGATTCAGATTTGTGATCAGTGTTACCCAGTGAAGTTCTGAAGTTGCGTTAGTGAAGTTTTCGTGTTAACCATGCACGTTCTGCTGAACTGACTGGAGTCCAGATACACTATAGCTGAGTTTACACAGTTCTGTGTTGTGTGGTTTTCCTTGATGTGCTTGAGTTTGATTTGAGTTCTCTGTACTTCAGTGTTGCTGGCTTTTTTCCTCCCCATTAGAACTTCTTTTTCTATTTCGTTATGTCTGTGATTTTGTTTTATCTGGGCTATCTCACCTCACCGTTTCCTCGGATAAAACAGAGATCACAGAATCACAGAATCACAGAATGCCAGGGATTGGAAGGGACCTCGAAAGATCATCAAGTCCAATCCCCCTGCCAGAGCAGGAACGCCTCGATAATGCTACACAGGAACGTGTCCAGGCGGGTCTTGAATGTCTCCAGAGAAGGAGACTCCACAACCTCCCTGGGCAGCGTGTGCCAGGGCTCCGTCACCCTCACTGAGAAGAAGTTTCTTCTCGAGTTTAAGCGGAACCTCTTATGTTCCAGTTTCAGCCCATTACCCCTTGTCCTGTCATTGGTTGTCACCGAGAAGAGCCTGGCTCCATCCTCGTGACACTCACCCTTTAGATATCTGTAAACATTAATGAGGTCACCCCTCAGCCTCCTCTTCTCCAAACTAAAGAGCCCCAGCTCCCTCAGCCTTTCCTCATAAGGGAGGTGCTCCACTCCCTTCATCATCCTAGTTGCCCTGTGCTGGACTCTCTCCAGCAGTTCCCTGTCTCTCCTGAACTGAGGGGCCCAGAACTGGACACAATATTCCAGATGGGGTCTCACCAGGGCAGAGTAGAGATGATCTAGATAATGAGCTAGTATTTTCAGTATTGTTCCCTCTTCCTGTCTCAGCGTAGCAAATACCATACTTGCTTTTGTGATCATTGAGAAACATTTTTTCGGATCTGGTCTTGATGCTGCTCGCTGTATTCCATCTCTGCTCCTCTGCTGTATAGAACCCCTCAGTGTGCAGGCTGAGTTTTTTCTTCTAGTTCATGATACTTCATTCATTCCTGTAGTATGTTAAGTGATTCAGCATTGCACTTAGCGTTGTACTTAGATCCTCCCATCAGCTCCTCAGAAATATATGTTAAAATGTGGCAGCTACAACTGCAACTGTGTTTTTTTCATATATACTTTCACTTACAGATCAATAACTATATTAAATATCCAAGCTATGATAGATCTCCTTGCAAAATTGCCTTTACCGGTGCAGTGCAGTGCAGTCAGGACTCTTGGATATGAAGGAGATAGCTTTCAATACAGAATTTTCTTTTAATATGGAAATGATCTGTTATTTAATTCTGTAATGAGATGGGTAGGCAAACAAGTAAGCGCATCCATAAGGCAAAAACACGACCTGTCAGCACTGCAGTGCAATCTGCAGGTTTGGTTTCTCTTAACTCATGGCAAGTGTAAGATAGCGTACTCCTTGGTGATGTGGCAACAATGGGGGAATTAGCACAGAGAAGCTGTAGTGCTCCAATATCCCACTGTAGCTTACTGCATCCATTTGTTTCCTTGTCCATATTGTAATTGCTCTCTATACCGAAACTTGTTTCCTCATTTAGTGATTAGGTAATTTCTCTAATAGCTCACTGTTATTGTGGAAGAGCTGCACAGCAGGCAAGCCCAACAGCCTTTATATTTCATTTTGCTTCTGAAGCATTTGTTTGCATCACATTCTTTTTCCAAGAAAATACATGATGTGTGTTAACAGCATAATAAAACCAACTTTGTTGTGGCGGGTGGGCTTATGTGGGCATGGTTTTATAAGGGGACTGTCCTGCTCTCCACATGTCTTGGAGCACGTGTGATCACAGCCAGAGTGACACACGGGACAGGGACCCTCTTTTACGTCCCCCATCCAGATCGTATCTCTGTTGGCCCGGGCTTCTCCTCTGACTTCTGCGCCTCAGAGGATGCGTATTCCTGTTCACACTTTGGGCCTTTATGCCTTTTATATACCACAGGTGCTCTCCCTTGGATTTTGAACAGACTATAAAGTTGGAGTAGAAGCATGAGGAAACGTATGCTCTGGTTGTAAATTCTCACACACTTGACCACTTGTATGGTTCGGGGATATGTCCTGTAATTCTGAGATATGCGCTGGGATAGAGACCAAGAGGCAGACTTGATTCTGCCTTGACAATTTCCATTTGTTTTTGTGTGGTCTTGCTATGCCTGCCCTTTAAAAATATACAGGCTTCCTCATTTTGGATCCTAGCCCCAAATTACTGTGGACATTTTTCGTGTGCAGAGTTATGGGTTTACAGATTCCACACTCTACATGTGGGATTTTGTGAATTAGGTGTTCATAAAAATTATGCAGTATTGCATGTCTGTGTGTAAATTGTATACATTTTGAATCCAAGTGATACACAAATCTTCAGTGAATAGGTTGCAGAACTCCCTGTCATTTATTTTTATGGCTAATGGCTTTTTTTATATTCCATTTGCTACAAGTTTTCATTAAGCAGCGCATGTGAAGTGCTTCAACTTGACTTTGATGTGCATTCAGTCTCAGAAGGAAAGATCAGGCCTTTTATCTCTAAACTACAGATCAATTACCTTTCTAAACACTTACCTCATAATTTTCCTTTAAATAAAAAAGAGAAAAAAGGAACCACAATCAACTGTATTAAGACAAGAAAAATGAAAGAGATTACAAAAAATGGAGGCATCACCTAAGATAAGGTACAAGGGAACATGGACCCACCATTGCAGGATTATACAGGTGCACAATAATCGTGTAGAGTGTAAAAGAGGAAATGGTACCTTACACTGAGAAGTAAAAAAATCCTTAATTTCTTGAAACAAGAAGATAGCTGGCTTGCTAATGAATTAAATATGTGATAACTTTTAAGTGCAGCACGGCTGCTGAGTTGTCAGAGCAGGTGACTTTATCATCAGATTTTGATGGTATTATGCTTAGGATGAAATAACCACTTGTTTCAAAAAACAGTGTCTAATATCCTATGTGAAGGTCGGCCTCATAGATTTTATTCCTTAATATTCTAGCTGACATTCCCATTTTCTGAAGTATGAGTCTTTAGATACATAAGTCTTAGATATTGTAGTGTGAAGAAGGCTACTATGTGCAGCATTGCAATTAGGTAGAGAAAATCCTCTTACTATGGTGCATATGTGACTGGTAACCCAAAGCTTCCAAATCGTTTGGGGTTTTTTTATATGTTTTCACTGGGACTCTCGTAATTGTGCAGTCAAGCTCTAAATATGAATGCTTTTCAATTCAGTGCTATAAGACTTTAAAAAAAGTAATAATTTAATAGAAATAGCATTGGAGTTCAATGTAGATAATAAAATACTAACATCCTCTTACACAGCTCTCGGCTGTGTGTGTTCAACTTACGAGGTATTTTTCTTTTCTCTTGAAGTAATGTGACATTGAGTTATTATTTCAGAAAGGAAGAAACGGAATTGTTATTTTGTGGGCTATGTTATATAGCCCACAATATTAAACATGTTAGTTTAAAACCAGAAGAATCCCTCTCTTTGAAACTAACAAAGTAGTCAAATGCAGAAGAAGCTATTCAAAATTGTCTTTTAATAAAAGTTTAAAGTCTTCAAAATATATTTGCCCCTCGAGCAAACTTTTTTCATTTAATATTGTGTCTGTTAATTAGTGCTTCAAATTTGCAAATTCTTTATTGGTTTATATCAATGTAATACCCAAAGCTCATCTCATTGCCAGATTTGAATGAAATATGATCCTGTTTATTCTATTAAAACGAAGGCTTGAAATTGTTACCCAAATGCCACAGGAATTCTTGCCATTTTCTCATCAAATTCCTCATCAGATTTTTTTGTTAAAGTCACATTGTTTTAGATTTTGAGCCTTGGCATTTAAATGAAGTTCAGTGTGCCCCACTGGAGAAAACATCTGCAGGGACATATTATGTACAATATCCATTCCAATCAAGCAGGAGCGTACTGTACGACTGAATGAGAAGCTCATTCTTACACCACTTAAATTTACCCTGGTGTGGCTATTGAGTCAATCTCTGAGAAGAAACATGTAGAAAATTAAACTAGCAGAACAGGAAGATTTTTTTTAATTCTCAGAGCAGATACTTCCAGTTGCACGATATTAATTTAAGAATGACATTTTTTAAAAGAACCTGAAGGAGTTTGGTGCCAGATTCCCTCAGAAATCCAATGGGACTCGGAAATCAGAGCCCCCGGGGTGCCTCGGCAAATCTCTCCGAGCGGTTAATATTAAGGGTTTTCTTTGAACAGAAAATCATGATCCACAGAAACTGAAGAGAGTCGAGAGCTATTGGGGAAGCAGGAAAAGAAAGGAAGGAAAAAGAAAATCAGTTCTGTAATGCTGTAACATATATTAAAAGGTTGCAGAAATTCTATAAGCAGGAGGTTAGCTATCAGTGAAGATGACCTGAAACAGGCCCTTTGAGTTTTGAAGCCGCTGACTAACACACTAAGCTTGGCCCCTGTTACCAGCTGGTGGGCAAAAAAAGTGGTATGGAGGAGCAAGCCCTACTACAGCAGCTGTGGGTGTTTGTGGAATCTGCTCCTTTCCCTAATGAGGAATTCAGACCAAAAAAAGAGAGTCTGTTTATAAAATATGCCCGTCAGAGGAAAGCTGGCACATGAAAGCTTATAAACATATGATTAACCCAGGCAGTGTAGTTCTAAACTTCTCAGGTTCACGTCTGCATCCTTCAAGTTTGATGAGACAAGAGTTGCAAACTGAATTTGGGATTCAGCAAACCTGTACACCAAAGAGAAAAGGTATTACTGAAAAGAATCCGATTGAAACGTCTTCCCTTTGACACCCGGAAAGTATTCATGTAGTGCCATCAGCTGATCCTAACTGTCAAAGAAACCCTGCAGTAAACTGGCAGCTTCTTAGAAATTAGGTAGATGCGATAGGAATTGGGTAGATCAAAGTCTGCTACAGTGAGTGCTCTGCTCTGTGCTAACCCAAGGTGACTCTGGGGTGCCCTGTAGCTAACTTCATGAGAACGGTCATTTTTAACAATAAGTTGCAATGTATGATCTGAAGAACTGTCCTTCAAATCCTTTTGTTTCTGATCTGAAATGATTCAGGAATTCTTAACTGTTTTTACCCCATTGTGCAAGTGAAGATAATAGGTTTTTTTTTGAAATAGAATATCTTCCTACCTCACCACAAAATGTGAAACCTGTTTTCACAGAATCACAGAATGTCAGGGGATGGAAGGGACCTTGAAAGACCATCTAGTCCAAGCCCCCTGCCAGAGAAGGATCACCCAGAGGAGGTCATGCAGGAACGCGTCCAGGTGGGTTTTGAATGTCTCCAGAGAAGGAGACTTCTTTCATATTTTGCATACAGCTGTAGTGAGTAAAAATGGATGATGAAAATAAGGTGTGGGGTATCTATCATCTTGTCCAGTGTGACCAGTAAGGACACGTTGTCCTCCGTGGAGGTTGTAGTGTTAGCAGGTTTTAAAGAGAAATGTGAGACAGTAAAAAAGGCCTGCGAATATTTTGGTCATAGTGGGACAAACGGAAGGAGAGGCGTGAACTGAAACATCACCGTGCGTGTTCAACCATGCAGCTCACTTCTGCTTGCGGGAAGGAAGTTGGCTGATGACATGATAAGTGAATAAATATATACAGCAAGACAAGAGTGTTTCTTTTTTTCATAATGTTTCAGCCTTTGCTGTATACTTCAATAGTACTGTGAAAAATGTAGTGCTATAACAGGGTCAGATCTTTTGTTTATTTCTCTTGGTGATTCCCTATTACATTTGCAGGGATGACATGTCAAAAGATGAGTTCCTGAACTGCTTCTTCAGCAAGCTCAACTGGTCTCTGAACTTCAGAGTCAGATTCTTTCTAGCTCTAGCATAATTATCACTAATCAAAGTTTCAGGAGGTCTAAATCTGCTTTCAGTTATAGCTAGGTAATCTTATCTTTCTAAAGCAGAATACAGGAAATTCTTTTTTGTCTTGGGGTGGTTCAATTTTGGTTTTGCATTTAGGTTATAAAACTAATTCTTCACAATGCATGTGCTCAACCTCTCTTGCTTTCTTTTACCCACTGTCTCTGCACTGCTAACGTGAACAAAAATAGTACTTTAATGGTTATGTATTTATTTTGATCACTAAAGTTCGTAGATATGATTCTGAAGATAAAAATCTGCTCTGTGAGAAGCAGACTTATTGAATAAGCAGTCGCTATTTTTACAGGCAAAGTACATGTTTAAAACAGAAAGCTGCTAATACCACAGAGATAAAAGGATAATTTGCACTAATTTATGAAGCTAATTAATCAAATGAACTGAGTATATTAACCAGTTGGTGATATTCAGCTGAGAAGGAACTGAAACAGAAAATTCTTCACACTTTTGTTATTACCGTGACATACTTTAACTTATATTGTAAATTTCCTACAGTGATAACCCTTTCATAAACAGTGACAGCTTAAGCAGTTTTAATAAATAAGAAATGTTAATGCTCAAAAAGTCCAGGCAGATTCCTCTTTGTATCGTAACGTTTTCTTAATGAATTACTGAGAGTGAGTGATACAGTATGTGACGACCCCTCTGGCTGAAAATATTACGGGTATGGAAATATTTTAAAAATTTAGTATATGATTATTAATAAGAAAGGTAGGGATATATCTGAATTTATAGCAAGTTAAAAAAATATTAAAGTTGCTATTCCATGCAGCTTCAGAAGATTCTGCAGTGGAAAAATGTGTTTCTACTAAAATTGGGGTAAATAAAAAAAAAAACAAAGAAAAGTTGTTTTATATTGCCTAGAGTCTGTATGAGGTGCAGAGGCAATGCATTTCAGTGTTGCGTTTGTTGGTAAAACCATCAGCAATGATGGAGCAAAATGTTTCCGGACAGATGCAAGAGCTTTGCAGAGGCAGACCAGATATGGCCACCTAAATCCTTTACAGCAGAATTAAGGGTTGCTTTCAGAGGTGATAGAGATGCCGTGTAATGAATCCATTTTTTCTCTAGAAGCCAATGGGAATGAGACAAGCAACATAAATGAGACTTTTTCTCTGAGCATCCAAGGCAAATCTGTAGAGACGCTTTCCCACGTTGTAGGGGGCGTAGTACAGCTGGTGTGGGAACTGCTCCCAGTCGCAGAGCTCTACAGCACCGTGCTGAAATGAGCAGCTGGGCTGCAGGCTTCTGTCCGCCGTGCGTGTTCCGGTGCATTGGCACCACCCGCAGTAACCTGGCAAGAAATGAGACCTCTGTGTCTGGAATGAAGACTGGTATGGAAAGGTTAGGCAGGGGTAGAGCCTGAGACCTTAGCCTGTGCAGTTACTAACAGCATGGGTTGGCATCCTGTGCTGGAGGGAGTGAGGTTACGCAGCAGAGAAGTTTGAGGGAAAATGAGAAAGGAAGCAATAGCAGTTTAAATGCTGCTCATGACAGGAGCTGGCTGAAGTAAATTTGGAAATCCCTGCTATCAAATATAAAATTCAATGAGATGAAATCCTGTTTGTCTGGATTCAGTAATATCTTCAATAACCTTTGGAGATTTGTTTTCCATTCACTTTTCATTCCTTCTTTCCTTAACTTTAATTTCCTGCACCTTCATACTAAAAACAGCCTCCTCTGTCAGTGATGTGTCATGCTGGTAAAGAGAGAGCACAAGAGCAGAATCTAAATAAAAAGTTCTTCTTCCCACCCAATCCGTTTCCCATGTCAGCTGACATGAACTGAAGCAACCCTTAAACTGCTCAGCTTTGTTTTGTGGTCTGAACGGAGCAGAATCAAGAAAGAATAATGTTTAAAAGTGGATTTCTGGGTCTGACGCCACCATAAACCACTTGGTGCATAATGGATACAATGTGCTAAACCAGTATTTCCAAGAGTATCATTACAAGAAATTGAAAAGAGACTATTTTCAGATGTAGAAAAAAACCAGTTTGGTGACAATTTCCCTGTAGCTTTCAGAAAGAGAGGTAACCCTGATTTTTCATTATGTCTGTGAAGGTGACTAGTACAGCTGGCTAGTCCAGCAGTCTTTGGCTTTCTGTGTTAAATCATTAACTGATGATATCCAGTTTGCAGTTTCAAGGACACTCCATATTTTTTTGCCTCTTTCCAATTTGTAGAATAGTTCCTCCCCCTGGTAATGCCCACGCTTTTTTATTGCATACGGAGTGTCTCCAATTCAAATGTCTTCTGTGAACTTGAGCATCTTTCAGGATCAAACTATAAACTAGGAGTTTCAGAAAAAGTTATAATTTTAGGGATTAGTGCTTTTCAATGCATGGAATACATTTTGTAAGTTAGGTATTGTGAGAGAGTTGCTGGTATCTTCTTAGGAGCAGTTGCTTCAGATCAAAAACGTTTCCCACTTTATTGTCCTTTACCATATCAAATAACAATTGAAATAGCAGCAGCAGCCAATGAACACGGATCAATGATATCTTCAGCCACTGCATTTGTGTAGGTTTAATCCATTTATGTGAAAATCAAGTTACTGCTGGCCTGTTTTTTCTTTACTGGAAACAATTGATAACATTACTTCAGAAGAAATTAATCCAGAGAATTAATTAGCGGAATCTAATATCCAATAAATGTAGTCTGGAGAAAGATTTCATGGGTGGTCAATTGTGACATTAAATGGAAGGTAAAAAAATAGATACCATTAGCTGTTTTCCGTAATCAAACGGAAGTGACAGAAAAGGAACATACAGGATGACATTGACTTTGGAGAGAAATAAATAGGTCAGTTCTTGTACCTGTCACACAAGAACTTTGAGAACAGGTTTTTTGTGCTTTTGGCTTAGGCCCATATTTAGGGGGGCTTAAATTTTTGGAGGAAATAGTTTTCTAAAGAAATAAATAAAATCATTGTTTCCAGGCCAGTGAGTCTGAGACTTTGATACTGCAGAAGCTGCACCGGTGTTCGGAGATCAAATTCAGCACTGGTCAGTGGGAGCAAAAAAAGAAGTTAATGTTTGCTACCTTCATGCTGCGGCTTTCAGTAGTTTGTTTTTGCAGGTGAGGGAATTGCACCTTGTGCATGATCAGTTAATGAAATTTGGCTGATGAGTGGTAACCTCCTTAGCTGTAGTACTTGAGTTTTGAGTCCAACTCCTTTTTTATTTTAGTGTTATTATAGAAAGATTGCACTTAGTAATGCAAGTGGAGATCAGTGTGCTGTTTCATGAGGGCTGTGTGTCTGTAAAGCCAAGAATGTTGAGACAGATTTTTAACGGTATTTAAGAGCCTGAACTTTCAGAGAGATGCCTAAGAGGATCTTTGAGAGACTGCATGTGTAAGCAGCTAAATGACTTTAAGTATCTCGGATTATTTTTGAAAGATTCAAGCAAGTGTTCAAGCACCTTCTTGAAACAGGGTTTTAGTAAGAGTGGAGGTCTCCTAAAAATCTTCAATAAACATGATGTTTTTCTGGGGATGGGAAAATGGAAAAGATGTTTCTAAAAATCAGTCATATTTCATTTGAGAACTCTTTCTTTTTAAAAACTGGATTTTGCTACTGACTACAGTAGATGTAACTTAAAGGAAAAAGAAACCGCTTTCCAGATAGAAATTCTATTTTAAGCCATTTCTTTCTTGACCCGTAGGCCCACGTATTCCTGACTTAACTCTGTCGGCTGTAGCTTGTCACAGAGAATGATTCTGATTTTGGCAGCTCTGCTCATACAGTGTGTTTGCTAACTTAGCACTAAAGTACTTCTGTATTTGCTTTGTCTTGGTTTCTGAGCAATGACTTATTTACTGAAACATTTCTTTTTCTCTCTTTTTTTTTTTTTTTAAACTTAGTGGAATTGATTGTGTGAGCGACATTGAGGATGTTGTGACTGTGAGATTGTGTACTGTCAGTTTTCCTCAGAGGTATTACATGCTTGCAGGACCTCGTGTTTCATTACTCTGACTAGAATAAAGAGAAACTGAAATATGAAAACACGATGTATTCATATTCATATTAGAAATCTTTCTGGTGCAGTCTTATTTGTAAAAATAGGGATTTTTTTTTTTTAAGATGTAACATTTTTGGATGTATTTAAATGAGTAGTAGATTTTTTTTTCAGAGAAAAAAAAGCCCTGAGGCATGTGTAGAACTAGTGGCTACACAGAGCTGAAGAATCAGATGTCTGCTGGGCAAATTGACAGAACTCATTAATCTTAGATGCAGTGTACTATAGAGTCTGTCCTTTCATGCACCTGCCCATGCCTCAAGTAATTACATGATGGCACTATTAATACTGAAGAGCTTGAGTGGGGATAGGGTTATCTTCTCTCCTTAGTAATTGATTGCTAGCTGATTAGTGGGCAACATTTTTCCTGCAGTATAATTGCCCTTCTGCTATTGTAGCCTCTCTAACCTGCAGGTTAGGCCATCTTACTGGTTTTGAAGCCTTGACAATAGCACCATAGCCCTCAAAGTAATGAACTGGAACTCACTCACTGTGAATTCCCTAAGCAGAAGACGACTAGTTAAATGTGTTGCAATGAGAGCGTATTTTCCAATAATCGGACAGCAGATTTGTTGCTTTCCTCCCCGCCTCCTCTTACTATGAAGATATTTTGAAACCCTCTGATTCCTATGTGGAAAAGCAGGCAGTTGCCTTCTATTAAAAAACATCTGTTGCTTGTATAAAGTTATCATCTGAAATGTGTCAGGACTGTATGATAAGCTTGTATGGATTCTTTGTGAACCCATAGAAATAGCAAATCTATAGATTTGCTTCTTTAGGAGGAAACTGGTAGTAAAGGAGCGTGTGAATCCTGCAATGAGTTCTCAAAAGTCTGCTGGACTTTAGAAATTGTTGTGTTCCCATATTCTGAAAGTTGATTCTGTGATGTTTTTGTTGAAAGCTGGTGGCTATTAGGCTGCTGCTTGGGTAAGTCTGGAAAAGGAGGCATCTTTTGCCTTGAAAATTGTCTGTAGAGGGCAAGTGATTTCCAGGGCTACATAATTCTTCAGCATTTCTCCCACCCTCTGATCCTACATGCCAGACATACTGGCTTGGGGACTCTTAGATCGGCTGACCAGCTGAACTGGGCACACAGGTTCATGAAGTTGGAGATGAAAGATTATACTGCAGGGAACTTGACAGATCTGAATCTTAGGCTAAATTAGGCAATGAAATAAATGCTAATATCTACCCTCCAGCTTTCTGTGTGCCTGAAAAATAAAACCTACCTTGCGTCAGCCTTCAAGTTATCTCGTTATGTTTCTCTTCTGATATAAGTGGGTGTTTTGTATAACTGCACTAAACCAGAGTCATACTAATCTTTTAGCTTTCTTATACTGGTCTTGGTCTCAAATGGGATGGAACATCACTGGCACAGCAAAGAAATCTTCAATCTCCCCCTGAATGCTGAGCCATATACTTCCTTGCTTGGTGATGAGTTTATTTGATGGTATACTCTTTCGAGTGACTAATTTTATTGACATTTTCTGAAAACTTTTGACTGACCCTGTTCAGAAAAATCGCTTAGCTTATTCACTGAAGTGGATGTCTAGGTTTAAATTATGGAACCAGTTCCCTAGATTCCCAATTCCCAAATCACATAGGGGCAGTTAAAAATATTACCTGGTATCATTTCCAGTATTCTGTCTATGAATGCAGCCAGAGGCATATTCCTAAGAGGAATGTGTAAGAACACACAGTTGTCCACTGTGTGATGTAACCTGCCTGGAAGGATGTTTAATTTCCTAACTTTAGTCAGTTACCAGGTACCCTGAAGAATGATAATTCGCCTTAGGAATGATACTAAACTTGTGAGAAATGTAAATGACTTTGGGCTTTCTTCTTGTTGCATGCCCTGCAAAATAATACAACTTAGATGAAATGATTGGGAATTTTGATTGATGGCTTTGTAGTAGCCCGAGGCCATGGGAAATCAAATCCCATGACAACTGACTTTCTTAAGTGCTAGTTGAGGTCTCAGACGTAGTTTTTTCTCAGTTATTGGAGATTTGCACCTGCCTGGTGATTCTCAAAACAAGCTGCTGACAGAGGCATAGCAGGTATGGAGAAACTATGGAGTTTCTCTGTGAACAGGCTGAGAAGACAAAAAGTGTTGGAGGCCTCCAGATCTCAGAAAGCCTGGAAAAGTTCCGAGAGCTTCGTTGCTGAAGAAAACGAGGAGAAGCAAACTGTTTTGCATAGGTTTAACTTGTGATATGACTACCATGGCAAATAGAAAAATTCTATTCTGGAAGACGAGCCTCATGTGAACTGGCGTTGGGAGAAAAGCTCTCCTGTGCGGGGTGTGTCTGTGCTTCCTGGCATGGCCAGCCTTCAAGAAACTGAAGGCCGGGCATCCGTGTAGATTCACCACACAAGATCATTTATGCTGGGCTGTTTAACAACTGCATATACTCATTAGATTTTACAGGGAGACACCTAGATTATGCTCCGTGCCTTTATGCCGTATTCAGTTGAGTCGTCCTGTACACATTCACCTGGGGTTACAAACTGAGCCTCTACCGTTCTCAGTGACTTGGCGTTCGTATAAAAGTGTCTAGCACACAAGGTGGTGCAAATTGCAGCACTTTTTAGCATTTACAGGAGGATGACAGGAGATTAGGGATGGATATTATAGAGTCTTTGGGTCATAATAGAAGTGTGTTGTCAGGAAAGGAAAAAGAAGACAACCTTCTTACTTTTTTCCTTCTTATTTCCTTAGTTTTCTGCAAACATAAACCAGCCTGGTTTTGCACCGTAAAATTTAAAGCAAGAAGCTCACACTGCATAATTTCTTAAAACAGTCCTTATCGCTGTATAATTGTTAAAACCTCATCTGTTGCATGGAAGGAGGAAGAGCAGTCTTTCCCAGTAAATGCTATAGAATTTTGAGACAATATTAATGTAATACACACATGCACTTATCCTATGTGGGCCTATATTATGTGTTTTAAAAAAATCTTGAAAATGAAACTTTCAAGTCAGGAAATGCCAGTGCTAAAGTTACTCCTTTAAAAACATTTGCCTGCTTTGTGGCCCTGTTTCATGAGCAGTCTTTAATTACTGCATGACATGCTGTTTTTTCTCCTACAGGACCACTGCCTCATTCACTGCACAGATGGGTTATGTTCTCTGAGTTCAGAATTTCAGCTTCCGTGTTTTGTGTGTGGCCCTAACTCATATTATCTGGGAAATACTCATATCCTGCTCTAATTAGAAAAATTTACGCTTCCACGCAGGCTTACCTGGGCTGCTCCACCACTATCATTGTAAAATGCTTCTCAAATATGTACACATTAGTTTTCATGACACATTTGGAAGGGGGATGTTGAATAGCTGTTTTACAGAGGGAGAATTGAACCACAGAGTGAGCGTTATAGACTTACACAGGTATGTTGTCTAAGATATTCAGGACCTATTTTTTCAAGGATGCTTAGTGGTGTATCATCTCTAGTAGAATTCCTCTTGATTTTGGTTGGGTGTGGAGGGTTTTAGCACTTCCGCAGATTACGAACTGGGCATCTAGAACACAAAGGGCACACTCTTTTTAGTCACTTGGGCTGTTAGCGCAGTCACACGTTGTAGCTAGGAAATCCAGACCAAGTTAAGAGAGGACACTCTAGTACTCAATATTATTTATTGCAGGTTGCAAAAGCTCCCTATCACCTTCTACTGAACTTGGGACCTTTTAAACAAAACTTATTTCCAAGAAAAAAGTGGAAGAGATTAAAGGCATTTTCACTGTCCTTACTGACTCAAATGGGATAAAATGGCCAAATTATTTAAAAAATAGACTGTGCTTCATGAGAAGCACAACTTTTTAACCCATGTTTTTGCCAGGATGACCTGAGGAAAGATGTATTTCTGAACCTCTGATCTGATTGATTTAACATTATCATGTGAGCAAGACCTGGCTTCTGAAAATCCCAGATGACTTCTAATTTCCAGTCTGTATATTTGTTGTTTTATCAATGCTACTCTTTTCTTTAAATAATCTGTCTCCTTTTTTAGTACGTGCTTCCCAAAGTCATTGAATCTGTGTCTAAGCTTCAGGAAAGAATGTCCGAGACCCTCCGGTGATGCAGGAGTCAGAATGCAGTCCTTCATCTGTCTTGAGTATGAGGCCATCTTTCTGGCTTTGGTATGGATCGTAGGAATTACATTTTGCTGAAGGAAAATAAACCAGAAGATGTACTCCAGAAACACACTTAATACTCTCTAGTGCTACTGGGCATTCACTTTGCACCCTGAAACAGATCTAACTGTTAAAATGTTAGCACCAAAGGGATTTGCATACAGATCCTTTTCTATTGATCACAATAGATGTTAGTTTTGGCATACTAATTGCTAATCTCAGATTTCAGCACCAGGAACACTTTTTTAAAATCAACTGCGTGAACTTCTGCAGTCAAGGATGGTAACTGTCAAGAGTAGTAGGTTGCCGACACACAACTAGGCATATGCTATGTTTATTAAAAGATTTTTTGTGAGCAACAGACAAATGTGGAGATTTGTGAATCATGGTGAAAAATGGGTCGGTGTATATGTGACAAGAGAAAGGGAAAGGAAAAGGAAAAGGGAAAGGAAAAGGAAAAGGAAAAGGAAAAGGGAAAGGAAAAGGGAAAGGGAAAGGAAAAGGAAAAGGAAAAGGAAAAGGAAAAGGAAAAGGAAAAGGAAAAGGAAAAGGAAAAGGAAAAGGAAAAGGAAAAGGAAAAGGAAAAGGAAAAGGAAAAAGAAAAGGAAAAAGAAAAGGAAAAAGAAAAGGAAAAAGAAAAGGAAAAGGTTGACTCATTGTACATCTGTGACTGAATCGTGCCTGCCTGCGTGAGCCATTGGGCACAGAACTGGATGGACCAGGTTTATTGTCCGTCTGGTTGTGGAAGCAGAGCAGACGTCGTGATATACCAAGAGGAGGACCAAAGCTATTGCTAAGAGTGTGATCAGTCACCTCCAGGGTAAAAGTTGTTTACCTGCTGTAATGTTATGATAAAACCAGATTTTCCTCTATTTTCATTTTTTTCCATACTGTAATTCATTCTCTTGTGATGAAATGATAACTAAAGTCATCAAGCTAATGAAGGAAAAAATAATAGTCAGAGGAAGGCACTTTACTGGGCATAGTGACCAGGCAAGTGTCCCGGGAAGTGCTCGGCAACGTTAACTACAGGCGATGTTACCAGCTCCACCTGTAATATATATTATCTAGAACTATTTAAGCAATGTTGTCCTTCACTGTCATGTTTCTTATGTTGAACTTTTTGAATAGTGAGCCTGAAAATAACAAGCTGAGCTCATTAGTAGATTAGGTGCTGCAGTGAATCCATGTGTTCAGTGTTATTCTTGTTGTTCAGTTTGATAGGGTTTCTTTTAGAGAGCAATTACATCTGATTGACATGTTTTCATGTGCCTCTAGCCTTGACTCCTTCTTACTAAACAATTCTAGATCAAGGACAGTGACTTTTCTACTGCCATTAACTAAAATCAGGATCCAGGAGAAAAAGTTAAATACCTTTTAAGATGCGACTTGAAACAAATTATAAAATATGTATAAAGAGGAATATATTTTGGTTTCATATACTGTAGTTGTTGAAAGTCAAGTAAAAAACATAGTTTAAGGCATGGACATGCATTAAAATTAAGAAACAAATTCTGTTTTTTCTACTTCATATAAGAAAAATGAAGTAGAGGGCCAAATCCTATCACTAAATGTGCAAATAGCTTTTCCATGTAATTTGCACTTCATCATTCACATTAAATGATGTAATTTAGTGAAATTTTATACTAATAATACTATTATACATCCTGCAATCTTTGTAAGTAGAAGTGACTTTTTTTTAATGAAACATTTCACTGTAAAAATACGTGTACTTGAGGATACCAAGTGTTCTTGCCCACTGAACGTTGCTGTTTATGGAAAAAGCCTTAATTTGAAAAGGATTAAAGGCTTAAAAAGTAAACAAAAATCATTCCTCCCTTACTAAACCCACTATAACAGAATGTTTCCTTTCGTTTTAATTCAATTTGTTATCTTGTACTTTGTGGGCTTATTTTTTTCAAATTTAAAATTTATTTATGGGTTAAAGTGGAACAGAAGTCTGTTCCCCCCTCTCCTTTTGCAGCTCAGGCTCGAGGGATGTATTTTATAGCCCTCACATTCAGCTAATGTGATCTGTTAGCAAAAAATTCTTGGTTGAATATGTGTTTTGACTAAGTTGAAAGAATCTGTCAGGACTGTCCAATGAAGAGTTTTGCCTGAACACAGCAAGTAAACATAAGCAAAAGCTACATTTGCCCTCCTTTTATAAAGCAATGGCTCTTTTTTTTTATTCTGATGACTGTTTTGGGAAGCTGCATAACAGTTTGTGTTACTTAAATGAGCTGTCTTAAGCGAGTTGTCATGCTGTAGCTTTTAGAGATATTCTGGCTGTCCAGGGAGTGGATTCTTTCATTTGAGGGCATATATGTGAAGCAAAGAACATTGTCCTGAGTCCCATTTTCACCTATCTGATATAAATTTGCAAACTCCCTCTTAACTTCATGTATCTGTTTCACAGAGTAGCGTATCTACAACTTTTCTATTCTCAGACCTTTTTTGACCACTGTGTTATTCTGTTTGAATGTACTGGCTAGTCAGAACTGCCTTACAAATTTTTCTTACAGTGATTAGTATGCAGAGTTTTGCTTGTATTTTCTTTCCAATTTTCTTTCCCACCTTGCACTAATTCACTGCTGAATACCAATTCTTAGCATTGGTATCATGGGAGGAGATTTGGGATTATGATCAGCGTCTTTTTTTTCAAGAGAGATGCAGCTCCACAAAGGAAGTGCAGATGAAAAATGAGGTGAGAAATAGTGTGGAAAACTAGCCAGAAATGTTCCTGCTTCTTGCTGTTAGCCCCTCTTCTGTCACAAGGAAAAGCTCTGGTCTGTAGCTGTATCTGGAGAGTGTGACTGTAGGTCTTCACATGATGTGTCATGCCCATGCCTAATGAAGTGTCTTAGAGTTGGCTTCAGAACTGGAGGCACGTAAGGCTCCTAAAATGGGAATCTTCTAGATAGTCCAGGTCACGTGGCTGAAATAGTGACTAAATTACTGTACTTGATGTCTGTCTTGCCCTGAGGATTTCTGCCCTTAATAAGGATTATTTATGCCTTTGAATATATATATAAAGAATATCTAAGAATGCAATATAAGAATAATTTATTGGGTTTGTGAAAACCAGAAATGCCAGGTCGTATCATGCAAAGCAATAAGGGCCCTGTTAGTCGTTTGATATTTTGCATTGAATTATCCTACATTGCGATTTGTAGTTGTATTAATTTAGCCAAATTAGCAAGGCAACTGCCTCGCATTTTCCTTATACTAGTTGCTTTCCCAGTGATTTAGGGGGCTGGTTAGCTTACTTGGTTAGAGCGTGGTACCGATAACACCAAGGTCGTGAGTTTGATCCCTGTTGGGTCCCCATGTGTTGCCTGATCTAGTTGAGAGGCATCTCTGCCCAGGGCAGGGAGGTTGGATTAGATGATCTCTAAGGTCCCTTCCAGCCTGGGCCATTCTGTGATTTCAGAAGCCTCTTACTTTCCTCTCCCTGCTATTACCACACTCTGCCACTCAGTTATGTGCTGTGCTATAGTGGTGTCAGTGACTGCAGAGTATGCCAGGTGTACTTCCCTTTTTGATAACAAGAAGCCAGATGACAAAACTGATTTAGTTTCTCTGTGTTTTTCCCTGAAAACTTACCGTAAGAAAATTAGTTCTCTCTTGCCAAAGTAACAATTTAATACGGTAATTAGCAAGTTCTGCCAAAATATCTGTTCCTGCAAGGAATTGCATTTGGGAGCTCTTCTATTTTTTCCCTTAAGCACTGACCACAGAACTTAATTAACTTTCTTTTCCATCATAAATTCCAGTGCAGGCAATGACCACTGTGTCCTCCCCCACTCCTACATGTTCAGTTATGATAAATTGGCCCTTACACAGCCGATCTGGAGGCAGGTGCCTGTATGATTCTCAGGGGTTATATATCCTCTACTATCCATAGGGCTGATTAATAATGATCTTTTCACTGAACCCCTCTTCTTTATTCTGTGTTTACGCTTCAGTGAAATAAGGAGATGCTTATGGTAGAATGAGAGGGTTCCTCCCCTCCTGGTTATACTTCTCATTTAAACTAATCTCTTCTGGAATTGATTTGCATGTGCAGGCTGCAAGGTACCTGCATTTAACCCCTTGAACAACATGCCAGTCTGCCTGGTTCTGTTGTAAATACAACCTTTGCCCCCTTCCTTTTGTTCAGTAGCTCCTGTATTTGTTTACACTTGCATCAATGTGTTTACTCTCGCGGCATTTTCTCTTCCCTTGTTGTCAATACCGCGTTTGTAGCCTGCTCTGGCTGAACCGCTCTTGTCCAACGAGTTGTGTAAAGGGTCTTGTTTGTAACCTTGCCTCTGAGGTCTTTATCCCTAGAAATCACTGGAAGTTGTGAACAATTTGTTTGAACATTTCAGGAGACTCTTTCTAGGAGTCTGCCTGTATCTCCATACACGCATTTGTAAACACATTGGAGCCAGAATTTAATCACAAAGCAATGGAACTTGAGTTAATATGTTTCTGTGGAACATGTAGGTGCTGCGGTTTGCCCTGCAGATGCAATATTAGGCAGAATTTCCTGGGCTGCCATGTTCCTGTGAAGCGCTGAGGTGTTGGGAGGTGCACTGCCCTGGGTTAGAACCGTAGGCTAGAAGGACACCGGGTGCTGGTGGGACCGTGCCCTTTTGCTTCGGGCTCGAGCTCACCGCACAGTCTCCACACGGCACCTCCGTGAGGGGAGAGATCAGATGTCTTGACAAGGCCTAAGTTACTTTGGAAATGAAAAGTTGCTTTGTCCTCGGGTCTGGTCATTAGGCATTTCTGAAAAATTCAGTTCTTAGTTCTTTACATGACAGTCTTTCCAGGCCTATGATAACCTCTTTTTTTTTTCCATTTTCTTCTTTTTTTCCCCTCCCTGTCCCTTCTGCTCTTGCTCCACTGTTTTTGACCTCTGATTACTAAACAAGAACTAAGAATTAAGGGTGGGAAGGAAGCCCTCCATTAATATATTTGTATATATAAAATTATTTTTGCTGCCTCAATATAGCAGTGTATTTTTGTTTGCTTTTGTTTTACTTAAAAATTTTGCTGATTCAAAGCAGACAATTTCATTTTTGCATAAATGCTTTTTTGTTTCCATTATGGTGGCAAGCTTTTGGCCTCCAAATTGTATGGGAATACAGCAAACACATTATTTTCGTTTGATGGAATTTCCCAGTACCTTGTCAAATTTATTTGTGGCTGATCACCGAGGAAAAGATTTTGGCTATGATTGACTCCTGTTCTTTAGTTATTTACAGTTCTTGAGAATTTGGTCTTTTCTTCCAATGTCAAGCATGCTGCAGACCTGACTGACCACCCTTTATAGCAGTCTTTTTGCTTAATGTTTGGTCACCAAGACCTTTGCATGTTTTAGTTCTGTCCATGAAATTATTAATTTTAAAGTCATTTTCTCCTCTTCATTTTTTTTCAGACATTGCAAAATACTTATTTTGTGTTCAAGGCTAGTTTTGTACTCCCTTTTGTGGTTTTTTTTTTCCTTTCTGTTCCCACCACTCACATGTATGAGAAGATACTCAGGAAGCGTAACAGAAAAGGCAACGTGAACCTCCCTTCTGTCATTGTTGTCCTTGGTTCAAAACCAAAGCAACCTGTAATTAAAGCAAGCTCAAGTGCCTTGTCACCAGATTGCCGATGAATGTTTTAATTGCTAACAGGCTCCAAAAAGGGATGTGAAAGAAGCCCACCTGAAAGAATAAACTTTATCTCCTACTGCTGTGTGTGTCTTCATCGTATAAAGTTGTCAGTTTGACTTCCCTTTTGAAAATATCTTCATGAAATTACTTGGTAACTAGAGGAGGGTTAAACTGAAGTAATATTTAACTACAGCGTGTGATGCCTTCCGTTGTGCTAGGCAGAATGTCACTAATGAGAGGTAAGGTGTTTAAACTCTCTGCATTTTCCACTTATTATCCAGATCTAACTATGTCTTGGTTATTATCTTGCATTCAAAATAAAAGCAGGACATAATAAAAAGTAGATGTCATGCTGAGCCCAAACATTATCGAACAAAAGGCTTCTTCACACTTAAAGGCTTCTCTCTGATGTTCAGCTCAGCCCTTAAAAAAGCATAACAACAATTAATGCCAGGGGCTTTTCTGAGTTACTTTTGATAAGGACACTCTAAAGCAGGAAGAGTTCTGGTAGGTGGTGTTGGTGTTGTCTCCTTGTTTAAAACAGTCACATTCACATGCCTTGGAAATGGAAGTTAATCTTTTCCAATGGAATAAGCTCAGCTCGTTAAAAAGGGTGCTGGATATTTTAAAGATGTTTCATGGTATCGTATCATAATGGCGTAACAAGAGGGGTCTCTACTTAGGAAAGGTGCTTTCTGCCTGTTAAGGATCTTTCTAAGGGTAAAGGCATCTTGTGATCTTTTCTGACATTATTTATACTATAATGGAGTGGAGTAGTAATCACCAATATTGTGTTAGGAACTTGTGCTTACAGCCTGAAAATCATAACAACTGTCGATAGCAATGATTTCAGTATGTGGTATAGTTTTAATTGCACGTAAAAAAACCTATTTGCTTTTACCACTTGAAAAGCCAAGGACTAATTATTTCCATTTGGGTATTATGGTAGCAAGCTTTGGCTTTTGCCGCAGGTAAAGGAAGAGAGGTTTACTTATTTTTTTAGTGCCTGATGCTTCTACTGCTTGCACTATTTGAAATGTAAGAAGGAGGTTCCAGTGATTTCCACTGTGGCCATCTGTGACTGGATTAGCTGCGAACCCACTTCTAAGAGAAGTTGCTGTGGTCTGTGTTATTAGCTACACCGTGTGTACTCTTGGCAGCAGGAATACTGATGTGTGTGTGTGGTTTTAATGTTTACGTAGATCAAAATGCATTCCAGTCTGGGTTTCTACTTTTCATTTACTTACTCCTCCCCTTTATAGGGAGAGCTGAACAATGAGCTGCACCTTCCCACCATACTCTCACTTGAATCTCCTTGCTCACATACTTGTTTTCCTAGCAATTTCTTTTCCTCCTGCAGAGTATCTTAAGAGAAGGACACAAAGCCATTGTTAAGAACTAAAGTTGCAGGAACTTGGTTGTTGCAATGCAGAGTAAAATTTGTTCCAGCAAGTCCTAAATTGTCTACGGTGCTAATGCATAAGTTTTTAATGAGAAACTTTATATTAACACATGCCATGAAATGTGAAATCTTCAGTGCGTTGGCTTCGAAGCTGTTTAGATGGTGATAGCATCCTTAAAAAGTAGCATAACCTATAGCTTTAGGTGAAGTCTAGATTACCTGCCATTCGTTATATGATGTGGGGAGCTGATGAAAGCTGCAACGTGTAAGAGCTGCCATTCATTTAGGGTGAACGTTAGAAGTGATTAAAGTGCTATGTAGTAAGAAAGCTGAGATACCCCTGAAAGTCTAAGCTAAGGCTAGACCACACAGGAGCTGAGCTACATGGAGGAATATGTTTCATTGTGGACTAGATGCAAGCTGAAAATTGGGAAATTCATCCTTGGGGGGAAGGAGGAAGAGAACATTTGAGTGCTGTGGATGCTGTGCATGAAGGAAAGAGCAGACAGAGTCAGCATGGCAGAGGCAGAGGGAGGATGGGCAGGAAAATTAAGACACTTGCAACGTGCCCCTGAAAGAAAGCAACACACTGCCCTCAGCAAGCACTGTTTTTCCATTATGTTCAGGGGAACAGGACATATATATATTTGAAAACAGACAGTTTTGCATCAGAGAAATACCTGACTGTCATTAACTTATCTATGTAAAAGGGAAAAGAATACATAAGATGCTGAATGTTTGCTACTGCTCTGATGAAAACAGCATTATTTATCTCCTTCTCTGCCTGTTCCAAAGAACATATGAGGCTGCTGAAGCTACCTGCTGAGGGCCTTATGGCAAGTTATTAAAGATATTTAGGCTCCTGAAGATGTAGAGGCACCTAGTGGTTTTTTTAAAAACACCCAGGCTCCTAACCCTCTTCATAGACCATAGCAATTAGATACCCAGGTCTTTTAGAGGGACCCTAATAAAGGCTCTCTAGAAACAGACCATGTATTCTTGAAAAAAAACCAAACAGGCTCTAAGTGGAAGCTCAACGTTCAAATGGCTTTTTAGTGTTTGCAGTTCTCGGGGGTCTCAACAGTAAAAACATATAAAAACATCTACTCCGTTTCTTGACCGTTGTGATACAAGCTGCTTGGGAGCGGCATATACGAGCCAGGAGTGAAACCCAGGAAATGAGATCTTTAGCAAAGAACATCAGTAATATACATGTAAACTGTTTCTCAGTGTACGGAAACCCTGCCATTATTAACACAGTCAACATGTCAGTGTTCTGTTTGAAATATTTATTAGACTCTGTTTCTCTTACGTTCCAAAACTCTGTTTTGTGCAGAAGCCACTGAGGGTTACAATGGCCGGGGTTGGCTTTTTTATTTTCTCTATGCAGCCGCATGTTGGTTGTGTATTAAGATAACTCAAAAGTGGCAAATATTTATTTTTAGGATAAGGACACAGGTAGAATCTCTGGAATGCAGTTCTTAAAATGTCTTGTGTGTTTTATCGCAGACATCCTCTAAAAGTACATAATGCTCAGTATTCACAATAGTGCAATCTGGCCATGAGTGAATGAAAGCAGGAACTCTTGGGTGTTGGCTTGCTCCCTGAAAGAGGCAGATTTCATCATCGTTACTGTTAACTGGAAGAATGCAGAATATCCTATTTTTTCCTAAAATCCTTTTGTAAGCCCTGCATTCTGTGTATCTGTGAAATCTCAGTAATTCTGAATGTGAAAAAAATCCTAAAGTTATTTTCCGTGTTAATTTCCGTGGCTGCTGTTTGCCATTTTGGTTATATTGCCAAATTTTGAAGGTCACCTTGTTCTTAGCAATCCCTTCAGACCAAAGTGCTAATGCTCACTTTTTTCCCTGACAATGTAGAGCTTTAACTAGCACACAAGAGGAGTCCATCAAAACTTTATCCTCCACTGAGTATTATTGCATTTGTAAAGATAATATTAATACACAGTTCTAATGCTCTATGGATCATTATCTGGCAGTGGACCAATAATTGGGTATAAAACATTAACAACTAAAAAGGAATACCGATTCCTTTGGGCTTATAATTGTTGTTCATTACAAATTGCTACCAAAATAGGCCTGAGCTGATTCATAGAGAATTAAGTAGATTTGGTTTAGTAATGTTTTCAGGTTTCTGAATAAATTATGAATGCATCTTGACTGTTAGAAGGAGCCACTGACATTATGAAATGGTAATGAACAGATCCGCAAGAGAAAAACAGCCTCAGCTGATCATCCTGTTCAAAACCTATTAAGGTCTTGATGAAATGAGAAGATTTTTTTCCTTCCATGTATAGATGTGCAACAAGTCATAAGTTGTGGACTTTAATAATATATTTTCTTCACAAGCAATAACACAGCAATTAGGAAGCGCTCACTGAGGTAGAAATAATGGTAACTGCTGTGCAGATTAGCTTTGCTAAAGGGAGCTCTCAGACATACAGTAAAACAACATATTCCATGTTCCTGTTGGTGTGTAATTTCTACTTTATTTACTTATCATCTCAGTTAAAGAGGACTCCTGGCAGTAATGAGGCTACATAAATGCACATATAATACTAGAAGATGTTACAAATTAAATAAAAGATAAATCTAATGATTACCTCTTATAATGACAGTGGAATCACTGGGGAAATTGTACAGTTCTGAGAAGCCCATGACTGGCAAAAAAAATGCCACTGCACAGTGTATTCATAATTTCTGAGCTTTTGCTTCTGCATGCTGTTGTGAGAGATGTGTAATTCACTTGAAAGGGAGCTGTTAAGCACAATGGCTCACAAATCTTCATCTAGTACAGCACTGCTTAGAAGTACCGTGGTAAGTATGAAAATAACGATCTTGAAATCTTGCAGGGGTTTTCTTGCTGGAAATTCAGAGTATTTGTTACCACTACCAGAATGAATCTCTTATACTGCCTTAAAAATAAACATGCAAATAATGCCACATACTCTAAGTTCCATCACAAGAAGGTAAGTTCAAGTCCTTCAGTGCTAACTCAGGGAAATGGGTATTAGTATCTCTGAGCCTCAGCAGAGTTTTAATCTTTAAAATCTGCAAGGATTCTGACTCCGATGCCTCTGATGTAGAACATTAAAAAAAAGTGTCAAACAGAATTTAGTCATAGATTAAGTATAGAACATTCTGAATATATGCTTACAGTAAAACATTTGTAAAATAGCAAATACTAATTAAAATAAATTATAATTATAAAGCACTTCAGAAGTGTCAAGGTTGGGTATTTTTTCCGCATTTTATGCTCGATGATAGTGTCTGAATCCTACCCCTTCTTCCTGTGAAGACATTTGCAGGATGATATATGTAATGTTAGATGTAAAGGCAATATAGGGGATTTGTTACATAGAGTTGTATGAAGATATTAGAGGCATTCGGTGCTGAGTGAGTTATGATATTTGTGTAAGTGAAATATGTGGTAGGGCGCCAAAACTAAGATTTTGATAAACAAGTGACTGAAGTTAAACGGTTAAATGTTCTAACAGCTCAACACTTAGTATTGAAAATCTAAGTGCTTACTAATTTAGAAAGCTAAATATGAATTTACTAGCTGTAGCCACGTTGCATTGTGAAATTTTAGCCTTGAAGAAGACATAGTGATTTGTGGTTTGATTGGTTGGCTGATTTTTTGAAGAGGAAACAAAGGGGATATCAGGTCTTTCATTGTTGGTAGATTGTGGCGAGGTGTGGGGTAGAAACGAATGTAGACTCCATGGGCGTTTTTAGTAAACCCTGAAAACGAATGGCAGAGAGGGTGGAGACAGTGGGCTTCTGCTCTCTGCTTTATGTGGTGATGATGCAGTGGTTGAAACTGGAGTTCGAATGGAAGGGTGCCAGCAGGACAGCAGTCTTGTCATCTGGGAAAGGATATGGATGGGAAATATGAAACACTTGATTTCTATGGCTGGTACGTTACAGATTTGCAGGAACACTTGATGGAAGGGAATCAAAGTCAATGATGACACTAACTTTAGGAGGAATGGCAGGGACTAGCCTCTTCGAGCTAAAGAGGTTGATGAATGAGACACATTTGTATTTGACAAAACTCTCTTCATCCAGGGAAAGTATTTACATCTCCAAGATACTTGTCTGACAATGAGTTCTTTTCTACCATCCTTGTCCACTTCTGGTAGGTCTAGATTGGGACTAGCTTGTTTCCTTCTCATTCTACCCCTCCGTGAATACTTTTACAATGAAGGGCACAAAAATAGCATCCTTTATGAAGATCTAGAAACAACTGCAGTCTCTCAAAAGAGAAATTTCTGGAGAGCAAAATAAAGGCACTAGTTAACAGGCAGTGAGGCTCACGTAAGAGAGGAATTGTTAAGGTAATAAGCAGTTGAGTAAAAATGCCTAAATTTCGTCTAATAAATATGTCTGTATTCAGTTAATTTGAAGTATATGTGTTGTTAAAGGATATGACCTGAAGTCAGTGAACTTCAGATGTTGTGTTGGGTCTTGCACTGTGTTTGCTTGTTTGAGTCCCAGAAAAGACTGAAATGGAGTACTTCTGCTCTCGTTTAAAATCCTCGTGCTTTGAGATTTGCTTCAAACTGGTCAAAAGATGTCAAGGGAAGAATGGACAGCTGTTATGGCTGTGTCATCCTGTTTTCCTCAGGAGCCTCCGTTTCCTTTTACATGACACAGCCATACACTCATTACTGAAATGCCCATTTCCAAAGTTCTTTCCTTGGGCCAGGATTTAATTACTGCTTGAAAAAAATGCAGGAACCCCATCTTCCTTAAGCAGTCACTCTTGCAGTATCTTTCGTGTCTCTTCAAGATTACAGCAATGTCAAGAGCAGGAAGCCAGTTTCTGCATGACAGCCAGAAACTCTTCCGGCAGCTCTTGGTAAGCGAGAATGTCTTAAACTAAAAGACGTAGTAAACTCCCTGGTTGCTTCCCTGCAATGAGAGTCATGCGATTGCCAACTGCTGGCTGAAGAAAAGAACGTGCTGTCCTCACTTCCACACCAAGTTTTGCCTGGTTTGTGAGGTATAAGCTAATTCCCCTTCACGTGTATCTGTTTGGTGGTGTGGAACTATAGTATCAAGAAAAGTACGTCCTCAGGAGGGCACGACAACTTATCGGTACTGTAAGCTATAGATTATGCCAACGTACTGTGCCTGACTCAATCTCCCTGTGCTGCATCATGTCAGGATCTGAAATTCACTGTTCCGTAAAAACGAATAGAGGGAACCAAAATATCTGTGCATGCAGGTACATGCGCGTATATAGCAAAAAATTAAAAGTCATTTGGAGCCTCTAACAATCCCTGCCAAATCCCCTGGGAGTAAGTTTTTGTCTGGTTAGTATTCCAAGGGATATGACAGAAGCTCAGTCACCTGGGACATTTACAGCTAGACCAGACAAAGCACCTCAGCGTTTTAGAGCGGGAGGCGCTCCTGCCTTGGCAGAGGAATGTTATTAATGACCGTTAAGTCTTGTGCATCTGTAAGATAAATTCTGTGAGTTTCTGCTCAGCACAGATATGCCCCAGTTTGTAAAATCACTATTCGCATGTTAGAGTGTCCCTTATTATTATTTTTCAAGATCAAAGCCATGAGATGCAAGAGGCAATAAATGCATTAGTCTAAGTAGTTCTTTTTTAAAAGTTTAGGAATTACAAATAACTCACATTGTATAAATCATATGGCGTAGTTATTGCATTTAAATGTTACATTACACTTATGTTTACATTAATTCTTAATAGGTCTGATTTTTTTCCTTCCGAAAACATAATTGGAAACAATATTTTCCCTCTTATTCTAATTAAAATATTTTAATAAATGTTTATTTAGATACTATGTCATGGAAGGTTGCAGCTTTGGCTGCCTAATGTAATGTAAAAATCAATTAGATACAGAAAAATGTCTGGTTTTAATTTACGAAGACTAGATATCTGCCTGATCGCTGCTGGGTAGCAATATCCGTAACGTTTTATATATTAAAATAGTAATGATTAGTATTAATCTTGGACATGCTGTAGTATTTACCTATTCATATATTCAAAGTAATCTGTTTCCTTGAATGCAGCTTTTGAGTTGCCATATTGTATCATTTCTTTACCACAATGTCTTCCACAGTGGTTTGAAAGCGATTTCTAACATGCATCATATACTCGAGGTTTATTTGTCTCACGCGGAGATCAGCATGCAAACACTGCTGCATATGTGAGCCTTGTAGCTAATGGCATGCAAAACAATGCAAAGATTTGAACGTGGTACGGCAATTAATAACATCTCTGCTGGTGTTAAGTGTGTTTCCTTCTCCCCATACTCTCTTCCTCCATGCCCCCCCAACCATAAATCATTTCCAACCTGTCAGAATGGATCTGTGCTGGCAAAGGAACAAGGGTAATGTTTCAATTTTCTCCATCTGGTAAGATATTTTCTGTTAGTTTTTCTCCCTCTCTGTAGCTATTGAATTTACATGGAGAACTACGTATTGTAGACTAATAAGATTCCTTGGAATAGAGTGGAGGAAGCATGACCTGTCTCCCACTGAATCTGAGGCTGTGTGAGATAGGGTAAGTTCTGTCATGTTAGTATTATCGAGGAGTGTAGCTGAGGATGGGGCTGCCTTCCTGCAGCTCCGGTGTGAAGCAAGGGGAGGACGCTGAAGCACTGGCAGAGAGGCTGGGATTGTGGTCATAGGCCTGGGACTTGCACCCTTCCATTCTTCTCAGTGTGCAAAACCAATTAAAAATTGATTATAGGAAAACGCTTCTTTCCTTTCCTAAATATCAGTCATTCCAGCATCTGGGCTTTCGCATCTATATCCTTTCCGTGGCGTCAACTGCAGGCTTGCTCTGTTACTAGTTTTTGTTGGGGTTTTGGTTTTTTTTTCCCCACTTAATTTATGTGTAGTATATTATTAATTACTTTAAAAAATAGTTCTACACGGGAAAAAGCAATATCCTCTCTGAGTACCAGATCCCATGTTCATGATAGCCCTTGTGAACAGTTCTCTGTATTGCTGTGTGAGTCTCCATTACAAACTGGCTCACAAAAGATGTACGGTTGTTTAAAAATGAAACCTAACTTTCACTTTCTTGCACGGAGAGAAATTTTTGGTCCTTCTGAAGTAACCACATCCTGTACTTGTAGAACAAAACAGACAAAAAGCAATACCTGGATGTATGAAATAGTAAATGCTTTATGAATAGTTCAAAGCTCCAGACCTTGAAGCATAGCACCCTGTGGGGGAGAGCTACAGCAAGGCATGGGTAGCAGAGATGGACTTGGCACTGAAGCTCTTCTCGGTGCTATGACTCCAAAATACTCCAGGAGAAATACTCTCCTGGGGACTGATTAATGTTCTAAATGAGAGAATTCCTCCCTCTTACTGCCCTTGTTCCTTACTTGGTAGTACCCAACATTTATTCGAGGATTTTAGCCAATTTGTACTGCTTGTCAAATCCAAGTGTTCAGGCTTGAGTTGAAATTAAGAAATTCTATTAAAATTATACTGTAATTTAATACGCCTTTTAAAAATTTTTCTTTTAAAATTTACCTTTGGATGTTCCCCTTTGGGTGCATTCAGTTCATATTTTCAGTGTAGTCCCCTTTGGGTGCATTCAGTTCATATTCTCAGGTTTTATTTCATGTTTCGGAAATCTAGACACTTTTAATAGAAGCTCAGTTTCACATTTATTCATATGATTTCAGCAGTCAGGACGTAAAAAAAAAATAGCAAATACCACAAGATTCATAGGAAAATAATGAGATCTGGCAACACTATCAATTTCCTCTGTGCATACTTCCATTATAGTTAGGTTATTGGACATAGTTATTTGTTACTGCAAGGTTTCCTCTGTGTGGAAAGAGCAGAGAGCCTCGGTCTGAAAGAGAACAAAACCCAAGAAGAAGCAAACATAAATTCTCTGTGAAAGAACAGAGAGGCATGTGCGTGCCTGCCTCTGTCTCCGTGGATAGTCAGCGCTGAACACTGAAAACAAAATGCTGTTTGACTTAACAAGTGGGGAAGGTACTTAGAAATGTAGAGGCACAAAAATGTCCTTGCAATTTCACAGCTAAATACACTACAATTATAATTTAATGCAATAACAATTTTAAGGGTCATTTCATACTAAGAGATGAGATATCTTTTGAGTGGTAGAAAGCTCCCACCCAGCCGTCACCTAAACGATAGTTACGGTTCCCTGGGAAGGGAAACATTTGGACCAAAATGCTGGTACAGGGACAAAATACTTTTTCAAGTGTTTCCTTGGTGTACTTGAAGTTTTAAAATCGCACGTCTCCATATACACCTGGAGTCTCAAACTCAATATCCCTGTCAGAAGGAAGTTAACCTTTCCTTATTTGTGGGTTTGATATCTAAATCTTTTCTTAATGATTAATTACTGCTTGTTTGGTTTTGTTTAGACTTTAGCAGCTGCAAAGTGCACTGTGCATGATGTTCCCTGCGTCTGGGAGAAAACTATGTGTGGTCCCAGGCCATGGAGTTGTAGAACTATTGATAAATAGGGGACAACTTTACTTTTTAATGAGGTCTGGGCATATGGCAAATAGTGCACTATACTTAAAACACGAGGACTCTGAGTAAGATCCTAAGGAAAGACAAAAGTAATGGGAACACTCCCTTTTATCCTGTGACTTCAGTCTCAGCTTTTTCCTTTTTATGTGTCCACAAAGTCTGTGTAAGTCTTATTTGTGTTGATGTTCATTTGAGCCCTTTGCGGTGCTCTGTGGTCCAGCAGTGGCTGGGAGCACTTCAGAGGCAGCAACACTTGCAGGTGTCACACTGCAGCATCTCCTCGGGCTGATGAAAGAGAAGTATTAATAGGCTCCAAAACAGCCTCATATCCAGCACTTTCAGCACTGCAAAGCCGTTCATTAACATGTTGGTAAGCATCAATAGATGCCTCCAGAAGAGACCAAAAGCAGCCAAAATAGAGATGCTTCTTCCAAACATAAACGGTGCTGTAGAAATACTAGATTTTAAAGGAGAGTTGTGTTCTGTTTCATGGGTCTTTCAAAACAACAATACAAGCCATCGTTATTAAATCAAAAAGGCACCCTCTGTGCCTGCCAGCCTTTGTGTCTGCCAATCAGATTTCTGGAATGCTGTGTTTTCCCTTATAAAGCTAAAATGTGGTATGATGGGTTGAGAAAGGCAGAAAAGAGGAGAAAAATTACTGAACTGATCAAAATACGAATCAGGAGTTGGTAAAAAGTTTTCGTGAAGTATTTCACCAAATTTTCAAAATGATGTCTTCTCAATTCTGCTGAGGTACAGCTCTCACTTTCTGCTTATCCAAAGCATGTATGTCTTTTTATTCAGTATTACATCTTCCTCAGAGAATGTTAACTGACTTTTCAAAAGGCAGCATAAAATAGAAAGGGGCCAGTTGTGAGAAATGTCATATGAAACAGTACGTGTGTATATGAGTAAAAAGGGAAAACCATGATGAAACTGGTGTCAGTTTAAAACATTAAGGAATTTTAAGCAAGCCATTTTGTTAATTTAAAAAGATACCTTCTGAGGCAATAAAAAGTAAGGATTTGCTTATCAGGATTGTAACTACTTGCCTTTGGAAATGCGTGATCCCAGTGGAACCAGCTGGATGTGTGTAATGTGATATAAGCTGCTGTATACTCAAGGAAAGCACTGAAGTGGCCAGCTGCTTGAGTTGTTGGTTCTCTGTGGTACTTGGAGTCTAAGTAGGTCCTAACACCATTCATTTCAGGTGGGTCTTTGTTAGATGTTTCACACCACAGAAGTCACTAAAATACTTGCTATCTTGAGTATATACCTGGCTTTGGACTTAGTAGTGCCCGACTGAAGCATTTACGGGGGCAAGATTCCAAGGTCTTGCTTTTTTAGCAGGCTATTTAGATTGTAGCATTGCAATTGAAGTAGATACTAAATGTGTTCAGTCCTAGCCAGTTCTATTCTTCATCTGCTGTGCAGTGAAATATGGCTAAATTCCCAGGCACACATACAAACCCAAAAGCAAAACACGTGCCTGTGAAGGAACAACAGCGTTAGGGTCAGCGCACTGTTGCAAATCCGTTGGTTTCCGAGTGCTGCAGCGATGCAGAAGCACAGCTGAGAAGTTCAGGATCACAATACAGTCACAGCTGAGCTGTCACTGCCAACAGGGGAAATTGCCTTCACCCCCCAGGCTTCCTTCCCCCTAGTTATGAGGTTCTGCCTCCTTCCTCCATAGGCTCTGGCACTCGTAAAACACTTGATTCCATAGGCTGGTCCTGCCCTAGCCCCTTGGCTTGCTGTGTCAGTTTTTCAGTGTTTTGCCTAGCTGAAGGATCTCGGGTCCAGGAAGAGCCAGAGGCAGGAGACAGGAGCGTGGTGAGGAGCACGGAGTTGTGAGCAGATGGCAGGGTTGAGCTTTTCTTTTTGCAGCAGCAGTAACCGGTGGGATCAGCTCACAGCGTGACATGTAGCCTCACCCAAAGCAGCAGGTTCGCCTTTGACAACATTCAGTTGCAGCAGCTTTGTTTCTGACGTGCTCGTAACTGATGCAGATACAATTATTTTTCCTGACATATATTACCACCCTGGAGATTGATGTCTGATCTAATGAAGGGGGCATAGTAAAGTTACTTTGTGTTATCTGTGATCAAGAATGAGAATGCTCGTATTTTTCCCAGGCATTTTTGTGAATAAGCTGATTTCTGAAAGCTTTTAATTGTTTTCCTCTTTTATGAGTGATAATGATCAAGCAAATAACAACCTGCCCGAAAAGGCACACGTTATGAAAACACACCTGAATGCTAGTGTGTAAAGTAAATGGTAAATTTCATTTTGAGGAAGTGCTGTATGCAGGGAACTGAACCTTAGTCTTATACTCTGCTCTTCTGAGATGGGCAAGGATATCTGGCTACTCCACTGGACAAATCCCTCCTTTAATGTATTTCAGGCTGAAATACTTTTTGATAATCAGACTGTGTACGTCTCTAAATAGGTTTATAAAAAAGCTGGTGGAAGGAATTCTACTCAAGATAGAGTTGTAAGAAAAGCCCAGAAAGCCACACTAGATCTAGTTATGCTCAGAAGAAGTAGTTTTATTTGTAGTTTTGTTTTGTGCCTTGAACTTTGTTAACACGTCTTGGAACTATATTCAGACTACTTTTGAATTTTAACTTATTCAGTCAAAACCCAGGCCAGGGTTGTTTATTGTGTGCATTATATTCATGCATACTGAAGAATTCAGTAGCACTAATTTTCTAACTATTGTTTTTATCCATGCAGTGAGATGTTTTGCATGTTGACTTCTGACCATGACCCAGCTGGAAATCATTTCAAGTTTCATAGGATTTTTGGTAGTAAAGACTAAGAATTTTGTGAGGTGCATGCGTCCCTAGTATGTTTCCATAGTTCTTATCATGATGTCAGAATATTTATTGGAAATATGGCATGCATTTCTTGTTTTCTAAGAAAGTCAACGATCTGTGGGATTTTTGTCCTGTAGCACTGACTGTGTGTCTCAGTGGTGACCCTCAGCATCAAACATGAAAACAAGGTCCATGGCACAGTAACTCGTTGAGGTAGGATAAAGCAGACTCTAGAATTCTCCACAAGCAGAGTTACAGTTCAAGGGTATGGGACAGCTCATATAAATAAACACCTGGCTTGCTTTGGCTGCAGCTCTGGCCACGCCAGGGAAGGAGAAGCAAGTTTTTCTAGTGCTTTCTTCAGCTTTAACCAGAGGTTTATTTGCCGTGCTGCCAGGCTTGGGGAGAGAAGCCGAGTGCATGCCTCACCCAGATACATCAGAACAAACCTTTTCTTTATATGTAGCCATATAAATAAAAATGTTTTACTATGTCCAAAATTATATACTTTTTTTTTTTCCCTTGCAGAATGTAGTTATATGAGAATATAAATTCAGCTTCCAGCTCCTTGTTGATACAGAGTTTGAAATGTTCATGTCCATAATAAGGACTTTGGTTTGTCTTCATTAAGCTCCCTGCCATTTTTCGCCATAAGATAATGTAAAGTCTGCTATGTATGGGATTTCTGTAAACAAAACAGTGCTTAGTTTTAAGAACTCTCAATAAACAACCATTAGACTCTTTAACAAGATATTTTAAACTTTGGAAAAGTTTGACTTTTACATTTCCCAGATGCCTACTTTCGTCATTGCCCTTAAAGTTCTGCTTTAATATCGGTTGCGTTTTTGAATATTTTGATCATTCCTGATTTTACCACTTGGGGTGAGATTTAAATAGTAATAATTTATTATTTTCTATAACTGTTCTTTGTATGTGCTTGGACACATTTTTGTTTTGTTGTATGTTGGAGTGGCTATATTCCCTTGTTTTACTGCTGTGCAAATTCAGATTCCTGTTTGAATTTCCTTCCTAGTCTCCCATTTTTTTTTCAGAGGCAGAGCTCTTGTCATCATTGGAAACTGATTGACACAAGGGCCTAAAAAGTTTTTTTTTACCTGTAAAACAGATGCCAGAAGAATGCAGCACACTTACTGTGGTGATTTGTCTCTGCGATTCGTTTTAATACCTTGCTTATCTGTGTGGGACTGTAGCGCGTGTGTTAATGTAGTACATTTAAACATCAGCAGATGGGGCCCTTGTTTCCTTTGAAGAATGGTTTGCCTTTGAATTTTGGTTTTTTTTTTAATGTCTGTGGCAAGAATGAATTTTTCTTGTTATAACACATTAAACTGATGTAGTGTTTGTAGCAGATAGGGATCTAAACGCAGATCAGAACGCCCGAACTTCAGTGGGAAGCGAGTGTTTCCAAATCTCACTGGAGATCTAATTTTCATGGCTGGCCCTTATTTTGTTCAGTAACTGACTGAATAAAAACCTCTGCTTTGAACACCTTGGAAATTTTCTAGGGTTTGGAAACCAGCTATCTGCCTTGTGGTTGAATCTCTTTCTGCTGTACTTCATAAATCTTTCTATAGGCAAAAGAATAAAGCAAATTTCTGTGTCTTCTCTAGAAAAGGCAGCACTTTGCAGCTATTTACAAAATGCAGCTTCCCTTCTCTCAAAGTAAAATAACATAAAGACTGTATAAAAGTGAAGAAAAAGGCACTGTAGAAGCAAAGCAGAAATGGACATAGAGACTAATGCTTTCTTTTAACAGTTGCATCTAGGGGAAAAGCCCAGGAACAAGCTGCTGAGAGTAGCATATGTCTTAACTCAATTTCCTTGCTTTTGAAAGACCTGAGTTATTAAGTGGAATGGGCTGAATGTTTGAACACGGTAGTTTTGTTTCTCAGCTTGGTTGTCCCCTTAACTGATTCTGTTAGACCTAAAATACATGCATTTTATTTGGAAGTAAAAAATTATATGGAAGGCAAAGCAATAAATGCTGATGCCTTAACCAATCTTATGAATGCATTGCAAATCCGTACTTGTATTTTGCAAATGGGGGTCTCACAGTTTGGAATGAGTCTTTCAGAGCTGTTAATCTCTAGGATCTGAATACGAACCTTATTTGAATGTGGCTATATAGTGGGGTTTTAACCTAATGTATCACAGAGGGCAAAGTTTTCCTATTATTAACTCGAAACACCAAAATTGCTCCTCTGTGCCATTCTGATCTCTCATGTCCAAATGACTGCTGCTTGCTTATGCCATCCTCTTCACGTGGTACAAATGTGCGCTAACTTACAGACTTCAGGTTTGCGATTTTGAGGAAAAAAGCAGAGTAACTAGTTTGTTAAAAAACTCAGCATGTCAAAAAAGCAAGCCGTGTTTGAAAGAGAAGCACACAGTTTGCATTTTTTGATGATTTTTTGACACTAAGGGTTAAAGTCTTGCTATTTTAAGATTAAAAATTAGATAACATGGAGACAATTATTAGGTAAAGCACATCAATTCAGTACATCATGTACTGTTGCTTATACAGAAAAAATTATATTGGTGTAACCATAATTTACAATTATTCTTGGCTTTTACATATGAGACTTGTTATTAACATTAAGTACATTTTCAATGTCTAATGGTGCAGGCCATGCAAGGCCTGTCAAAAACTATCAATATTTTAATTCTATTTTTTTAACTCCATTTTTTTTCCTGGAGGTATGGTTTGTTTTTCATAATTCACTATAGAGGAAATGTCAGGAATACTAAACTGGTTGTTCATTTAGCTGATTTAGGTGCATAGCTCATAAAAAGTATGTCCCATTGAAGGATCACCTGAGCATACCATTCTGCTTGAATTAAAATTATTTTCTCTGCATCATATGGTATAACCTGAGCATTTCAATGATTCCCTGTATTTTACTGCTAATTTCCTCCTGTATTGCTCTGTGTATTTGTCTGGTTCGGACCAAATTGTTACACAGATAAAATAAAAGGGGAAATAATCTGATAAAATCATTGGAATTGTATTGGATTTTCAATGGTGCAGTTGCCATCAAAATTTGTTCCCTCCAGACACATGGCAGTGATTTAACTCAAGAGGGAAATATTGACTTGCGCACCACATTGACTCTCTTGGCATTTTCTTCCCAACTGGTGGTGGTTTATTTTTCAGGTAAGTCAGAAATGACAATTTCAGGAAAAGATTTCTCTATACAGTAAATTTTTCTTTCTGCACACATGAAAATGAATGTGTTTAAGGTGTGCATACAGTATATAAAGAAAGAGAAAACGTTTAGGTTACCTATGAATTATTTCTTATATACTGCATTAAATAACTAACTAATGTAAAGATGGACAAAGATCCAAGGACACAGTGCAGTTTTCTGATTGAAGTGATCATTGTAGTGGCTTATTGATCTTTTTACTCAACACACTGATTTTTGTACCTCTTTTTAGCTGTGTATTCATCACGCAAATGATCAAATGGAATTTCACTTCCTGTTGCTCAAGAGGGAAAAAAGTAGTTTTAAAACCTTAGAGGAGGGGAGGGAATTCCTAAAAGTGAGGTAGTACTCTCTGGCAGTCAGGAGCTCTGCTTTGGTTGGGAACTGAGACAGTACAGCTGTTTAGAGCAGCTTCCATCTTTGGAAGTGCTGATGGTGTGATCTGAGTGTCGTTAGAAACTGTTCCGTACATTGTTAAGTATAAAAAAGTGAGGAAGGAAGGGAAAGGGGTTTGAAGAACAAGGCCCTTCTGGAGACAAATAGCCTATTTACAGTAGCTTTATCTAGGAATTTCTACACATATAAGTAATAAGTAATCACTAATAACCATTACTAAGCATCCATGAGATTATTTATCTAGTTGCACCTAGTAGATCTTCAAAATCTAGAAATGGTTTAAAATTAAAATGTGAATAGAAATGTGAGTTTTGTAGGTTAACCTGAAGACTTTCACTGTAGCTCTTTTCAAGAGAAGTTCTCTGGTGAGTTTTTCTAATGGATGTAGATTCTGGGTTCTGTCTTCTTGTAAGGTCTGCACAGAATACATTGAAGAAAAGCGAGACGGAGAATTACCTTTTTTTTTCTAATTTGATGAGCAGGTCTGGGTGTGGTGACGGTGTTCCTGTGCACTCCTTTTCTTGCTGAAACACTGTAAAAAACCTTGCCACAAAGCGTAACAGCGAGCGACTGTCTGATATATCCCAACGTGGGCTGGATTTTGGAGCCAAATGGAGATGTTCCGTTCTCTGCGTTTCTGAGGCTGGAGCTCTATGACCAGTGTGGAGGCTTTAGGTGCGAAGGGCTTTTGTGGGATTTCCTGAAGGAGATTGCTCTGCCCTGGTGTTGTAGGAAAGTCCCAAACACCGTGGGTCAAGAAGGGAACCTCCAGATCAGAGTCCACACGTCTCCACATCGCTGTTCCTTTAATGAGGGAGGATTGGGCGTATTTAGTACATTCTTTTTATTCCCTATAAATCCTGTTTACCTTCTGGAGCCTATCAACAGGGCTGTTTGTGCTGAGAACTCTCCCCTGCTGAGCTTGGATATTTCCCCGGGTGAGGAGCTCTAGCAAAGCTGGTGCTGGAGCTGCCGTTTTCGTCGTGTGTCACTGGATCTAACAGAACGTGGCAGGCTTGAATTCCAGCATACCAACAGCCTGCTCTTCCAGCTGACTTCTCGGCAGCACTTAGCCGTGCTTCTCAGGAGCTCAGATGATTCCAGGGCAATCTGTTCAAAAATGCACAAGTTTGACATTATTCATTGTAACTTTGGATTGTCTGACTTAAAACTTCAGATTATTAAACTTGATTTGCAGCATGATTTCTTAGCGTGGTTTTCACCGGCGTTCTAAATGAATAATGTTTGATGTTTCACAATACTTTAAATTAATAGATAACCATTTACAACGTTAACGCTATCTTAATGAAGATTTTTGCTTGGGATTACAAACAGCTGCTGGAAATACAGTTCATCTATCATTTATAATCTTTTATTAAATTTGCACCTGGCGATGCAGCTATAGTTAAAAGTCTGGTAATTATGAGACCTGTGTTTGGAAGGCCTTTATGTCTCATTTCCAGTCTTATCAGGCTAGAACTTTGTATGCAATCTTTTCACTAGGGAGGACTTTTTCTCTCCTTGAGTGGGTCAACATTTAACATCTTCCCTTCTCAATAAATAGGTAATTACTCGGAAATTACCCACAGATGCCAAGTAAGAAGAGGGTTGTGGTCTTTTTTGCCTTTTTATCCCCCTCCTTCTGAAGCTGCCTTTGCCTCGAATGGAGAAACAAAGAACAGAGATGAAAAATAGTTCATAATAAATGATTTAACATGTATAACTTTTTCATTTATGAATTGTCTGTGAGCTGCTTCTGATTCTCTCAGATGAATTTGCTATTCAAAATTATTCACCAAATACTTTATCTGAATAATTTTTGGTCTGGAGATTGTTGGCAAGCAGATTGTTGCATGTATTTGAATTTCTAATTTCAGATATCACTCTGTATATGTTGATTAGTTGTAGTAACATTTATATTCCCTATTTGGAAGAGAAGGTACTAGAACTCTTAAAATGAGATTTCCAAGCTGAATCCTGGTCTTTGCAAGTTTGGAATTATCAGTGAGTACATCATCTCCAAGTGGATGGGCTGGTGACTGCTCCCTGAGTGTAAATTCACTTGACAGAGCCTAAGCCTGCTGCCTCTTTCAGAAACAGTTCTCACAACAAACCACCACAAATTCATGAAATCAAACACGAAAAAAAAACCCATAACAAGCAAAAAATGCATATTTTTTGTAAAGCATTAACTTAGCTTGACCTTATTTTATTAATGTTTTTTATTTTTAAGATCCAGCACAGGGTACAGATTGCTTTTCTCAGGGAGCTGCCGTTGTCAGGAAAGATCAGGCTGGAGGCTGGTAACAGGGTTGGAACAGCGTGCAGGAGCTGGGGGAATAGGACCTGAAAGGAAAAGCAGAATATTTCATAGTAACAGAATAAATAAAGATGTCAATTTAGGGGCCACATTAATCTGTCCAGTATTGCCTTATTTTAGGCTGACAAATCTAATGAAAAGTGTAGAAGGGATGGATGGGCAAAGAGAAAAGTGATTCAATGTGTTGTTTTTATGTAGCAGTTCCATACAAACTATCTCTAACCAGCTTACCAATAATGAGGTATTGCTCTGTGGAGCTCAGTACAATGGCTTTTACATTTGTCACACGGGAAGACAAGACAATATCTTGAAGAAAGAGAGATGGAGAAAATGATGAGGAGTATTAGAGAGAAAGTAGAGATTCTCGTGTAGGGAGAGAAACAGAAAAGCGTAGAAGAATGGCTAAAAATGAGAGCAGGTGATGTGCAAAATGGAACTAGAGCTGACCTGCTGGATCATCTAGTCCGACCTCTGAAATATGTCACAAGAGTACCTGCTACCTCAAAGAAGATGTTGGATAGTTTTCAATAGGCTTTAGTCTCCCAGCTTTTGCTTAATTTTGCAACTTTGAAAGTTCTCGGTACACTGTGTCTGGTAACATTTCATTGGTTTTTTGCTGCCACAGATGCTTTATCTGTCTTTGCTGGCAGCGTATTCCATACCCAGTGACTGGATTAAATACAGACAAATTCTAAGGAGAAAATTCAGGTTTGGTTTAAAAAAAGAATAGTGATTTCTTGAGGACTGAAGTTTTTAACTAGATGGATTAATGCATTCCTGTGATAGAATAATCCCCAGTTACTAAGTGTCATACTGAATTGGTGGAAAAGAGGTACAGTGGCCTTAGAAAGCAGGTGTAGTGGCAAGTGGATTCCCAAAACAAGTCCAGAAGAAAAATTGTCACGTTTTATTTTGCTTTAATAAGTAATTTGACAGTGATTGTGGTCGTCGTCACACTTCTGGAATGGAAAGAGTCTGTAACTCTTTCTTTGAACATTGCTGATGTTTAGAGGGATAGAGCAAAACTGTAGGAGATACTACTGTATTAAGTAAACTGTTGAGTAATACATAATTATTTTTGAAAACGTGATTAATAGAGGGAGTACTTTTGGCAGGTTTTGCTGGAGAGTAAACAGGAGACCTCAAAGAGAATTATGAAGAGGAACTTTAAAGGGAATTTTGGAGAGGGAAGGAATGTTTAAGGCTCAGGGCTGATTTCAAGAGTTTTAATCTCATCAGTAGGGTAAAGATTAGCTGTGGTCTGGCTTTACATACCCGTTCAACTCCACTGAAGATGAAAGGAATTGTACTGACACAAGTAAGCAGAATTTAGATCCTTCTTACAGTGAGGTGGCCAGCATAGTAGATGATCCTGCTGGAATCCAGTGCAATATTGAAGCTTGCACTTTTTCGGTCTGTTCCTGGCTGGACTCAACTGTTCCACTAGAGATTTGATTTCACAACTGTTATGCTTTTTTTTGAAAAGTACACTTTCACGATAAACCTCTTCTCTTCAGTTCCATACGTTCTTGAAGCTTTTGAGATCTTCACAAGCACTTTTGTGAGTCTTTCTATGCACCTCTAGTTACAGCCTGATTGCTGAATATTTCGGTGGATATCTGCAGTTTGGATGAATAGCTGAAGGTGCACCAAATGGCAGCATTTGGAGGTATTTGACCAAGAATGATTGACAGTGTCTCTAACTACTTATTATGTCAAGGCTTCAGCACACCGATTGATGGGAAATGATGTATAATAAATTAGAATGATCACACATCATTTCCCATCGATTGAAATGCCAAATCCTTTGATGGAGTAATGAGTTATGGCCAATACTACTCACTGTCTTGGTGAGAGATTGATTGCACATCCCTTCATCAATGTGATCAAACAACTAAGGAATCCAAAGTACACATGTAGCATGCAAGTTCTACTGCCTTTGCAGCGTAAAGCAAGAGTAATACTGTAAAGTCAGTGTTGCTTCTGTGGTGTGGCCAGTGCTACCTGGGTATATGCGAAACATGAGTAAACATGAAAATGTGGCCAAATTCTTTCAGTACAGACACTTGCAAGCAGCATAAGCTGATTCCCTCCCGGCTCCATATACCAACAGAAGACTAAGGATGAGACTAAATTTACCAAAATGAGTTACACAATAATTCTAATTAAGAATATCCTAACTAATGAAAATTCAGTTCTTACTTTAATTTTTTTCCTGAATTGTGTGGCCTTATAGAAATTGAACTTTGTTTCCTCTGACTCAGGAAGGATTACTTAGAACTGTATCTCCAGGAAAGTACTTGGCCCCCAAGTTAGTAAAAGTAAAGGAAAGTTTCTAGCAGCCTAATGATAAGATCAATTGCTTTAGATTTTGTGTTTTTCTTCCCTTTGAAAAGTTGCCCATTTCCATCTCCACCTGTATGTTATAAAATTAATGACTTGTGCCAGCTAGTCCCTCTGCCTTTGGTGAGAAAGACCCTTTAGTGCAAATGCACGTGTACCCACACGTAGTGAACGGTGTTTAAAAGGCTGCACTGTAGTATCTTGCACTTACTCCAGTGCATGATTACTTATATACTCAGTGTTTCAGACATTCTCTTTTACTTCATATGTAGTGGTATTCTCCATTAGCCAAAAAACCCACCAGAAAACACTGGCTAACATACAAGATGATACAGCTGAAGAAAATATGATCTAGAACAAAATAAGAAGAGCTTTTTTCTTGAGCTCATGGATTGAACACAGAGGCCATTTATTTTTCCTCACTGTTCCTTTCAGCTCTTGAGAAGTGGATGAAGTCTTTCTGTGATGAAAACTTCTGAAGAAGAACTATTATAAATTCTGTCAGGTAAATTCCTTTAGGGAAGGAATTGTGATAATTTTCTCAATGTTACTTTATGGATGCATAAAAGCTGCTTTTTGGTGTACAACTGTTCCACATTTTCTCTGAGAGAATGTGATGATGAGGGCATGTGGACTTGTTATGATCCTCAGTGAATTTAAGATGTTTTATAAATTAATTTTCATGAGAAGGAACTACATTAAAATGAGTATTTCTGGATTACAGTTGCACAATAAGGACTGGTCAACAGAGCAACAAGAGCAGTCCCAGATCAATAGATGGAAGCGACTTTAAACCAGGTACTGCTGCTGTCTTGCCATAGCAGCATGAAGCTTAATGTGGGCCAATTAACCCTACCTGTCATAAAGATTTTGCAGCAGGCAGTCACTTTCAGAGTGCTAGAGCAAGACAGCTGCCGAGACTGGAGCTAGCTAATTTAAGCTCTCATGCACACAGCACTGTGATCCCTACTCTAGTTCACTATATAACCTCTGCAATGTGAGAGCAGCGCGGTGACGCTGCAGTACTGGGGCTGCAGGCATCTATTTGTAAATTAGGAAACGTTGGAACGTAGGTTGCTTGTGATACTGAAATTTTGTCTCTGTATGCATATTCCTTATGGCAGAGCCTTTAGTTACGTGATCACCTGCTGTGGTTTTCCTCTGAATTCTGTCTCGTTCAATGCACTGCGTAGGTAGCAATCATAGACAGTGGCAACTTTTGATAAGTTCTTTAGTGGAGAAAGAGAAGAACGGTTTTACAGCTACATGATGAGAACTTGAAACCTGAACTTTTGTTTTTGAAATGTGATGATCTTTGTGAGGACTAAGTGAGTACACAGTAGGAAAAGCCTGCTTTCCTGGCATGGTTTACTCTGAAGCATGGTCAGATGAGCACTGGAAGGTGGTCCAAGGCATCTTCCTCTCTTCTCCACTCACCCATTCACTGGTCCATAAAGGCTGGCTGTCGTTGGGGTTCCCAGTATGTTATGGGCAGGTGTTTAGTTTCTTTGGCTACTAGATTACAAACAGTGTTGCTCTGCAGATAATGTTTTGACATTCTCTAATCACCGACTGCTCAACAAAGACAGGAAAACCCTTTCTTTTTCCAAAAGTTTTTTACCATGCTAAACCTAGGCAGGATATACAATGACAAGGACAGGATGGTGCTGTGGGTTAAGAACTTGCTCATTGTCCCACTTTTGAAGCTTCCTATGGCAGTGACATTGTTAGAGTTTAGTCTGGAGGCCTCCAGAAACCTTAATGTAAAGAATTAATGGTAGCTGCTACTGGTGACAGCAGGACAAACTGAAAAAGCAGCGACTCTATAGTACTTAAAGAATTAAATTTAATAACTGATATTATAGTCACATAATGTATGTACAGGCACATGAATAACAGAATTTTTAAAATTCAGCTCTGTATTAAGATTCAGGCCCAGTATTTTACTTATTGCCTCTTGCCTTTCATCCATTTGCTCTGTTAGAAGCCAATCTCCTGCATCACTCATTATCACAACAGCAGCACAGTGTACACAGTGCATAGCCTGCTCTTGAAAAATACACACCAACTTCCTATTTTTTAATATTTTCTACCTGTAATGAAAGGCTAGATACACAAAGATTGGTAGAGTTACTATGCTTTGTGCTCTTATACCACTGTAAGTCACAGAAAAATTTGACCTCAGATGTTTAATTTGCCTCCCATGAAAATCAGTGTGGTTGGTGCATCCATGTTCTCATTTAAATGTACATTGAGACACTGAAGTACTTTTTATGAAAGTGAATTTTTGACCAAGTACAGTAAATTGTAACAGCTTCTGACCCTGTTACAATAAATACATAATTTATCACAAGTACTCTACTAAATACAATTTTTCTGAAGTATCTTGGAGAGGTAGTTACTTGCTGTGCATATGGAATTGCCACTTTTTAATATTTAAATATCCTAGAAGTTTTACTTTTTTGTTCAAAATGGGAAAGGCACATCAGCTTTCGTAGCTGGATCAAAATCAATGTTAAATAATTACGGATGGAAAAATCGTCTGCAGCTATCCAACATGTATTTTTATACATTATCTCAGAAGGTCAAAACTAAGATTGAGAAAACATGCAGGAATACAAATTGCTTTGCCATATTCAGGTTCCTGTGGGTTCCTTCAGTTTTTATGGCTGATCAAAAAGACTCTTCAAAATGATGGGGCTGCAGGAGGACAGCAAATTCCAGGGCACCACACAGTGATGTAGGAGATGGAGAGTTGTCCTGTTACCAGGCTCCCCTTTGCGCAAATGCAATGGAATTCCTGCCAACTCACAGTATCGTCAGGATTTAATTAGCGCTGAGAAATACATTAGAAGGCTTTGAACTTTGGAAGAGAGAAAAATGTATGAAAATCTCATAAGCAGCTAAACGTAAGGAATAAGTTGGGATGACTTTAATTGCCGTGCTGTTATTTAGGTTACCAAAGAAGGCAAAGATCTGATGAGGAAAACACATCGTGATAAATTAGCCGGGGTGGACCACTGTGTTTGTGAGGCCACGCTTCTCTGTCTACATTGCTGCAGAACTCTACCTTGAGAATTACCCGTAATTGAGGACAAAGAAAATGAGAATATTAATCACACTGTATACTTCTGGTCTTTATTAGTCCTACTTGTTTTCCACAAGTGCTTAGAAGCCCCAGTCATAGGTACCATTTCATGTATTTTATATGTGCTACAAAGGACAGTCCTGGGCCTAAGGAATTTACAGTCCTGTACGTGAGCATCTCAGATGGGTTCAGGCTCACACAAGTAGAAGAAAATCACGAGACCGTCTCGCTCAGTGTGGTAGACAGTGGCCATACCTTAACAGCACCGTTGTCATTGCCCGCTGCTGCGAGCGTTAGGAAAACATTTAGACAGGGGATGCTTTATTCTGGCAAGTGTTTAAGGTACTACCAGCTCAGAGAGATAAAATGCTGAAGCACTTGTTCTAAAATTCATCAAATCCATGATGAAACTGGTTTCTCCTTTTGTCTGATTCTTTTCATGGGCATAAGGAAAAACAGTCTTGTGTCCTGCCAGCTCTCTACAGACTGCCGCTGCGTCTGTAGTGTTTTCTAGGCAATTGCTCGGGAAAGTGTAGATCACTTACAGATGAAACCTCTCAGTTTTCATTACTCAATAAAAGGCACACAGACAAGTTACGCAAATGACAGTACCTTTAGAAGCGTTTTTTTCAGTGCTATAATGATGCTCAAATTAATTCAAGTGATTTTATTAGAGATAAAAATTATTGGAAATCCTGGTTTCTACTATGATGCCTCTGAAACTATAGCTGAGTGAAACATTTTTACTTTAGATCCAGAAATAAAAACTTCTGGCATTGCTCATCATTAGAATTTTTCCCCTCAGGCTTTGTCTTTATTAGCAGCTTAAGAGTATATTTAGCACTGTCATATGTGAAATCTCTTCTGTTTGCTAAACTAATATGGGATAAAATGTCTTTTTTTACAGTGTTACTCATTCATTATATAAAAATGAAAGAAACTACTTTACTGTGTATATAGAACTACTCTCTATTTTTATGACAAAAAGGAGGTGACAATGCACATCCCTTAGGCACCCAGGGGTATTATGTAAGAGTCATTAGCGTAATTGATATCCATATAAAGAGTGTTGTATCAAACATGATTAAAATGTGCAATATATTACAGAGGTTCCAGTGTTCCAGCTGCTTTGTTATAATCCTTCTTCTGATAGATGTGTTTCTGGTTCCTTGTGAAAAAGTAAAATTATTTCAGAAGAAAGGATCTTTTCCTTCTTTACTAATTGAAGGTGTGATTTCTAAAAGGCATATCTTGTCCTGTATATGTGATTCTCTCTTATACAATGACCTGAGTATTTACTACGTGTCCACTCATACAATAATTTAATCCAGAGAATTCTTCGTTTTATGAGGACTTTTTATTAGGGATCATTTCCACAGGCTGCTAATAGGCCTTACCAATTCTTGTAATAGAATAAGATAGTCTCTTGATGGCATTCTACACCTTGTCAAGAAAATTAAACTAAAAAAAATATAGTTTATGTCTGCTTATGTGTCTTTTACACTAGAATGGTAATGTTGCATTTACTGTCCTGAGAGAGAAGGATGTGTCCATTTCTGGATAGGGGTTTTAACTTTCCATTCTTATCTTTTTTTTGTTTGTTTTTTAATGGAAATTTTACAGTTTTTAATATCTGGTTTTAAATATTGTTTCCTTTTTCTCTGTTTGTAAAATGAATGTCTTTCATCAATTCCTTTCTTTAAAGACATTCTCTCAATGCAATTTCTGACATTAGAAGCCCATCCCTAAAGTAAAAATCTTCCTGTTTTCAAATGTTGACCAGCCAGAAGGTGCTCATCAGGTAAGAGGATGCCTACCTAGAGTCCAAGCTGCAGGGGACCACAGCCACAAGACGAGATTTCCTATGACAATAGCAGTTTCTAATAGATGACCAAGCGTGAGTTTTCCACATTCATCTCTGCCCAAAATCTGTTAGTCACTATAGCTCCAGCACTGCAGGGTGCTTTAGGTCACACCATCACAGTCTGTGCTTTTTAAGATTCAGGGCCTCTGACACATTGCCTCACAAGATGTATTCTTCCTTCTGTGTCCAGTGTAGATTGCAAGGTCTCCATTCTTTTCTGGTTATAAGCACTGAGTCCCTTGTTGCCAACTGAAAGCACGTTTGCATATCATTCTCTCATCATGTTTCTTGTCACAACCATCAGAGTTTAGAAATACATCACTGATAATGGTCTCTTCTTGCTCTTGCTAAATTAATAGTTTGTAACTCTACCAAACTTTTAACATCTTAGCTGGCATTTTCCATGACAGGCATCTGTCCCAAACACAATATGTTTGGTCATTAAGCTCTAACACTTTCATAATTTCCAAGTAAAAGGTTATGAGGAGACAATTTCTGTCTGCCTGAAGAATATTCTTCCTTCCTGAAGAGCTCTTTCTGCCATGGGTGTTGAAATTTGGCAGGGTTATGGTGGTGTGAAAATATATCCTGAATATGTTTCTATTACACATATCAGAAAAATTGTTGCTTCTACAGGCCAAGTAGGGTGGGGTATTTTTACTTTTTTTTTTTTTTTTTGCTGTTTACATTCCTTGAAGAATTCATCTACACTGAACATGTCATGCTCCAGGCCTGTAGGAATTCTGGATCGGGTTGTTTCCACCCCTCCAGGAACAACGGTCATGCTGGGCATGGGAACTTCTTTTGGGACGATCCAGCAAAACATGGAGAAGAGTAGAAAAATCTGCTAGACTCAGAAATGGAAGCATGAGGAGTAGAGGGGAGGAGAAAAGAAAGCTACTGTAGAGGAAATGAGATTGGAACTGAAGAGAATGTGTGTTAAGAAGGGAAGTGCAAGAGTAAAATCGTATAATCATTGATATAATCATTGAATGTTTTGGGATGGAAGTGTCCTTTAGAGGTCATCTAGCCCCACCTCCCTGCAGTGAACAGAAACATCTTTAATTAGATCGGGCTGCTCAGAGCCCCATCAAGCCTGACCTTGAATATTTCCAGAGATGAGGCTTCTACCACCTCTCTGGGCAACCTGTTCCAGTGTTTCACCATCATAATGGTAAAATTGTTTTTTCTTTATATCTAGTTTAAATCTAACCTCTTTTGGTTTAAGACCGTTACCACTTGTCCTATTGCAACAAGCCCTGATAAAAAGATTGTCCCCATCTTTCTTGTACTCCCCCTTTAACTATTAAAAGTCTGAAATAAGAGCCTTCTCCAGGCTCAACAACCCTGACTCTTCGTATGAGAGGTGTTCCAGCCTCTGATCCTTTTCGTGGCCCTACTCTGGACCTGCTTCAACAGGTCCATGTCTTTTTTGTGCTGAGGGCTCCAGAGCTGGATGCAGTACTCCAGGTGGGATCTTACCAGAGTGGAGCAGAGAGACAGACTCACCTCTCTCGATCTGCTGGCCACGCTTCTTTTGATGCAGCCCAGGGTGCGACTGGCCGCCTGGGCTGTGAGTGTGCACTGGTGGCTCATGTCTAGCTTTTTGCTCATCAACACCCCCAAGTCCTTCTCTGCAGGGGTACTCTCTGTAACTTCATCCCTGCGCCTGTGTTGATAGGCAGGTTTGCCCTAACCCATGCGCAGGACTTTACCTTGTTGAACCTCACAAGGTTCACACAGACTCACCTCTGAAGCCTGTGGAGGTCCCTCTGGGTGGCATCCCTTCCCTCCAGCGTGTCAGCCACACCACACAGCTCGATGTCATCGGCAGACTTGCAGAGAGTGCACTCAATCCCACTGTCTGTCATTGATGACTGGTCCCAGTACGGACCCCTGTGGAATACAGCTTGTCACCAGTCTCCATCTGGACATCGAGTAGGAGAGACATATTAGAGCAACAAGGAACAGAATATGTTTGGAGGCAAAAGAACAAAAGGTAATCATACTGTGACAAGCTAGAACTTCCTCCAGAAACCTGGATTTCAACCCAAGAGTCTTGAATTTCTTCCTGCTTCTGCCGTCAGCAAATATTTGGCAGAGCGTGTATCTTTCATTGTGCCATCTGAGTGCAGTTAGTTCAGAGATGACTGCACCCAGCTCTTGGGTTTTGCTTTAATGAGAGAGAAAGTTCTTCCTGGTCAATGGAATAAGTGACCTTGATGCCTCAGTCACTGCCTTCCCAGGTACAGGGGTAGGATTGACAGTATTTGTAGCATGGAGGATTTGGTTGCATTTAGTCTGTTCAGGCTGAGTTCATACACACTGTGCTGGTTCTATTTCCAGGAGGCACATTCAGACTTAAAATTTTTATTTTCCAAAGAAGCTTTATGCAGATTTGCCGGACATCTGTCAAACAATAACAGATATTCCGGTGTGGAAATACATGCAGAAGTAGGAATCATTATTCTTGAAAATCGTGAGGCTACCATGAGAGGGAATAAAAATATGACCAGTGGAAGCGAAAACTTTCGGAAAGGGAGCAACAACATCTGCATGCAATGACTGTGAGCAAGAACTTTTGGCTCTGCTGTGTCTTACAGCTTGTTATTCTAACTCGGAGTTAAATGTTTCCTGTGCCTTTAGTGCAAGCTGGTTATAACCTATACAGTAAATATATATTTATATTGTTTGCAATACTACATAAATAGCGTGTTTGCTGTAGGAGACGACAGTGTTATAATAGCAACACTTAAAGTATGATCTCTCCTTTTGCATGAGTGGAGTTATTGATTATAGAGAACTTGTTTTACAGCCAACACAGTGACTTTCCTGCGCAGTAATTGTATATGTGCTGCAGTTTGCTAAGGACATATGGGATTGTCTGGAAGCAGTATTGCCCTCTACTATGCTAACCTAATTTCAAATCTGGTGCTTCTGGTTTGCGTTAGGAATAAAGTAATACAGCAGCGCTGCACAAGAGGGTGTGTGGGAAGAGTGGAGGCTTTCCTCCGTGTATCTTCTATGCAGAAGCTGCTACGCATTATGTTTCTTTTTAACCTCAGCCCTAGTCAAATTTATGACAACACTTGTGGGGGTGAAACAAGCAATCTGCAGGTCAGGTTCAATGGAGACAGAACTGGGTAAGTGCACTTACTCTCTTGTAAGCCATTATTACTAAATGTTTGTTTTCAAGAAAGAGAAATCCATGCTGCCCTGCTTCCTTGCAAATTCTGGACTTATATATTTTTTAAAAGATGATCAAACAGGAAATTTCTGCCAGTCTGGAGAATGAACAATTTATCTTTCAGCAACGACCTTCGTTCAGACAATATTTCTTCTGTTTTCTTGGACTCTTGATTAATATACAAGTGTACAGTCCCCAAGGAAGAACTGGTTTTGTTGGTTGTTTTAAGCAGGAAGAAACAACAAAATGTTGCCTATCCTGATGCTAATGCTGCTTCTCTCAGGGTTCCAGTTGTTCTGGGCACACAATAGGAAGTGCACATCCCGATGGGTGCCAGTCCCTGTGTTAGGTGACATACCTTTCACCTTTGAGGAAAGCCTGAGCTTCACATGCATGAACGCGTACACCCCCTCTGGACTTAGAAATCAGGGTGTGAGAATAAAACAAACTTGAATTAAATTGGTTTCATTTTCAGAAGTCAAACCCTATAAGACTTTAATACTTGGGTGTATGCTGATGAAATACCATGACTCTAAAGACTATTAATATTCATAGGAAGTCTGAAATAATTCATGACTTTCTGGAGTAATGTTAGATGATGTACGATGGTAAACAGTATCATTTACACTGAACCTTAAAAATTATTGACAAAGACAAGTTCCTAAACACTGGCTAAACCTTGTATTTGTTGTTATGATTTCTTGGTTTTATACTTCTAGCAGATTTTCAATTAACTCCACTGTATTCAGAGTAATTATTCATTTACTATAGTCAGTTTAGATATGGTAAAGATTAAAGGAGTAAAACAAATCATTTCAGTGACATAGGCTAGTGATACATTGTTATTATTCTGATTTCTTTGCCTCTTGCGTAAGGAAGATTTATAGCATCCATTTTTGAGTGATTCCTTGTTAGCATATATTTTTATAGGTATTTATTTGCTAATAAAACGTGCTTTGATAAAGTAAGAAGCTATCTTCCTCTCTCCCTGTTCTTCTAGGAAATACAAACATTCCTATAATAAACTAAAAAATATTGTAGATTTGAACAGCATAATACCATATATGCAATAAAGTGTACTTGTCTATTAATAAAAGAAGATAGATAATACGATGCACCGCTATTCGAAGATAACTACGTGTGTTCGATGTTGAGAAATTAATGGCACGAAGCAGACGCCTTCAGTCATCTAGGAAGTGTGGTTTCCCAGCGTACTGCAACTGCATGCCCTGCAGTGTGTCATCTCACTTACAAAGGGGCTTTACGTGTTTATAAAAGTGTGTTAAATATTGGTAAAGTTTATTTTATGCATTATGCATAAAAGTTGTCATTAGGATTTAACAAAGCAGCTTGCAGAGAAAGATTAGAAATAAAATCTCTGTATACAAAAACGATTTGGATGGTTTAGCTAGATGGTTCTGACTTTAAAAAAATAACATTTCACTTACTGTTCTCAAACATTCAGAGAAAGGAGAAAAACAGCACTGACTGGAAAGAGTGAAATATATGTTGTTATGGCAGTGCCTAGTAGGATCACTATTACAGAGGTTCTTTTAGCATTTCTGTTATAAATCCTCTTTATTCAGTGTAATATTGTGGTAATTTCAAATCACATTTGGCTTTAACTTGGCAAATAATCTGTCAACACAGAAATGCAGTTCATTTATATGTATGCATGCATTTATTCTTACATGTGCATAGACTATATCATGTTCACACGTTGCTGATGTATAGATTGTAAAATAAGCAATGATTGTAAAGCTACTATTTTTGGGGGGGCCAGTTTTCCTAACCATCAATTTAAAAGGAGATTATAGATGGGATTTTCAGAAGCACTTAGCATTGCCTTAAATGGTCACATTTAAGTTAATGGTAAAATTCCTATGACTTCAATTGCAGTAAAGTTAGGTCAATGCTGTTGAAAATCTCACCTCATCTTTTCAAAATATCTTTAGGGGTCTAGCTGTAGGTATGTGGTATAAGTGACTGACTTATGGGCATAGTGACATTTTAGTGGAACTTCAAGGAGATTATTCAGAGCCCTTTCATGCCTCTGAATGTTCCGTGACTAGATAAAAAGCCTAAAGCACTAGCCTAGGCACCTGTATTAGACGCTTAATTGATTCAGTTGGGATAAATTGTTTTCCTCCTTAAAAACAAACTTGAAAGGATGCTTTTATGTTGGATCTAAATAAAGAGAAAAGACCTGTTAGGAAGTGAAGAATGCCACAAGTAAACAACATGGGTGAATGTCATGGCTGGAGTTGTATGGCAAGAGTCTAAGTATGAGAGGGAGAAGTATCTATAAGCATGTAGAAGAAATTCACTGACAATAATAAAAAGGCACACTTTTGGCAGCCGTAGTTTTATTTTTGAGATATTGTATATTCTGATATTTTTTTTCAGTTGGATAGCTAGAAGTGTTCAAGGATGGATTGGATGGGACTTTGAGCAGCCTCGTCTAGTGGGAGATGTCCCTGTCCATGGCAGGGAGATTGGAACGAGGTGATTTTTAAGGTCCTTTCCAACCCAAACCATTCAATGATTCTATAATTTTATGATTCTATGATTCTCTGGCAGAAAAACAACATAGTTTTGAGTAGTTTTGAATCAAACTAGTCCCTGCTTTTTCTGTAAATAATGGTGCTAGCTATAACATCAGAAAAAGAGGAATTGTTGAAGTGTAGTTAAATGTCCAAAAGTAGTTTAATATTTTTTCTCTGGGTAAACTAGAACACTTCACTTCCATTTGTGCTTTGGGACAAGTACAGTTCCTCTGCTAAGAAAACGCCAGAAAAAGCAAAGCAAAAAAAACACAGGGGAAGGAGGGGAAAGGCAATTCCAGAAAAGACATTATTAGTCAATGTATTAGATGAGATCAGTGTTGCAGTGTTGGTTCTTCTTTATCAAACAGGACATCGATTTAGAGGCGGTTCTTTGAGTTGGTAGCTATAGGCTCTTGCTGTAAGTGTTCTGTGTTTCTCCGAGGCTCATAAACTGGCTAGCACAGCTCATAGAAGCTGTGGTTACTGCATGATTTTGTCTCAGCTCTCTGACCTGGATGCTAGGATGGTAACCTTACTGGGGTTATCATGTAGCATCCTCCCAGGTAAACTGCTTGTGACAGACTTCACTACCTGGGGTAGCAGCACCTCTGGGAACGTGGGTCAGGCAGGGAGGTCTGCTGGGGTTTGAGATTTCATTTGAGCCAACAGCAGTCTTCTAAACAAGACACTGAAGAATGTGCTTCTATGCACACACCCCATTTTTTTTTTTATTTTAACAGAATGTAAACAAATACGTAAACTGTGAGAAAAAGAGGAAACTGCGTACTTGAAGACTGAAAATTTGGTTTGGCCTACTTTAGTCAGAAATTGGAGGAATTGGGATTTAGGATTACATTTTGGGTGATAGGCCTTAATAATTCAGTTTTTCTCAACTTCAGTTTTTCAAACCCAGAGGTTTGTAGGTGTTTGGAGGTCATGGCAGTTCCAGATTTGCTTTCAATTAACAGTTATTCAGTACTGTTGCTATCTACTACTGCAACTGTATAAAATGTTAACGGCTTTCATCTCACTTTCCTGAAAGACAATCAAAGCTGATTATTTGATGAGTTATGTGACATCACTGAGTTCTTACATGATAGCTTACAGCTTTTTTTTGAGCATTTCACTGTTATTCAGAACTTTATGTTTAAATACATGAGGATATTTTAAAATATTCTTAGAGCAGGGCCATCTGGGATGAGGGTGCAGTAAATGATATGTTGTCTGGTCTGAGTTTGTAAACTTGCATAATATGAGACGCCCAAAATGGTCTGGGTTTAACTTTGTACTTCCTGAATGGAAGTCTCTCTTCTGTCCTTTCTGTCTCACTCCGTGGTAAAGTGAAGTAAAGAGCCCAGGGCAGTCTTTCCTGCACATATTGAGAATTTAAAACAACCTGTGAACATAAGTAATGCAAGTTTACTTTTCCTTAGTAACTCACAGTATATTGTATCATAGCTTGAAATTTCATGTTGGTTTCTTTTGCAAAGATAAAAACGTTGTTTGGTAAACTTCAAAGCCAGAGATCCAGAGAAAACATTTGCTGCCCAAGAGACCACTGAAATACAGTTATCGCGCGTCAAGATGGCTTGGCACTGAGAATGAAGTTTTGTACCTTTAGAACACCATTCATTATCTAATCTGAAGTGGCTACTGGCTAAACCTCATTCTGACTTAGGCTCACACTCACACATGGTGCCTCTGGGAAGCATTCGGACACAACATTCAAGTCCAGTTTCTGCCACTGTTCAAGCCCAACTTCACAGAATCACAGAATCACAGAATGTTAGGGATTGGAAGGGACCTCGAAAGATCATCAAGTCCAATCCCCCTGCCAGAGCAGGAACGCCTCGATAATGCTACACAGGAACGTGTCCAGGCGGGTCTTGAATGTCTCCAGAGAAGGAGACTCCACAACCTCCCTGGGCAGCCCGTGCCAGTGCTCCGTCACCCTCACTGAGAAGAAGTTTCTTCTCGAGTTTAAGCGGAACCTCTTATGTTCCAGTTTCAGTCCATTACCCCTTGTCCTATCAGTGGTTGTCACCGAGAAGAGCCTGGCTCCATCCTCGTGACACTCACCCTTTAGATATTTGTAAACATGAATGAGGTCACCCCTCAGCCTCCTCTTCTCCAAACTAAAGAGCCCCAGCTCCCTCAGCCTTTCCTCATAAGGGAGATGCTCCACTCCCTTCATCATCCCAGTTGCCCTGTGCTGGACTCTCTCCAGCAGTTCCCTGTCTCTCCTGAACTGAGGGGCCCAGAACTTCTACATTAGCTTTTTATTGTTGGCCACTCTTTGCACTTCCCCACCTATGAGACATTCCAGGATTTTCAGGGATCCCAAATGTAACTCATCACCAACTGCCAACTGGATTTAACTCCGCTGACCACAACCCTTTGCACTCTGCCAGCTGACCAGTTTTTTACCCAGCAAGGCGTATGCCCATCCAAGCCAAGAGCAGTCAACTTCTCTAGGAGAATGCTGTGGGCAGTAGTATCAAATGCCTTACTAAAGTCAAGGCAGACAACATCCACAGCCTTTCCTTCACCCAGCAAGCAGGTCACCCTGTCATAGGAGGAGGTCAGGTTTGTTAAACAGGACCTGCTCTTTGTGAATCTATGCTGACTGGGTCTGATCACCTGGTTGTCCTACATGTGATGCATAATGGAAGATCATTTATTTCCTTTTTTGCTGCTATCAGGAGACCAGTTAGGAAAGGAAATTTACTACATGTGTTTCTATTTTCATGTTTTCTGAGCAAGTAATTACAATGCCTGGTAAATAGAGCAGGGTCTTTGTACTCATTATGGACTATTGTGTGAAAGTGCTTTGCTGACTTCAGAGGAAAACCGAGATGAACCCAGGGAGACTGCGCTAGTACTTGTTACCTGTAGGAAGTTTAATTTTCTTATTTCTCCACCTCCTACAGAATATTGTACACTGCTTTGTTCCTCAGCCTATGTGAAGTAATGATGGTTTAGTAAACCTGTAATGGTCTTTCTGTATGATTTATAATGGAACTTCTAATGTTTACTAGATCGACACTTGACACGATAGAAAAACAATGGGTACATTGATGATTTTTCTGCACTTTTCTGATGCCTTGACCCTAGAGATGGCTGAAGGAAAATATATTCTCTAGTATAAATAGAGATAACAGCACCAAATTGACTAACAGCTGCTGAAGAGCTGCTCCACTAACCACGCAAAAGAGGTTTTTCATGTTCTTGCTGTGTTTCTTCTTTGGCCTGTTCTGCATAGTACTCATGCACTAAGAACGGGCGATCTAGGTTTTGTAGTGGTCTGAGGGGCCTCTGATTACAAGGGCATCTTCAGCCGTGTGTTAAGATAGTCTTTATGTCCCCTTTGCACTGCTGGCATAACACAAAAGCAATGTGAAAATATCAGAAAGTGATGTTATTTTGGTCTGGTTTTCATAAAACAGAATGGTATTCCCTGCCTGAAACATTTTATGGTTTATTTCTTAGGTTTTTTTTGCTAATCAGAGATTTTTGTGTTCTGCAAAAGAGAAACTTACGGCAATCAATGTTGTGTCTTGCAACATCTTTTCTTTGTGAAGTAGAATTATTGCCTAACAAAAAGCAGAGATTGCCCTCAACTACTATGGACTAGGACATCAGTGGTCAGATGAGGTCTTGGCAGTTTGCTGTAGAACAGACTGCCTAAAATTCTGGATCGTTTGTCTCCCCCATCATCACACGTTTTAAAAGAGCTGGTGATCCTTACAGACCCAAAACAGCACATGGAAATAGGTTGGTAAAAAAAAAACCCAACGTGAGTACATTATGCAATTGTTGGGTGTTAATTTTGATAGTCTTATAATCACCTTTCTGATTGCATCACAATAAATAGACACTCAGAGTCAAGAATAGCAAAATCTATTTTTCCTCTTTTTGCAGACATGGATGTGTGAGAATGATTCCTTTACAGAAACCCACAACTAAGGGAAAGAAATGATGAGGTAAAAGTGGGCAGATACTGATGCTACACTGGAGGGTTCTGTTTTTAACTTTTGGCATTTTAACATACTTTTCATTTGATGCTCAAGAATAACTTTTTGGAGGGGTACTGGCACCCTGTGACTGATGTTAATACATCTAAGTGTGACTTAAATTGCAGTCCAGGAAAACAAACGTTAACTTCCAATGTTTACATATGCAGCTAGTGGGATTTGTAACAAGGTGAAGACTAAATGCAGCTCTGATCAGAGAACAAACCATATTCACTAACAACAGAAGGAACAGAAATATTGTTATAGGCTCACGATTTTGTCGTGAATAGAGTATTATGCCCCTGTGACAGTAGTTCTGGTTCCCCAGACCATTTCCATCAACTTGTCTAGCAAGAGACATCTTCGTTAGTTCTACATCCTTCCTTTAGTGGACACAAAATAAAAATTAAATCCATTACACGTGGACAAAAGAAGCTGCAGCAAAGATGTGGTACTTTTTCCAGCAAAACGTGTAAACTATCCACTGCTAGATCAGTCTAGGATGGTCCATGGACAGAGTTTCAGACTGATATGCAAATCTCAGTCTGTTGTACGTTAGGGAGAGGGCTATTGTGTCTCTTCCCACAGACTGAATATCATTAGTCTGTACTACAGGAGCACAGTTGGCTTATGCGTATTACAAAGACCTGTGTACTGGGAATATTATGAGCTTTTGCCTTGTATCTACTTTTGCCTTCTATCTAGTAGGTGATGTAAACGCTAAGCTATCTGTTGAATTAAATGAGGTTACGGTTGCCTCATGGTTTGTGTTACAGACCGCGTATCTCATGTTAAAGCGCAGAAATCAGTGGCAGCATGAATGACTCAGTGAAAAAAAGTTGCTGCAAAGCATTTGCGCGTTAATGGTTTCTGTCTGTGATGCGCATTACCTGGTGGTGAGAAAAGTAAGTCAAACAGATTAATGAAAACAGTCAATGGTTATTTCTGTGATTTTACTGAATAAGGATCAATTCATAGCTTTGGGTTTGAAATCAAAGTAATGTTAAGTCTTAAACTAGGAAGAGGCCTATGGTATTGGAATAACTCTATATTGGTCTCTTAATCCACTTGGGATGCCTTCCGGTGCTGGAACGCTTTTTGAAAGAATCAAGTTCTCCGTAGCACGTTACTTTTTGTAGGAAAGGAGATATCTAGTTATTTTAACAGCAACAGCACCTATCTTGGACGTAGCTGGTATTCTTTTTTTATTTTTTTTTTAATCTGTAATCTGCAGTAAGCTGATTTTGGATTTCAGGAAAAATGCTGCAGAAATATATTTCTTATTTAATTTCTACTGTTCTGTCAAATGGCAGTTTGCAGAATGCATCTGGGTGTACAACTAATGACCCATGAGCAATAAGCAACTGTTTAAGTAAAATGCACTATGAAAAAGCTTTTACCAAACAGCATTTTAATATTTTAAATAGATTTTCCATTGCAGGCTCTTTGTAACTGGATTAGTTCTCTGATGTGTTCTGACAGAGCTGTTGTTAGGGATACTCCATTAACTTTGTCTGTCATCTTATTTTCCCCAGTATCCAGCATAACACCCTTATATTTCATAATTTGTATTGCTATCAGTGCTGATTTGTAAATGTGCAAATTATAATTAACAACGGCCACTACTTCTATTAAATATTAAATCATTCTTGCAGCCTATATTTTCCACAGCAGATGGAGCCCTGTGGTATGCAAATAGACTTTGCTAAAGTAGTCAGCAGTTTTAACCAAAAATTTTGGCTTTAAAAATGCATTTTTTTTGTTTGCTTTATGTTTTCTATAGCATTTAGGTTAATATTTATTCACTGCAGATTCCCTTTCTCCCCATAAGAATTTCATGGACTATTACATTCTAGCACCGAGGTTTTGTTTCACTTCATTAATAGCTCCTTAATCATATGGCTTGCTTGCAAAGTACAAACGCTTGTTATTTGTACTTATGCTGCAGTATTGCATAAGAGGCATTTAGTAATATTTTAATATGTATAGCAGAAGCAAAAATGCTGGGTACACCAACATAGTTTTTAATTTGAAAACCAATCTACATGCACAGTTTTTTTTTTTTTCCCCAGAATAAGCAAAAGCATTTATGGTTTTATATTGTGTCTTAAGCATTCCACTAAATGTCATCAGCTGATTCAGGAAAATGTATTACAAAAATACTAGAGAACTGTAAAATGTGTAAATGTAATGAAAGCTCAGGACATAGAAAGGATTGAAAGTCCACCATTTATCAGGTAACTATAAAACAGCAAGAAACATTGATAGAATATTACATTTTCCTAATGTGTAGTACCTTAAGCATGAAACTTATTTTTTGTGTTTACTGCTGTGCTGTTTTATTAAAGAACATTGATCCAGAATTAACACAGCCTTTCTAACATGGAGAGGAATCTGAAAAGCAAGCAGTATTATTCAGAAAATGGTTTCGTTATCCACCCAAGCAATTGCAAATGAAGATTTTTCAAATGATCAACTCGGACGTTGTATCCTAAATAACAGCAACCCATTTTTTTTCCACATTTTTAAGTGGACATAGGAACATAGAGCTAAAGGACATTAACTGCCACATTAACCAAAGAGTAATGAGAACTTCTGTGAACGAACATGTCAGTGAGCTGAAATGGCCTCAGCAGTATAGAAATGAATTGTAACAAGTCAGGGTCTTGTCCTCCTGCTGTTTTAGTAGGAACTGGAATTAGCATGCTAAATGGCATCAGCTGCAGTGAGCAACTGGATTGGAGTATCACGGAATCCACGCCGGGAGCGCACATTGGTGGTGTGATACCGCTCATAACTCCGAGGTGCCATTTACTCGTAAGTATTAACCAATTTTAAACTGAAGTTGTAAGTGATACGGGAACAGAATTCGGGGCCAGATTGCCATCTGGTCTGTATGGGAGCAGCTCTGCCACTCAGAGCCTTGACATCTACCCAGAAGGTACTTTTAGGTACGCTTTGTAGGAGGAGGAATTCAAATAACAAGACAGGACCTGGTTGCTAACAATTTGGGAACAGTTGCTGTAGTTTAAAAGGTGTTATTTGCACAATGAGAAAGTGAAAGATGTTTCCTGTTCGTCCAGATTTGTCAGCTTTATTGTTAACGTTAAGAAGAAATGTGATCTGAAGGATGTTGCAGGGATGATATCTTCAAAAATGGAAATTAAGTTTTAAAAGCAAGCAGAGAAGAGTTACTATAGGTGGACTCCTGTTTGACATCCACACCCTGACATGCAGGAGAGCATGGACAGACTTTAAGAAACCAATGGAAATACTAGAAGCGGTCTGCTTTGGCAGCCTGGAACTGTGTATGGGTTGACTTGGGTGTTAGCCAAGTGGATTAGTCTCCGCAGAACTTGGGCCTGATAGAGCAGCATTCTCGTCAAGAGCCATCAGTCTGTGCTTTCCTAGAAATCTGCCATTATGTACTGAGGATAGGTGTGACGTCTTTGATGTTTCCATGTAATTTCTACTGCAAAGAGAGGCTCAAGCGGCAGAAATGTGACGACTTTATTGAAATGGAGAGAGTCCATGTACGTTTAAGTATTACAGAAAGTTGGATTTCAGCAAAATTTCTACCAGTCAGGGTAATACTTGATGTGAGCAATTTATTCGTTGAATTATCTAAAGCATTTCTTTGTAAAAGGAACTTCATAGGAGCTTACATGGACTTTCACACAATTTTCATGCCAGAAGCTTTTGCGCTATGCCTAGGAGGTAGTTGTATCCTTGGTTTTGTCTCCTTATAGCGTCGCACTGCAACTGCTGTTACTCACAGGGACAGACAGTGTGGAGCTGATCCCTCCCCGTGCTTTGAACTCCCGTGTACCCTGGTAGTTCTACTCTGTCTGCACAGTTTTGCCCCTTGGCTTTTGGCATCGGCCCGGCTCTTCGCGTCCAGCTGTTTAGAGCAAAGGCATTTACCTGCTCAGGCAGCTGCATACTGCAGCACTTTAGCACATCTGCTTTGGTAAAATGGGCCTGATGACTTTCACATGTGCAGGACACTTGATACTGATGTATTTGCTGCTTTTTGGTGTAATAAATCATCGATGAAGATGTTGGACTATACGCAGATGCAATCTTCTAGCGTACTCCCCTCCCTCTGAAGCCAGAATTCTGGTACGCTGTACCTCTGAATATCCGATGTATAGTGGCTAATGAAAGAATTTACAGGCAATTGAATGTCTCTTAATATCAGATCAAAGGAAGACGTCAGGGAAGAGAGCCTCCTTTCTTTAGGTTTAGAAACACAGTTGAGTGAAAGCCATTAAACTATTCCTATTTAGAATCAGAGGAAATCCTCTCTGAAGAAGCTAAGGAAACATGAGCATATTTCAATCAGTCACTGATATCCCGCTTAAGCCTTATTTAAAATCCGTCTAAGGAGTAACTGATATTTCATCTGTGAAACTGTAGTACTTTTCTTCTCTAGGAGTAGCTAGTTAGGACTATTTTAATTATATTGAACAATTTAAATGGCTATATTTCTTCATTCCTTTTGAAAAATCTCAATGTGGGAAATTCTGCTGTTATAAATTCTCCAGGAAGCACACTTTAAATATCAATTTGTGTATCTTCAATACTTAAAATAAAAGCATTGGTAGGGGCTGTGCATCACTACCCTTGAAATCATTCAGTGCTTTTTCTTGAATAATCAGTTATGTTGGATGGGCAAGCTACAGGAATTTATAATGAGGAGAAAGAGAAGAAGGTCTCCTAAACATTCGTTTTCCCCTTCCAAATCCTGAAGCTTGGTTCATTCTCAGCAGCACAGTGATCAGGAAAGCTTAGAAAAATTCGGAAAGATATTAGCAGTTGTGGGTAGTAGTGATGAATATGAGGGGAGATGGTTGTTCTGCAATGACCACCATGAGATTCGTGGTCTCAGAAACCTCAAGAACTCCTGTTTGCACCTGCGCCCCAAATGATCGTGTCTGTTTTCTCTTAGGCAGACTCTGCCTTCTCATCCCTGTCTATTCTTATTCAAACATAAGAACTTTGCGTCTCTGCGCAGTGTAAAATGGTGGCAGTGTTTTGGCTTTCTCCCACCTCTGCAAGGCAAACTGATTTTGTCAGTCTTCTGTCCCTAAATGGGTGTACATTTGAAAGGCGAGCAGGCTGGAGATTTCCAGCTGCTTTTCAAGTGTGTATGTTTATAGTCTTATTGTATCTTTGCATGACCAAAAAAATGGAATATCTGGAGGAAAAAAGTTAGTAGAATTCTGGGACTACTGGAGTAGACAGGGCAGATCTAAACATAAATATCTAAATTACTGAATTTCGCAGCTAACTCAAATACAATTGAAATTAAGAAGGTCTGCAGAAACAGGGTACAGTATGAAAAAGCATTTCGCTAGACAACATCTCATCACAATAAACTAAACATGGGGTCTGGGATTCTGATCTTTAAGGCTGAATTTTTATTTTTATTTTTTAAATAATAATATTAAAAGCATAGAGTACAACATAAAGATTTATTTACAAAGAGGACAATTTATAGTGGTATGGAATTTTACACCTGATGGTAGTTCAGTTATTGTTACTAAATTATTACTGTTCCCTGCAAAGTAAAAGATGAGAATTAAGTGCCCAAGCCCAGTGCATATGTCGTTTCAGTCACATGAAATGCTTTGAATTGTAGACAAACTCTTCATTTTTTTTCGTATTCATTAAGGCTACGCATTTATTCTAAGCAATAATGAACTGTGTTGGGATCCAGAAGACATTGCAAGGGCAGAACCTCATTATTCCTTGTTTTGGACATACTGGTTGGAGAGTTTCTAAAGTAGCCTAGATTTTGATCAGGAATTTTCAAATTTGAGAATCTCTGAGCTCTACTTAAAGAGCGTGGTTGATGCATCTGCAGTAAATTTTATCATACAGCATTTTCATTTAATTAGATTGTGAACTCTCAATGACTTCCTGAGAGTAAATTTTCTTGAGAGGAGAATTAGAAAACATTAGATGAGGTAAAGGACTTGAGAATACTTGTCCAGAAGAGATTGATAAGAACATAACTAGGACAGCTGTGAGCTGTGCTTTAAAATTGTAAATGATGCTAGTAAGTGATTTTCACTTCTGATTTTAAATAGTCTCAGAAAATGTCTTCTACCAAAGCTTCTTTGAATTACATTTTGTTTAGTAATCAGAACCACTATATATGAAGTATTCTGGAGCACATTACATACAAGGAGAGGGTGAGAGTTGGATTTGCTCAGCATTAAGACGAGAAGGTAAAGGGGATATCTTACTGTCTTGCTGTCTACAGTTACCTAATGGGAGAATCTAGAAAAGACAGAGACAGACTCTTCTTAGAGATATGTGTGACAGGGTGAAAGGCAACAGACAGAAATTAGAGTACAAAACATTCTCATTGTATGTAAGGATTATTTTTTTATTACTAGCTTTTTGTGTGTGAGTGCAATCACATAGTGGAACAAGTTACCCTGAGAGGTTGTGGACTCTGCCTACTTCTGGATATTTAGAACGTGACTGAACCTCGTCTTGCTGACTCTGCTTTGAGAAGGGGATGGGATGAGATGATCTTCTGTGGTGCTTTCCAACACAAATTATTCTGTGGTTCTACTCTGTGCTTTATTTGGAGCTTCAAGAGAACCCATTAACACATTCAAACTCTTTCAAGACGCAGTTTTACAAATCCTCTTCCCATTCTTCTAGGCAGGTGTCAGCATTTAGGGACCAGCTGAGGTGTGCAGATTGTGCAGGTAGTGGTTCTGTAAACTACCTAGACAGACTGCTGTGCCAGGGCCAGGTCTTAAGACTACGTAATAATGGGATAACGGGAGAAGACTCTTTAAGCAGAGCAGACATCGCCAACAACCCTGGCTCTAGCAATCCCCTCAGAAGCAAGAGGAACCTCAGTTGCAGTTCCGTCCCTTCTGGTGACATGAGGCAGGGCTGTGCGAAGCAGAGCTGGTGTGATGATCACAGTGATGCAGTAAGCAGGTCTGAGTGAAAGGAACCCACCTGGGAGTTGTGTCTAGAGGGAAAGGCCTTCCTTAAAGGCCTCCAGGAAGAGCATTTCATTTCCTCTTGTGACAGGAAGGGTGGCTGATTTCCTTCCTGGTTACCAATACAGTTTGTAAGAGCCAGATTATCTGTAGTGAGTGTTCATAGCATGTAGACAGCCAAGGTAACTGACAAACAGCTCAGCTACAAGAAAGCATCATTAAAAAGGGATTGATTTATGTTTTAACGCTATTGATGATGTCCAGGTCACCTCTTAAATATTCTTTTTCCACTGATCAGAAGATGCACTAGTTCTGCAGAAGATAACACAAAAGTGACAGTCAGCAGACTCAGCTCTTCTCAATGCAGTGAAGATGAGAAGAAATGGGACCTTGGAGCCTAGAAATATTAGTAACGAGAAGTACTAGACAATGCTTACTCATTCTCAAGAAATCAGACATCCAGCTGTGACAATAATTCAGCAAAATCTTCCTCAAACCTCCAATTATATTCCAAAACGATTGGCTGGATTAGAGAAAAGGGTATGTTTACCCACCAGCTCCTTGGTGATACTTCATGTGTTTCCTGTTGTTCTTCGAATGATGCAGTGACCTGATTTACTCTGCTGTGCAATATTGAAGCTTTTAATTGATGTTTCATTGAATCATAAGGTAACACTTTGCCTGTTGTCCAGTGGCTAGAAAATTAGCACTGCGGGTGCTCAAGCTGCCATCTAATGCCATTATAAATGTCTGCAAAAGCTCCACTTTAGTGTTATAAGACTATGTAACTAAAATATGGCGTTTAATTTTTTGAAGGCATTTTAATGAAGGCAACCTTGGTTTACGCTTCCTTTACCTTTGGAAGAACTGACAAGTAGTCAGAAAGATTTCTGGAGAGGGGCAGGAATAACTTTTTGATATGGGTATTATAAGGGCTTTCAGGGGTGATTTGCAGCTGGATCTGCTGCTATTCACTAATAAGGAAGGACTAGTTGAGGATGTGGTAATCAATGGTATTTTGGCTGTAACAACCATGAAGTAAATAGGGGAGTTCAAGATCCTGATGGCAGTGAGGAAGGGGAGTGGCACAGTGCAGTGACAGAATCACAGAATCACAGGATGTTAGAGGTTGGAAGGGACCTCAAAGATCATCTAGTCCAACCCCCCCGCCAGAGCAGGATCACCTACAGTAGAGCGCACAGGAACGTGTCCAGGCGGGTTTTGAATGTCTCCAAAGGAGATTCCACAACCTCCCTGGGCACCTGGGCACCTCCCTGCACCTTAGGAGAGTTAACATTGACGGATTAAGGAAACTACCGGTCAGATCCCATGGGAGGCAGCTCTGAAGGGCAAATGTGCCCAAGAAAGGTGGCAGATTTTTAAGGATAATGTCATCCAAGCACAAGAGCATCCATCCCAACACGCAGAAGAAGTGGATGTATTGACTAAGCAGGGAACTAATGGCAAAGGTCCAGGTGTTCCCCTGGTAAGGCCCTGAAGATGTGTGCATGTTTCTTTAGAAGAATAATACATTGGCTATTCTGGCATAATGGAAAAGAATGGTCTAACTTCATGGAAGGGTCTGGCCAAACTCTTTAGTCTATCGTGGTCAGTTCCTGTGAATTCTGCAGAAAAATCTAGGCACTGTCCGTTTGTACCCCTTTATTTTCTTTGACAATGTCTCTGCAACACACCAGTCTATGTTATTCCTTAATTTTGTTTGCTTACTAAGAGCTATACTTCTGTACCATGAAATTCTAGGTAATGTGAAAGTAACCAAGATGAGAGAGGCTGCATTTCTTCCAGATTGGAAGGAGAACTGTAACAATATGGTGCTGCATATGAGCTAAAAAGCCCTACTGCTGTGCAAACTTCTTACTCTGAGCACAGCTGCACTACTATTGTTTCAAAGCTTCTGTATCTTGAGCCTTTGCAACACACTTTGTGTGCTGTTGAAAGCCGGTTATGCTTGACAGTTTTGCTTGGGATGCTGGGCATTGCTGATACGGTCAGCCGAGCAACTTGCGCTATTAGCTTTGTAGCGTTAGGAAGACATGACATACACGGTACAAATCCTGTGGGCCAAATACATGCTAATGGCATTGCTCAAGCTGAATCCTGAGTGCTTTGCTAAAACAATCAGGATTTGGCCCAACTTGCCCTTGGTACTAATCTTGTCCTCTACCCACTAAGCATTTTATGGGATGTAAATCATTTATTTCCATTCATCAAATTCACGAGGTATGTCTATACCTGTAAAACAGATTCTTTTAAAAAAATATAGCACAGTTCATAATCTGTATTAAAAAAAAAAAAAGAAGAGCATCCATGTATTAGGCCATCAAGAGTCAAAAGCATAATTTGAAATGATAAACGTATCCATTTTAAGTTACACATTACTTTGCATAGTTAATATCACTATAATTAGTCATAGTTCCTGTAATTTATTGAAAAAGATGCTCAGCCCCTCTAGTGTACTACAGTGATGAATGTTGGAAGTGCAACTTTGGAAGCAGGAATCAAGAAAATTAGTAACAGTTGGAGAATTAGCATGTAAATCAATAATATCCTTTCTCTTGCATCTTGAAAACTGAGGGTATACATCACACACTGCATAATGAAAGGGAGGGCAGAAGTTAGAATTGTAACCTCCTTTACATTACTAGGTCTGCTTTTACTGCAAGAACTGTTTAAAATAATTTCAAACGTTAGAGTAAATCTCTAGTAAATATTTAAACTATGTATAACTAGTCACAAATAAATTAAGCTGATTTTATGCATTCTCTCTAATTAGAAGGGCACAGCATTTGTTGAAACGTGATTAGTATTATTCATTAAGCAAAAAATTCTCATTTGTATCTTATTATCACTATTCTGCATAAACCAACACAATTTGTCATGAACTCCCTCATTTGCTGTATCCTCAAAAAGCAGATTATGCTTATTTTTCATTTGGACAGTGGAAAATCAAGCCAGGTGTTTGGCAGCACCAGAGTGTTCAGGTGTAACTGTGCCAGTGATGGTACATTACTAGCAGCGTGGATGAAGAATGAGGCATGGAGAATCTTGGGACTGAGGTGCCTTGAGGCCCATCCCTTTAGAGTGGTCCTGCTGATGAGACAGGTGGTGTTGTATAGGACTAAAAAAAATAGCGAGAAACTTTTTTGTAAAGTCAGCCTTTCACCTTCAAGTGGAAGTGAGAAGTGCTTTCACATAGCTGCTGCTGCTGCACTGAGAGATCTGGACATGTTTGCGACTGAGTCTGTGGCTCATACTTTTGTCTGAAAGTTTTATAAAGCTGAAGAAGGCCAGTTGGTGTGCAGAGGTCTCTGCCACTGTCACTGTCTGAGAGGAATAGGAACAATATCCCACGGGCAGTGCACTGCACATAAATATTTATATGTGACCTTGATTGTAGTATATTATGCAGGATAACTAGTTCACTGTATGCATATTCTTCTCCTTCTTTCCTCTCATTTCTTTTTAAGCTTTGAAAAACAACTCTTCAAGTACCCCATATGTAATCCTGCCCTCTTGTGTTTGTGTAAACCATCAGTAATACTGCTGAGCTCAGTGGTGCTGAGTCAATGTAGAGGGTGTTGGAATAGAGTAGCAGGCTTTGTACACCAGCTCAGTGACATTATGGATTTAAAAACTGGATGGAACCCTGTGTTCCAGCTGTGAGCATGCAGGGCTGGGTGTCACAAGGACTGGGTTCTTCTTCTGAGTTTGTCACTAACTGATGTATCGCATTGCTCCTTTGTGTCTTTAAACTGGGATTATAGGGATAGTGATACCGAATAGGCACCAACATCTGTAGGGGCAAAAAGGGTGGTAAAATTGTTAAGTGTTGTCCTGCTGTTTCTACATTGGATTGGTGATAATATTAGAGGAATCATCTAGATTTAGGATTGTGTTTCCTGCAGCATGTTTTTCAGGTCTGCCAGAATTTGGTTGTGAGGCAATGAGTTAAGTTGTTACAGTGCCTTTCACAAATACGTCTAGGGATCAAGAACAGTTTTGACTATGTAGACAGCCCGAGTCCAGACTCTCTGGACAGCAAACTGTTTGAGTCCTTCACTGTTTTCTTAAATTTAGATGGTGGTGAGTGCCCCGGTAAGTTCTAGACAGCTTAATAGATGGTAGCTCTCAGAGGCTGGCATGAAAAGTGACACCACTTGTGCACTCGTTCTCTACAGTTCCCTTTTTTTGCCTTTGGAGATAAGTTACTTATTTATTAAACTGGACTCTCAGAAATTTTACACTGAATTTGATCTCTGGTCACACATTTGGTGCAAGGAAACAATGAGACAGCCCTGTGTATGTTATGGTATGAAAATATATTGACACCCAAGAAATGTAACAGGAAATTTTCATCTCGAGATCAAAGCAGAGAAAAAGTGTTATTTCCAACATAACCCAATGGCAATGAGAAGTCCTATGCATAGCAATAGTGAAAAGGAAGGACTTTGTGTACGGTCGTGCTAAAATAATAAAAGCATAGTTACAAACATAAACCTCACACCTTGCCACTTGATGGTTCATTAATATTATAGATCTCTGCCATTGCACATCTGTATCTTGTCTATGAGCTACTATGACAAATTTATTCAATTTTATTGAAAATGTACTTGCAGATTACAAATCCAAACTGTGAATAGCTTAAATAGCTAGTAAGAGAAACAATTACATTTTCTTTCTTGCTAACATGCAATTTTAATTTTCATAACTGAAAAAAACATATCCCCCACAATGCAGGCCTGCCAGGAGGCCTGAAATCTGCAGGCTATGGCCTCGCAGGCTGTTTTCCAATGACTCATTTTTAATTTTAAAGAAGCATTATCTCTAGCTAGTAAATTAACAACAGCCTATAGTGCACACACAGTGTCATCCATCTGCTTAAGGCCCTTGTCATTTGACACCAGGCTTGTATCTATAGACTTCATCTGGTATGCAGAAGCTATCAGCCCTGCCTCCAAGATAGCCCACCTTCGGGCTCCGGGCTGGAAGAGTGACTCTGCATCTCCAATTCTAATGAACACATAGCTAGCAGCGGTTTTTCCATTAAGGATCTGGTGTTCTTAGAAAACACACAGCGTTGGATCCAGAACTGCATGGCAAGCGCTTGTAAAGGAGGCTGAATTACTTGAAGAGTAGGCAGCCTGACTTCTGTCTCTACACTTCAGTCAGACAGTGTACTCGGTGTTTCCTCCTGCTTGTATTATGTCAGATGTTAGTGTTTATACTGCTGCATTGAATCTATTAATAGATTAAATAAATTCTTTGTGTTACCTTTCAGATTTGGAGCGCTGTTGTTAAGGAGTTTTGAAAAATACAGGCAATACCAAAAATCTCTTGGCGGGTGTGAATCCCCCAAATGGGAGAAAGGCTTGATATAGTTGGAGAGGAGCAACTATTTCACAGTTACTAAATTTTGTGTAGTTGCAAATTTGGCTGTGAATGAGGTAATTTGTGTCCTTGCAAATAATTTCTATGTAATCTTACGTCTACCTTATAGAACGGTAAGGATTTAACAGAGAATTGTGTCTCCTTGACAAGCTTCAGTCATTACAGGATAGAAAAAGTTCCAAACACCTGCCGCTTCGTCAAGGTTAGGAAACTTACTCCAGGAATAGTTGAAGAAAGCAGGCTTGTGTTCTAGACCCCAAAGGACATATTTTTTCTAGATTTCATTTTCCTGATTATGATAGCTGTAGTTGTCACGGGCTTAAGTGAGAAGAACTGACACGAGTCATACAAAATTGTAGTTAGGGGTGAAACGTAGGTGACACCAGCATTTAAAAATCAAGGAAGGCAGAGAAGGTAGGTGTATCCTTTTATTTTCCCTTGGCCCCCAAGCTTGGAGAAGTTCCATCTAGGCCATTTGTTTGTAATTTTTTTTTTGTCTGATAATGTGTGCGGTGAAAAAAATAGTCTGTTTTGATGGGGTTTGTTTTCACTGTAGGCCTCAAAAATGTTTCTTTTATTCATGTGTCCTGTGGCCTTCCCCAGTGCATGTGGTGTCATGGTACTTGCAAGAAAATAGACCTCTGAAGGCTGTATGATGGGTGGGAGTAATGCTGCCTTTGCTGACTCTGGTCGGGTATGGAGAGGGAGTGGAAAGTACCCCTACTTGTGTAACACACAAGTAATTCTGCTTCAACATGTGATAGACCCAGAATGATATTTGCATATGTTCAGTTGAGAAGTGAGGCTGAGAGAGAAACAAGAGACTTAAGATTACCAGGCTGTTCAGAACCTTGTTCTGTCAGTGATGCAAATGGAGAGTAATTCCATTTCTGTGAACTCCTGCTGATGACGTGTGTATTGTTTCACAAATTTAAGGTCTTAACGCTCTGACTGGCTTTTACTGAGTTATCTTTGAGAGGATGAGTCTTGTTCTGGTGTTTATGAGACTGTTTTACTTCCTTTTGAACAGAAAGAGTCAAGTTATTTTGAGCAATACAGTGACAGTTTAACTAAAGTAGATGCTACTAACTCTGTATTATTTAATAACATTCTCAGTTGCATGAGTAATTTTCTTCTAATTTATATGAAGAATATAAACAGTATCTTTAAAATGACCGGAGAAGCTTTCTTGTATGCATCAAATATGAAACTGCCCTAGATTAATAAACCTTTGAGATTATTTTTCTTCTTATTGGTGCTCTCTAAATCAAAAGACTTTCGAATTTGATTGCGCTTGGGTGGTGTTATATCAAATGTTTCACTTCAGTACATAGTGAGATAACATTAAAAAAAGTGCCCCTTATGCTCAGTCTTTGTAATATGTGACAACAGGATCAAATTAGAAGAGAAATGGCTGTTGATTCCTGCTCTTTAAGAAAATAAGTTTTGTATGTAAACAATTTAAAATAAAGCATCTAATTTGCTTAGTATATAAAGCATTAGTAATGGGAGCAAATTAGGCATGATTTTTATTTATACATTTTCAGTTGGGAAAAATGGCCCTTCACCAAATGTAGCCCTCGCTCTGCAAACATTTGTTTTTTCCTTACCTTTAGGCATCTAATTAATCCTCCTGAAGTCAGGGGGACCAATTCTGTGATTTCAGTTTAGCAGCCATAACTGTCTAAGGTTTGATGGTCAGAGACTTCAAACTTTTCCTGGAAAATACACAGAGAAAATACAATAAGGTGCCAAAGCAACACTGGGATTGCACTGCACCGTGCAACACTTCCTTGCCAAATACGTTATGAATTTGCCAGACTTGGCTTTTGGTTCTGCAAGCTGAATAGTTTTGCAGTACGCTTCTCTAGGTAAGCAAGCAGGTGTTTGTGTCTTCATTTTACAAATGCAGGAAGCCGTTCACTTACGGCTGCACGCTGAGGAACCTGTTACTGGAGGGAAGGTTAGAACTCAACAGCTTTTGGTTCCTGGTTCTGCATTCAGTTCACAGCAAAATGCCATTCTTCAAGAAAATCTGTGGAAATATGTACATAAATTATAATTATAAACACAGTTTATTGTGTCCAGTATATACTCACTGGTAGACAATGAGTATTAGAGGAATAATAACTAATCCTGTCTGATGGTGTGCAAGACCCCTTATGGTGCTTTATAAATAATAATCCATTCTGTAAAGGATTATTATACTGCGTTGCTCTTGCTACACAGGGCTGCATCCACAAGCCAGAATTAGGCATGCAGTACCTGATCTTCCACGGGATCTTTCATGTACTGCTTGTGTTACCTGTTGTGCAGTTGATTTATCAGAATGAGTTTATCAAGCAGATAATGGGCAGACACTGTATTTCGTTTTTCGAATTGCAATGAAAAAATGACATTTCTATTTGTTAAAAGTGGAAAATGGATGAAAGATGAGTTCCAAAGCTCTATTTTTGTAGATCACTGTTGGCTATAGAGGTAATAGCACAATTTTATTTCTGTGATATGAAATGCTGATGCTTTTTAAAAAATATGTAGGCACTTATCAGACAAGGCAGTAATGTTATTTACTGACTTTGCCACTTGGTTTTGTAAGGGTATCACACTACAGAGTCAGAAGTGAAGGGACTCTGATTCAGAGGACACTAAGGCTACTGTAAACAGGTTTCAGTGGATGATGTATCAGGCCCAAAGGATGCAGGGTGAGACTGAATAGCAGTAGTACTTGGTACACAGAAAAGTCTGAAAGCGGCTTTTGGTAGTGAGACAGGCTTGTAGCTATTCCATCAAAAATATTCTAAACACATTCGCAGAATGTTACCTTTACACATGAAGATTTTTCATTATTGAAATCATTTTATGACCATCCAAGTACCTCACAGAAGAAGAGAACTTTAAAAAGACAAGTTACCTGTGACCCCATCTTTTATAATCAAACCTGCTTTAGTCTAACTGAAAATTACACCTGCAAATTGTCCTGTATAACAGCCTATGATGATTTTTTTTTTCCTCTTGTCTGTATGGGTAAGTATAGCAATGGCCACAAGGTGTAGTCTCAAAAATTTGTGAAATCTCTGTAGAGATTATAAAGTACAGCACCAAATGTTAACGACACTGTGTAAGAAAAGAAGTACCTTGGCTAGTCCATTAATTTATTAATTATTAGCCAAATTGTCTTGTAGGAAAACAATGCTTTAAAAAATGACCCATGGAATAGACAGCTGTGACTCCATAAGTAGCAAAGTATGTATTTAGTATTTAGTATTTAGTATTTGTACAGTTAGATAGTCACTAAATAATGATAGTAAATAATACCATACATTAAATAACGCTGAATATCAAGGATACAATATAAAAAAAAATCCCAAGTAAAAGACCTGTAAAGAGATTTTATTAATGAAAATAAAAAATGTAGGAGAAATACTTTTTGTAAAGAGAATAGACAACAGAAAAAACAGAATATTTCAAGTTAAAAACTCATCTCAACCTCCATCCTTTCATTCTTTGCCCAAAACACGTTTTGTGCAGTCGCGTCTTTTCTCCATATCTAAATACTGAACAATTAACACTGTAAGTTCAGACCTGCTCAGAATCTGTGGGCTGTGCCTTCAGAAATCTTTCTCTACTGCTCACAAGCTGATGCCAAAAATCTGCAATAGCTCCTTTCATATCCTTCATTCAGAATGTAGGCGAAGAAACAGTCGTTCCTCTACAAGCTGGAAATCTTCGCCCGCCTCGCCTCAACCACCTTCCAAAGCTTTCCCGACTACCAACTTATAATAACACACCCATTGTATCCTTCTGAAAAATATTCAAAACTTATATCTTTAGATTGAGCTACAACCCCTGAGTAAATTATATGTTTTGAGGACCTAGGTCAGAGATAAAATTGTACTTTGGATCTTAATTATTATTTTCAGGTCTCTAACTCATGAGATCTGGACAATAAATTTCTTAAGAACTTGTTGACCTGTTTTCTAAAAAATAACTTTGTTTTCAGCATAGACTTCCCTGTGTTTCAAGCATTTTTAGATGTTTGAATTCATGTAAATAAAAATTTAAAGCTACAGATGTCTATTCATAGTTTATCAAGCTATTTTCAGGCTTTCCTTATCAAAAATTCAAATTAGTTTCTTTTGATTATGTTTGAAATGCTGCAGTAATAGGATGGAGGGCATTGAATCAGCCATTCTCTACCTGAAACTTTATTCTTAATTTAGCAGAAAATGTATGCCCTTCATTCTGGTATTTAGGGTCCTTTCTGTCCCTTTCTATACTGGAATCTCTAACAATATTTGTATCTGAAATACATAGCCGAGTGATGAAACAAGGCTTAGAAAACACTGTTTTGAAAGAATGGCTGAGGACCTGCAATTTCTATGATATTCAGGACAATCTATCTGTGTTTTAATCAGCTGGCTGCAAATGAAGAAGCACGCCATTGCGTAATTAATGAAAACTGCTGGTTTAAAAGTTACGATAATATATGTATGTTAAAGTTTTAAACTATTCTTCATAGCTATTAAAGTTTGCTATTAACATCAGCAGCATTGTGAACTAACTTTAGAATACTTGCTGTATTGTACAGCTCTCAACTTAAAGAAATGTACTTTTATTCAGTGATGGTGCGTTGATACTAAGAAGTGAGTGTGATTTAGCTTTTGACATGGTGCTATGTTTCCAATTAACCGTTAAGTTGTCATTTACATAAACCCAAATGTTTTAATAGGAAAAAAAGCAATTGCTGAAGTAAAAAAAAAAAAAATTTAAAAAAATCTGACTTTATGCAGATCAGTTCAATAAGCAAGAGTTCTTGATGTGTTATAAAGCAGTGGCTTCACAACTCGGAACAAACTGAAGTTTGATCAACTGCCAATAAGTGAGGTCATAGTCGTATCTTTTTTAGTTGTTTATTTTTAATTTGTGGGTGAAGACTGAGCTTGTTAAAGTGAGGAACTCCACGCTGGTTTTAGCCAAGTGTTGCCATATTCTACATCATGAACTGTATACACTTGTATCCTTTTCAATAGTTTATCTAATTTTTTCCTGGATTTTTTTTTTTCTCCTGGTATTTTTTTCAGACTGTACTATTCATATTTCTAGTACAAACCTGCATTTGGTTATGCTGATATAGTAGATGCTTTTTCTCTTCTATGTGCACTTTCACTATGGAAGTGAGCTTGTTGCCTTTTTTTGTTTTGCTTTATTTTGACAGGTAAGAGATGTAATTGACCAAGCAGCTGAATTAAAGTTATTCTCCACATTTTAGGATTTACAATAAGCGCAATAAATCTAAATTGCTGTAGACCTGTACAGCTTTGTGTTGTTTTCTGGTCATATCATGGAGTACAAAGTATTTTTATTATCTATTTTTAGCAAAATAAGTAACTTTTTTCTTTATTTCTTACTTGTCACTAATGACATGGCCCTGGGTTTTTTTTTTTTGTCAAATATTGTTGGATGAATTACTGAGCTTATTAGAGAAGCACTGAGAAGATCTCTTTCGGTGGCAGATAGATACCAGTGGCTTGATGCCTTGGCCACAAGGCTGAGCAGTATCAGATCACTGAGGCCTGTGACAGTTAAAATATCCAGATTGTGTCTGTAAATGTTTTCCCTTTTGAAAATGTAAACTTTCAGCATTAATGCTGCCGTTACCAGAATGTTGCCGGCATTGCTCCTATGTTAGAAGATAATTACTGGACTCACTCCTGACATGCAACATTTCTTTTCTTCAGGGAGGTGGGTGGACAGGCACACGGAGCTCACTGCTGAACTACTGAAGTTGGGTAAGTTTTCACTGGTACTGCGCGGCTTCCAAACTATGTGAGGAGTTGATGGGAAAAGCATCTGTGCAGTTCACGTTACGAGAGAAATTTGTGTATTATACTTTGCACTGAGGTTGTTCCTATTCTTGTATTCTAGTAAACAGGTTGATTTTTGTTTGCCTTTTAGGCTTTCCAGATGACCTACATGAAGTATTTTATTTTGATTTTTACTGACTAAGGTGTTTTCTTGAGTTATTTCCTGCTTTGTCACTCTGTAAAAGCATATAAAATTCACCCTAGCTTAGTGGACTATCAGAGATCCTATGAATCACCTGAGACTGTGTGTCTTAACTTCGACCTAGGTGGAGAGCTAATGCTGTGGACCTAGCCTTGTAACAAATGCAGAGAAAAATAAAGAATTACAATGTGATCCAGGGATTGCTTCTTCACCTAGTCATGCACTCATTTCCCGCCTTTCTGTCCCAGCATTTTGACTGGTTCCTTCATCCTTTGTGGTTCTTCCTCTACAACGAAGATGGTCCTGTGTGGTGCCTTAAAGGCATTATCTCCCCCATAATGAAATGCCACATGTTCTCCTACATAGTGCAGGAGAGCGTATATTGTGAGCTTTGGTGGACTGCCAGCTCCACTTACTGTGTGGAGAGGGGGAAAACACACAGAAGTACAATTCTTGTCAAGCCTTTCGTTCCCTGTAGGGTATATTAACGAGTCTGAAAGCAGCTGTGCTTGCTCTGACTGTAAAGGTGGTACATCCCAAAAAGTGTAACCAGCCTTTGCCATGCCATGGGGGATTTTAATCACCCCGACATCAATTGGAAAAACAACACGGCAAGGAACAAGCAATCCAGGAGATTCCTGGAATGCATTGATGATAACTTCCTTCTCCAAGTGATAGAGGAACTAACGAGGAGAGGTGCTGTGTTAGACCTCTTTCTCATCAATAGGGAAGAGCTGGTGGGTAATGTTAAACTCGTGGGTAGCCTTGGCTGCAGTGACCATGAGATGGTGGAGTTTGAGATCCTAAGGGCAGCTAAGAGGGGGAAGCTCAACAAGCTTGATACCCTTGATTTCAGAAGATCTGACCTCTTCAGGAATCTCCTTGGTAGTGTGCCATGGGATAAAGCCTTGGAGGGACTGGGAGCCCAAGAAAGCTGGGTGACTTTCAAGGATCACCTCCTCCAAGCTCAAAGGCATTGCATCCCTAAAAGGAAGAAATCAGGCAAAAACATCAGGAGACCTATATGAATAAACAAAGAACTCCTGGCTAAAATCAAATACAAAAGGGGAACACACAAAGCATGGAAGCAGGGACTGGTAACCTAGGTGGAAGTTGCTCGTGCAATCAGAGACCAGGTTAGAAGAGCTAAGGCCCTGACAGAGTCAATCTGGCCAGTGATATTAGAAATAACGGAAGAGGGCTTTACAGATGCGTAAGAGAAAAAAGAAAAACGAGAGAGAATGTGGGGCCTCTCTGAAAGGATACAAGTGACCTGGTTACTGAGGACATGGAGAAGGCTGAAATATTCAACAACTGTTTTGCGTCAGTCTTCACTGGCAACCACTCGAACCACACCACCCACAGGAAGGCTGGGGAGGGACTTTTTACAAGAGTGTCCACTGATAGGACAAGGGGAAATGGGTTTAAATTGAAGGAGAATAGATTTAGATTAGATCTTAGGAAGAAATTCTTCAGTACAAGGGTGGCAAGACTGGAATAAATTGCCCAGAGACGTTGTGGTTGCCCCCTCCCTGGAGGTGTTCAAGGCCAGGTTGGACAGAGCCTTGAGTAGCCTGATCTAGTAGAGAGGCGTCCCTGCCCGTGACAGGGAGGTTGGATTAGATGATCTCTAAGGTCCCTTCCAGCTTAGGCCATTCTATGATTCTGTGATTCTATGTGTTTCAGGCTATCTCCTTAACTACAGTTCCTTCTCTAGCCTCCAGTAATAAGGAAACCTAAACAACAAACCAGCAAACTTTAGAAGTCTATGGAATTAGAGAAAATCCAATGACTGTCAAATGGACTTTCATTACTTGTTATTTGTAATAGCATGCATAAAATTGCAAAGAATGAATTAGAAAACTTGAACACCCATGAAAGACATTTTGCACTGCATATATTGTTGCGTTAATGTGAAATGCCTGTTTAAATTGTGTCCTTCTGTAGTTTCCTTGTCATACATCCTAATGTCAGCAACATCTGCAACGGAATTGCAATGCTGATCAGTGCAGATTATCACCAGTTAATAGAGTCAAGGCTTGTCTTAGATAGCACAGTCTCTTCATACTTCTATGTATAATTACCACATGTTTTCAGTAAAAACTTAGATTAACCACAGAAGTTTTGTACAGCATGCTGTGAGTGGCTTTATTATTGGCATAGCATTTGCTTGTCCAAAATCAAATCCTACAACTTGGTCTCCTCATCTGATCCTAGCTCCAAATATTCCTTTTCAGTTAACAGTGCTCTTAAAAATGATTTGAGCTCTCATTTTGGCATAGATCTCACAAGACATGTACTCTTAACTTCATGCACATCCCTATAATCAAGAGGGAAAATATTAAGTTATTGAATTCAGAAGATTGTTTCTTAAACACTGATCCTCAGAGTGAATGGAGATCATGGGGCAATCTTTCATATTAACTGTCATTTTAAGTCTTGTCATAAAATGATCAAAATCTCAACAATTTCACCTGGGAGTTTTTGGATGCACTGCTGACTCATTAAGTGCGAACTGTAGTTTTCAAAACAATCTTGGGGATGTCCAGAAATCACAAGAGAAGAAAAGGAAACCATATTCCCCAGCCCCAGAGGCAATTTTGAAAATATAGATCTAGTTATTGGTGGATCTTGTTAACAGTATAAAACTTATGCCTTATACTTTTTCCGAGAGTACTGTTTATTCCCACAGATTGCCTTTGAAATGGTGGCACTTTCCATTTTATGGAAATACTGTAAAACTTTGAGCACTGAGCTTCAGAAGGGCTCTCGGGGTGAACGCACCGACAGCTGTCTAGGACCCCAAGGCCTACACGGTGCAAGCTGGATAAACAGCTTCATAATACCTAGGGTTTCAGTGGGGGAAAGGTGGCCTGCCTTAGTCTCTACAGGTGTTCCCCACAAGGCCACTAGCTTTGTTTAATTCTGAATAACAGGTCAGAATCTGCTGTCAGTCCAGCAGCCACCATGGATGATAGAAGCAGGCCAAGCAGTTTAACGTTTAGTCACAGCCGGCTTTATTTTGCTGGGTCTTGGGAGCCCGTGAAGTTCTCTCACAGTAAGTGCAAACACTGCAGGTGAATTGGAGAGTAGTAGTAATGTCCATATTGTGGACCCAAACTGACTGCTAATCAAAGTTTTAAACCAGTGTAACTTCGCCCCGGTATCCAAAGAGATTTGCCCTCCCACCTGTATTAAAGTGCACTTTGCAAGAATTACCTGGGCTCCCCTGTACAAGTGACACACACCCAGCAAGCCTTTTCCAGTTTGTAGTGGTAGCAGCAGGGGATGATTGCAAGTAGAGTCTTTCTTCTTACTTGTATTATTATTATCACTAGTTTTTAGTAACATAAGAATGAATAGTAAAGTCAGTAATTATTACGTCTACAATGGTACGTATGTGTGATTGCTGTTACCCTGTGTGTGAACAAATGCCGTATTTGGTCTTAGAGTAGGGCAATGTCACAATGTCACAAGCGCTACGTGTGTGCGTGTGTAGTGCAGCCAGCCTCGCCAGGAGTGGAAGGTGATACAGATGTGGTGTTCTTCAGTGGTATGTCAAGACATCACAACAGGACATCTTACTTATTTAATGGGCATTTTGCTACATTCCGTGCACCTAGAATAGGACTCTGCATTGTTTGCAAGTCTTTGTCTTTCTCTGCCTGGACACAAAAGTTGTCAGAGCTCAGTGGAGTTTTGCGGGCACCGAGTCTGAACGTTCAGTAACAGCGTGAAAGCAGAAGCAGCATTGCGTGAGCGTTGACAATATGGAGCAAAATACAGTTAGATTAAAAAATAAACAAGATTGGGAGGTTTTCTTGCATACAGTAGCCCTAACCCTTTCAGAGATGAAAATAAGCAGATTTCCGAGGTTCTGAATGCAAATCTTGATGCTAACAGTTCAGATTTACAAAATAAATAAATAAAATGTCCCCAAACGAAGCCCTGCTTGAAGCACTGAACATGCCAGTGGCAAGTTCTGCTTCAGACTCCAAGAGATAAAGTACGTTAGCGCGTATCAGTTAGTCTAATTTATTCAGTGTCATTGCCATATCACAACCTTCTGTTTGATTTTCTTATAAACTAATAATTTCCTGAATGAACTAATACTGCCACAGCCACTAGTACCTCTGCCTTGTAGAAGTTTTTTATTGTTGTGTATGCAACTAAATTGAAATATCTTTCACTTGAAATATTGACTTTAATATCTCATTTGAAAAATTCATGAAGCCTTTGATGTTAAATCCATACTCAATTTAGCCAAATGCCATTAGAATATGCAATATGCCTGAATACAGAGAGCATTATTGTCTGTGTTTCTGCAGAAGAATTACGTTTTATGACTGTAACGTCAGGATCTTTTTTGGATTTGTTCATGAAAAAAAGAAAGGGAAAGGCAGCACATTAGAAGCAAAATGAAAAGTGGTATTGATTAGGCTCTCATTTACCCTCTCTTTGCTTCCATCCCTAAATGCATGGAAATAAGGGTTGTGCCACAGCAAGTAACAATGCTCTGTAATGAATGGAACAATCTTTAGAAAATTAGTGTAAACATGTATGATAGTGCACAGATGTTGCTCCTAGTAACTGTCGTACATTTATTTTACATCTCCATTTACATATGTCTCTTTATTTCCTAATAGTATCATAATAGAAACATGACAATAGTTAATGATTTCATAAAACACGGAATGTAAAGCTGACAGAGGTAGAACATTAATTGAAACCTATAGCTATAGTACATTAGAATTACATCTCCTAAATGACTCATGATAAAAATATCCCTCTTTTACAGAGAAGGACAAAGACAGGTAAAAAACTAGGCTTTCAGCAAATTAATTTTTTTTTCCAGTAAAACAGAGACTGGCAAATGTTGCAAAATCTCCTGAGTGCTAATAGAATGGCATTTGCCTTTAGTAATTTATGGGCACTTTTCCCCCAGCTATCGATCACAGCTGAAAAAAGTAAACTGCATTAACATTTTAGGCAATAATAGCTCCAGAAAATGTTTGATTTTTATCACTACCAAAACCGATGTGATGATACTTGGTTCTTTAGTAGCTGGGGGAGAGCAGAGTGTGTCCGGTCTGTAGCGTGTTTGTGTGAGTGCCCAGGTCTAACTGGATGAAGTGGATGTAAAGCCAGGCTTTGAGCTTGGTAGGTTGTCTTAAAATGTAGAAGGTAAGTTGATGGCGCAGGTCAGGAGACTGCTGTGAACAGTGTAATGAGGTGTTCAGAGAACTTCGGGGTCTATGAGGATTAGTTACTGTGATAAACCAAAGGAGGAAGGAGGAAAGGAGAACTGCTCTCTGCCACCATCTTCTGGCCAGTCCTTGGGACATAAGCCGCCTTTCCTTCGCCTCTTGCATGGTTTACCAAGTCGCCTGTTGCCTCCACGGAGAGAGCAATCACGGCCATCTTAAGCAAGCTCATACTGGAAAAGTAATATATGTTTTTAAAACTTCCAAAGGTCAGCTGGATCTTAACAAACTCATGCAGATGTATATTAAAGTGGACAGTGCAAAATGCCAGAGCAAGGGAGCTGAAAGCTCAGTGAGTGTATCCAGACCGTGAGTGCCTCTGATTTTATGCTTGGAATTAGGAGAGGGTGTTGCTTTGGTCAGCGGTGATGATGACTCTCACGTGGTCAGACAGTCCTGAATGCTCTAGAAACGTGGGTTATACATGGTGGTAACTGGAATCAAGTTTCTGCAGGGTATTTATATATTGTGGCAGCAAACAGCTTCATTGCAATAGGTAGCACTTTTTTAACCTCAAGGTTAGTGTGGCAGCTGTTCCCCGAATACAAGCCCTTGTGGGATGCTTTTGCTGAAATTCTGCATAGGTGCAGAGAGGCAGCTTGAAGAATTAAGTCTAACTGATTCATTACTAAATATTTTTTCGCTTTTGTTGATGCCCTTCTATTTAATTATTTGTTGCCCTCATTAAATATTTGGAGACTGCTTGCGGAACTTACGCTTTATTATTGGGAAGCAGTGTTATAAGGTAGATTGACACTGAATGTGAAATTAGATTTGAAGATTCATACTCTAGATTAGATTTCTGGTTTTACCATGGGCCTTTACTGTTTGCAGAAATCTGTGATCTGATCAAGTGAGTTGAATGAAAGTTCTTATTTGTTACTGTTATTGTAGATGACAACATACCATGATAGATTGGTGTTTGATTCCTCTATAATTAATTGTGACAACAGCAAATGCATGGAGTTCATATACAAAATGTGTACAAACTGAAACTGCTGTCCTGATTCCTTTCATTCCTCAGGTTGCTTCGTACTTTTATCTTGGCAAAGCTATAGAATTATATTGCCATTTGGTCACGTGTTAGATTAATTGTGACAAGTTAAAATAGACGTTAAAGTCACTGCTCCTACAAATTAATTAACAGTTGATTAGTACAGTTTATATTTTTTCATAAGAAGTAGAATCATGTATATTATGAGTACAAATGAAGGTTAAGTATTTCCGCATGCTGGAAGAAATTTTGCAAGTTGAAGATCATGTAAACGATGTGATCTGTATCATGTAGAACCAATTTAATATGCTTGCATGTGTTTTAAACAAATTTGCAAACATTGCTTGGAGATCTCATACCCTAGTGCTTTTTCTTCAACTGAGAAAAACAACTTCAGAACATATATGCCTCAAAAGGAGATTATTTTTTACATTATGCCAAATAATATGAAATAGTCTGAAGTACATGTTAGGAACCATCATATAGTTATATATGTACCACTGAATCTGATACTGGTGAATAAAAACTTATTAGATAAATCCATTTGCCATGCCTGAAGACTTTACCGTGAACAGTTTTACAGATCTCATTTTTCAGATGCGAATTTTATTTCAGAAGCTTTGCAGTATGCTGACTAATGAAGAACCGTGGAAAAGAACATAAAAGTTGTATCAAAAAGAAAGAAACTTTCAACTGCAATTTAGAAATATCGCACAAATCAGCATGTGGCTGTACACCTGTGTGTATTGAACATGAAAACACATGCTCCCTAAAACAAATTACATCCTTTATTTGGATCACTTATTCAATGGTCTTGAATTTCTGACTTTTAGTTTCAACCAGGTAAGATGACGTGGCCTGTTCAGCCCATGTTATTAAAGAAATTGGTTCACCTATTTGATTTCATGTCATTGTAGTTCCAGCCATTCATTTATTCAATAAACAGTTTGGTATGTTCTGAGAAGTAATGAATATTGATTAAAAAATCGATCACTTATTAAGAAACAGTCTAAGGGAAATTGTTTATCCAATCAATTTTAATTTTTGATTTGTTATTTATATTTTCCAATTTAATCCACCCCTCCCTTAGGCTCCCAAACTACCAAGCAAATCAGGAGGAAGGGCAGAGAGACACTGGCAGCAACTGTGCAAAGAACACAAAACCTAAAGCATTCACTTCAGATGAGGCTGGTTGAAATAGGCTGTAATAAAGGAGGCTGTGATTGAAAACTGTGGATACATTACCTCATGCACCTTCGGCTATTGGACTGAAACTTTAACTTCTAATAGAATTTATTAGGCTCTCTGCTTCTTACCTATTACATCAGTCAACTCTGACGCTGTCAAGACACAACGGTTACAAAAATATTATGGGTTTCATCTGAGCTGGCCTAGATTCTGAGCATGGAGGCTGAAAGCACAAGGCGGTGAGAGAGACCTATGCAAGAGCACTGGAACATGAGACCTAGGCTGCAAACAGGGTCCCTGAATATCACTTTCTGCAAGGGAACAGACTAACCATCTGATCTGAGTTTTATCTGAATGTGTGCTGTAATTCTAGTTTCATTGTTCATTACACTAATAAAGAGGGCTGCCTCGATACTTAAGAGGCAATAGATAAATACTTCTGCACCCCAGTGACTATTTGACTCTCTTTGGGATTTTCATCTGGGATTTTCCAACACAAGTTGGAAAAAATTAGTGCTACTTCTGCCTCTGAATATACCTGGAGCCATGAATCTTCCCTCTCTACCATTGTGTGGCCAAGTGTAGTTCTCCTTTCTAGTAAAGCAGAGGTGTGCTAATCTCTTCACATTTACAGTTGATATTAACTATGCTTTTCTCACCTGGTGTTCTCCCATACCTAATTTCATGTCAGAATGTTATTTTTCAAGAAATATAGAAATAGATGTGTAAAGCATGAGGGAGATATTTCAAGGATTTAAAGCCTTGCTTCTGGACACCTTTTTGGGACAGGCACAGTACCATAATCAAGAAACTTCATGTATATACACATCTGTCTGGTCTTTCATGGGGAAAGGCGTGGAAACATTACCTGAAATCTGTCACACTGCTTTTGTGGGCCTTGAGTTCATATGTAAAAACTCACCCTCCTGTGAACAGCTGGAAAGTGAGAATGCTTGATCAAGAACCGAGTAGGTGGAGCAAAAGGCCAGGGCTGTGTGGTCTGAGATCTACAAGGGTAGGAGAGCATCTTTGGTGGAGAATAGCTTACAAAAGGAGGAGATACACAGTCCTTGCATGGCTTTCAGCAGCGTTAAGTAATCAAGGAAAAACCTTATTCAGACTAGTTGTGTTGGTAATCTTTCAAGTATGGAAGAGTAAGGGAAGAACTAATGTTGGGTTGTTTTTTTTTTTTCTCCAGTAAACACACATTTTATATGGGAGTTGAGAGTTAAAATGACACATAAAAGCAAAACTAATGTTACCTGGTTGCATAGTTCCCTTCTGCCTTTTAAAATTTGGTGGGGAATTTTCACTGGCTGTGTTTATGATCATTCTTATGGAGAATTTTTATAATAAAATTGGCTTTATCCATTATATTTCCTGGGATTCTGCTTGTTGATGACATTCTCACTTTCCTCATAGTTTGTATCTTCTTTCATCAGTTTTTAAGGCAGGTGAGGTGTGCCTTGCCTTTCATTTCCTTTTCCTCAGTTCACAAAGAACTTAAATGTGCTTTGTGATTTAAATAGAAAAAAACACTCGTTACAAAATGTCATCTTTTTATGCTTAAATAATATGAATTGTAGTTTAAGAAACTACAGGATGCAGGATGAAGCAAAGTACAAAGTACTTTCACAGCATTAAAAATACGCAGAGATAGCAGTACTTTGTTTTGCAGCTCAGGAATGTACACAACAGGCTTCCCTAAAGTCTCATGGATCCAGTTCTACTCTCTGGTGATACAAAAGCAGACAGCATTAAAAAATTTTTGGCTGACACCAATTGGGAAGAGTTTACAAGCACTTGGGAGATTAACTTTAGAATTCAAAAGATCTTGATAAATATTGAGGGAAAAGAAGAAGAAGGTGTAATTCCAGGTGGCATGATCAGGACCCTCAGATGTGAAATCAGGGAGAAAGTTACTCCTCGAAGTGTGAGACCTGAGATGCAATACTCAACCTGGGTTTTGGTCAAGATAACTGTGGGCTAGTCAAAGAAACTCCTGGATTTACCTATCTGAGAAAAAGACTCACGGATGAATACTATAAGCTCTAAATGGCTGGTACACATAGGATAGTGACCTGTTGTTCCCCATGTTCAGTAAGAGCAGGACAAGAAATACTTTCTTTAATGTGTAGCAAAAGAAATTTGTATTAAGTATAAGGAAAGAAGCAATCTGTCAGATAATAATGCTAGTTGGAGGATGGGAGCAACTGTTTAAGGAGGCTATGTAATTGTCATGGTTTTTAGGAAATAGATTATACAGAAATTTACAGATTGTAACTTGTTTATAATAGACCCAGCTTCAAAGTACAGAGCCACACTCGTTGACCTCCTGAGCTTCTTTTCCTCCCCTCCCTGATAGCTTTCTTTGATTAGTTTAACTGCTGATTACTTCTCACAGATTAAGTCTCCTAATAAGAAATGGTTAAATAATTTGGATACTATAAATTGCTACTTCTGCTCATCATTTTTCATTTCATTCACTTCATTGCATTCCTGTTTTCAGGGTCAGATATATATGGCATTAATGGACAGATGTAAGTATCTGTTAAGGTAAGATATAAGGACAGTTTGATACAGAGCAACTTAGACTCAGGTGTTTCTGTAGGTTTATCCATAAGGCTAAGACTGTGAAAAGCTAGATCCAAACTCTCAGCCGCTATTCCATGAAACAGTTATCTCCTGTAGATGCAATCACTATAGAAAAAGCAAACCAATATTGATTCTACCTAATTTTCCATCTGATGTCATTCCAGGGTAATCAGTAAATATTCAGAAAGAGTAAGACAATACTGAATTGCTTCATGCATCTGCAAAATTATCAGCAATAAGTGTAATACATTGAAAGAGACCATAGGAGTGCTGCTCATTGCCTCATCTTTCCAAAGAACACATGTTTCAATAGGTCACGGTGAAAAAAGATCTAGAGATGAAAAATGGAAAAAAAGGTACCTCTAGTACTAGAGAGTACCTCTAACATTTTTTTTCCATGTTTTCAAAAGATTTTGCTTAACTTGGAGCAGCAGTAATCTTTACTTAAAGTCTGAACGCTGTATATATTTCCCAGTTCAACGCTAGTTAAATTTAATGACATTACACTGCCACAAAACAAATATAACAGCCTGCAGGACGGTGTCCACCACGTTTATTTCAAAGGAAGCCATGAGTCTGGACTGAAAGTCTTGTGGAAAATGAATGATGATTAATTTTCTAGGGCAACTCTCCTTTTGAAAAACCTACATATATGTTAATACTTCTGTCTCAAGACTGTCCAAATACTCCTTGTAGGACTTTTCCCACACGGACTCCCCAGGTATAATGCAGAGTAGCCCTGTTGCTGGCTCTCCCGAGTGTCAGCACTGAGGCCTCTTGTATTTACAGCGTCAGACTTAAGTGTCGTTAACTGATGTTGCAATAGTTTTTAATCACTTTAAGAAGATGTTTATCTTAGCACCTTCATGAAAATGTGAAGAGCTGAAAAGAAAGTTCTTAATGAAAAACCTTGATTTGTTAGGGCCCCGTGTTTTAGTCTTTACGTACCAAAGGAGTCTAGACCCCTTCATGTCTGATAAGACTGGTTGGGCATTGTGGTGTGTTCCGTTTTGTCGTATTTTCTGCATTATTCTCATCCTCTCTGTATGAATGGAATTGCATCCCTCTTTGCTTGACAGCAAAGACAAACATCAAGCTGTCCAGAAGACAGAGTGCCATTTTATTCCTCTGTTGAAATTTTTGATGGGATGGGCAGAATATCAGCAAACAGTCAAGAAAAAACCTCCTGACCCCCCAATTATTCTTGCTGGCATCTTCAGATATTTTTATAATAATTTCCGTTTCAAGAAATATTGAGTCCTTTGTGCCAGAATAAGAACAAAGCAAAATAACCACAAGACACAAGCTCAAACTTTATTTGGTCAGAACCTAAATTTTACAGTAGCCCTAATTTAAATTAAATTAGTGCTCAGAATGTTCTGTTTTCCCCACTAGAATCCTTGAAATTAAAGCAAAGCATACTATAGTAGAACCATTATGTTAAAATGGCTATTTGTGATTGTTTTAAACCAAATGGTTCAAACCAGCTTTATTCCCAGGCTCACATTAAATAGCATGCACACTGCTGCTGTGTGGTGGTTGCAATACATTTTAGAGTGTTGCTTATTTGTACAGAATGGAGAAAAATCATATTGCCACATTATGCAACATGAAAAACTAATAAAGCCTCCAATTCAAATATGCTTTTTTGGAAATTATTGGATTAACAGAGTTGGATTAAAATATGAATGCACTTGTTAAGTAATAGCGTATTTTCAAAACCCATTTTTTTCTTTATGTTATTTATACAGCTGGTTTGTTTGACCAAGAGAATTGCTGTATTGCCCTCAATAGGGTAAATATCCACTATGGGCACTTCTTCAATTGCCAGGGTAATCTTTCTCCCTTCAAAGAGAGCAATAAGTCACTATTAAAGAGGAGAAGTCCATGGCTGTTTCTCCAAGCACACTGTTGTATCCAGAAGATGAGTCTGTCCTTCCTGGTTTTCTGTAGAATCGTAAACCTTATACTCTGAACGTACAATAACTTACTGCAAGAACAGTGTATTAAACCAACCTCTCCCCCTGTGTCTGTGCCCCTGTTACGAAAGGAGGCACTCAGGCTTACTGCCACCTACTAACACTGAGCTGGACCCACTGTATTCTTGGGAGTTCGTGGCTCAGTATCTTGACAACAAGATAAAAATATTGCCTGGTGTTAAAAACATCAGAGATCAATTTAAACGGGTGGAAAGTACAGTGTTTATTCACATTCTCAGGCACAAAACTGAGTGTGTTCACTACACAGTTTGGGTGCTTAATAAGCCCAGGTCCCAATGAATTGGTTCTTGACAGTTATGAATGGTAGACTGGCTGCATTAAAGCAATGAGGGAGCTAACAGCAGGTCTGAAGCTGGGTCTGAATAAATCATCAACCAAACATATAGCAGCATTGTAACAGTAGGCCAAAACCTCTACAGCCATGTGATTGCCAGTTGCCAGCAGACCATGGATCCTGGGCATTCTGAAAATACTGAAATAATTTTAGCTGTCTCGAATTTATAGAATCTTTGGAAAAATCTAATACATTTAAATTTATTAAAATATAATGACTGTGTCAGGGTGCACATAAAGCTTTTAGACAAGGCATGGCTTTTCAACTAAATCAGTTTCTTTTACACATTGATCTGCTTTCTTCCGTGTGATTTATAATGTATACAGAAATAATATTTGCAGAATGTGATGTATTTAACATCTTGACTAATTCAGTGCCTCTAATGAACACATGCAAAATTATTTTTGTAATTCTAGGTGTCCATTCTGACATTCCTTTGCTTACACAGGCAACTTTATGCTTTAAAGTAGTCTGATTACATTTAATCTCATTAACGAGCATTTAAAAGCTAGGATCTAATACTCCGATTGCCATTACCTTTCCTGCAAAAAAATGTTGTCAGTGGTGTAAGGATTACATCAAATCCAGTCTGTTTTGTCCTATTTTGTCAGAAGGAATTTTGCCAGGTGTGTGTGTATCTGTGCTGCCCACATATACAGTGTTTAAGTGGTGGGCCTAATTTATAGTGGGATTTTTAGGCTGTCTTCTTATTTTGCGGGTGAAATGCTGAACTGAATTGAATTAAATAGCTAGATGTTGTTTGTCCTCTGCGTGGTCCCAGAGGAAAGAGTCCGAATGGCTCCTCCTGCGGTTCACGAGCCGTCTTCTGGAAAAGAAGCAACGTGCACTCGTCACCAGCACTTGCTGCACGGCTTGGGTTACGTGTAGGAGACACCTCAGAGACTCATCAGAACAGCTGAAATAAATCTTTTTTTTGATTTCTACATCTGCCACAGACTTTCTTCGGTATGACATTGGGCAGTTGCTTAATCTTCCTCGCAACGGGGAACATTTCCTTTTCTTCCAAGAGTCAGAAAAAAAGAATTATTTGCTGATTGTAAGGCTGTTAGTTAACTGATTGTTAACTGGCACTAAAAGAAATCTGATGATTCATGAGGTGTAAATTCATGGTGCATTTGAGCTCTGTCTTAAGTAGATATAATGAATACGCCAATCATTTTTTTTTTGTAATCTGAATTAATACAGACATAAACATTTCCTGCAAAGTGTTTTTTTCAATAATTGAATCAACAGAGAACTTCTTAGAAGAATTCTCTTTCTGTAAGAAAGCAACATTGTGAAACAGGCACTAGGGAAAGCTTGGGAGAGAGAAATAGAGTGAGTGAAACTAAGGGCATGTGAAGAACAGTCACTATCCAGCAACAGCAGCAAAACAGTTTCAATTTTCTGGATTATTAATTCAAATTCACATGCACATGCCAGTTAAAATTAAAGGCCTTTTTTTACTGCTCCAGTTTAAATTAAAGATTATATTCTGCTCCACAAGTCTGAATTAAATAGCTTATTTTGCACACCAAGCTCTCATTTTAAAGCTAATAAAGAAAAGACATAGCATGTACGTGCAAGCTCGAGACAGGAAGGGTCTAAATTACTACACCTGTTTCACTTGGGAGCTACTTTATTAGTGTTAACAAAACTTGGCTTTCAATTTGGCAGTCAGAAGCACATTTAGAACAAGCATTTCTTTGTTTTGACAGAAAGACTGTGGTAAATGAATGACGTTTGAGCGAGGTGTGAAATGTGAAGGTACAAAATTAACTGGTAAGATAATTACTGTTCTAATTCTGCATAAACAAGCGTTTTGAAAATCATTAATAGTTCAGGGAAATAATGTTAGTGATTAAATAAGGTGGTTTGCATCACTGAGCACAACTAAGCTGCTTTAATTACATTTGAAAGCAAGGGAAAGCAGCTAATTAAAATTAGCACAGGGTTCCTGAATGACCAGCATTGCATTGTTGCCCTAACCTGTTTAATTGCTTGTTTATTAATAATATGTCTTTATTTTCCCCTCTTCTGCATTTAACAAAATTATTAAAGAAGCTAAAATGTGTAAAGAGTATCTGACTATGTACACTTATCAGGATATGCAATGCAGATATAACTCAGGGAATTACTTGGAAGGCAAGCCAACATCGTTCAAAAGTCATAACTTTTTCTTCATATTAATAATGTTTTCTTCCTGAATCACATTCATATGTCAATCACGTCCACGGACAAGAAAAATGGTCTTTGGCACAATTGCCGAATTGCAGCATTTTGTAGCTGCTTTGCTCTAAAAACCTTTTGAATACTAAATTGTTAGCTAAAATATAGGTAATAAATCTAAGAGTAATCAATAATAAATTTTTGAAAACATGATCAAAAATATAATCTAAATTAAAGGAAAGCTTTGTACTCTCTCAGCCTTTTTTTAGCAGAACTTGTGCCAAACTGACCATCTGCAATAGTTAGGTCTATTCTCAGAAAAAATAAAACTCAGCATTCCAAGGTCTCCAGCATATTTGTCCTTTGGTTAGGGAATATCTCTATTAGATATCTGACTTTCTCTTCCTAGTCCCTCATTTATTAGCATAAAACTATCGGAAATAGTTGGGAGGGATGTTAATCTACACACTTGAAACAAATATACAGTATAATACAATGAAGACAACTAAAAATAGAGTAAAATGCTAATTTATTTTTTTTTATATTTAGGTATAATCAAGTCAAGTTAAAGCAGACATGATGTTTTCCACATTGATTTAGTATTTATACAGTACCTCTGATGTGAAAGGCTCAGATGCATAATAATTTACATACATATACATTTTAAACAGTAAAAGTTCATAAAAATGTGAAGTTCTATATGGAAAGGTAGCAGATCCCTAAGAAAGCAGGTTAAATCATGGGAATTATGCTTATGGAACTGATAAGCAATTAAAACAAGAAGTTAATTTTAACTTCATGAATAGTAGAGAATATTCAGCAGACATGACATACATTATTTTATAGGTGCATGTTTTTATGAACAAAGAAGAGGATTCTATTCTGTGTTATCAGATGGTAAAAAAAAGATCCAAGTCACAGATTTCAATGGAAATTTTCTGCTTCATGTCTACACACAATATCCAATCAGTATTTTGGAACACAGTACATAACATAAATAACTTTGAAGGTTATAGAGAGATAGTATTGGACCTGTTCAGGTGGTTATTGTATTTGGCATCCAAAGCAGAGGAAGATATCTAGTATAGCTTACATAAATATTGAAAGTCCTCGAGTACTTAAAAAAACCCTCTTCCTAACTTTTAACAAAGAAACAGTTAAACAAAAAAAAAAAAAAAAAGTGGGGAGAATTAGAGAGAAAAGAACAAAGAATGGGAGAAAAAAATGACCTAATTAAGTCTTGCAAAGAATTTTTAGTAGCATCTCATTGCCATAACAACCATCTTGCATCATCAAAGGGATACATGACAACTTTTTTAGTAATCAATGTGGTGTATAATTAATGGTGGCACTTCTTTGTGCTCTGGCAATGGATAAATAAAAGTTTGGTATTCTTTTTTAATTGCAAGGTTCCTTGACCTTCTGTTAGGTCATGGTCATCATAATTATGACTAAAACCTTTCATTAACCTTTCTGTAATCTATTTCCTCTACTTAATATGTGTAAAATTGCAAAAGCCACAAAAAAATCCACTATTTGAAGGACAGACTGGCAAAACAATTGGACGTTATTCCCCTAAGTGCTGTAAATTATTTATATTCCTAGTCCTATTCCTATTTATCCTATTCCTATTCCCACTTTTATTCGGTTCTAGTAAATGTGTTCTGGTAGATTTAAGCTGCAATGGTTTAAGATATTACGTACCCAGAATATCCACTCTGCCCCTCTTTTGAAGGCCCCTGCTCCAGTGTTGGGATATATCTGCTACCAGGTGCCTTAGTCCACAGCCAGCAGCATTTTTAGACTCGTAAGGAGTGTAGGCTTGCATGTCTATGCATATTGCACCACATCTCTGCTGTGAGCAGGTAACATCTGCCATGGATGGTAGTAATAACATCTTAAGCTTTGCACCTACAGCTCCCAGAGCCCTACTGCAGTTTACTGTAGTTCACTAGTCTCCACCCAAAACATTACTTACTGCTAATGGGAACACATTATCTCCTCCGTGACGCATCGTGTCTTTATCTTAGTTTTCAGAACGTTGATATGACTTGTAAATGATATTGCTGAAAAGACGTTTTTAAGACGGATGGTGAATCAAATTGTGGAAGTTTTTTTTTTTTTTTTCATATGTCTTTTTGCTAGGTTCAGTTTAACCTGAGGAATTTCTCTGGTTTAGGGGATTTCTGTTCCTACAAGATCTAAATGTGCCAAAAATCTTTTGTTTATCTCTGAAATACCCTGGAGCTGTAGCTGAAAGTGCTCTTAACCCTATTGTGTAGACATAATCTAACTCACTTGGCCAAGGCATAGAGGAAACTCACTTGAACTAGGTTCTTGTACATCCACATCTAATGCTGTTAGTGCTGGCCAATGTTATCTTTCTCTCTCTGCAAGCCTGGGCTTCTTTATTTCCTTTTATCCTCAGTAAGGACATGAGAGCCTACTACAGCAAAAAAGTAGGCTCCTTACAAGATAATTTATTCCTCTGACATGTGCTAGCACTATAAATATGTTGCAATTGAATTTTATTGATATGCGGAAAGGACCAGTCCTAAAATATGATGAGACCCTGCAGGAGGTTCAACTACTCAGATGTTTGCTTACAACTTAATAGAGTCAGATAAGTAAATACTTGAAGCAAGAAGATGTGACTGACTCTAGTGTAGTGCCAGACTTGCTTTTGGCATTTAGAGAGGTAAGCTACATACTTCCAGCATATATTCAAAACTTCTGTATGGTACAACACGGCTACTGGGTGCTTGTAGCCTCCTATTTCACCACAGAACTGAGATTCACAGGGGAATAGGGACTTGATTGGACTTAATGTCATTTAAAAGTACCAGAATGAAAAAAATGCATAAATGGCTCCTATATTTATAAACAATTAAGGATATTAATTTGTGTGGCGTCTAAAGTACACTGCCTTTATTTAGCATTAATGAAGAACATGATCATCTTGTAGAACATCCCAACAGGGGAGTCGCAACAACTTTCTCGTAGAGAGTGCTCGCAGTGAGCGTGATCTGATTAACTGTGGCATTTTGCTGTGTTATGGCAGTAGTGTTAAAGGAATGTGTTGAGGGAGTTTAATTGTTAAAGCTGCCATTTCTCTTGCCCCTTTGCTTCATCGCGGTCACTGCAATCATGACTGAAACCTTTCATTAACCTTTCTCTATTTAATTCAATCTTTTGAGCTAATAGCATTAGAACATGAGATCTACAAAATGTGTGTGCCATTTTACACAGCGAAGTGCCTCACCTCCCTGCTCTCCGTAGTTAGAGAAAAAGGTACAATACTTACTGGCTTGTTAAAAGCATGTTTGAAGGGCATGATTTTGAGCACACTGGAGAAGTAGGCTTGAGGTGTAAGACAGTTCTGCATTTTTGTCCCCTTTGACAACACGGGTAAGCACTGACAAGCTGAGTGAGTTTTGTGCTACTGGAGGGTGTATAATTGGCGAAGCATTGTGCCAGAAATACTAAGGCTAGGTTAGAAATGAAATAAAAATTAGTTGGAGCACACAGCATCACAAAGAATTGGAGAAGCCAGTGCTGATGGGGTAATCGACTGTATCACCCTAACACCGACAAATGACACAAACCACCTAACGAAGGCAGGTTCTCCGTCGCCAGTCTGCCACCTGCACAGAAGCAGGTGCTGCTACGAGCTGCTTGCTGACTTTGGAGAAGGGACAACTTAGCGAAATCCTGAATACTGTTGGAAGGCTAGCAGGTTTTGTAGTGAAGAGAACTGAAGTAAACAAACCTGCTACTTGAATCTACCAGTTTGGGGTGGTCAGATGTCCGTAGCACTACTGCTATCCCATGAGGTCTTCATTGGTCCTTATGGTAAAAGCCTTTCTAGGTCATACAGCAGGTATCTGAGTCCACTTGTCATGGAGAAAAGTGTGAGCATCAGTAATCTACCACTGGCCAACTTTTACCAGTACCCTTAACAACTCTAACCCAGATTTTAGGTCTTAAAAAGAAGAAATGATGATCATGCAGCAGGCGATTCATCTGTTTCTGGAAAAAGGAAGCAAAAATCCAGATTCATCTATTTTGTAGTCTTTAGCAGTTTTTACATACGTTGACACCAATTTGCATGTGGAATAGAATGAGCAGGGGGCAAGGAAATCATCCATGTTCCTCTCTGGAAGCTCACAATGGACAACTTCTATTCACTTCAGAGTGTATTTATTTGAGAAGGAGGCACTTAACAAGGCAAGGTGTTTTTTCTCAATCACTCTTAAATACTAATTATGCTGCATAAAGTTGTCACGAGTTTCTGCAGGCTCCAACAGCAGTAGTATATGGTATATTCTGAAACAATGAAGCTTCTGTGTTTGAAATAAATATCGTACTTCTGATACACGAGAGATAAGAATCTGAAAATCTTTTCAAAATGATGCCTAATTAATATCAAGCATATAGGTGTGTGCAACATCATGAGTGAATTGTGTGCAAATGCCCAGATCAAATCATAACCCTTTTGAGCAGACAACTGGCTTAAAGCTGCCCCTGCTTTTCACTGATATAGGCAGGGCCATATCAGTCTGTGGGTTTGGAACTGTAGAAATAACATATAATCATGGACATCCAGTACTAGAAAGAAAGGTATGTATTCTAGGCAGAGCCAAGTGAGTATGAATCATTTGGGGAAGTCTGCTTCTTAATTTGGCAGCCAAGTCAGTGCATAGGTCTTTGCAGTCTGAGACCTAATGACATCAAAAAAAATCTCATCCTCTGACTCATGATCCCGATTCATTCCTATTGCACCTTGAGCAAAATAATTTGCGGGTGAAAACAAGACATACCTTCATTTAAAGGAGGCCTTTTGAAAATGTTTGCCTAACGTAGGCATGACAAGTTCCTGCCTTGAAATTTTCACAACATAAGGTTGTGAGATGTACATCAGACTTTGCCATCTAACAAAACAGATTTCCTTACAATGAAGCAGAGGGACTCTAATGAAAGAAACATGAATGGATTTTGAGACTTTGCTACTCGTAACTTTCTCTCATGAATGTGGTATGGGGAGGAGCTCTGACTTTACTGGGTCAGGATTTTATTTGTGGAAGAAAGAATTAAAACTCCCAAACATTGTGGAATTTGGTGCTACATTGCTGCCATAACTGTGATTTACTGGAGTTATCTGCATAAGGTAGAATATTAATGTAGACATCTGATGAAATCAGACCACTGTCCCTGAATCTGGAAAGCCAAATCAAAAAAAATGTGCAATCTAAACAAATTAAAGACAAAATTCTTAGAATGCCAGTTAGGAGAAAAGAGCAAGCCTTCATGCATTGTAAATCATTCAGAATGAACAAGTTCATCTTCCAGAAGGCAGAACAGTTGCTAACACAATATGTATAAATGACTGAAGAAAAGTTAGTGCTCTAATTACTAACATCAGAAGAACCACTTCGACAGGGAATCAAAGAATAAGAGAAGTATCTTTCCAGCAGAATAAATGATAGGCTCAAATGAGAAAAAAACACATGAAATCCTGACATTTTGTGTGAGTTTTCACATAATGGATTGAGTACACAGTAAGCACAGAAACAGCAAAGATGTGAACTGATTTGCTTACCGGAGACTAGTAGTTCGTTTCCATATTAAAACTTGTGTTCCCTTTTTTGTGTTCTAAGTGTTAACAGTGTGTATATAAGTGGTCTTTTTTAATCAGTTTTTAATTTTCCCTCTAGTCTACTGCCTAGCATTTGTGCCTAATCCTACACTTTTGGAAGTTGTTTGTCAAGCTCCTATTGTATTAAGCAATTATTAGTGATTTCTCAGAGAGAGTGGTTTTAATTAACATCTCGTATGTCAAATAATGCCATTTGTGATGGTCAGTTTATGTCACTATTTGCCTTCCAGTAAATGTGTTCAGACTACTCCTATCTTAGAAGCCAATGAAAAAGAAAACAGTTTTTAGCATCCCATACAATGAGCCCTTCTAGATTTTCTACTTGTTTCTGTAATAGTAGTACAAATGGCAAAGTATTTTTTCCTCACAGCTATAATGGCATGAGTTGGACATGTCTGTTCTGAAATCACCTGGCTTTGGGGCTTTAAGTAGGACCTTTAACATTGTTATTTGTGTTTAATTTTACATAGCGTTGAAATGTTACCTTGCCCTGAGCTGTGGAAGACTCCGCTATCCTTTCCAGTAGCCACTTTTTAGCACCCTGTCCTTGACTTCATAATCCTCAAATACCAAGCTTGGAAATCTGCTTCTGGCAGAACAAGATCTCTTCATCTTTAGGGTCACGTTCCAGGCTTTTGTTCAGTCACAAGTTCGGTTTGGATTTATCTTCAGTATGTCTACTTGAATATTCAAAAAATCATCAGCTAGTCTAATTTGTTTTTTTTAAAGTCGTGTAAAAGACTGATTTGCTTTGACAGGTGGATCAGAAACAGAATTGGAGCTATTTTATCTGGACCTAATTAAACAGCCTTCATTACTGGCAGGTATGTGTTTGTGATGACTAGAAATTAGCTTGATTAGAATTAAAACTCAAAATATAAGGCACTGAATTTACTTGTTTTTAAAAAAATACATGGTTTAAAAATATACCTGTGAAATAGATTTTTAAATATGGAGAGTGCTTGCCTAGATTTTAAATATCTCATTGTACCCAATTTCACTATGTATTTTTTGTTAACAACACTTGTCATAGGTCTTCGTGAAGATATTGCCAGCACTTAAAAAATGGCACCACACTAGTTCAGAACTGTGGGACTTCAATAAAACATTAGCAACAGTCCTTTTTTCCTCTTGCAGGCGTGGAGTTTCTGCAGTATTTTGTGTGGTGTATTTGGGGTGAATTTTGGTCATGCAGATGAGGCCAGCACGAGGCAGATGCAATGCTTACACCCTTGAAGACAGTTTTAGTGGGCCTTAAAGTAATTCACGTATGCTAGTCCTCCTTTACCTTCACAGAGCCCAGTTACTTCCAATTGGTAAAATAAACTATATCTGCTGAATTATATTTTTTATATATATATATTATATTATATCTGCTGAATTAATTTCTCTCACTAACCATTGCAATTCCAGCCTGTAGAATAGATGTCATACCTCCTCAGTGTCATTTGAATGTTATGCTAAAGTCATTAAATCCTGTGATAAGTTATACCTGTCCTGTTTGCCTTCTCCCGTGATGAAATCAGGCACAGCTTTTTAGTAAAGGCTTCCAGTGACCCTGACTGTTTGCCCAGTCCAAATATGCTGCCTGAGGTTTTCAATATCTGCCTTAAAAAATCTGAGTGTACACATACAGATCCATAGCGCTGAGATCCTTGAGTTCATATTGCACTTTTAAGCACTTTCATGTCCTAATTTTCTATGGCTGTTATGATTATGGAGAGTTTAGGGCAAGGCATCTTAAAAGAGATTTTTCAGAGCTATTGAAACATTGCTCTGAGAGAGTACTAACCAAGTGGTTCAACAGCTTTTGGTATGGATATGACATAGCTGTGAAGAGGGGAGTATCATGTGGAGAGGAGAGTAGTATGGTGAACTAGCCAACGAAAATAGAGCTTTCTTTCAGAAAAAAAGTAATAGTGGAATAATGTTATATATGCTAAATGGAAATACTGTATGTTTATCCAAGTTCCATGGACCTAAAATTCTGTAAAGCGTGTTAAAAGTCCAAATGATATTCCTGAGAGGCATTTTGCATTCTTCCCTGTAGATTATGGATGAGAGAAATCCCGTATGGGAAAGGCAGCTCCTTGAGACAAGATATTTGAGGAAGTTAAAGTTACTCTGGTTATTGGCAACACTAATATAAGAATAGAATACTCTGCCTTTCAGCCTCAGTTTGTGGCAGACAAGTAAAGCCTGTGTTTTGCTAATTATACCCTTTAAACTGTGTCATGTAGGCGGATGCAGCACTCATGCCAGTTACATGAACAGGAAATATAATTTGTCCTTCTGAAGGACAACAATACATATATGCAAATCCTCAGGCTCTCTTTCACTAAGGAGAGGCATTAAAGATGACCATAATATCATAGACTAATTCTATGAATCCATGGTGCAGTTCTGCTGGATAAAATTAGGTCCATTTTGCCAGTTTAGCACGTAACTGTTACCAATGCAGCAAGATGTGTTCAAACTTGGAATTTCCACAATGTGTCTAATTAAAAGTCCCAGTATGAGAGTACGTGATCATGCAACAGATTACATATTAAATCAAACATGAAAACAACTAAAACATAGCAATGAATGCCCTCCTGTTTTCTCAGTCGATGGCTACACTGTCAGAATAGCTCCCAAAGAGTTGAAATTTCTGCCGTCTTTTCCGCTTCATCCCCGATAAAAGGTTCGCACTTACCTGAGATGAGCGTACGTATTAGTCAATTCAAAACTGTCAGGTAGGTCCTACTAATACAATGATTCCTCTGTATAACTTCTTATGCATGAAACTTGAACAAAAGGTCTTTGTAGACCTATCTGTAGAGCAGTGTATAAACTGCAAACCATCTCCCCTCAGAGAACTTTCAGAATGGGAAAGTCCAGCAACTGCCATCAGTAGCAATTATCTGTGGATAAAATATCACTTCACAACATGTCTCTGTAAGTAAATTAGAAATGCCAAGGCTAAAGCACTATCACAAATGCAAAATATGAGTAGGCAGTGTGGTTCTGAAATGTGCAAATCTAGGCAAGAACCTTGAATTTTGCTTTTATCTAGGGAATTTGTGTCATCTGTGTGGTTCTGTCCCCTGTCAATACAAACGAGAGCGATACCTGCTTGCTTTTGCGATGTATTTTGAGGTCTGTGTGTATATGCACTGAGTATCATTATTTTCACATGCTGACGTTAAGAAGGAAAAATGCCTACTCTGGAATGTACATTTTTTTCTACAGTGTCTTGGAAATTTAATGTACTTGCTGGGATGTGAAGGAAGGTATTTCACGTAACATTTTGGTAGGTTGACTTACAAGCCTTGTCTTCATGCTATCACAAACATCTGTTTGCAAGACTCCTATGCATTAATTGTATTCTCTTACACATTAGTCAGTGCCTGTGAACCTTAGTCAGTAATGACTTGTGCACTAGTTAACAGGGAATTCATTTAGAAGGGGAGGTGAAACAAACCAACAAAGAGTGCACAACATCATTAGTTTCATCCTTCAGATATTTCTTTTCCCATATGCGTTTGGCTAACTGTACCAGGCTATGATCAATGTGCAAACCATGAAAACAGACAAAACCAGCTGAAAAAGCAACCTTGTGCCTCTTTAAGAAAAAGGAAAAAGTTTTCCAATTGATTTAGTGCTTCATAGATTAGCCTAGGGACAGCTTTAAATTGTGCTCTTATTATGCATACAGGATTCTACTCATCTAATAATTTTGCTATTCAATAAAAAAAAAAAGATGTTTTGAGTAGCAACCAAACATGCCATAAAAATACACTACCCACATTCTGCAAAGAGTGAAAATGTAAATGAATGGATTGAAAATGTCCCCAATATGATTTCTCTCTTGTTGACTTTCCAATTTAATTTTTCATGGGGAAAAAAGATGTACTGGGAAATAGAATGCATGATCTACAAGTAGGAGTTTAGGGAAGTCATTATATACCCATTAGTTATGTGCATTTATTAAATCTGACTGCTAAAATTAAGGGAGCTAAAATTTTATGTATTTATTTCTATCTCCTGTACCTAGTGTTTCTTGTATGCCAGTCAGCATTCACAATAAGTGAAATAACTGACCATATCAGAGAACTGAAGACTTGAACGGGAATATACCCAGTGAATAAACTCTCCTGAGATTCTGTAGTTTGTGTCCCTGGGTGCGTTTGGGATACCATCCATTTTTATTTAAAGATCAAAGTTGGCCGGCAGAAAGGGACCTGAGGGTGTTGATGGACAGCCGGCTGAATATGAGCCAGGAGTGTGCCCAGGTGGCCAAGAAGGCCAATGTCATCCTGGCCTCCATCAGGAACAGTGTGGCCAGCAGGACTAGAGAAGTGATTTTCCCCCTGTACTCAGTACTAGTGAGGCCTCACCTTGAGTACTGTGTGCAGTTCCGGGCACCACAGCGTAAGAAAGACATTGAGGTGCTGGAGCAGGTCCGGAGAAGAGTAACAAAGGTGGTCAAGGGTTTTAAGAATAAGTCTTGGGAGGAGCAGGTGAGAGACCTGGGGTTGTTTAGTCTGAAGAAAACGAGGCTGAGAGGACAACTTACCGTTCTCTCCAAATACCTGAAAAGGAGGTCGTGAAGAGGTGGGTGTTGGTCTCTTTTCGCAACTTTAAACAGATAGGATAAGAGGAAATGCCGTCAAGTTACACCAGGAGAGGTTTAGGTTGAATGTTAGGAAAAACTTCTACACTGAAAGGGTTATCGAAGACTGGAACTGGGTGTCCAGGGAAGTGGCTGAATCACCATCCTTGGATGTATGTAAAAGCTGTCTAGATAAGGTCCTCAGAGACATGGTTCAGAAGTGGGCCTGGTAGAGATAGATAATTGTTGGACTTAATGATCTTAAAGGTCTTTTCCAACCATAACCATTCTATGATCAAAGTCTTTTATGACTGTCTTTCAAAAACTATAGGGAATACAAACACCTACTTCTGCAGCATTTTCATTCAGTCTGGTGTTAAGTTACAGTGTTTGGGCAGTCCATAATCCTAAGAACCTTTACTATGTCTATAAGACCAGTTATTCATTCCCTAAGACCCTTGGCGGTAAGAATATTTACTTGCTTAGATGCTATCTTAATAAAGCAAAGCTAGAAGAGCTCCTTATACTGCATGTCTTGGCCTGAGTCTATCCAGTGAGGGCCCTAGCATCTTGAATAAGTACCCAAAACCCTCTTACATTAACCAGTTCTCCCAGTTTAGATTTTCTGATGTTCTTGGGATATGCCAGGATTTGCATCCTAAATTTTTACTGGTCAAAAAGAGAATATAAGTAGTATCAGTATGGATGAGGTTGGGAACTTCTGCTAATAGTGCTTTTTACTTTTGATGTGTTGGCTTTCTATTATAGTAGCATCCAAATGTGATTAATGAGCAAAATGAAAGGGAAGGCAATGGACAAGTAAGCATTTGCTTGTCACAGACCACTTGTTTCACTCTAGCATGGTGGAATTTAAACTCAGTAGGGTTAGAACTAAATTTTGTTTTAGAAAAATGCTCCGAAGATCCTAGGTATGGATGTCTCAGTCTTGCCTTGGTCATCTGTCTAAAGATTTGATAAAAGGTACTTCTGTGCATAAATGTGAATGACTCACAGTCTGGAAAGAAAGAGTCAGTGAGGTTACACATAATGTAGCACAGGTTCTGTCAGACCCTGCCAATTCCAGGCTCCTGTCCCTGTAGGCTAGAAAGAACCAAATGAAAGTGGCCATGATAGTAGAGGCTACTGTCATAAAAACATGGAGCTATTGCCAAAGCTGGAAACATTCCCCAGATTCCAGTGGGAATAAACTGTTATAGTCTTTCTGGCACGTGTTATCATCAGCAACAAAAATCTAGTTGAAGAACCAAAAGATTCCTCTGGAAATGAGCAAGCCCATCAATCTGAGCCTCCTCTGAGTGAACTAGTTAAAATACTCTTGCTGACTGCCTTTACTGGGTAGTATTTACATTCCTACAAACACTGACTAGCACAGATCAAAGAACACACAGTTCTTTAAAAGAATCTTTGAAAGAAAAAAACCTTTAGTTTTGGCATTCACAATCTTAGTTTATATGAATAGTAAGTTAAAAAAATACCCTGTATTCCCAGAAGTGCATTATTTGGCCTTTGCATGTTTTTTAAAGATGCCTCTGTAGCAAGAGAAGGTGGCAAGTGATGGACAAATTATTGTTGATACCCTGTTTTCTGCACACCCTTCCCTTCTCTTATGTGTATTTCTTGTGCAGTTCATCTATGATTGATCAAGTCACAAAGTTTGGAAGTGCAATTTCAAACTTGTCTTGTATATTTTACGACTTGTAAAAAAAAAAAGTGTTCCCTATCCTTTCCATCTACCTTTCTTCATTGCCTGTGTGGGGTGCCGCTGCCTTTGGTTGGGATGGCCAGTCTAGTTATGCAGCTGATAGCTTTGCTCTTGTTGTGCAGAATATGTCTTACTGGTGTTGCTGCTCTGTCTGTGTTTCCCTCATGGTGCTGCACGTGTTTTCTAAAGATCCAGCCTCACTGTGTTAATGATTCCATTGTGTTTCCTAGGGGAGGTAGGTTTTTTCTTCTGCCCATATTGCTTTGCTCTTAAGCCTTGTGTCCCATGTGTGGGCATAGTCAGAATTATTTTAGGGAAACTTTGGCTGCCATAATGAATAATTGGATTTCTTGGGGGTTGTTCTGGACACCTCTATAGCCATCCTCCCTCTTTCTTTGTCCCCAAAGATATTTAAGGAGTTTAAACAAAGTAGAACAGCCTCAATGAGCAATACTGAGAAAGACCTGCTTATGAGGATCTTATGTTAACTGGGGAGAGGGATACCTAAGTTCAGTCGCTACTCCAAATCAGGCAGGGGAATTGACAGTGTGTCCTGAATATTACAGCAACAGCTACATTTACTGGGCTGAGTGGCAGCAGTATGGAGCCTGCAGCTTGCTGAGCTCTGTGTGAGGTTGTCAGTGCTCCACAGACAGCTGCCTGCTGAACTCTGTTGAGGTGATGGATAAGTGTCTAATTTTTGAAGGCTGTCGGGTCTAGGTGTGGATCAGTCACCAAGCTCCTTCACATGGTCACATTTAAGCAGTTTCTAACCTTGCTACCAGTAGAAATTCAGGGCCCTTTGAGAAGGGTATTGCAACAGAACAGTGATTTTTAATAATCCCAGTGGTACCTAGAGAATGAATTTATAAATGTAAATCACTGTTATCCTCAAAGTAAGACAACAAAGAAGTAAGAACTTCTGTGCTTATCTGATGTCTACCTGGCAATCTGAAAACACTGAAAGGCTCCTCGAGACGTCTCATCACTAAGAGATGAAAAGTTCTAAGAAAGAAAATTTTTCTGCTCTAAGGCTGAATGTGAAACGTAGGCCAAAGGATATCTCTGAACTAATTCCTCCTTCAAGCCTTATACCTCTGGCAAAGCTCGACAAAGTGCTTTAGGATGACATCCAAACCATGGCCCTCTTTTGCTCTGAGTGATCAGTACTATATGCTCAGTTACCAGAAGAACAGAAAGCAGTGTATGTATAGTAAAGGATTCTCATAATGTCTGAAAATTAAGGACTTAGATGAAGATACAGTTAGCAGTATTTCAGTAATATTTTTGGAATGCAGAATAAAATTCAAAACATTTAGGAGTGTTTTCCAAAGATAATTGGCTATTTAGCAAACAAATTTAGGAAAAGAAAGTCTCCTGCCATCATTCAGACACATGACTCATTCCTGGCATCCATTTTCTCTGGGGTAACAGGAATCAGGAAATTCAGAATGCTGGTTAGAGTCCTACATAAATTACTTCATATCTAGTGACATGACCTCTTGAAGCAGCAGTGTGAGCTGCAAAGTGTCTTGTAACTCTTATTTTATTTTTTTCTTCTGGGGCATCAGAGTTAACTCTTCTAAAATTCAATTAAAAACAGCTGATGAAAAAAATGAAAAAAGAGGGAAAAAAAGAGAAAGGTATGAATTGCTGCACTTCAAAGAATAAATTCCTACAGACAACAGTGAGTTTTACCTTTCCTGAATGTGTAGAAGGCAATTAGATCTTTTGATTATAGAAACACAAAGGAGATTCTCTAGGCAGAGATGATGTGAGGTAAGTACATACGATATGAACCCTGTGGCTGGACCTTCAGGGGTGCCAGAGTAGCATTCAGATACTTGGGAGGGGCCAGACTCATCCAGTAAAGCATTTTGTGCTGTTCAGTCACTGGTTAACACATAATGACTCCCAAGGCACAATGAATATTAGCTCTGTTTGCTGCAGTTCCTTGGACTGGTTCTGAGAGACTACAGAACTTTTCATGTGATGCTTTGAAAGTCTGCCTTCATGGAGATGCCAGTACTAAACTAAAAGGGAACCTCTTTCTTTTCATTTGGTGCAAGTGTAGCTCAAAATTCCATTTCTTGTAATATATCCAATCAAAATAATGGTGCTGAGTGATGTACAAGTCCACCTCCACCACCACATTAAATTAATTTGCATCCCAAATACCTGACTAAGTCTTTACAGGTAGTCGGTAGTTGGGTAATTTGCCTATTAATTTCTTCATTTCTAGTCAGCCTCTAGTTAATAATCAATAGTCCTCTTTTCTAATGAAGAAATGGCCTTGACATCCTGGCCTTTGTGCAGTGTTAAAATAACATTGATCGTTATCATTATCATATGTCCTTGATATACTGTATAAGGGCAAGGATATCAGTCTTACAGTACAGGAACATTCAATAAGCTTGGATAAATAATTGTGATTGACCAAAGAAGTATACATAGTTTTCTGGGCAGAGATGTGTGGGAGAGAATTAATAAAATGTTGTATATTACTTCTATCTCCAACTCTGAAGAGAAGGCAGTTTCCCCAAAGATACACGGAGAGGGCCGGTTTAGCTCAGTGGGTTGAGCGTGGTGCTGAAACACCAAAGGTCACGGGTTCGATTCCCGTTCGGTTCTCATGTGTTGCCTGATCTAGATGAGAGGCGTCCCTGCCCATGACAGGGAGGTCGGATTAAAATGATCTCTACGGTCCCTTCCAGCCCAGGCCATTCTATGGTTCTATGAAGGTGTGCAAAGACGTTATGAAAGCACTCTGTATCGTAGAGTCAAGCTGGAGGTGGGATTATGTTTCTCCTCCTTGTATTGGACATCTCCAAAGAAAAGAAAAGATCTTTCTCACACTGTAGATGCATACTCTCACTGGTCATTCCTCCTTTCTGTGATTAGGGTGAACCCTTACTAGTTTTATAACAGAGGAAGTCTGTGGATACCACGTCAGCTATGCTATAGTAACTCAGTTTTCAATTTTTATTTCACTCTTTTCTGTTAGTCTCCTCCCACTATTAGTAGAGCTTCAAAAGTTTACCTATTTCAGGAGTTGTTTTTTTTTTTGCCCTGAGAGAAATCAAAATATTACTTGTGTCTTCTTGGATTCTTTAAGTAGAATTTGAGGACCATTTTTCATCAATTCCATACTACAGACCAGAACATGGTCTATATTTGGATCTTTTGACTAAGGTACAGTGTCTAATTTCAAAAATAATAGTACTGTAGATCTTACTTTACTGTTCTTCCATAATAATAAGATCTTTTTCTGCTTCCAGAATTTATACTCTCCTATTAAATAAGGAAAATCTTTTGTACAGTAGGTACAAATTACATCACTGTCAAGCCATTATTTAAAAAAGAAAAAAATCTGGGGTCCTGTGCTAAGATTAAAAATCAGAAATGAATTGCATTTAAAAGGCCTACTGCAAAATGACGGTACCCACTGGCAAGTCTTTCATAGTAACTTACAGAAACCCTGAGGATTTTTTTGTGTCATTAAAACAAGGACTTCTGAATTTTGTTGGAATAGGTGATGGGAATTCAGGCCTTTGTTCTGCAACACAAACATAATCTCTGAGTGCCGTTTGTTTTGTATCTCTAATTACACTTATGTTCGTGGGGGCAGACAAATTGTTACCAAAAAAAAAATTTTGAAAATTGGTAGATAGTTTACAGTTGTACCCAGCTGCGTTGTATCAGCAGGGGTTATGTACCCCACGAGTCAGCAGAGTGTGCATAACTTGCACGAGTTTGTTTGCGGGAGCCTGACCCAGGGATTGTGCCGGGGCTGGAGGTGAGGGGAGAAGAGGGGGCCAGGGCTGCCTGGCCAATGGAATAAGCTTGTGCTTTCTGAGATTCCGAAACCAAGGCGTAACATTTAAATTTATGTTCGGTAATTTATACGTGTATATAAAATACAGCTTGCTGTTTAAAAATCTTAAAGCGATTTTTAGTAAGGACGCACAAGAACATCTTGCATAAGGGCTGAGTTAGCTAACTACAGCCTGCGCTTGTCTCTCTCTACATCCGTGTGGTGCTCCCCTGCAGAAAAGAGCTCCTGCAGCTGTAGGATATGCTCTTTTACCGATTGTCGTAAGAAGGACAGATTCCTAAATAATTATCATTAGATGAAGACTCCCAAGTATACCATCTGTAGCTTAAATATTTTATAAATGTATTTTGTAAAAGTTTGGACACTCAGAAAGTGGAGAATGTTAAAGACACTTGAGCCTTTTCCTCCAAACACCACTTTGGTTTTGAAAAGTCAATGAATAACAAGACTCTTAGCACTTGGTTTTGAGTCTTCTCGGTGCTATTTATAAGTGGAGTGGGAGCAGCTATTATTATCTTTATAAATATTTGGCACTGCATGGCCTTGATACGCAGTTCTGTCCGTTCAAGGAATGTCTAGTGAACAAAGGAACTGGTCTCGGGGCATGAATGTTATCCTGAAGCAACTAAAGGATACAAGCCTTGTCACTTCTTGTCTCATTTTCATTAAGAAAATCATGTGGTTTAGCTTTAGGGGGGTGAGGAATCAACCATGTGACTACAGGCAGGTGGCCATCTTAAAGCAGCTCTTATCTCTAGTAAAAATAAGAATTAAAAGGAAGGGATGGGGGAGGAGGGGTGTTCAGCTCCATAAACTGTTCACTCACTGGGCTGCCATGAAGTAAATATTTTTACAAATATATTATTTACTACAAGGGAAGCTTTTCCCAGAGAAAGCAGATAAATGTGCTTGCTTTGGGAGCTTTATGGCCACTACAGGCCCAACTGTCATTCCTTCGGTACTTCCTGTCAGTCTGACTAAACTCTGTCATCCTTCAACCCAGTTTAAATTAACAGGTAATTTGTAAATGTCACTTCAGGTTAGGCCGCTCATTTTGTTTCTACTCTACCAATGCAAAGTCTAGGACTAATTTTTCTTGTCTTCTTTTAATAGGATTTTCATTTATAAATAGAATTATGTTCTGAAAATAAATTACAGTAAGTGATGCACAGAACTGGTAGCAGCAGCACTTTCATAGAATTTCAAGCACCTACATCAGAAGAGATTAATAAAAACACTTCAAAGGCTAAATTCTATTTAAGCAGAAGACAGCTTTTGGTTAATATTTAATCTGAGTAACTGAGATCTTGGTTGAAAATATAATTTTTTAATATCTAAATTAATTTGCAAAACAAAACCATTAATTTTGCCTGAAAGCTTTCATAGTGCAAAAGTTTCAGTAATTTATTTGAAAAAAAAAAAGTTTAAAATGTAATTCTGTAGTAAAAGTCCCTATTTTAATATGAAATTTATTTCTAATGCAATATATTATATTTGATCAGCAATACTGCTTTAAGTCTGCACTTTTTAATGATTGCTAATGCGCTGTATTGAATAGTAAAAAGAATCAGACTTTTCATGAGAGTTTATAATTTGGAAAGAGATTGCTTTTAGGTTCAGTATTAACAAATAAACATCACATATATCGTTAAAGGTAGTATACAGCAGAAAAAAAGTACCTATAATACAGGCATACATGGTAGGAGCTGGTGTAATGTTTTTTATTGACGTGGGTTTTGAAGTGTTGTAATTACAGTGTATGCTGTGATTGCTCACCTCCTACCCAAGTGAGCATAGGGAGACATCTGTGCCTTTCTTCTCCCTCCTGGTGGTAGAAGGCAAATTCTTTCCCCCCCGCCCCTCAAGGAAACGTGGCGTCTTTCCAACAAAGAGAGGGAGACTCAGTTCATGCATGGAAGGGAATCTCAACACCTCCTTGTCCAAGTTTTCACGGCTTGGGCAGGGGCTTGACTGTGCCCTCATGGCAAAAGCCATTGTTTGATCCCCTCTTTTGGCTTCAGTAGTAGCCAAACTCCACTGCGGAGAACTCAGGCCAAAATCCAGTTCTTTTCTTTCACTGACACCTCTCCATGTTCATATTATGCTTTTCTGCTGTCGTCCCATTCATTTCTTTTCTGCATGCTCTCACTCCTGTTATCTTATTCTTCCTCTCATTCTTTACATTAAAACATTTATCTGGACTTTTGTGACTCTTTTTATTCCTGTTGGTTATGTTTCTGATTTCTCCCAGGCTAATCCTGTTTAATATTCAATCAGCACCCAGAAGTGTTCTGTAGTAGTTGCACAGATGCTTTGTAGGAGATACATAATCACACACAGAATGTTAGAGGTTGGAAGGGACCTCAAAGAACATCTAGTCCAACCCCATAATAGCCAGGGTATCTTGGAGGACAAAGTTATTCACAGTGCGTAGTGAAGTAGCAGCAAGGATTCTTCTTAGTGACTTGGTGAGCAGAAATTCAAGAACTGTAGCAAAAAGGTTTGGCACTGGACCACCAGTGATGAGTTATTACATTGGCTGCTGCACTGGTAATTAACATATAAGAGATAGCTACATGGGAGATTGCAATATAATACGACACAAGTTGACTAATTCTCCATTAAAAGAGTTGGATCCTTTAAGTTGGCTTCAGTGCAACTGTGCTTTAAGGCTCCGCTCAGACAACATCTGTATTATCTAAAATCTCATGTCTGGATCCTAGTTAAACCTGTAAGCACATCGTAAATTTATTTAGACTGATACTGTAAAGGGTACTTCAGGTGGCTTAAAAATTACATTTTTAGTAGCATTAGCAGTATCAGAGCCCAGTATCAAATACTGAAAAAAGCACATTTCATTGTGCATTAATACTGACCTATTATCAGAAATATAACTTTTTGATGTAAATATTAACTGTTTTGTTTAAACATTAAAAGTCTTACTTTTTTCTGAATGTTAAATTAGCGTTAATGTGCAAAGAGTCTAGAACTTGCAAAGAGAGCCATAATGTACTAAGTACTAAATTAAGTTCCTCCACCCTGATTCATGGTAATTAGCAGGAATGCATGTCTAGCTGGAATGTCGTCTATTTTCTTGCGCTTTAGTGGATTTTAGCTGTAAATGCAGCATCAGTCCAATGTTCCATGTAACTTAACTTGGTTTCCTAAGCTGATCAACCCAGATTTGTTGCATTCTTGCACCGTATAACATACAAAAGATTTTGTGGCAAAGCAGAAGTAAGCTTGGATCTTCTCTGTATGGGCTAAAGTGAATCAATATAAGGGAGTATGATGAAACTTAGGAAACTGACCTTTACGTGAACCAGCTGCTGGTGTTCATGAAATTCGAACTAAGTCTCAGTTCTAGGAAGACTGTGGAAGAGCTAATATTCTGAAATGCTGACAAAAAGGAATCCACTGTGAAATAAATGCCTGTCTGCCTGTCTGACCATCAAAATTAAAGCAGAGAAGTAGAAATTTATTGCCACCTGTCCCAGAGACAAATACGTGAGATAGATGTGCACTGCCTTCTCCAGGATGACATCTGGAGGAGCACTTATTGTCTGTCAAAGTTATTGCAAAAACAACTGCTGTGTCAGTTGCCCTAATTCCACTTAAATACATGGAGATTCTTTCAGCAATTCAGCAAGCGGTACTTAGGATGATTCTTTGAGGTGTTTGTGTTCACTCTGCATCAAAAATTCACAGAAAGCAAGGTAAGGTGCACCTTTCTCTTTTAGTCAGAATGTTTTTTCACATTTTTTGTCTCACTTCTGATTTACTCGGGAAGGTCAAATGAGCATGTACTTCACATTTATTGCAAGGAGAAAACTCTGTGCAGGTCTATCTGTGAGGCCATTGCAAAGGTCATGTAGTTCTCAGTATTTCTAGAAGTGCACCAATGGTGAATGCTTGTTGGCCTTGATCCTCCATTTTACAGGCAAGAGATTAAGCAGAAATTCAGAAGATTACCTCTATAATTTTAATGAATTACCTTCTTTATTGCTGAATTTTTCTTTCCTTGATAAATTGTCTAGGTCGCTATGTCTCTCAATACAGAAGATGTGAATGTTCCCAAGAAGTCACATCATACAACCCAGCAGGTGGTTCCCGTTTTCAAAACTGGACACACTTCATGTGTTGCACTTTGTTTATCAGCACCTAACTGAGAGCTAATGGAGCTGAAGGTGGTGGTTTTAGCTACAAAGTAGTATGACATCCACTATCACAGCATCTGTCTAGCTAGTACATTCAGATACTAATGTCTGTGCTGATCAAAGGTGCTGATATCCACATTTGGGATTTTTGAAGCACACCATAGAGCGATGTGGTGTTGTGACTATTTCTAGCAACTTTCTCTATAACAGACCAGTCTCTTAAATATAAAATTAGTGATAATTTAATTTAATCTCTTACTTCAGAGAATATGCACCCGCCTTATGGAATCAGTTTAAAAAGTTTTAAAGTACTGCCCCTGATTGAAGCTTTGGCTTAGTATTAAAACTAGGTGATAACTTCAACCTGCAATGGTGATAATGAATATGGACTTCATACTGTTTTATACGAGTTTTCCAACACTGGTTTTTAGCACTTCAGTTTCTGGGGTCCAGACAGAGTCCTTCTGGGCTGATTTGAAAAATACTTGAAGGGAGCAATTATTCCACGCTAAGGAAAACATAGGCTGAAATTCTCTAAAAGTCTGCTATCTAGTATCGGGGAGATTTGAAGCATTGAGTTTAGCAAATAACAGTTAAGACAGATGAGTAGTCTTCCTCAAAGCTCTTCCGTTAGACTGAGACAAGACTGTATCCATGTACAAATGAAACGGTTATCTTCTCAAGCAGGAATGCTATAGTTTGACTGTTTTTCAATTAAAAGTTGGATTCCGTAGAGCATTGGATCTGTCACAGTGAAAAATATAGGGTGATTGTTAATAATACTGCTCTATAATTATTGCTATATTGCAGTCCAGATACCTCCTGAGAGCATGATCCCTTGATTCTGTTTGGTTTTCTATAGACTGTAGAGGAAGCAGCTCCTGAGCCCTAAGGTTGGCAAGTGAAGTAGAAGACTCATGCGAGCAGATTCAGGCTTTTCTGTTCTGGTTATTGATGGTGTTGCTGAAAGCAATCTGTCACAGTGAGAGCTACCCCCTTTTACCCTTACATTGTGTGCTCGTTTTCTCGTTTTGACATGTTAGGTGTTGAATGGCCAAGAGTGTGCTTTCTTGTTAAAGAAGGTAATTTTTCAGTATTTAAAAAAAGCTTCTAAAATATTTTCTTAAATTTGTAGAGAGCTTAATAAGTTTCAACACAAGATTATTGAAATATATTACCTTCTTTAATACAGAATTACAAAAGCCCTCTACAGAATACTTTTAGTGTAATTTAAGAGTGAAATAATTACTTGGAGGTGCCTGTGATACAAAGTTTAGCACCTTTTCCCCAGGAGTATATAATTATGGATTGAAGAGGACAAGAAAATGGTGTAGACAGGTGTTCTCCCACAGTATCACCTCCCCTTAGTGGACTAATGACATTTTAATGCTTGTAATAGGAGGCAAAATCCAAGTTTAAATGTTTCTTCTCCAGACAGATGACTCATAAAAGTGTAAATATCTATGTATCTTTGTCATGGCATCCATCTGTTTGCAAGAGACACATCAGTTGGTGCTCTTGCTATATTAGCCACAACCTAGACAGCAAGTACCCATTATAAGCCCTGTTTCAGTTGCTAATTGAAATAATTAGATTGAAAAACTCCATTTATTTTAGCATTTTGCTGAAAGTGTTGTGCTATTTCAGTGAATAAAATGAGGGAAAACCCATTGCTTTGTGTTCATTACTTTAAGTTATTGTCTGACTGAGAAGCTCTGGTGCTCCTGTCGAAGGAGCAAGGACTTGCCGTTTGGCAGCAGTGATAAGGGTGTCAGGTTGAGGCTTTCACTGTCATCATGAAGGAAGCACGAAAGTTTGGCTGAGTCTTCAGCTGCTGTAAAAAAAATCCAGTCAATGTTTGCTTGTTTGCTTCAGGGAGAATTGTTAAACTTCAGCAGCTAGATTCTTCAATTTTAATTCTTTTATTTTTTTCTGTGACAAGATTTAATCTCTCCCTCCTGGATTATATCACCGAGTTACATCGCCTCCCTCGAGAGCACCAATATCCCGTCCTTCCCCAGAGCTGCTGAGGCAGAGCAGGTGTTTCCTGCAGCGATGCTGCCAGTACCGAAGGGCGGGCACTTAGGAACTTGAACATCAAAACTGAGAGTGAGAATAAACTTCCCTGTTATCCCAGTGCCCTTCTGCTATATCCTGGGATCCCACTTCATTTCTGTGTGAAGCGAGTAGAAACAGTAAGTTTGTAAGCTGGGTGTGGGAGCTGGGAGAAAATGGTAGGAAAAGGGTGAGTGATGAGGTGTGGGTGAGGAACAGTAAAAATAAGAAAGATTTCCCTGAAAAAAGCAGATCGGTTAAGGAGGCTAGCAACTGACTGTTATTGTGGAGACCTGGATTCTTATGCCTGTTAAGCTGAAGAAATCTTTTTAAAAAGCAGAGCAGCTGAGGTCTACAGTAGAAGTGCAAACCCCACATCCCTCTTCCTCCTGAGGCAGGGGAAGCCGGGAGGAAGAGCAAAGGGGAGGCGGCTCTGCCGGGGGCTGTTTCCAACCGGAGATACGCTGAGTTTTGCACGTGGTGTTTGAATTTGTGTTTGAATGTCATTTCTGCTAACAGGGACTTGTGTCCTTAAAGGACAACAGATCCTGGAAACTGGAGGACCATTCCTGAGCCAGTGTGCAGAAGCCTGGGCCTGCTACTCCTCTGTACGTGCCCCTGTAGACAGGGAGGAGGGAGAGTGGTCACCCTCACCTACAGCTAGAGCCACCGGCCCAGGAGTGCTCACATGAAAGGAACTCCAAGAACTGTGTGTTTAGTTGTCCGGACTCCATGCAGTATTCCCAGAGATGGAGCAGCAGAGGCTGTTGGTAGCAGTGTCGGAGCTCATGAAAGCGCTGCCACTGAGGTGCGGACGAATGCGGGTGGTAGCCGGGAGAGCGGTGGCGCAGGGCTCAGGGCTCGGTGCCGGCGGGAGGCAAGAAGCTGGGGCGGCTGCAGAAACCGTCCGCAGCCCTGGCTTCAGCCAGCCTGAACCAGGCCTTGCTGCCCAGTAAGAACAGGTCACAAAATCACAGAATCACAGAATGTCAGGGATTGGAAGGGACCTCGAAAGATCATCAAGTCCAATCCCCCTGCCAGAGCAGGAACGCCTCGATAATGCTACACAGGAACGTGTCCAGGCGGGTCTTGAATGTCTCCAGAGAAGGAGACTCCACAGCCTCCCTGGGCAGCCTGTGCCAGGGCTCCGTCACCCTCACTGAGAAGAAGTTTCTTCTCGAGTTTAAGCGGAACCTCTTCTGTTCCAGTTTCAACCCATTACCCCTTGTCCTATCATGGGTTGTCACCGAGAAGAGCCTGGCTCCATCCTCGTGACACTCACCCTTGATATATTTGTAAACATTAATGAGGTCACCCCTCAGTCTCCTCTTCTCCAAACCAAAGAGCCCCAGCTCCCTCAGCCTTTCCTCATAAGGGAGATGCTCCACTCCCTTCATCATCCCAGTTGCCCTGTGCTGGACTCTCTCCAGCAGTTCCCTGTCTTTCTTGAACTGAGGGGCCCAGACCATTTCCCAACCATGAGCTGGAGGGGGAAACTGCCTGTTGGCGCCACATGGATCCCTGGAGGAAAAGAGTGTAAGGTATAAAGTTGTAGTTTTCTAAATTAGTTATTCCCTGCTTATCTACATGGCATACTTCTCTATTCTACCTTTAATGAAAATAAGGGTTGTTAAACTGCTGCTTTGCAAGCGCGGAAATTAGCTTTCTGGTTTTAGCACCAGAAAACTTGGTGTAATTATCTCTAGATTCATTATGATGGCTTGAGTTTTTGTTGCAATTCCCACAAATTTAAACCCAACCCTTGCTGCTGCCAACGGCAACAGTATTGCACTTGTGTCAGCTGACCCAGAAGAAGCACGTTTTCATTACCCCACAGAGGTATGCTCTGATTTAGTGAAGTACTTCATAACTAGAATAGGTCAATAGGAAGTACACTTCAACAAATACAGTGTTGCATAATGCTTAATAGTAAGGAGAAACAGTGTTAGGCATCTCAGAAGAACCTAAGATGAGCAGATAATTTTAACCTTATTAGCTCTGTGCCTCAGCTTCCCACTTGTAAAATGGTTTACAATTAAATGAGCCAAAGGGATGTTCTGAAAATAAATTCATTAATGTTTGAGAAATATACAGATACTATACCGCGGAGGATAATAGACTATACCACAAGTAAATGAAAATTCTTTGTTCTGTAAAATGCAGTTTGAAGAGAGTGAGCATTGAAGAAGGTGGGGGACCACAGTCTAAGCAGTGAGGGTAACAAAAATATTGAACGCCCACCCCGCTTCTTTGTTGAGTACCAGCTACCTAGGGCACTGACTGAAGTGAATATTTCCTGTGGGAAAAATTCATAATATAATTTAAAACCATATTGCAAATTATGAATTTAAGGGGGATGAATTAAGATTACATGAGTGTTGGTGCTACCTTAGTTGCTGCAGCTGCCTTACTCCTTACATTCCTTAACTTTGCTTGACCTTGCAACAGCTATGGTCCTTTAATCTAGTAGGTTTTTTCATATAAGTTTATGTGTGTATATGTACATATGTATATTCTTCGAAATCAAGTTACCTATTGAAATTACCTCCATGAGGAGGCCTTTCAGTATTTCTGGGTACTGAAACAACTGTAAAAGATTCTTAAACAGCCTTTGAAAAGATTGAATTTAAAAATAAAAAAAAATAATTTGGTTAAATCTGGTACTTGGTGTAATTTTCAGTGTCACACCCAGGAATTCAGGGGTGGAACAGCCATTACTGCTCATGGTAGCTTTTTGGCCTAATCCCTCCACATTGCGCTGGATATTTGTAGAAGTCTAAATATAAAAAGTGCACTAGGTGTTCTTTACAACGTGCTTACTAAGGGCTATTTATAGTACTTCTCAAAATCTTCTAGTAGAAAAACTACTTTTAAGAATATTTTGTCATAGTAAGTCTGGGCTGCATTAGATGTGCCAATAAGGGAAGAAACAAGGTAAAACGGTTGTAAGTTTTTTGCTTACTGCTCTTAGTCTGTAGCAGGACCTTACCTATTTTCTTTGCATCAAAAAAATGCTTCTATGGGCACAAGCTTTATGGCTACATCCCCTGGAGAAACAAGTTAAATCCAAGAGTCGTCCCCTGTCGCTGGAGCAGAGACATCCCCAGGAAGCTCCATCCTTTCTTGATGGCAGCTGTGGGCTGGAAGGGGTGAGAGTACTTTTTAGGTGGCAGCACAGCTGGTGTTTCCTGACCAAATCTCGAATTCTCCCAAAATGAATGGGGGAAGGTGACCGGACACAACAGCCGTTTGTATGCCAACAAAGAGTATTCTTTAACGTGGGTCCCTCAGGGTCTCGACCTGGCAAACCTTCTCTTAAAGATAACCAGATTAATAAAACAAGGGCATGAGCTGTAAGGAGGCAAATTATCTATCCATCTGATCCAGGTAGTTGCACTTAAATGGACATGAGAGGCAGCACTAAAAAAAACCAACCCAAAATTTCATTTATATCCTGGTCTCCCTGTGGGGATTTTAGAGGAAATTAGGGAAGAAATGTATTGGATTGTATTTCTTGTGTTTAACTGTGTTAAGACACTGCAGTGCAGTCACATTTTGGGTTTTGTGCGTCACTTTACTGATTTGTGCTGTTGTTTTGTTATTAAAAAATATTCTAGTTAGACTGATAATGAAGTCAGATTAGGCTACAATGTTTTCCTGACACAGCATGAAAAACTCTACTATTTTAGATACTAGGGCAGAAAATCAAGGAGATTTGGTGTGTGAAATAGTAAAAGAGAGTCTTACTCCTCTAGAGTCTGTGCTGAGTCAAAGCAGTGTGAGTAGAGGAGAGCGCAGCCGAGCAGATGCTGGGAATGGGCCCCTGGTACTCCTTGGCTTGCGTTCCCCAGTGGTACGTGCAGAGCGGCCATAGGTGTGCATCTGGAGCAAGGCAAGGCTTGAACTCACGCAGCCACCCTGAGTCCCTCTCGGCAGGGTTTAGCTAATCTGTATATTGGTAAATGTAAGAATTTTGGCAGCTTCGCTGAAAGCAAGATCTGTTTGATTTCACTGGTCATTTAAAGTAAGCAGAATCCAACAGCATTCACGTCGAGAGCTGTTTGTGCAGCAGCTACTTGTGAAAAATGTCATCTGCGTAAGAAAACTGCCACAGTTCAGGGCTAAAAATACCATACTGCATTAGCCAATTTGTTCAGGGAGCTTTTCTTTCAAATTTGTTGCTAGCCCATGCTCAGAAGATATAAATATACTAGCTGGTCTGGTCTCCTGAAATGCAACTATCTAGCTGGAAAGAACAACTTGTATCAGCTGGGCAGATATAATTAAAGTTTCAGGCTTACTTCATACCCAGGTGGAGACTTTGAAAGACTTAAGGGAATTTAGTGCTAATCCAAACCTAGTATCTTCCAACCGACGACATGATGGGCAGCATGGAACTGTAATTGGAAGGGCATTGGAGGGGGACTTGGAGAGATTACGGAAGAGAGAGAAGAGAGGATTAGACAAGCACAGGAATAAGTACAGCAACTTCAGAAAATTACCTAATGCAATGCAATTCTTGTGTCTTTATGATATTCAGGATCCTAGGCTTGTCAGAGAATACAATACTACATACCTTTCATTTCTTTTATAGAAATCTGCATCTGAGAATGCAAACTGTCAAGGCCTGTAGAAGCTCAAGGAAGCCGCTTAGGAAGATGTAGGCAGCTCATCTGACAATGCCTTCTGTTAATCCTGCCATATATTTAACCGTTTCTCCTTATCTTCAGATCTGTCAAAGCAGGACAAGTGATGCTCTCCCTTACATCATGTGGTACATGGCCTCGCAGATGTGGGGATCCATGCTCTACCGGCATCCCCGGATCTTGCTTAATATTTAGCTAGCGTCTCTGAAAGGATATTTTGGGAAGGTTCCCTTTAGTCGACATGGTATCTTCCGCTACCTGGGAACTGCTGTTTGCCATGTCATATAACCTTTTATTCCAACAAGTGCCCAGGAGCTACAGTTAAGGATTAAATCAAGCTGCAAGCACGTACGTCCTCTTTTTATGCCTTTGCCTCCATCTTCATTTCCTTATGTTACTTCCACATTGTCTCTTCTCGGTTCTGCTTTCCTTTACTTTTGTTGGATCTTTTCTCCTTGTTTCTGTTCTTCAAAACCATTTATCTCCTATCTGTGATTTGGAATGGATCTGTATGCTGTTCTCTCACTGCCACCCTTCTCGCCTCTACCTGATGATTAGCAGTCTTTTCTAACCATAGTGATATTAGAATTCGGCATGCAGCAGAGCGCCAGTCTTAAGGAGCAGACACTGCCCAGAGGGACAGCATGGAAAATGCAGTGAAAACAGATGAAATTCAATATGACCACCTGAGATCCGAGTCAGAAAAGGCAGATTTTTCAATTAAACGTTGTATTGCAAGGTAGGAGAAGGGAGAAAACTAATATTAAGTCTGTTTCCCTTAGAATGAAGGGTGGGGCGTATTTTCTCTGATTTTACTTATTATAATATTAAGGAGCAATTGCGAGTCAAAAATGATACCACTCTAGTTGACCTGAGAACACAGATAGAAACTTAGGGTCTTCTGTTAGCTCCAATTAGAAATTGATACAGGTAATTCTGTGAAGTAATCTTGTTTGATGGTAAAATCCTATTGTGCTTGCACATAAGAGGCATCAGCCAGACAAAGAGTTCCTCTGTCCGCATCACCAAGCCCCCTGTGGCAACATTGCCAGGAGAACTCTCTAGGCTTCTCTGAGCTTACACAAACTGAGACTCACTTTCTGCTTGCTGCTACCATGCCTCCATCATGCTTTCAAGCAAGGTCCAACAGATGTACTATGAAACTTTCAGGTGTCTTAAGTAAGGATGAGCAGGTCAACATCAAGCATCCGTTTTTAACTCACAAAGTCCTACTTTTTTGCCTTTGAGTGCTGCTTCCATTTTTTTCCTGTCCCACATACACCTTAAAAACACCTAATTTTATGTATTTTTTAAATCTTTTGTGGCTATAGCAGCCAAAATTTATCAGCAAAAACACAGTTTCCACTCCAGTCCTGTCAACAGACTTATGCTTAGGGAAGGTTCCTTGGCCTGAAGTGGTAGGGTGTTTTCATCAACATTGTCACGTTGTACTATTGGCAATGACGTAATATCTTGGCTAATTGAATTCTGGTAATATGCACTTACGTGGCTGATCAGTCCTAAAGCTATTCATTTTATATCGTTTTAATCTTAAAAATGTTACAAAAGCTATTTGAAATGAGCAGCTTACTGTAAATGAATGGACAGAGACCACAGTCAATAAGTAAAGTGCTCATTCACCAAAGTGCTTTAGCAAGGTTATATTTTGTTAAAGATTTTGAAGCTGGACATAGTGTTGAATTGAAGCCCATCAGCCATTCGCATCATTTATTTAGATTTCCTAAATTATCTGAAAAGTGATTCTAATGCCAGCAAAAAGGGTTGGTCAGCAGGACTACCAGGCTAGTCCTCAGCTCGCCCACTGTTGTGTGTTGGATGCCACTGAAGAAAAAATGCAGTGCGTCACATTATGTGAGACACCACCTTACATCAAAACATTGCCTTTGTTTTGTGTTGCTTTTAACGGGAATTGCCATGGTGTATGACACAGGACTTGTGTTGCCCCACAGCAAGATGGGAGGCAACTCAGTGTGGAACTCAAGTGCACACTTAGATGATGCTGGTGTTGGCTTGAAGAGCAACTTCCTCAAACTTCAACAAGTTTCCCGCAAAGTTAACAACCACTTGCTAATGACGCGGGAGAGAGGAATACACAAGATGAAGCAAATCTCAGCCCACAGCATGCAACTTTTCTGGTAATGTTTAGTAAACATTATCTTTGTTTCAAAGGCGTACACTGCAAGAACATCCGAATCATTGCAAAGCTTCAAGGATAATTTCTGTGTTATATTTTAACAATGTATTTTATCGCTATAGCTCGCTTTAAATTTACCTCAAATATTAAACAGACGCTGGCTCTAGTAGTTAGCTGAATTGTTTATGGGATCAAAATCAAACTAAACGTTCAGAAAATTTTCAGCAAGAGATTCCAGTTAATGAAAGCACCATTTGTGATGTGCTAAAACATGTATACACATAGGTATTGCCCCATTTATCAGACATGAGAGCTAATTACCTCATCCACTGCTATATTTCTTCCATCCTCTGCATTTCAATTCCCAATATTAACACATAGGTGGTCAAGCTGACCATCGAATAGCCTACATGAGCATGAATGCATTAAATAATTTAATGTTACAAGAGTTTATTAAACTGCCACATTCTAATCAGCATGCGTACCTGCCTTCATTAATCTTGCACTGGTCCATGGTGTGTCTCCACAGCCAACATAGAGTGTGCTAATGTTAATAGGAGCTCTTAACAAACAGGATCAGTTAATCAAGGAAAATTTACTATTAGCCACATGACCATGCATACTGAAATCTAATTACAGTCAGATTTAACCTCTTCATTACTGTATTCATCCAAGTATTTTTGTTACCACTTGTGATACTAAAGTATTCCACACTGCGACATGATTATACTCGTTTGAACGGGAAATACTTACATCAACTCACTTTTATTAAGAAGGGAGACTTTCTTTTTGCTATGTTTTCAGTGTATAATGTTATATGAGCTATATATATTGCCAAAAGCAAGAAACCTAGTGCCGCTTTTCTCATTCAAAACCTGGCTACAGGAAATAATTGCTAGAACAGAAGGTTGAAAAATTAATTTATCCTGTATTCTGGATTAATTCAGATGGAATTTAGCACCTGGTAAACCGCCAGTTAGCACTGGAGATGGTGGATACAATTTAGAATATACAGAGGTTTTAGCAGCTAATGTATTTTTTTTTTCTGATATCAGTTGAACTGTATTATTTTATAACACTTGGCTATTTCCATTAGATCTTAGACTGTGATAAGCAATTAAGCTCCATCAGTGGCCGTGATTCTCTGAACGTGTTCACAGAATGCAAGAGGCATGAAGTGCCCTCTAGAAACCTAGTCCTTGATAGAGAAAGGGTGAACGGAGGTAGTTCGATTTCAGAGCTATTGATTTTTATTTGTTTTATTTTATATTTAAATATATTTTTTTCTGCATGCGGAGAGCAGACAGGATAAGTTCATAGCAGAGAAGGCCCAGTCTGTTTCCTTAATTAAGAATCTGCATGACATTGGGTGGAAGAGCAATGTTTTTTGAACCATAGTAGAGAGTGGGATTCTGAACTGTTGTAAATTGCTGAGACGGTGATTTGCATGGGGAGTGCACTGGCTGAGAAACACTATCACTGCACCTCTCCTTCATGGTAAAAAGTGGGGAAGGAGTTATAGTAATGGCATTTACTGACTTCTGGGTAGGATCAGCCACCAGCCTTGGGGACACTACTGAGCCCTGCATTAGTCTGTATCACCCTGTGGTCTTTCCCTTCTAATCTTCCTCACCCTTTTTCCATTCTTGCATCTCCTCCACTCTGCTATTTAAACTGAGCAACTTCTGCAAAGGAGATAAAGAGCTGGGATAGTTTCTTCCTCAGGGAAATTTGTTTGTTTAAAACCTGCCTTTTGGTGCAACCTGGTGCATTCTAGTGGTAAAAAATACATTTTTACTGAGCTAGGGTAAAAGTCAGGCCAAGACAGGACAGTAGAGCTGAGTCGGGAAGGGAAATGGACTTGCTAAAGCAGATAGGTTTTTTGTTTGCTCCCTCTCCTACTCTTCTGACACTCTCTTTTCTCTCCTCTCTTGTTTTCTTTGTTTCTTAGATCTATTTGCTCCACAGGGTTTGCATTTTCTTCCTTTCAGTACCATCCTTACATCTTTTCACCTCTTTTCCTTCTCTAGATTTCTTTTGTATTTCCGTGTCTCATTTTGTTACCCTACTCTTGAGCTACTCTGCGTATCTTACTAGCACCTTTAATGCAAGGTTCATGAAAGCGCTCTTTTGAGGGTGTGTGAGTGTCTGAGGGTGTTTTACACCTGTTCTGCAAAGATTTCTCTGTTACAAACAGACCTTTTTAATTTTGCAGCTGTAGGTTACCATTGCTTACGGGGCTTGATGGATGGAGACTTACATCATACATAAACTTGAGACAATCAATTAGCTGGTACAAACAAGGACTATTTCTCCCTAACCTATCCTAGATCTTGTAGTATCATTCTCTGTAGTGATGTTTCAGCTTCATCCTTGATGAAGACTGAGGAACCCAATCAACTGAACTTCTTATGTATACCACGGACCAGGTGAGTGTCCATGTTTGCCCTGTCACAGAAACCACTTTCTGCTAAACTGCACACTTTTTAAGGTATGGAGTTGCATTTGGGCATCACTAATTTAATACCACTTTGCTTCAATATACACACTGACGGTGTCATGCATAGTAGTGTTTGAATTTTGGAGAAAATGGTGCATTTGTAGGTCACTATCTAACTTGCAGAGGAACTGTGGGATGGGGAGAATCTGACTACCAAGAATGGGATGTAGCGGTGGTGGGGTGCGGGATAGAAGGCGTGTCTTCCAACCTTGCTGTTATGTGGCTATACCACTTGTTTTTCAGCATGTCTAATAATCTAAATTGTAACATGTTTAGGGACTGGGTGGGTATCTGGTGCTCCAAACAAACCAAACAACGTTTTGAGGGCTAAACAGTGGAATAAATAGCACAATGTAATGAGAACAAGATCTGATTCTTCATTAGTAGAACGTCCTTCCTCTGCTCTGCTTTCCTTTTGTACTTCTGGTGCTTTTGACTGCAATTTCTTTATGAATCTGGCCACAAAGGATAACACTGATAACTTGCTAAATGTACAAATCTAGCATGATACAAGAATTTAATGCAATAGTATATGACTCAGATATAATGTAGTTTGGAAATGTCATATGATAATCCTACATAAAGCCCTATTCATCAAAAGGCTTCTGCTGTCAGGTCATGATGATGCTTTGATTATTTTACACATTATTTACACTGGATAGAGTTAGAAGGCATATTCTATGCATGATTCAAGATGAAAAGTAATCCTTTAAAAGAGAGGGTGTATTTTTTGCACAGATGTTAATTTTGATCATAGGAAAGGGGAGAAAAGTACTAATAAAATTGGTCAGGACATAACAGTATTTTGAAATCACTCTTAAAAAGTGAATGGATGTATAACGTGAAAGTATTTTTAAAAATTTAACGTTACATTAAAGTAGCTGCCTGAGTTCTGTGACTGGGAATTTGTAAGCTAAAGGAGATATGACATTTGCTGTAATGAAATCAGGATGGCTAGAAAAAATGTCTGAAAAGGGCCTCGACTGGAGAAAAGAAGGACAATTCAGCAAGATTTGTGGCATCATATATCACAGGGCAATACTGAGCTCGTAGCAGCTGTTTAACACTGGAAATGTGTGTTTATCAGTCCAACTGAATGAACAAAATCAAAACAGGTAGGAATGACCGGGTGCTGTCTGTGCTGATCATTGCTGACAGGGGCATGTTGTCTGTGGCAAAACAGTGCAGGCAGGGAGAACTCATGTATTCATTAAGTGATCAGTGAAGGGGCCTGGAGGTTGAGAATTACAGGCAAAACCTATAAGTACTGACTGAAAGAGATGACACACCACACTTTCCCTTCCCTTCCCTTCCCTTCCCTTCCCTTCCCTTCCCTTCCCTTCCCTTCCCTTCCCTTCCCTTCCCTTCCCTTCCCTTCCCTTCCCTTCCCTTCCCTTCCCTTCCCTTCCCTTCCCTTCCCTTCCCTTCCCTTCCCTTCCCTTCCCTTCCCTTCCCTTCCCTTCCCTTCCCTTCCCTTCCCTTCCCTTCCCTTCCCTTCCCTTCCCTTCCCTTCCCTTCCCTTCCCTTCCCTTCCCCTTCCCCTTCCCCTTCCCCTTCCCCTTCCCCTTCCCCTTCCCTTTCCCCTTCCCTTTCCCCTTCCCTTGCATTTTAAAGAACAGAGTTTTCTTCCAAGCTCCCTGTCAGGAGCAAATGAGATGTGTTGTCCTGGAGATTCACTACTGGTCTGTTCCGATTCACCCGCGCTCTGTGGAATCTGGTGAAAAGTGCTGATCTAATTTCTCCTTCCTTCTAAAGGATCTCTTCGGATCCAGTGTTTCCCTCTATCCCTGACTTACCAGGCAGAATCGTACCTACAGGCTGATAAATATTGATATTGCATTGAGGATGCTGAAATTATCTTTTTCCGTAAAGATTTAAAGTAAATATTCTTTATATAATAATTCAATTTGTAATCTATATGTCAGGTGACAGTGGTACATTAAAATTGTAAGCTTTTCCTTAATTATGTACAGGGATTCCAATGGTCTACTGCCACATTTTACTGAAGTAAAACACTAAGAAGTGTTTGCTACTGCATATTGATGCAGTTTTATTCCTATTTTACTGTCATATTTGTTGAATTTCCTACACACATCAAATAGCAGAGAAAAGAAAACAAGACATAAACAGTTTTAGAAAATTAATGTTACAGGGAATTTGCTGAAGGAGCTGGAAGGCCAGATTAAAACATTTTCCAGACCTGCTGAGAGCTTATCTTAAAACATGACCAAGATAATTGTTTTATTTTCCTCTACTGAAACATCTGGAATAAGTTCCTAAAAAGATAAGAAGTGTACGCACAAAGTGCAACTGCAGCATAGTGTTACACTCCCACATAGCTGCTCGTTTAATGGGTTTCAACTACCACCTGGCCAAACAGAGACGAAAATTTAGTAAAACATGTTCAAGCTCGCAGAAGTGTTCAATCTTTTGCTATTCCCTACCACTCCTCACATGATTTGTCTCCTGCTTCTCTTTCTCAAGGGCTAAATGTTTCAGGGAATCACAATTTCGAGTCAGTGGAGTAACCACAACAAAGCTCTTCTGGAAAATGAAAACTACATCCAGCCTCTTCTGCTTTTATCTGTAAATGAAACACACTCTTGTAAGCCTGTATGTGTTGTTGTAGACTGTGATGTCTAAGGGAGTTAGGCACCTATTTAAAAATCTCATCTTGGAAATCCCAGCTGAAGAGCATTTTCTTTATGACTATACGGCATTATAAGATAAAAGTGTTTTTCACTGGGATAACTTATTTGTAGCTGAGCTTTCCATTAATAATATACTCAGTTTTCTACAGTGCCTTTGATTTATATACTGATAATGTAAGTGCACGCAGCTTGGAAATATTGAAATACTTGTATTCAAAATAAATGATAATATATTTCAGATTAATGCCAAACCGTGAGATGCTAAGGAGGTGTCTTTTGACAGAAAGCTCTGTCAGTCCTTTTTGCAACAACACGACCCAGAGCTGTCGATACTAAATACATCCGGAAGCAGGAGTGAGATACTTTCTGGCTACCTCATGATCAGCTCCAGGCATCCCTTCTAGGAGAACCCTAGGAGAATAACGCAAGGCTTGAAAAAACATACTTGCTAATTCTTAACAGAATGACTTGATGCTGCAAACCTAACTGCACAAATTCTGGTAGCAATAGATGTAAAAAAATTTTGAATACTAGTGCCAGTTTCTGAGCTATTTTCTTGGAATATCTTTAATCTGCTACAATTTAAAAATCAAAGCTGAAGTATTCCTTACTGGGTGATCTGGTTGCTTTGTAAGTCAGGAGTCTGACTTCAGTTTCTTCAAAAAGAAAGACATGCCAGCAGCAATATAATGTCTTATGTCCAGTTGGAAATTACCACCAGACCCGTTGTTTCAAAATTTTTATACTTCTGCATCCTTCCCCCAACAATTTATCCACTGTTGAAAAGTTCCACTCTAGTGATAACAACAAATTCTACAGGCTTGCTTTTTTTTAAGACCGGTTTGTCAATTACTGCTCATTTTAAAGTCAGAATATTTAACTGCAATTTCAAATATTTTCAAAATAATGTTTCAACATTTTCAAAATGTAATCATTTCATTGCTATTTGAAATGACTTCCTATTTTAAGAAAAACAGTTGACTAAGACAAAACAAAGTACCCCTTTAGTGGTTAAATTTGATCTAAAATTTGCATGTGGTCTAAACCAAACTTTTTGATTTGCTGAGCATTTTACTTTTTATTTGTTTTCAGATCATTCTAAAATTAATCCCCTCTTATCCTACCTTCTCCTGGAATTGCAAGTGGGTCAAAAAACTATCTCATTTTGACTTTTGATAACCATCTTATCTATCAGAAAGAAACAAAAGAAAAATATCGAGATAAGTCACCCAGGAGTTACCAAGGGTAACAAATGTTCATAGAAGTGTTTCAAAGAGTCAAAGACAGACATTTAAATCCCGTTTCAGGTCATGTGTTCTACAAATCTCAGAGGCAGGAAAGCTCTACCTTGATTCAGGGTTTTTCTGAAAGCTCATTCCTGGATCCAAGCAGAGTTTTGACATGATTATAATTCAATCAGACGATAATGGTCCCATCTGGCAATAGAATAGCAAGTCAGCCGAGACTGATGAAGGTGACATTTTACCTTCTCCAAATTCTTCATTCAGGAGCTCAAAGGACCTATAAATTTGATATCCAGCTCTTCCTCCTCACTTCCTGGCAGCACATCCAATTTTCAGTCCTTTCCCTTCTTTTTTTTTCTGAGAGTATTCCTACATTTCATCTCCTAATGTATGTTGTAAAATCTTACTTCCTCGCTCTTCGTAATCCAGTAACTTTTCCTACTTAAGTTGACAGTTGCTTGCCTGTGCTTTGCTTTTTAAGTGTTGTCTTTTCTTACGTAGTAGCCTTAACTAGAGAAGGAGTTCGGTATGAGCTTGGCTGTGTCCGTACCATTTCTGTCTATACCATTCCACAGGAATGAGGAAAGCGTAACAAAGGTGGATATGCGCTCTTAATACCAACGAAGTCTTTCCCAGAGGTAGCCTGAATGCCATTACTTGGCATTGCATTGTTTAGGCTGGCATTTAGTATCTGAATACATTAGTACCTTGTGCTTAATTAAAGTAAATAGAGATTAGAAGTCTGATGAAGCTTCCTAATTCAATACCAAGGTCTATACTCACAAGATGAGACTGTAACTGCAGATTCTTTTCCTCAGGAGTGAGGTTTACGTGTGAAGTTCCTTGTCTGTGCCATTTGCTTCTTTTTTTGCCATTTTGATTGTGCCCATACCTCCACCTGTCAGGAAGCTGTAAGCTTGGGGAGGAGAAGACAGTGAAGGAGAGAGGGTTTTAGTCCAAACCATTTTGGTGTCTCTTTCATAGATCACACTCTTGCCTCTTCCCTTTCAAGCAACTGCCAGTCTAATCATGTGGGCATGTGCATATACGAGAGGGAAGAGGCAGAAGGAGTATGTTAGGGATGGCTCAGGAACCTCCTAAACTGGCTTCATCACTGACAAAACTGATACCATGAAAGGATAACATATGGTAGAGAAGGATGCAATACTTGCGACCTTGCATCGCTGGAGGTACAAGAAGTTTATCTTGTTAACAGGAATGTTCCGTGCAGGATTCTTACGTTGCTGGTCGTTGTCCACCCAAATAATACACCCCTGAAGACAACAACTACATCAATCTGTAGTGCTCTGCAAATTTCCCTAAGAATTTTTCAACACGCAGTCCTAAGCTTTATTTTCTGTGCGCTGGCAGGAACAAACATTGCAGCAGGTTTTTCTGTCTGACACCTCTCGCTCCTCCTGATCACTATATTTATCGACACACAGATTTGTTTTTTCAAATCCCAACTTCAATCATACTCATTTTATCATCTCTGAAGATTGCTTGGCACTCATCTGGGTTTGGTTTGGTATAGTTTTTGTTTTAATGACGCTTCAACAGAGATCACTGAGTTTCAAAAAAAATAAACATCCCTTCTAGCCTATCCAGAAAAACACATTGGAACTTAACAGAATAAAACTCCATCTTGCAAGGTCATTTGATGGATCAACAAAACGGGTACTCAGCCCATACTTTGCTGGAAATTATCTTTACTTCTAACATCCATCCTTTGCCAGATCTTGTCATCCTCATTTTACTGAATGGTATTTTATTTCTCCGGTTATCCTGTACATCCTAACAAAACTATGAGAGAGCATGAGTTTCTATGCTGTGCTTACGTGTAAAATAATTTGACTCACAGTGCTATTGGTGTGTTGCTGCCAATATTGGGGTTTTTTCCCTCCCTTTTTATTGCCTATTTAGTCAATATAACCTCATAGACTTCCAAGATTTTTGAGGTATGAAGTGCTTTTAATCCTACTTATTTTATACTAACCTTGTATAACGAAACTTGATTTTTTTCTAAGCAAAATACTGTAAAAACATTTTTAATATTTAGTCAGCAGCTCTGAAATACTGAAAAAATAAATTTAGTAGCATTTTTTCATTCAATCTGCAGCCCTATCTCACTGTATCTGATACTCTGGATGGAGGAGGAGGTATTTGAAGTGGATTGGGAGTTTCTTTTTCATCTGTCCTTTCTAAAAATGGTTTTTGGAAAGCAAGGAAGAAGAGTGCTCAGGCTGTGGGGTTGCAAGTTCCACATTCCTACTCCTTCAGCCTTTAGGAGATGGCTATAAAGATTGCTCTCCCTGTGCTTGGTCTTGTTCCCACAGCCCTGCTGCTGAAACCATCACCTGCCTACTCCCAGACTCCCTCTTATCTGCAGCAAAATGCAAATCTTGTTCAAGTGATGATAGTGATCTCACACCAAGTAAGAGCTATTTTGTTGCAAACCATCAGTCATGTATCCCTTGTGTCCAGTGTTGTCACCGGACACAAAGAATAGGCAGGTCAAAGCAGCTCACTTAAAACTAAGACATTAGGTCACGCCTAACACTGAAAGCCTGGGTTCAGTAAACGTCGTCAGAGGTGAGTTGACATTTTCCCACTTAGAAACCCCTCTTCAGTGCGTGCAACAGAGAACAGTTGAGGGAGAGTGGAGAATTGTCCAAAAAGCAATATTAAGAACAACATGTCCACCAATGCGAGTCTCTTTCGAACAGTAGCTTAATGTCGTGTAGCTACAAGCAGGATGATGCTCACTGGCCACTTCCCTACGCCTGCTCTTCTCCCTTGCCCCTCGCAGGGAGGGCTGCTCCGCAGACAGCCCAGGCCCGGTGGCCCAAGGTGGGCAGAGCGCTCTGCCCCGTTATCCCTGCTGGGCTGCCTGCTTCTGTTCTTTGCCTCCTGCCCCTGCCTGCTGCCCTGCTTTTGGGTCTATTAAGAACAGCAGATGTCCTCAGCGGAGTTCACTGAGCTCTTCTGTGATCCTCCCAGATGTCAGGAAAGGATGTTCCCCACTCCCCAGCAAAAAACATCTCTGTCTGATGCCACTACAAATGCCTCAATGTACACTAGATCCATCTGCAAAGTCTTTTCAGTAGCACAAAGAGGGTCAGTGGACGAAACAGGTTTTAGATCTGTTGCCGAAATCTAGTTGCAGCCTTTCCTGCCCCACCCCTCCTCACAGTTTGTTTCCCTGTCCAGCCAGTTCCGAGTCTGGAGTTTTATGTCTGCTGGCAGTGCTGCTGACAGGGCGGTGGGCAGAAAGGGCATGCAAGGGGAGGTCTTCCTGCAGCATCTTCCCAAAGAGAGTTTCTACCATTGTGCAAAAATACTCTGTGCGAAACAAAGAAGATCTGCTGTTGCTTGTGTCTGTTCAATATCGAGTGAAGTTTTAATCTCTAAGCTTGAAGCCGTAGAGCCTATAATTTCCATCTACTGATGTTTTTATTCTGCTTCTTTATGTTGAATTTAACCAATGTGGCTGCATGTTACTAATCTGTAATGACAAAAGACCATCTAAAATATTCTTTTAAAATAATGAGATATAAATTTAGGCCCATAAATATAAGGGAAACACCGCTGCTTTCTGCAGATCAGAATCTATTTCCCATTTGGTAATGGCTCATTCAATATCACCTGATCCATTTAGCTGCAGCGGGTTGTTGTTTTAGTTTATAAGGTTTTGGAAAGAATGCTGTTATCGTACAGTCTTTTAAAATAATACCAGTAATACTGTGCCATTAGCTAAGAGAAGGATGCCATGGTTATGAGATCTATTCCCCCACAAAGGCAGACAGACATTTTTATAAATTGGTGTGATCTCCTTCCTAAGTAGTTGTTCAGGTTTGCCTTGACTCACTAGTCTCGGTAGTAAGGGGACTGGTAGTTTAGCTTCTCTCTAATTTCTGACTATCTTGACCCCTGCACTTTCTTTTTACATTAGTGAGCTAGCGTGGTATTTTCTATGCACTGAATAATGCAGACAATAATTGTTTGTCTGTATTAAAATAGGGAGACATTAGGGATTTTTTGGTATAATTTTATTACTTTCTTCCACTGTGCGTCAAAGTTCCACACAAAGTGCCTGTTTTTACTTAGGATTTTTTTTCTTTTTATTAACCAGAACTTTTCAACCTTGTGTGATCTCTTTACAATTCCCTTTAGAATACATAATTGTGCTCGATCAATTTGTTAAAGGCTTTTGAAGTGTTAAAAAAGCAGCATTAAAATTATTTTCTTTCAGGTTTTATGTTAATGAACATAGGTGCTATTCAAAGCAAAGTCAGTGTGTCAAGGGAACTTTAACTAAAGTTATTCATACATAAACTAAAAAAGGAAACATCTTTAGTGGAGGAAAATACATTTAATGAGTAAGTGCAGCACACAATTCCTCCTTTCAAAAATGTCAGTTCATATTGAACCTCCATTCTAGATATCTTACAATTACTTTGTCAACAGAAGGTAGAGTAGTGATGGATGATACATTGGGTCTTGAAACCAAACTTTCTGTGAGTTACTTAGGCTGAAACTAAGTGCTTTTACATTCCAGTCTTTTTGATGATAGTGGTTTTATATTTATCACCCTGTCATTTCAGTTGACTGTATCAGCCTCTTCAGTGCAGGAATATGGACACTAATGGAGGTGTGTCCTTAGTGCTGTGAAGGGTCACAGATTCATTCCACTAACACGTTCACAGCCCTGCTGTAAGCTCAGAAATTGTTTTGCCATTTTCAACACTAATCTGCTGCCGTAGGTGTAGGAGGCCTGTGAAAAACAGTTCCTTACTGGTCTTTTCGGACCGTGCTACCTGTTTTGACGCTGAATATGCTTCTTTCGACTTTCACTAATATAATGTTACTGGTTTGCAACCTGCTCTATAATAGTCAGAATTCTACCAGGGCCTTGGGAGTCCAGGATCAGATTGCAACATTTATTTATAAGAAATTCTGTCAAGAATCAATAATAGTCTTGGGTCTCAAGTTCCTTCTTTAATAATACTTTGATATGATTTGTCACAAGCTAGCCCACAGTATCCACCAGATTTTATTACTTAGCTTGCAGCACAGTCTCTCATCTTTGAGTCATGAGATCAGCCATGGGGAGACCTTTAAAAAGCTATATTCTTTACTGTTTGGTTATTACAGAAAGTCTATATTACTCAATAATATCTTTTATAAGGTGTGCTGTCACATCTTCACATAGATGTTTAACCTCGATGTAGATATACTGAATGCCTGGAGGCCATTTTAGTGACATGGACATTGTTTTTCATGATTGGATGCCAAATGTATCAACAAAAACAACAGAAGTTGGGCCTTATTTTCACAGCTTGGTAGTTCTGACTGAATCTCATAGTAACTGTCGATAGCAACTAAGATTTTATTTAGAGTGTAGAGTGTAACATTTTTATTACTTGAAAGTAGTAGGAATTCTGTGAAAGCAATTTAGATTACTTTCCACTGTAATATCAGTTCCTTAGGTTCGACTGTGTATCTCAATAAACAAGATCCTACCGTGTCACTCGCATATTGTGTTTCTAAATATATAAAATTTAACTCAGACCTCTAATTTAGATAGTTGCAGTTGGCATTTACTTATACGGGCCGTTTCCAAAATGAATTACATGACTTAAGGCACAATATGCTTGATTCAGGGAAATTTTCAGTGAAGTTTGTTAAAAAGTGCTTTGAGTGAACACAGTCTAATCATCTTGTGAAATTCAGATCCTCGTCTTTCATTTTTCTGACGTGAAGAACTGAAGAAACATAGAGGAAGACAGGGGTTTGCTCTGTGTATCGTGTGTGTCATGCACACAATTAGGAATAGTAAAACAAATTACAGATAAACAAGTTTTCATAAATCATGTTTTTTTCCAAACATGCATTTTGAAAAAAAATAAATGCATATAATTTTAAATGTATTAATTCTACAAATTTTCTTGTTGGTAATAGGAATTGGTTATTGTGTACTTCTCTGTAGTTGGAAGTTATTGCAATTTGCTGTGTAACCATGTTGTTAGCAGAGGAAACCTTTAATTAAGGTGTTGTTGAAAACTGAGTTAAGTTTTTGGGCCAGGCAAGTTTTCTTCAGGATAGAGGTATGCGCATTTTTCAATACTGATCATAATGACTGTGTTAGAAAGAAATAGGTGTGGTGATTTAATTTTACGAGATTATATCTCCCTGTCTTATAATTTTTTTAAGTCTGTCCCAGTAAAACTTGTAAAGCAGGTAGGTCTTTGTGAAAGCCAACCCTCCTGTATAGTAAAGTTACATTGGCTATTTTACCTCAGAGCTAAGAATACAAAATTATTAGTAGATCCATAGAGGATTGTAATACACATATTGCAAAACAAAAATAAGTCTAAATTCTTTATTAACGGTGCATAGTAGATTTTGAACTGCAGAAGGGCAATCCTGAATTGACTGTAGAAATTTCCAGTGCTTATTTTGGAAATGTGACATTTTCATGGACTAAAGTGATTCCAAAACTAAAAATGCACATGGGTTAGACAAACTTTTTTACCCATGGAAAGATTCTAAGATTCTTTCCTTAATGAGAAATTAATTGTTAACCGGGGATATTTGCTTCAAAAGACTTTGCAAGTTATCCTAAACCAAAAAGTTTGGTCTTAGATGCAATCTAATCTAATTTACATAACATGTGAAACACTGTATTAGTTTTGCAAACTGTTACAATTTCTGGCAAAAGCCTTGGAAAGAAAGTCCTCAGGAAATACTGGGATGTGTAGCATCCATTTGTAATGTTCATTTTCAAGCACTCTAGTCAGTTAATTTTGAAACTTTTCTGATGTTTGATTTATAGTGAATGAATGAACTAGAAAGATGAAGAGTATCTTTTCCAATGGATATTTTGGAAAAGTTAATCTGTCTGGTACCCCCAGGCAGTTCATGCACACAGACACGTGTACACACACACACACACACATGAATATACATCTATAATAAACACCTAATGAAGCAATTTTATTTACCTTTTGTAGTTTTAGAGCCCTATGTAACATAGTCTAACTTTCAAATATCTGAATAATCTACCTGCAGATAGCATTGACTTAAGTAAGAAAAAACATATAAAAAAAGATGTTGAAAACAAAGCCTGGAGTAGTCTAAGGTAAAAAAAAAAAAAAGAAATTGTATAAATTAGATCTGGACTTGAACACTTCCTATGTAAAATAAAGGAGAAAAAAAAATCATGAAAGCCATGGAGCTTATCAAATGAAAAAGAGTTAGAAGTGGTCATTTCAACATTAAAATTAGAAACAGAGGTTATGGAAACCTGTCTTCCTGCCTAAATTTCATAAATTTCACCTGTGCTTTAAATTTATGAAAAACGGAGAACCTGTTAGCCCTAGACTCGTCTTTTCTAGCTTGACCTCAAGCCCATGGGCTGAATCTGTCTGAGCAGAACAATTCGTTCAGCCCATGCCCTGCTCTTTTCCTTGGAGCTGTTTTTGCCCTCCAAGGAGCGTAAGGAAATACACCCATCGCATGGCCAAAACGCAGGGGCGGCCTCTCATATGACCTGATTTAAATGTGCCACGTCCCTGCTTGGAATAGCCGCCTCTGCACGTGTATGGAGAGAAAGGCCGTTTAGCTGGGCTTCAGTGCCTGCAGAAAAGGGTGTGTTACTAGATGCAACTAGAAAACTTCCTTCCCAAGAGAAAAAGATCGTTGTTTTCTAACTTGCTGATCAGCTCTGCCCAACATTTTTGCTTGTCGTTGTGCTCGTTTGCAGCAATGTGCTGACTATCCCTCTAACAAGAGCGTGCCTACTTTTTGCCTATCTGTAGACAGTGCCCTAATAAGCAAGAAGGAATAGAATAAAAAATGCACTACTTTTAGCATTTTAATACTGTAAGTGTATAGTGGATATGTGAGTATTTTTCAAAACTAGTAGCAGAGTCAGTCTTTTCAAGATCCTTCATTGTCACTGGTTGTGGAGACTCTTACCAAGGTACTCACTCCAATACACGTGCAAACCTGATCAGAGTAACTCAGATTCCGTGTCTTTTATCTTGAGCTTTGTGATTTAGCAGTCAATCCTGACAAACCACTGGCTATTTCCATAGTCACTTACCTCCAACATAACAACAGGTTCTGTAAAATCCCTCAAAATTCAAAGCAAAACAGCGTGCGTGGATACTAATCGTGTGAGCTTGGGGGTTCTATTGTTTACAGGCATCATTAGTTTCACTGGTGGCAGCCCAGCGGTGGCACAGGCCTATTTAGCGTGTGATGGGAAAGCAAAGGAAAGTGTTAACTTGGGTTTTGATCTTATCAGCTTCAATCACTTCCATAAATCTGTGTTCTAGAAATGCATCTAAGTTTGTCCTAACTTTCCTGGGAAGCCCATATTTCCCTCTAGTCCCATCAAAGTTCACTTTATTAACCCAGGAGTTATAGGTTTCAGCAGAAATAAATTCTTTTAGCAGCAACAAAATGTACTTGTCGAGCTTTCCACCACATTCTCTGAAAATCTCATTCTTTCATGCGGGAGCCACTTTTTGTATGGTTACTTCTGGCAGCTGCTCTTCTGTAGTGCATTTGCCATGTCCTGCACCCACATCCAGACTGGTAATACCCCTGTATTCATCAACTTGTGTTTGTATTCGCATCACCTCACTTGGGCATATAATTCTCGGAGGCCAAAAGAAATGGTTGCCATTTTTTTGAACAGAACTAGAACACACAAAAAAAAAAAAAGAGCAGAGCAAAAGACAGGTTTTATACTCCTGAACATTTGCAAGAAGACTGAATGGTGAGGGAGAAAATAAAACTGGATTTACCATTGAAGAAGGATCCTAAATCCTGCATACTCATCCTTGGCTTTCAGTTGAGCAGAATAAACAATCATAGTTTAGATAATGGCTTGTTTATAGTTCTGTTCCACTTACGCCTTATGGAAGTGTTCGAGTTCACTTGTTTAGAAGTAGAAAAATGCCTTTGAAAAGGTGATCTGCCTGAGCAATCTTCTGATTTGCTTCTTTTGCAAATTTACCTGGATTTGCCAGATCTGATGACTGATCTTTTTGATGTTTTCTTTGGAATCTGAATGTTGCCTATGTTATGTTTATAAATGTTGCATGCATAGCTCTGTAGTTGTTATAGGGCTTCTAAAGGGCCACTTCAGAGTTACATCAGCTGTTCTGGCCTTGGATCTGAAGAACGGCATCAGTTAACAGGTTTTGACACTCTTGGTAACAGGCAATGGCTCATGTTTTTGAATATTTACTTTTTCTGATCTGAACTAGAGAACTGCTTGATCACAAAATGAGAGTTTGGCCAGGATTGCAGGGAGACACTGCAATTAGAAGATAATCCTCTGCTGAGCATCTGCTCCCCAACAGAACAAAGTGGGAGAGAGAAAAGACACCAAAACAAAGCAACGCAACTTGAGCTGTTTAGTCTCCTGAAACTAAATATAGCTATGTCTTTAGTCTTCTTCTGCTTCGAGCTCGCTTTTTTCTGCTATGACACTCCTGTAGCTGCTTCCATTCCTCCCCTCAAACATCATGACATCATGATAGTCACAGAGGGAATGGCCGGGCACATCTACACCGCACTGTGTAGCAATACAGCTACAGCAGCATGGAGCGCCATGCTGGATTCCATCCAGAACGTAATTAAAATTTAGCTCCGTGATCTCTATTTTACTTTACACTGTTTTATGACAGAAGATAAACCTTGCTGGAATTAACATGGTTGATAATCAGGCATTTCTGCAACATTATCAGCTCAATCTAAAAGCTTCTTTATAGATTTGTGAGTTTAAGTTGGTAAGAGGAGAGACTGGGAGGAAACGAAGAGAACAGCTTCATCTTGGGGCTACAGCTGTGAGTACTTGGGAAGGGAATTCAGTGGACCAAGTCTGACCTGAAATGAAGACTGTCCTTGTAAACTCGAGAAGAAACTTCTTCTCAGTGAGGGTGACGGAGCCCTGGAACAGGCTGCCCAGGGAGGTTGTGGAGTCTCCTTCTCTGGAGACATTCAAGACCCGCCTGGACACGTTCCTATGTAGCATTATCGAGGCGTTCCTGCTCTGGCAGGGGGATTGGACTTGATGATCTTTCGAGGTCCCTTCCAATCCCTGGCATTCTGTGATTCTGTGATTCTGTGATTGTGTTTACTGGGACTCTGCTGTGTGATGATACTGCATTAGGTTGTTCACCATACAGAGAAACATGGCAGTTCTTAACTCCTTCTGAAAGGAGATCGCAGTATTAGCATGCCAGGAGCGCCGCGCTGGAATGTGCACTTCCAGTAACTCATTCATTAGCACTGAACATCCAGAGGAGGAGCATGCTCAGTGCCCGCTGACAAACTCGGAGCATTTGGCAGGTTCTGAGGTTTTCTGCAGGTTGGCGTTATGACATGGGCTGAGCTTTTAACCTTGCCCACAACATTTATAATATTTAAATTGAAAGAATACATTCTCCAAGCAAGGCATGTTCCCAAGTTTGTGCCAAGATCTAAGCCATGCTGTACCTCAGGACTCAGCACTGGAGTGCTTATTAATTCTTCTCGGTAATTCTTAATAAAGTTGTATTGCAGCATGCAAGCAACAAGGGTTTCTTTGATAATTTACCCTCTGCAAGTTCAAATCCATGTTAGTGAAAGAAACTGTCTGCCTTATATTTCAAAAGTAATGAATTCAAATTCTGTTGGGATTGTAATTTTATTAGAAATTCAGCATATCTTCCTTTGTTATTATTTCTGGGTCAAATGGATCATTACATTGATTGATCAACACTTAATTTGTTATTATCCATAAGTACTCAGCAAATAATGAAAACACATTGTCACTTTGTTAAAGAATGAACAAAAGAGACAATATTAGATAACTTTTTTAATTAATTTTTTGCATACATGTAGATCAAGCTTTTATATCTTTGGAGCTTTGGGTGGCCACTCAAAGATACGGCAGGAAAACCTGTGTAGTAAAATAACTCGTATATACACATATATATATATATATATGTGCCTGCATTTTTACCAGTGTTCACTATAAAAATAAACAACATTCTTCTGACGTCGCCATACTAACCAGACACTTCTGTAGCATAATCAGCTCAATCTAAAAATCAAGAACCATGCAGTTCTGTTTAGAAACTAGAAGGTCCGTACTTTCTAGCTGGAAAGAGGAGAGACTGGGAATATTTATTTGTTTATATTTATTGATTTATTGTTCTTCTTTTTTTAAAAAAAATTACAACTGTCCTGGATTTGTTCAGCGTACTTTCTCATAACTTCTGCTAACTGACATCCCATGCAATGTAGAAGAGAGGGAAGCACTGAAGCATTCAGTACATGTAATGTACATGAACATATATATAATGTACTGTCAGTTACAAGTCATGAGGGAAAGACACTGAACCTTCTTTTCAAAGATTCTTAATGCATACAGAACAAATTGAAGCTTATAAAAGCTGAAGAAAATCGTGTTTCTGAAAAATTGGACCATTTTTCCCAGTGTGCATAACCAGCATCTGCCTTTAAGAAAACCTATAAATTAATCATGTCTCAACTTGCCTAGCTACTGTTTAAAGTAGGAATACTCTTGCCATGATACAAACCAGAACTGAGAGGAAAAAGGTGTTACTTTTTTCTGCCACAGTCATCTTACATGGACCATTATGGATTAAAAGTATTGTTTTATTTATTTTATCTATAACGCAGTAAGTATCAGGCATATCAGTACATACCATGTGTTTCTTTGCTGCTGAGCAGGTCTGCGAGTGTGCTCAAATTATATCACAGTGGGTTGTTCATGAACAGCAGCACCAATAAATGTAGTGGGTTTGCACATTGTGTCCCAGTTACCTATACTTCTGCACCGAAACAACACGGTGTTCCTCTCCGAGTGTATTCCATGATGTGCTTGCATGCAGGACTTATAATTATTTCACGTGTCTCATAAATCCCTCCACAGTACCCTTGACTAATTGCAAGTGGGCAAGTTAACATATTGTGGTTGGCCTGGAACTATCCACCGGCTGGCCAGCTGAGAGGGCAAGAGTCCACACGACTGTTAAATTCTTGGTTGAAATCTTTCTTCCATGGATGCACTAATTTGGCTCTTTCTTTATTACCTAGGTGCCAGTTTTCATGAAAGTTATGGCAGAATTTATATCCTTACAGTCTCTACAGTTTTGCCCTCTCTTTAGTGGAGGAGAACTGACAGATGGACGAAAAACCAAACAGTATCACGGTACCTATTTTATCCTTTGAAAACCAGGCTATAACGGTATATGAAACTTCTCTCACAAAGTTGTGAAATATCAAACAACATTCACGAAGTTATGTGACAAGCACCACTCACAAGGTTATGAAATACCTTATAAATATGAAATATCTTATAAATATAAAAGGTGAAACTCTGATTTATGCCAATAATCTCTTCAAGCACTAATGTTTATCTAATGGATATTGCATATGCTGCAGAAACCATTATAATTTGGGATTCACCTGTGCCATTATATCAAAGCTAAAATTATTCCATGAGACTTTGGAACGTTCCATGTTGGTTGATACTACATGCTTTTAACTAAAAGCTTCTCCTTTCACTTTACATCAACAGAAGTGGAACAATTAATGCTTCAAAATACAAGAGAGGCTTTTGTTCTTGTTTAAATTCTTGTACCTTAGCTTGAAAGGTATCTTGAGCTCCTTTGAAGTTTTCCTTTAATATACTGCACCCAAACCACTTCTTTGTAAGAGCCTCATTTAACTTTTACATTTTAAAGATCTTTCAATGCAAGCCCAAATGTAACAAAAGAAAGTGATAATTGTTGAAGCAGGCAGTGTAGACACTGAATCTTATAGAAGCCACATGCTGGAAGTACCTTGTGCAACCCTGGCTCTGGTGTATAGCTGGCAGGTAGGTCACATCGCATAGAATTTGCTTCATGCCCTAGACTAATGTTTTTTTGAATTATTAACCAAGTTTAATAATTCACGGAGACCCCAATTCCACAGAGCTTTTGTGGCCCCTTGCAGAGAGCCCCACTTGCTGCCAGTGGCATTCGCTCAGAGGTCTGCTTGTGAGATTCTCAGATGCAGGCTTAAATGCCACAATCGCTGAGAAGTCAGTGGTTAGACCTCTACGGATTTCACGGGGCATTGGAGTGGACTGTGTATTCTTTGATAAAGGATTTGAGTTTTCTCCTCTCTGCCTTTGAAAATAGCTACCACTCAGCTGATAGCAACAAGAACATCTGAAATGCTGATTTAAGATTTCAGTGAACCCACTTAAGACTGCAGGCAGAAGGTCAAGACACGGTCCACATCAAGGAGTCCGGGACTGTTTGCAGTTGATCCCGATACTGCCTTGGCACTCCCAGTGACTGCATAGTGCTATTCCTACCCAAATGCACATTTAGCAGAGCCTGCATAAGCTGTGAATATTTTCAGATCCCTATTTAATTCCCTGGATTCCTTATAAGTGATAGTCAGTGTACAGTGTATTTAATTTACCATACTAGAAATTTGCCGTTTTAGATTTCTAATGGCTACTTGGCTTTGAGGCTCTTACGCTGTCATGAGATTCCATCACGAGTGAGCAAACATTGATGTCTTACTGTGGTTTATGAGCCGCAGGCTCCTCGTGTCTGTATTTCTGCTTGGTTTTGTGCTTCTACCAGTGTTGTGGGAACTCACACGCCATTTCACACCTTTCAAAGTCTAAATCTCATGCACTATACTTTTTTTTCCCTTCTTTCTGAACTGGGGATGATGTCCCTTTCTGTAATAATTTAATTAACACTTTGCAATAATGATGCATTAATTAATGCCAGATTACAATGGAAATGCTACAGAATTACACTTTATATCAACATTAATGCAAAATGAGTTCCTCCTGGATAATATTTCTTACAGAGAATACAAAAAAGAGATAATACTAATTAAGCCATCAATTTAAATTTACCATAATTTCAATCCATGACACTTATCTGTTCTCTAGCACAAAACCTTCTGTTCTACCATACACTTTTTGCTGCATTGATATCAGTACGGCAGCCAGACTGGGAGTCATTTCCTACTGTGCATTCTTATAGATTATAATACAGTCCTGTACCATAATCCTGAGTTTGGTGCCTGCATTGCAAAGGATTGAACTTCAAAAATCAGGTAGAGGCATAATAGTGTTCTGGCATGTGGGTACAGAAACTTCACTGGCCAAAAAAATACCTTCACCAGAGGCACAGGATTTTGTATCGTGCATGGCACGTATATACATGCACCTGAATGCAGTTCAGGTTTTTCAAATTCTTCCTGGCATTGCCCAAATATGCTGCTGCATATGCAGCATCTGCAAAGTCATTCTTTTGTGAGCATTATTTTAGCTGCTTCATACCAGAATGTGAGACAAATAAGAAACCAAGGTTTCTGTTCCCAAGTAGCCTCAGTTTCAGTAAATTCTCACTTCCAAGAGTAAAATGGTTTATTTAAAGCACGTCTGATCTTATTTGCACTTTGGTGCTTTTTTTCTTTTTATGGCCATCACCTAGATGCTGCCTCTTGTGCAGGCAGCAGAAGAGGATTAAAAAAAATAATTCTGAAATGCGAAGCATGAAAAACATTTAGCAGAGATGATTAAATTTCAGAGAACATCCAACAAAGCTTTGCTTTCCTGTCCATTTCGCCTTCTGTCTCTCTGACAGTCTGAGCAGAGCCCTCTGGGTCACCAGAATTTCAGACTCCTTGCTCTTCAGCAACCTGTGTCAAGACCAGTAGAGAGTCAAGTCACCAGAGGCCAGTCAGGCTGGCCTGCAAGCACTGATGTTCATGTGGAATTCCCAAGGTGTACAGAGAGTTAGCTGCACTTCAGTCCAAAATACGTAATGAAAAGTAGTCAGGGACATGGAAGTCTTGGCTGTACCAGCATGCTAGGAGTTTGAGAGTTTTTAACTCACTATGAAGTACTTTGTTTGGAAATTATCAAAAGTATTTTTATTTTTTTTCCTAGAACGCAATTTTTCAGAATTTGCTGCATCATGAATTTTAACATATTTGAAGATTTTTATTCCAAACAACACCAAATTTTAAAATTCCCTGTGAGACAGATTCTTTGCACAGCTCTAGTTGCTTTATTCTAACACTGAAATATCCTTCTTTACAGAAGTATTTCGCTCAGTAGATTTTAGTTGTATACTTCTATACTAGTAATTTCTACTAATATTATCATATACAATTTGATTAGTTAGTCCAACACAGAAAATGCTGATGCCCTTGTAGAATATTTTCATCAGCAAGGGGATTTCAAGAAGCATTGGCTGCTCAGCAGATCAGGTCAGGAGACAGTAGCTGTGAAGAACAATGGAGTAATGACAGAGTTCAAAGAAAACAAGACCCCACATAGATGGTTCTGCTTTAGGGAAAAATGTTTCAGTCTGGACAGTAGCTCAGGAAATTCTTTTTCTGACACACCGTGTATCTTCCAGAGGGGGCCATTCTCATTTGTAGACATTTTGAGTGAAATGAACGTCATGTAAAGAACGAGCGACTTGTATCCAGGTAAATGACATTAGCCATAAAACAGGGGTTGTGTGGGGTTTGACCATCACAAATCTACGTGGTGTTCTGCACCAGAATGAATTTCACACGTTGTACTTCGGCTTTAGCATAGTGCTTTCTCTGGAGAATACCATTCTGGTCTCTCAACCACATGGGCAAATTAGTTAATGCAATAGCTCTTCCTCTTTGCAGAATTTATCTGGAATTTAGAAAAGGTCAGGTATGTAAATCTATGTGATCTTTTTTATGAAACTATCTCTTTCGTTGGGACAGTTCGCTATAACTAGCCATCACTGCCCAGGACTGTTGGACGAATATGTAGTTAGGAGTAATGAAGTGAGCGAATTTTTCAAAATATGAAGAAAAGTTATTTTCTGCGGAGCTATCTATTAGGTAGTGGAACAGACTTTTTTTTGGAGAACTACAGTAAGCGCTCATCATTAGAAGGACTTATAACTCAATGCAGAGTAGACAATGTACTAGAAAAAGTACGAAACCTACATGGACTGAAATTATGTTGATCTCAATGTTCTGGAATTAAGAAATGTCACGGCTCTTTTCTGTCTCTCCCTTCTGTGAGGACTGGCAAAAGAGGGCTTTTGAGCAAGGTTCAAGCAAGTATAGTAAAACAGCCTTGTATCGTAAAACAGCCTTGTGCTGAGGAAAAATTTTCTCTGTGCCAACCTACACTATACTTTCCCATCTCAAGTGCTATTAATCCCTTACTTTCACAAGCAATGAAGTATGTTCAGAAAAAAAAGAAAATAAGTGAAGATTATTTTTAGATTTTATGTGTAACATCAACTAGAAACTAATTGGATTAAATATTTTTGTACAAAAATAGCACTCTTTCCAGACTTCTTGTTTAGATTGCCAGTTTTAAATATGTGTTTTTCTCTGTTAAGTCTTCATATTATTTACCTCACTAAGTTATTCAGTCTCAAAATGACGAACTTTTAATCTCTATTTTTAAGGTGATCTTAACCCTTCATTGCTAAGAATGATATCATGGAGATACAAATAAATTATTTTAGCTGGACAGCTGTCTGATGGCGCTGTTTTGCTGAAACTACAAATGAATATCTACAGGGAACGGAAATAGGGTCGAATGCCTCCCTTGAAGATGACATCTTCATGAAATGTAAAAATCTAAAAGTGCAGATGTCACAGTTAAGTTCAAGTTATTTTAGTACCCACATATTTAAGTACTAGGGTTTTTTTTTCTGGCACGATTCCAGCCTTAAGTCAGGCATGGAGTGCTTGTAAGATGGTAGCTGATAGAGGACTGTAACAGCTTTCCAATTTTAACTTTATGTTTAAGGCTTCTGCAGGACATCCTTCTTCTATAACAGCACCAACACATTGGTAACACCTGTCTCTTTCCAGTTGATCATACCTGTTGACACTTAATGTACATTAGCAAATCAGCTAATAATGTTCTGGTTCTCTTTTTTGTCTGCATTAGTACTGGTAGCTCTGTGCATAGAGAATTATGATATACAATGTATTCCTGGTTTAAATGGATTTTATTGAGTGCCAAACCTTTTCTAGTCATATTGCTTAATGATACTGCTAACTCAGGAAGGGTAATTCTAAAACCAGAAAGCTTTTGCACAGATATATGTAACATCTCAGTAATTCCATCCCCAGACTGTCCTATGAGTTATGTATATTTAAATTTTGTCCCATAATAGTAGGACGGTTCATGCTCATATAACTCTCTGTATTTATGTCTGTGAAGGAGAGAAACCCTGAAAGAGCTGACTTTGAAGGTTCTGCTGGTAGCCAGAATACATGGAGCACTTACCATGGTGCTGGATGTTGGAGCACAGCGCAAATAATACCAAGGTAATTCCAGAGGGGATAATACATCCACAGGGAGTGGGACGGCATCATAAGAGGTTGCTAGCTTGGATTCTGAAAACAAGAGAACCACAGCCAAGTGATGCAGCACCTGAGCTAATACATCCTCCAACTTGGTGGTGGTAATTAATCAGGGACAACACCGCCTTGATGATGCTGTGCTCTTTCCAGTTCTGCTGCACTGGTACATCCAAGTGTGGTTGCAATTCATTCAGGAACCATTGCACAGGTGTTTGTCAAAACCAAGACAAATATTAATATCACTAGAGTTAGCATGCTCAGATTCTACTGGTGAAAATTTGAAAAATCGCTACTCAGGCACATCCATTGGGGCTATATTACATAGATTGGCTAATGACTGTTGAACATTCGAAATGTGTAAGTTCAAAAGCAATGAGTAAAGTCTGTAACAATTGGAGAATTTTGAATAAGTCTGTAACAATTGGAGAATGTTGAATAAGTTCAAAGAAAACGTGATCAGCTCATGAATATTTAGTAAACAATAGTATTCGAAGCTATTTGCTATGCATTGTTTATTCACCTCTAGTAAATATCATACAGTATAAATGGTATTTTTATTACAGCTCCTAGAACATAAAAAAAAAATCTGATTTTATGAAAATCTGTGGAAGCTAGCTGAGAGTTTTGCAAGCATATCTGAATGGCGAATCAACTGATCTAAGTTGGAGTTTATGTCCCTGAACATGTTGTACGATCAGTGGATAAGGCAGGGTTTAAATATAGATTGAAAACCACAGGGTATTAAGTATCTAGGAATATTTTACCTTATGGAGTTGAAGTCTACAACTAAACTTAACAAAGAGGTAATGTGAAATACAGTGGAAAAAAAAAAATTCTGGGTGGTCTCTGTCACATATTGTATTGTGTGGTGGAAAAGGCTGAGAGCCATAAGAAAGATATTGGGAATAAACCTGACATACTGTATACATTAAACATCTCGCTGTTTACCTTCTGAGAAAAGTTCTTTAAGGAACTCGTGGGTTTGTTAACGAAAACTTTATGGCATTATAGGAAGCCCAAAATCTGGGATGAAAATACTAGTGTTAGCCAAACATTTAGGTGGAGCAAATTTTCTGGAGTTAAAAAAAATATTGAGTTCTTGTGAAGCCAAGGAATGGATACCATAAAAGTGGATCTCAGCCCATTTGGATAGGCTTTGAAAAAGCACAAACATTACTTTTTCATTTGTTCTTAACAATGGCGAGCTGAGGAGAGCTGAATGCAGTACTGAAAGCCATGGCTACATAGATACTGAATCATAAAGACAATTCAGGGGAAAACACAAATCGAAGAGAAGGGAAGTCCTGAGAAACGAAATGAGTGTGGGATTTGTTTTTTGGATTTTTTCTTCTTAAGTGTCAGGACCCTGAGGGCACCGCCGGGCCTCACTGGCCTAGAGCAGCCCCCTCGGGGCTCCCTGGCCCGGCCCCCTGCCAGGGCCCTGCTCCAGCCCTCGGGCCGCCAGCCCTGCCCGGGCCGGGCCCCTCTGCAGCTGCCTCAGCCCCGCCCTCCCCGCGCCCGCGTCCCCGCCCGGCCTTGGGCCACCCCTGTGCCCAGAAGGATTCCCGGCGATGCCCGGGACTGGGGCCGCCCCTGTGGCCGCCACCTTCCCTCTCCTGGCTGGGGGTGGGACAGGCCCTGCCATGCCACTGTGCTCCTCGGCCCGTGGAGGCCTGGGCCTGCTCAGGGCCGCGGTGTGAAGCGAGGAAGCGGGCGGGCTGTGCGCTGTGGTACAGGAGGGGTCCGACCCACAGAGCGGTGCCTTTTTCTCTGCGATCTCCTCGCAAAACTGCATCGGCTCAAACCAGGACTTCGAACACGTACAGTCAGTGCCTTCCTGCAGACATGAGAGAAGCACTGTGAAAACCTCTCCACTTCTCCACTAGGGCTAATACAGAGGCAACGTAAGTGAAATGGGCTTCTGCTAAGCCAAGCCCCTTAACTGTACACATTAGGCTCTTCCCTCCTCTCTGCTCGCTTCAATCTCCCCAGAATGACTCCTCATAACTTAATGAATAAGCACTACAGCCTTAAATGCTGAAGGAGGAAGACTGCAGAACACAAGGAAGGAGTTCTAGTGTGCTGCCTTACTCCAGCTGCTTTATTTTTGATTAATGGGACAATGAACACCAATGAGCACCGCTAGGGATAGCTCAGAAACGTGGACGGACACTTTTCTCATGGCTCTTCAAAGGGCATTTACTACCGTAAATATTCTGATTCTAATTCTGGTTGGAGGTCAGTAGATCTATTCCATTTGTATGGGTATCCAATTACAACTCAAATATTTGCACTTGACAGCAGTTTTAGACTCCACAGTTAAATGAAAAATGAACCAAATGCAGTACATACTTTAATAACAGTCTTAAGAGAGTTTTTTTAAGAACAAGTTCTGACCTATCAGCATTATTAAAGATCCCGTAGCATTTTTTTGTAAGATTAGTCACAGTGTCTTTTCTGAAACTCAATTTATATTATTACATTCTGCCTCCATAAATTGCCCTACGGTATCAACTGAATATAGTATTCTTCTGTCACATTTTGTTGTAGAAAGTTAAAAAGCTGTCATGTTCCACCTCAGAAATGGATCCACTTTGCTAGAATGTAATGCAGTTCTATTACAAGGTTTGGAATTTTTTTATTATTTTAAAATCCAGTACATTTGCAAGAGAATCCGTTATTTTTTCAGTGCTTCTTGATGCGCTCCTCTGCATCAATGAATATAAAAATTATAAGTACTAATATTTTGCAAAGGCACTAATTTCCAGAGATTGTCCACAAAAGAAGGAGAACCATACATTTCCATTTGCATATGTGCTTCAGTGCATGCACCAGCAAAGAACCAAGTTTCTAATTTTTCAAAACCTCCTTATTTCACAAACGATGACTAAATTCTAGGTGAAGGTCCCGAAAATGTGGTTATTTACTTAATACACTTTGTTCCTTGGCCAGACTTGCAGGTGATGCAATAAGTGCCTTTCCTTTTTACTCGATATCAAGCAAGCCAATCATTCTTTAAGGCTTATCTTTTTGACCAAGAGGAGAGCCAGTAGCCCTGCTCCTGATGGTTATTATATATCTTATTATATGTTTGCCCTAATGGGAATATAAACCTAGTGCTCGATCCAGCTTCAAGTGTGATTAATTGCATTCTGCCCACCTAAATTCCCACTGCAATTTCATTTGGGTACGGTATATTTCTTCATTTCCTGCTCTCCTGCCTGTTCTGGCATCTACTGAAGTTAATGGAAAGTTCTCAAAGACTTCGGTGAAGGAAAATGTCCATAAACTGTGGTGTAATTCTGTTGTGCTATTAAACAGCTTGAGTTGACATGGTAGAGTCTGTATCTTATTATAAGTTGCTTGCACTGTATAGCTTTACCAGTTTGGAAAGCTCTTCACATCTCATCGACATTATGTTTATATTCAAGATAAAACAAATGGCAATTACTATATTTTTTTTATATATATATACATGTACACACACAGACATATTCTGTTGGAGACGTGGTATCTGTTAAACTTACAGATATATATGGTTGATCTTGGTGTCACTGAACTTTATGCAGATCTTTCTTTTGACTTTACTGAGGATGGATAGGTAACACCTTAAGAGCAGTAGAGCGTAACAGCCTTCTGAGGCATGGAAATTCTGTTCTCTGTCTTTTATGATGTGTGCAGAAAAAAAGCAGAAATAAACAGATTGTTTGAAAATTGAATTCAAGTATTTTGAAATGCAGATCAATACCTAAACTACAATACTTCATGGTGCTTCATCAAGGAGTGAACACAGTTGCAAGTCATTGATACTTTGTGCTTTAATAACATTGCTAGAGATAAAAAGTGCAGGGTTTGAATCCTTCTCACTTGTCACTTAAGAAGTTCCTTGGAGAAGACAAGAAGAACATGTCTCAATGAGCAACTCAAATCAAAGGCAGACCAAATTGTAAAGTTAATTCAGACTTTCCTAATATTTGGGGGTACTCGGGCCCATATTTGAACAGAACTGATTTTATATACTTTTTTAATTAAGTGAGGATCACCATTTAGTGAAACTGGATGAGTCCAGGCTAAAATATTTTTGATACAATTGTTCCCACCTTTTTTTCCCTTTATGATTATGTTTCATAAATTATTCCATTCACTCCCGTTTTGATGACTTTTGATCATATTCTCATGAGCCAGGCCCAGGCTAGGGCAGGACACAGGCTGTCTCTTTATTGCTTCGAAGTCTGTGTCATTTACTTTTAACCTTGGCCTGAGCTATCAGCATGGAAACCGCCAGTATCCTAAATATACAACATTCCTTTCCTTTGGCCTTAGATGAAACTGGGAGTAGGGCTGGTCTAAAAATCTGTGATGACAGCTTCTTACCATTTCTCAGAAACCAGCAAAGGAATTCTGCAGTGAAGCTAAAGCAGTGAAGAAAATCTCAGCAATTTCATTCTGTGATTCTTACTGTGGCAGTGGGAGGTCGTTTCAATTCAAGAGCAAAACAAACAGGGTCTTGCAGTGTCACGTACATTTCTAATAATTTTAAAATCATTTAAATCAAAAGCGTGGTACAGGTAGGAGACCTGGTAAAAACCCTCCTGACAAGAAAGATGGTTATATTTTATTTATTTTTTAAATGTTTCTGCAGCTTGCTAGATCCATAACCTAGGGCAAGTTTAATTAAAGTCAATGAAGCAATTTAAAGGGAAGAAAAAATCAGCATCAGAAAAAGTCTTGATTGTTTTCTAATTATGCTGTGGACTTTCTCTGTTATGGATTCTTGCCTTTTTAACTCTAGATAAAGCCACTGATACATGCCAATGGAGACAGGAGACCTGGGAAATTCCTTCTAAGATTTCCTTACTAGTTGCTTCTCTAGATATCTTAGCTCCTGTGTGGCATTATCCGCTTCGTTGCTTTTTGTCCTCAGTTGGACAAGGTGGATTTTATTTTCTGGAGCTGGTAACAAGAGAATAGCATATCATGCAGGAAAGTTTTGTGTGTACAGTTTGGAAACTTTTTGGTTTATGAATCCTTTATTCCGAGAGAAAACCTGTGTGATACTATTCAAGTGTCCAGATTTTTCCTGAACTGAGGAATGCCAGTGAATATGCAGAATATTAGTTGTCGTGAGTGCTGCTCTGAACCCATAGGTGATCTCAATAGGGTTTGGTTTTGACATGTCTGGGCAGCCTAAAATAGAAACAGCACCGCTCTTACCCTCCGTGGATAAGGATCTGCCAGTTGCATGTTGCCTCCAATAATTCCTTCCAAACATTTCCCGACTTGATACAGGCAGTGGGCAGTCCATATTCCTGCCACCTGATCGTCAGCCAGTTTTGTGATCTGACAGCGATTTGCTCTAGCAGAACCGTTCATCTTTTTTGGAACGGTGGGTGGAAGTACTTTCTAGAGTTCATCCTGAGGTACCAGTGAAGCTCAGAAGAGACAATGGTGGGATGCTTGGCTGTCCCAAGGTAACAGTCCAACATCCCAGGACAATGTCTATAGAATCGTAGAATCACTTGGGTTAAAAAAGGCCCTTAAGATGATCAAGTCCACCACTAAACCATGTCTCTAAGCACCACATTTATATGTCTTTTAAATACCTCCCAGGACTGGTGAATCAGCCACTTCCCTGGGCAGACTGTTCCAATGTTTGATAATCCTTTTGGTGGAGAATTTTCTCCTAATATCTTACCTCCTCTTCTCTTAGATGCAGCATCTCATGCTTTTAGCCTTTCTGACACATCCCAGTTCATCTCATCTAGCCTACCAGAGGAAGGTAGGAGAAGCACAATTTGTGCCATCTCATCCAGAAATTTACCTTGAGATTTTATATTTTCAAATCCACCTGTGTATCAATAAGTATTCCCAGTGAGCTGTTAAGAAAAAGCATGTGCTGTGTTATACCAGCTGTGCTCTAAAGAAAAATCAGCTTTTATAGCCTGCTGTAAGTCCCCTTTGTTCAGGACTGCACATTAAATAAAGTGTGTATTATAACTTTTGATACACTTACTCCTTTATTTTATTTTAGATGATTTATTCAGTCTTCAAAATCCTTCCATCAAGATTTTGGCCTGGTGACTGTCCAGAGGCCTCCTTAAATTAGAACAGGTACGTGAGCTTCTGCACTTGTGAAATTCTGAATTGCCCCGTCATTCTCCATTACCATTTTAGTCGGCATATTTTTGGTCCTGATGAAGAAAGAGTCTGCTTGGCAAGATGCAGTAAACTAAGCATGAGCTTTGAGTGGGCTTGTTGGTAGAGTTCAGTAGAGGAATGTAACATTTACAGAGGAATCGAAGTGCTCCTAGCAGTGCATTTTTCCGATGAGAAACTTACTAAATGGTCACAGAATCGAAAGCTACGAACGAAATCCTTTGCGTCTCTCTGGAGAAGCAGTGAAAGCAGTTCACATTTATTTTGCAAACAACCTAATAATCAGGTTATTTTTGTAGAAATGATAACTTGTTTGTAACTGTATTAAAAAATACATTGCAAGTCATTTAGGCTACAAAATCAAGCACTCCCAATTTAGAGGATGGCCCTAGAAGCCTAAGTCAGCTTCCCTTAGGTATGTGTAAATCACATACTACTTTTTGCCTCATTTTGAGCACGAGTAACAATTCAAAGGGAATAAAGAAGGTGTTGAATAGTTCCTTTTATCTTTGTTGCCTAGTCTGTAGTCCTAGGCCTTATTTATTGTCTAATGTGCCAGCTAAGGTAATCCAAAAATGCACTGCATTTAGAATTATTAACTTCTTTTTACCCTTTTCAATGTCATTCTTCATTACAGAATTATCTGAATACTTCCCTCATGAGTTTTCCTCTATGAGGAAGCCAAGAATATCATCTCTGTTTTATAGCTGGGAAAGTTTACATTAGCTGAGCACTAGTAAGAAGTCAACACGAGTAAAATTCATGCTGGCACTGGTTTTCCATTTATGTCATCTCAGTGACATTTCATGTCCTCAGTTCCTGTATCATGTGGAAGGGTAAATAGGTGTTTTGACTTTTTGTCTTTCTAGCATTCATTATGTGGCCTCTCTCCAATACACCATCCTTTATTTGGGCAGTCTATGTCTTTTTAATCTGTACACATTGGGATTTCCCTTTAGAATCATAGAATCATAGAATGGCCTGGGCTGGAAGGAACCTTAGAGATCATTTTAGGCCCCTATAATTTTCCCTGCTCTAGACATTCCTGCTTTAGACAGAACAAGATCAAAATTCTGTTTAATTGTCCACTGTGAAAAAAAACAACCCCACAACGACAGCCTGAAATATTTTTATCTGAAAGATGTCTTTTTAAAGCAAAATATATTCCGCAACACGAGTACGATATGGACAGTATCAGTGCTGACTTACTTGCTCATAGGACTGAGTAATCCCTTTCAGGGACAATGAGTGTATATGCCATTAGCCAAGTCTGACAGGATGCTGGTTAACAATAATTTTGTTGCTGGTGGTTTTACGAAACAAAATTCCGACTGCTGAAAATTAGGACTAAGCCAACTGAGCTTAGTTTGGACAGACCACTGCAGGGTGTGAAGTGGCCCTTTGCAGCGAATGGGGCTTGATTGAAACAGTCACGCACGAGCGTACAGAGTGCGTGTCCCATGGCTAAGCCACCCAGTGATTTGCATTTGTTATTCAGACTGGCATTCATGTATGTGAAAACTCCATGTATTTAGACTGGGAACAATTTAAAATCGTTAACGTAGATGTATCAACTCCGGGAACAGGCATATCACATGAAGTAACACACGGTGTAGATTTAGGGAGGGCTACTGCTGAGGTGGATCGGTGTGCTCCTGCAGGCTGGGCCAAGCGGGCTGTTGATGGTGGTTAGAAAATGATGTTCATACTGTGAAAATTAACCACAGGACCTTACCATTTGGGGTTATCTAGAAGAAGCTAGGTCTCTGAGCAACTGTAGAACCTTCAGTGACATGCCTTGTTACAATTTTTCTCTGGCGTAATTTTGGTTGCTGGCCATGGCAATTCTTATTTTCCAAAACAGTAGGAATTTGGACGTGTCTCACGCTTTGGTGCCCCATCGCAGTGATTGCAGGTTGACTAACGGCACGTGGTCTGTGAGCAACACCAGCGTTCCAAAACAGATCAACTACCAGACTGAGAGGCAGCACAATGAGAAACTCCTGCTGACAGCAGGTATTTCTATTTTATCTGAAAATAATTCACTGAGTAGGTAATTGGTGAATTCCCAATGGGAAAAAACTTGATTCTGTCTGAGCATAGGTTACCAAGTGTACCACCATAAAATAATTGATTTTGTGATATATCAAGTAGGGACATAGTTGAGACTATTGAACTTTTCACTTAGGGCCTCAGGGTGAGCTTGAACCAAGCTCCCAAAGGTGAAGAACCAGTGCTTGACATGTGCAGGGTTTTGCACTCTTAACAGCCTCTTTAACTTTCATTTTCTCCTATTAATCTACTTTCACCAAGATCTAGATGTGCACAGAGTCTCATTAAGATGGTTGAGTTGTCATTGGAGATAATCACCAAAGGAATGTGTTATAAAAGGAGAAAAAAGTATGTCTAGAAAGTCTGAATAATTTTTTTATGCTGTTGTTTTAGTGAAGAAGCTTTGGATGCTGATAGGAAAGTTACTATAGCTATAGGGCACATTTAATTGCATTTTAGAAACTTCTTTTAATCCTGTAATAACAAAAAATTAAATCAGTGCTGACATTTTTTTGTTGCCAGAAGAAGGTAGTAAAAGGCTAAAGAAATAATTGTTAGTTCTGAGAATATAATTAGCAACTTTAATGCTTTAATCTAAAAAATGCATATTTTGAGCCTGGGTGAATGATTAAAGAAAAGATATTGAAAGCCTTTGAAATTTCTAACTGTTTGTTTTTAATTGTAAATTATGATCACTATAATTAGCTCATTTAGTACATTTATAATGTAAACAAATATGAATATACAGAAGTTCAGTGATATATTTCAGGGCAAATAAGAGCAACATTGTGACCCTGGGCTCTATTTATTAAGCCTTTCTTGTAGCATTTGGCACTGCTTCATTCTTTCATACTGGGGTGGTTTTTTTCCCTTTTTTTTCCCTGGAAGATAAAAGAAAGCCGTTCATAATGCTTGCAGGTCTCTGCTGAGGTCTTAATGCATCTGGAACTACACCGAAGAAAACACAGATAGAAATCTGGTCCTTTTGGGGCTCTGTTTAACCCTCACTCTGCAGCTTTCGTACAGCTGGAGTATTTATCATGTTAAAAAATACGTGTTTTCTTAAACACCAGGTGGTTAATATTGAGCAACTAGATGACCTGAAAGGAAAGCTGTGTTTCAGGTAGACTCGCCTGTGTCCCCAGCAAGCCGTCGGCAGGAGCGCGGCGTGTCCGATCTGGCTGTGGTGCTTCCCACCGACGCGCTCGTGGAGCAGCCTGCGACCGGCTGTCACGGATCTGCGCCTCTCCTGACGCACGTGCTGCCCTGCACATCTCCCGGTAACGTGAACAGGAGCTGCCTGGCTGAGACTCCCTTGCGTGCCAGTGGACACACTTAATGAGTAGCAGGATGTTTTCCCCCCACCAAGTTCAAAGATTAAAATTTGGGGTTTAGTCTCACCATTATTTTTGCAAAAAAGGCGTCTTTTGTTACATTTCCAGAGCTCGGTTATCACGCTGCGACACACCGCGTCCAGTTCCGATAAGTCATGGAAAGTTATGATTAGTTAAGCTCCTTATGAATAGAGAAGGCTTCCCTGAAGGTTGAAACTGGCCTCTAACTTGAGATTTTAAATCATTGTTGAAGTGTTTTGACTAGGCTGCCTTTGTGTACGCTAAACAGTTTAAGGTTACTTTTTAATCCAGTGGCGCCTGTTTTATGATGTACACTTGCTGCGGATTGAATGTTGTTCTGTTCATCACTGCCAGCCGTCTCCTTGGGATCCTCTAGTAACTAAGTTATTTTATCTCAGAGGAATGAATTGTCAATAACAAGCAAATAATAACTTTTCTGCTGAATTCTCAAGATGTATAAACCCCCTCTTCTTCTGTCATACTTCCCTACGATGGGAAATGCATTGTGAGGGCTGTTTGCTCTACTCTTGCACGGGGAGCCTTCAGGAGTTAAAATGTTTATGGCGTGGAACAGAGGTAGACGAGGTGCGGATTGCAGCAGGGTATTCACCATATTCTGTGGATATTTTTTAGCTGAAGGAAGTAAGCCCTGGTTATTACAGCTGTCACAGTGACATCTGATATTTCAGTATCAGCGGTTGCCTCACCCACCACACGACCCTGATCACTCCTCTGATTCTCTGTCCACTATTAAACTGTGAAAGGTCTTGGCCCTCCAGGTGCTGTTTTAAGTCTGAAATAGCAACTTGTCCGTCATGCTCTCTCTGCTGAGCTTAATGCTTAAGGACCCAGCAAAAATGTTTAATGTAGACAGAGCCTCGTAAAAAAAAGCAAAGAATACATCTTATGTCTATTTTCATGGCTGATGCAGAACAAGGGCACTAAGTAGGCATCAGTTATTAAAAATGAGAAAGCTTTGAAGTGTCTGTGTGGCTTAAATCTCAACAATTATATATTTTTTTTTCATTTTATTTCTACTTTGGGGGAACACAATTGCTTCTTGAAAGTCCTGAGACGTATCTGTAGATTTCACACAGGAATGGGGGCGTATAATAGCGTGATAATTTTCGTGAGTCGAAAATGAAAAATTCCAAAATATTTTCATACAAAATTCCAGACCAAAGCAGATCTTTGCTGAATTTTTGCTTTTCTCTCCACAGCAGGGATAAACAAACAAGCAAAAATTGGTCATGGAAATCTAGTTAAAAAACCTGAAGCTACAAACCAAACTCCAAAAAATTGTGTAGTGGAAACACATAGAATTTTCCATGATGCACATTTTTCCCTCCTTAGTTGTGGTGAAATTAATTTAGAAGTTGCCTAACCGGGGCGGCAAGAAAGACTTTTCTATGCAAATAGGTAATGCCCATCAGGCCTACCTAAATTTTAGGACTCAGGCACTGGGAAAGATTCTATGCCTAACAGACCTGGCCTAACTGGCTGTTGCTCTCTTTACCTTGTTCTGACTTTGGCACAGTGGTTTTCAGACATTTCCAGCCCCGATGCTTATCTTTTTGAGCCCTGTACTGTTGTTAATTCATGTAAACTGGTATGTGGGGCTTGACAGCCGAGAACCAGGCTGTCAATTGTATATTGAAGTTCAGCTGCATCTAGCTTGTACCAAAAATTAAGAAGATGTGGTGCCAAAGTAATAAAGAGGTTGGTTAATCAACTTCTGTAATTTTCTGGAGTGATTTTGGGTTCTTGAATGTAGTTTTACAAATTTTTATTTTTATTTTTTTGCTGTGATAGTCATGCTTGTGAGCATCTGACCTGCAGTTTGTTCTGTAATGCGGAGGGAAAGTTACTTTTGTGCAGAGTGCTTCTGGTCACGTTTGCTAGGGTAGTGCTGCGTTTCTTACAGTGTCCCTGTGAGCAGGATCTCTGACAAACGCAGCTGCAGCGTGTTTTATTGGAAAATGTTTTTCTTTGAAATGGAACTATCCACGTTTTCATATCCTTTGTAGTATGTTCTGGATTGCAGTTGCAAAGACCATTTTTTATAACATTTAAGTTCCTCTCTTCATGTTTTGTCGGAAGCATCTCTTCCTTTGCAAAGGTGTACATATATAATATATATATGTATACATACTGTATGTTCCATACGTATAAAAACAAATGTGTGACTTCATATCTCGTATGTAGATAAGACCTTCCCTTAAAAATAAAAGCTTGCAATATTTTATGTAGTTGTAAGCTGAAGTTATGAAGTTATGTATGTGAAGTTAAAAGGTTAAAAATGCAGTTCTGCTTATCTTAGTGGAAAACCAGATCAGAAATTGTCAGCAGAGTGCTTTTAGAAGAGTTCTGTTATGAGTCTGAAGATGGAAAGAAAGATAGGCAAGGATTTAGAGCTAATGTGAAGAGGCAAAGAGAGAAGGGAAGGTGGGTGTTCCTGAGAGAAAACCTCAAAAACATGTAAAAAGTGTGAAAACTGAGGTGTGTCCACTCTGTGTGTGAGAGGCTTTGCTGTCTGCTAAATAAAAACCTTCAACTCTGTTGAATAAGGAACAACAGACCGAACCAAGTGGACTGAAAAAAACTTGTTGTCCTTCTGTGGAATATCCATAATGACTGAATGTTCTCCATGTATCCATGATCTGCTTGGTGTCTGGATCTGCACTGCTTTTTATACACAATATTTACTATAATCAGAGATGTCACCCAACCAGAACTTTATGGGTATTCTGTGATTCTGCCAATCCTCCCAAATTCTAAAATTTAAAGACAAAAAAAAGTGTCATGCTCTTCAGAGTATAACTCAGTTCATTTTCTCTTGTGAGATTTGTGTTTCTCAGGGGTTGGTATTGGGATCAGCGCTGTTTAACTTCTTTATCGGAGACCTGGACAGTGGGATTGAGTGCACCCTCAGCAAGTGTGCTGATGACACCAGGCTGTGTGGTGCGGTCGACACGCAGGAGGGAAGGGACGCCAACCAGAGGGACCTTGACAGGACTGACAGCTAGGCCCATGCAAGCCTCATGAAGTTCAAGAAGGCCAAGTGCAAGGTCCTGCACCTGGGTCAGGGCAATCCCGAGCACAAATACAGGCTGGGCGATGAGTGGATTGAGAGCAGCCCTGCAGAGGAGGACTTGGGGGTGTTGGTAGATGAAAAACTGAACATGAGCCAGGAATGTGCAGTCTCAGCCCAGAAAACGAATCTTATTGCAGGCTGCATCAAAACAAGTGTGGACAGCAGGTCAACAGAGGTGAATCTGTTCTGGTGAGACCCCACCTGTAGTTCTGTGTTCAGCTCTGGGGCCCCAACATGAAAAGGACACGAACCTGTTGGAACGTGTCCAGAGCAGGGCCACAAAGATGGTCAGGATGTTGGAGCTCTTCCCCTACAAGAACACGCTGAAGGAATTGGGGCTGTTCCACCTGGAGAAGAGAAGGCTCCAGGGAGACCTTAGAGCAGCCTCCTGGTACTTAAAGGGGCTGCAGGAAAGCTGGGGGGGGGGACTCTTTACCAGAGAGTGTAGGGATAGGACGAGGGGTAATGGTTTCAAAATGAAAGAGGGTAGATTTAGATTAGATGAAAGGAAGAAATTCTTTACTGTGAGGGTAGTGAGATGCAGGAGCAGGTTGCCCAGAGAAGCTGTGGAAGCTCCTTCCCCAGAAGTGTGGCCTTTGGGGGTGGGGTTTCGAGCAACCTGGTCTAGTGGAAGGTGTCCCTGCCCGTGGCAGGGGGGCTGGAACCAGATGACTGTTAAGTTCACTTCCAACTCAAACCACTCTGATTCCGTGATTTGGATGTGCTGTTGCAAAGCCTTGGTCTTCATTATGCTCATAAGTTTTCTACAGTGATTATGACTAGGGTCCTTAAATGGTACTGTAATTACCATTATTCATAGTAATGGCTTAGTAGTAATAATTGCTAATAATCTTGATAAACCCCTAAGGAAAAATACTGTAGGTGGAAAACCACAGATTGAGTCATTTGAACAAAGACAGACTTGTTCCTTGTACTCGCCTTCTAATAAAATAATTAATTCCCATCTTTTTTTCAAGGGTGATGAAGAGATTTCTGGAGAGACTTCTCTCATACTGACCCTCTCTGTCCACCTAAGAGGCTTCAAAAATTACGAGTGGAAGAATGAACAAGCCTCTGCCCTGATTCCTGTGAGTAATTCCATCCAGCCTTCTGTCTCTTCTTCATTTTTTCTTCATCTTAATTTTTGTGGCCTTTTGTGTTTCCATTAGCCTCTAGAGTGTGTGGTGGGCAAGAAGTATAGTATTCGTAGCTTGGTAGAAAACACGTTACCAGATTTTTTTCAGAAAACCTTTTTCTCACAGGATATGTTGCCAAATATGTGTCGTTTTTATTTGCTTAAGTTCACTTAAAAAAACCCCATGTGCACAAAGCTCTGGCTGTGTTTATCTATAGCTTTAAAAGAACAACAATGAAAACAGATGGCATTCCGTGATCACTCAGCCTTCAGACCCAGGAGCAAAATCCTTATTCACGTCTACAAGTGCATCTCTGTCCAGTGGTTTGTCCCCTATGCAGAATGTGTCTGCAGCTCTTGGCATCATGGACGGTGGAGGAAGAAATATTTCTCATTGGCTGGGAAGGCTCTCTGAAGATGAAGTAACGTAATCCCAAACGGTGCGCTCAGATTTTTTCAATAAATGTTTTTCGTCACTACAGAGCTTTATATAACAGCAGTAAAGGCAAGAAAGGAAATTAGAAACACAGCCGAGACTGCATCTCATACTTCATAATGGCCTAAAATTCTTACTGTTTATTAAAACTAACACCCCTTGTCAGGGTGTTGATCAAAAAGTCTCTACAGTCTCTTTTCTTTGATCTTTTCATTTTACAAACCACAGATATTTGTTGCCATTTCTTTATTTAGTTTTATGTCTAAAACACTGAAACTCAAAACTGCTTTCCGATAATGTTGCATGATAAGGAGTAATTCTGGATTCATCGAGCCAGCAAACTCATCACTAAACAAATGTATCTGCTCCCAAAGAAAGAAGAGGTGTAACTCAGGGGAAATGGTTGAAGGTGGCACCCGAAAGGATGCTTTCAAAGCCTGTCATGTCTGTGGGCCTCATGCTCCTAATGCTGTCTAGTCAGAGTACAGGCATAACCTATTCTAATATACACATTTACGTTTTGTTTCGGCAGCTCCCTGGCTCCTGCACATGCAAACATTTGAATTTCCTGTTGGCTCAGAGGTGAGATTTATAACATTTATTAAAGTTGCTTTTCACTGTGAGTTTACTGGGCAGAAAGCCTAAGAGGGCCTTTTTTTTTTTAAGGGGGTTTAATTGCTTGAATGTACCAGAGGGGTGAACATTATGCTTTCTTTGCAGCACCACTATCCACTAAGATTGCCAGGTGTTGAATTTCCCTAGAGGTTCCCTATTTACTGAAGGAATTCATGAAATATCCATCTATCCAGAGCTGGGGCTCCTACCATCTCGTGCTCATTCACCGTCTTGATTTTGTTTCTTTTGTGGCTGCTTTTGAATTTCTTGCTTGGTCCTGTTCATTTCTGTCCATTCCTCTCCACAGGTGTCCTCTGCTTGAGCACCTTGGCCATTAAAAATGGGCCCGACTTGCCTTAGAGCTGAAGGTGCCTGGAAGCCTTTCACTGTGCTGTGGCTGCCGGTGCAGAGAGAGTTCCATGTTGGAAGTGTCCTGGTGCTCTTCAGCACGGAGAAGATGAGCAGAGGGCAGGAAAGACAGAGTAAGTGGAGGGAAGGGTGAAGAGCAAAGAGATATTTTGCAGTGTTTAAAATAGAGACCTAGAAATAGCCCTTTAAAATCCATGAATGGACTTCTCAACAGATGGCAGCCCTACTGTCAAGCGAGCCCAAGGCAGGCAGACCATAATTGTTAGCAAGTGTATTGTTAAGGGAATTTACTAATTTACTGATGCAGCAGCCGCTTCAGTTGAAGAATAAATTGGAATATTTTGGTGCATTTCCCTTAAAAAGTCATCCACTTTTAAGTCTATGTATTAAAATGACAAAGTCCTAAATGGGGGTCTCCTTCGCTAAACAAAAGATATGCAAATTGCATTTCAAGATTTATATTATGATAAAAACCGAAACACAAAAGAGACATTATCTTGCAAAAAAATGTAAAAGTACATTGCTTCCTGAGTCTATAATGATATAATGTGATGTTGATGTAGTTAAAGATGTCAGAAGGGAGACAATGACCTTAAAAGTTTAAGGCAGACACATTAATATTGATTGATTTTTAAGAGATTGAACAGCAAGAATATATCTATATATAGCCTGAATATTGGATTGTTTGAAAATTTGAGATGAGATACAGAACATTTCGGTCTTGTAATGCTTCAGACCTAATAGCAAGAACAAGCTTTAAATGCAGCCATTTGTACTGCAAGAAACTGGATGACGATTTGCCTTGAGTTTAGCAGACTGTAAACGTATTTCTCGTAAAAATCAGTGGTGTTCGACAAAGCGGGATGATCATTTCTGGCTTAACCACAAACGCAGGTCTGTCATATCAGATGTCACAGAAGTCCTAATGTAGGGATTTGGTTTTGGTTGGGTGGTTTTTTTTTGTTTTTTCTTATCCTGTTCTATGCATACATAGATCTGTGTGTAGTTTTATGACAACTATTTTGTACACACACATTCCTGTAACATATTGAGCACTGTAAAACCTCAGACCTTCTGGCCTTGAACCAAATAATGTGATTCATAATAATGTCATTTTTCCTTCTTTCCCCCAAGCTCAGAGAAGGTTGTAATAGTACTTCTTATTTAAGTAAGTTTAGGCTCATCTTAGATCCATGTTTATGCCAGCAAAGTGATAAAGAAATGTGCCTCACATTGAGGTGGAAGGTGCTAAATATTGTGGTATTTTGTATTCCTTCGGGGCAGTTCATTTTATCATCTCACGTTGATAAAAGTTTAATCTCCTTCACAACTGAGCTTTACCCTTAATGTTGAGACTTCCACTGGTCAGAGAAATTGAGATGCTGGGCATGGTTGGCCTTTTAGACTTTTAGGGACCAGGCCACAGATGCCTTGGACACAGGGACTAAAAATTTACCTTTAAAAAATCTGCTGGCAGCAGAGAACATCTCTGACCTGAGTGAGATGGATCATGTTGCTGAGAAGGGATCCCGCAGTATTGTACAATCAATTCAGAATCAGACCTCGTGAAACATGAGGCAGACAAACATAAGGTGTAGACCACATTTATAAAAAGGTTTTTTTAATATCACTTTCCAACAAATCATTAGTCTTTTACCATCTTCTTCCCATATAAGAAGTGATAGAAAATCAATATCTGAAGGAAAGAGGACAACTGGGAACCTAGAGTTCAGTGTAGACATTTTGCATAATAGAGAATTCTTGTTTTCAGGAAGCAAAACCAAGAAAAATCACCGTGTGGCCACTTTGCCTCCAGATTCAATTTTTCAAATGTGTAACCAAAACCAGAAAAAGATGGGGGAATTATCAAACAGCAATGTGTCTGTGTGTCATAACTGCATCCTGTAAACCTCTGCTTAGTTTCACCAGTAGTAAAACCTGCTTTGTCCCTTCAGTACAGGAAAACGGCCCTAACAGCCTGTTTAGTAAGCCAGGGAAGGCACAGTGTCTCCAAAGGGCCTGGCCTGAGTGAGCATCCAGAATCCCGGAAAGACAAGAAATTTGAAGGCAGTCAGATTTGATTTAATTCTTTTTTACTACAGATCTCATTTCAGAGAATGATTAACGGGCAAAGAGACATAAATGGCAAAGTCTTGATCAAGGGAGCAGCTGTCAGGGTACCATCCAGATAAATTAAGAAAAGAATGCTCAGGTTTCTGTGAAAGAAGACTAATGACATTAAGTCAAGATGAAATAGAAAGGAACAGCATTGCAGGCTGAAAATTATAAAAGACCAACCTGCCCAGACAAGAAACCCTGAGAAATTTCCTGAACTGAAAAGTAACTGGAAATGCTAAGGAATGAATTTCCATAAATGCCAGGTCTTGAAGTTACTCAGGACTGAAGATGACCCAAGCACCAAATCTGCTTTTCAGTAGCTGTCAAGACAAGTAAAGGAATGTTCTGGAAGCATCAGAAGCAGCAGCTGTTAGCAGCTCAACACACTGCAGGTGTTCTGCATCTCATGTACTCACCCTCCCCAGTGGGGATCAGTCCCTTCACTTAAATCTGAAACAGGCCCACCTGGAGGCAAGCAGAGAGTGGATAAAAGGAGCGTGTGAAAGCTACGGCCAGTAAATGTTTATGTAATTTGGAGATCCTGTTTACAAGAGAGTGGGGATGGCAGGCTCCTGAAGGAGTCATAGCCCTAGCTGAATTCATGGAGAAACTGCAAGTGATCTGGATGTACTTGTACAGAGAGATTTCTCAGAAGGTAAGGTTTGACTTTAGGTATACTAAAAAAGATTTCTTAAAAGTAAGTTTAATAAAATAAAAATCAAACATGACTTCAGTGGGTAAGAGTGTAGTCCTGACAATCTAGAGTGTTTAACCCAAAACAAAATGCTGTATTTCTTGAGAAACGTTGCATTGTTTAAGTATTGACTTAGCCTTCTAAGAAACACCAGTATTCCTAAATAAAGGAGCAGACCTTCCATCGGAAGTCTCCTAGCTTCAGATTTAGATTATAATGGAGTAGCATTTCTGCAGCCAAGCACTTAGTGTGCTCGGTACTAAAACCGTATGAGATTAGCTAATGTGCTCTTCTGTGATGTGTGAAGTGAGTGCCAGGACGGGCATTGTACCTGACTGCAGCAGCATGAAGTTATGCTTCAGCAGCATTCCATTGTAATGTAGGGTTGTGAAGGCAGGGAAGCAGTCTCTGGAGTGTTGCACATCAGCAAGAAATTATTTTGGAAAGCAGAAAATAAAGAAAGCATTTGAGCGGATGCTTAGAACAAATAAATAGGAGCAGCAAAACTTCCAGTATTAGTATTACGCCCGTCCACGTAACAATAACTAAATGAAGCATGTATTTAAAATTTGGTGAGAAGCTTTTGTACCTTTTAGTTCTGTTTGGCTCAGCAGGTGTGCTGCACTTTAGACTTCAGTCTCCAGGGCTGTCAATCCAACAACTTTCACAAGCACTATATTCACTTAAAAGCTGAAAGAGAAAAATAGAAGGGGATGATGCTAATAGCACTTAGCACTTATAAAGCTTTTTCCTTGCTGAAGGTACAGTGTAAATATGAGGTAATTAACAAGTACTTTCTCCTGGAGATATGGATGTGTATCTAAACAACCTTTAAGCAAAGAGAATACAGACATGCAAGACCAGCCTATGCCCAACTGCACATTTTCAAGGTTATATCTTGCAAAGTTGTATTTATGGTATCAGTTCTCCCTGTAGTAGGTTGCTAAGTCCAACTTGTGGAAATCAGCACGATGTATTTCTGCATGTGAGGCTCCTTCTTAATTGTGTGAAAAACTTACTGTAATAGTCCCGGATTTTATTTGGTGAAGTGTTCTGCTATAGGAAACCACTGTTATACAGTGGATTGTCTTGTTTGAATAGTAAAAATACATAGTTATGTTGCCCAGATGCACTGGATATATTCAAGCTGCCAACAGCTTCTGTAACAGTTCGTCTGCTTCTCTACATCAGCTCTAGCATCCACCCACGTTGTGCTAGGTGTTCCAAATATGGCTCACAAGGTCTCATACTCTTGGACAGATTGTTGTCCATCTAATCCACTTGCTTAGAAAATTCAACAACTTATAAGGAGAGAACTAGAAAAGAGAGGTTCAGCTGGTGTTGAAAGAAGTGAAGTCTGTTTGAGGAGAAGGGGAAAACTGCAAGTCTCAGACTTGTTAATTCCTCTAGAAAAGAGGAGGAAAAGTGTTGGCAGCTATGTTTTCAGTGTGCTTTTTTTCTGGTGAAAATAAAAGTTCAGTGGTGTTTGCAAAGCTGGAAGTAGACTCATAAGTCAGTTTGATAATTAGAGAGTTGTTCTGAGCCCTTGAACTATGGAGGCCCATCAGTGCAGATCAGCCGGGATGCGGAGCAAAGTCTGCTGGGGGAATTGGCCGTTTCACTCTCTTCATTCCTAGGCCATTATGCCTTTAGGATGGCAAATCTGTCAATTTTGCAATTTCCTCCAGTAATAGAGTTTTGGCAGAAGCTGATGCCCGTGCTGTCTTGTACTCATGCACAGTTAGGTAACCAGTGCATGCTCCATTTAAGAGGGGCACAGAAAGCTTCTCCAAGTTCCTGCGTTATAGGCTGTCTCTCTGTGCTGAGCTCAGCTGCTGAGAGCAGAGGAGGTGTGAAAAGGCTTGTTAATAAAAGTCTGTTTAGATTCCATTACTGTGAGCAGCCCAATCAAGACAATGCAGATCTTGTCAACCCTCTGAGAATTGCAGTCCTTTCTGGAAATGCTTTCCTGCACTGGTTACCTTTCCCAGTTGAACTTTCATGCAATGCAAGCAGAGCTCTCCTCTGCTGCCTTTGAAGAGCAGAGAGAAGGGAGACTCCCTCCCAGTTGTAGGGAATGGAGGGGGGGAGGTGGATCTTGTTTCTCCTACTCACACATACTGAAGAAAAAGCATCCGGATCAGCCTTCTCTTTTTCTCCCTTTTGTTTTTAGTGCTAGAAAGGAGAATTCTTTGGAGTTGCAGGACGGACAAAGGTGACTGGTGTGGAGGATGAACTCGATGTGGCACAGTGTTGTTACAGAAATGACAAAAGTATTGAGAAAGGGTGCAACTAACCCGTTGGTCCATGGGAGAGGCAGTTACAGGTTTTTTTATGTTCCATCTCTAGTTGAAGTTTGGGGAAACGATGTCTCACCAAGCTCTAGCATGGCTCTTCCGTTGTGCCCAAAGCATCTTACTGACTATATCTAGAGAAATCTTAGCTTACAAAACTATTCATTTCTTCTTTGGAATGGCTCTGGCCTCTGAGCAGTGAAATAAAGCTGAGCATTTCTGACAGCAAGCTGTAGCTATGGAGGTATCTTTGCTTACATGACCAGCCCTAGTTTTTAACCATTTGGAGGACTTCAGTGATGTTTTTCAGATTGCTCTGGAAGAAAAATCCTAACCTGTGACAGACTTGGCATGTCATGTGGACAGGTCTTTTTTTTTCTACTAGCAGATTAAAACCGTCCACTTTCATCAATGTAATTTCCTTTGTTGTGATCTTTTTAATGTTCTGCAAGTTTTACTAAGATATTTATTATTTTTTTTTCTTGCTGAAGTCTTGATGAAAGCAGATATAGGTCTCCTAACTGTAAATGCTGCTCTTTCTTACTCTGTTGGCTTAAACGATCACCCAAATACATTGAATATATAGATATCTACAGATGTCAAAACCCAGCTAGACATGAAATGGTTGCTGGGAAGCCGAGTCAATCCTGTTCACTGTGCGTTCCACTGTTACAGTTTCATTATAAATTCAAAATAAATTACAAATGTTAGAAAAAAAATTATTTCACTTTCTTTTTTTTCACTTGTCCCCTTGTATTTTCTAAATAAGTCTAAAATTTTACATGATTAATGGCCTAACTTATTGAAAGGGAAATTCTTTGGAGAAGAGCACATTTTAAATAGCACATTGCCATACACGTTTTGCATCATTACAGAGTGATAACATAACACAGTTAACGAGTACCTTTCTCCCTCGTATAACTTCTTTGTCATCAGTCCTTTTCATCTCGTGTTATGTCATGGCTTTTGGTGTTGTGTTCAATGCTTGCAGTACGTAGCCCCATCAGGAGATCCAGAAGGGTGGTGTTTCATTTATTCCACCACTTTGGTCTTTGCTGTAGAGTTACTTAACAAAAACATTGTTTTATGCAGTGTTTAGTGGGGTAGTGATTGAAGTCAATATGACTTTCACAACTGATTTCCATCAGAAGAGGACTGTGTTGACTGTGTCACCCCAGTAAAAGATGAACACTGTGCCCTTTTAAGTGATGTACTGCACACATTTTTAAGGGATCTCTTGTAAAAGATGTCCTGGAAAAGGAGAAGAGAGATGTGTCTGTTAGTGCAAAACCTACCTTATGAATTCTGCTCTGCTTGCAAGAGAAAAATGTAGAATGTAAAGCATGTGCTGTGTATTAATATTTATTCAAACTGTCTTCTGATACATTGCCTTTCTGATGCTACATGGTGTTCTCCTGCACTTTTCCCCAGCACGATGGCTAATGTCCTGCTCTGAAAATTATCCATTAAAATTTTATCAATTTTCTGTTTTGGTGAGACAGTATGAGGAAATGCTTTTGGAAAATTAGATTCCTCTTTGACATCAGGCGCCCAGTCAGCAATCCAATCCCATGTGTTTCTACTGAGACATTAGGATTTGATATAATTTTGGGCAGAAAACATTTTAAAATGAAACAATTGAATTTTCTAGATGGTCTTGGGGACCACTTAGCTTAAGAGAATACACTTCCAAATCAAAAGCCTTTCAATCATTCTAAATATTATTTGGATGATATTTGTTTTATGTGTAGTAGCAGTTTGAATTTGTATTGAATGTTTGACTGGCTCGTGCTCGCATAGATGATGTATGAAATTATTATTTCATATTTTTCTAGTGTTTGCATTGCAAGTGACATCTGGCTGACAGGAACTTGGAGAAATGGGATACGAAGTGAATGCTGCAGTTACCACAGTATCATATTTATCAGAAGGCTTAAGGTTGGTCTGTCTTTGTTTAACATATGAAACTCACAGCAATGAATAAGAAAGAGCACTACTTTTTTTTTCCCACTGAACTGCTTATGAAATGAAAATAGATGAAGAAAAAATGTAAATGATATTCTGTATTCTGTTCATTGAATTAATTTATGTAGATGATCATGCTTACTGGCTGACAGTCAGCTTGTTTGGGGGGGGGGGGTTCCTATATTATACGTTTAAATTTTTGTTAATGTTATATAATTCATGCACACTACATCAAGAGATAGCAAGTCTGGAATAAGCTACTATAGCAGACTGGTGCAGTCTTATAAACTTTAAGTGCTCAGCTGCACAAGTCTAAGGGTGGGTTTAATTCTAATTGCATCATAACTTTGAAATATACCTGTTGAAATATTATCTTCAACCAAACTTTTACCCTAACACTTTTTCATTAAGCTCTTGATGTGTCACTTGTCTGATGGTAAATTGAGTGTCAATGGAATATAATACAGGTTTTTAACATTATTATAGTGTTTTACAGTTCAAAATGTGGTGTGAAAATTTATGATTTTCTATTAGACGTATTACCTCAGCCTTTAAAAAGGGCGTTTTCAAAATGCATGCTCTTTGGGAGGAAGCTCTGCCATGATCTTACAGAACAGTGATACAGTGAAGTGTCCAGATTCTGGCTGTGCCCTGGCAGAGGAGAGGAATTGTCTGTATTACCCTGACTAGAAGGGTCTCTTGGACACTTTGTCACTGTCTTGATATCATTCACCCTTACTGGTTATTAAGACTGTGGACTCTGGGTGAGGAAAACCTGCCTCTGCAGAACTCCCTCGTTTCCCAGCCGTGCTGGGAAGGGAGGAACCTTGTTTGCACATACACACGTGGACTTCAGAAGCAAAGTGCAGGAAGAGGTTGTATGGAGATGGTGAGGTGGGTGGAACAGACAAGGAGGGGAAAGTCTGCCTAAGAGACACCGAGAGATGTCAGACTAAGTAATCCAGAAATAATTGCATCTGTACTGCTGCCAAGTGATTTTCTGATCTATGAAGTTTCAAGCTGAGAGCGATCAGCATTGTCCAGGATTTGGACCCTTCATTTTAAACAAAGAAAATCCAGCTTTGTGGTCCAATTCACAGGAAGAAAGCACGAACAGTGATTTTTCTCTAGGTCTGCAATAGAAAGGTCTATTTGGGAAACTTAACAAAAAAACTCAAACTGAAATAAAAGACAAAGAAAACACTCCAAGATTGCTCGAAGAGACTTCTGTTCCATTAAGTTGACCTCAAGGAGAGCCCATCTATTTGCTGATGATATATGTAATTTGTCTGTCCTCCTTTGTTAGACATCAGCAGTGTGATTACCCTCCACTCCACTTTTTGTCCCTGCTTTTGCAAACATCTCCAGACAATAAACAGAGTTAGCCCTTGCCATACTTGCCTGTCTTAGCAGTCATGAACTTTCATTGTTATTATAGGGCAAAAAATGTCTTTTTTTTTTTTTTTTCCTCCCCCAGAGGCAGTTGAACAAAGAATACTGAGATGTTGTTCACTTCAGACCAGCAGAGTATCAAATTAGAGCATTCAGAGCAATATGTGTTCTGAACGTAGCGATGGCAGGAACAAAACCAATCAGAACAGCCAGAGATGACACGGTAGCACAGTCTGCCGTGGAGGCTGGTTTCTGAAGTGTTGCATAGTAGTTCTTGTTGGCAGTGCTTTAACCATGCAAGGTGCTATATATGATTCATTGGAATAGGATTTGTACTTCTGGGTGAAGATTATAGAGTATTTGCCTTGCGTTGGCTTAGGGTGTTGTGGCAAAGAACTTGTGTGGGAAGTGCTAGGTAGCTTATAATTTAAAATACTACAGGAAGTGCTTGTGGAGCCTTTCTGAAGGGGTCCTACTCGCTGTTGCAATTCCCATGTGCTCCCATGGTTTCTTATAGATTATTACATAACGTAGTCTGCTTACCTGTTTTCCATGGTGTCATTTACTCTTCTGAACAGGACACTTTCTCCTGGGTTCCTCTAAAGTTCAAGAGACCTCATGTCAGTCATTCCTAAAGCATGATATTTCGTCCTTCTGCAACGACTGTCTCCAAATTCTTCTTGTCTCTTTCAGTTGAGGTGGGCAAGTCCCCGTGTCTCAGGCTTTTACTCAGTGTGTCTTGTCTTAGTAAGAAAATGACTGATACACAAAGACATACAAGCTACCTTGAGCTACTTTTAAGCAAGTCTGCAGGTGTTACTGCCTCCTGTTGAGGTAAAAATCACAGAAGTCTTCAATTTATTTTCATTGCTTCCATTCAGCTGTGTTGTATTATGCTACACAGTAATTCTGTCTCTACTTTGTGATATATGAAACAAAGCTGTTCTAGTTTCTTAGCCAATGTTATTTATGCTCTATGGTAGTGTATATTACACTTTATTTGTCTACTTCTCTGTCTACCTCGCCACACACTGATTTTTATCAGCTTCTGGTTAAGATTGCTGGACTTCCTGTATAGCGGTTAAGTCACCCGACATCCCGTTCACACTACTCTCATCAGCTCTCTTTCTCAATCTCCACTGCCTCACTTCTAGCATTCATAGCGTGCACATTTCAATTTTCAACCTGATTACATTAATCTTATACTATTCAAGGTAACATTTCATTGGCCTGCTGTGTGATTTGACATTTTCTATCTTGAGTATTTGCACCCCAAACTAACACATCATCATTAAAAATTACAAAATATTAATAAAAATCTGTACATCTGTTTGCAGGTTGTAAGACTGAAGGAAAACTACCCAGCTGTAGCACTAACACTGATAAAGCTGAAGATATGCGATGTGCATTCTTTGTAGTGAGATTTTGGTAGAAAGCTTTGGGATAAAATTTTCAAAAGTGCTGATGGCTCAGATTTTCAGTTATTTAGAGGCTGGAAAGTCTAGTACTCTATTTCAAATATTTTTAATCATTTTATTTTGTACTTCTATTATTTCATCATTAGAAAACCATCCCTAAGCTTAGACATTATGTTCTCTGTTGTACTTGCTGTTTTCTGGATGAGTTTAGTCTTCCAGACCTGCACCCCACCTTTTTTAGCAGTCTGGCAATAACTATACTACTAGGCAGCCAGTGTCTTACTCCACCTTCAGTTAAGATTTTGGTTTCTCTTGACAAGTTTAATGCAGTTATTTCTGCTTGGTGTAATACTGGAATTGCTATAAAAGCAATAGATCATCTTTTTAAGAACCAAGGGTTTGGGAAACACTTAATTGCATTCCTTAATACTGTCCTTTGTATGTTGAGTAGCAAAGCCATGCTTCTTAACAGTTTGCATTTACAGTCTGTTTCACAGAGCAAGGATAGGTCAGACTTTCTCGGTTGCTCTTTTGAACCTTCCTCAGCCTGTGGGGGAAGGCAGCTTGGTCAAAGGTCTGATCCCTTTGAAAGTCAGATCTTGGCACTTTCTTCTGTGTGGGTGAAGATGAAAGTGAATGAATGACACTCAATATAAACAACCTTTCCTTTTCAAGAGAAGACAGTAGCACCTGCGTGTGCCGATATTCTACAGGAACTGAGTTCTCTAGACAATGTTAATATCAGTCGAAGTACTTGCAAGTGAATTTTGAGGCATTTTTTAAGAGCAAGGTGTAATATAATAAGAGCCAGAGAACAATTATTTACTCTTTATTTAAAGACTAAAACCAGTATTAGCTCTGATAAACTGCTCAACTGTCTGAGATATTCCAGTGCAATAGCAGACACTGAGTATATGTTGGTTTTGTTAAAGTTTGCTTGGCAGAAGAAAGGGAGAGGGGAAGCACGTGGACATAAGCACACGATGACATGAACGTGAGATTTTTCCCTTCTCCCTTTTCTTCTCCTTTTTGTTCCCAGTTCTTGCCTCTAGAAGAATCTTCAGATGAACAGCAACCCTGAGGTATTGTACCATAACAACAAAAGTATTCCGAAGAGGATGGAATGGAAAAGAAAGGGGAGATCCCATAGGGAAGCTCACACAATGCTGATAAAGTCATATTTTGTAGTTCACACTTTGTGTTCTCACATTTAGAAAAAAAGTATGACTGAGACCAATTCCCCAACTGACAAGAGTCCATTTAAAGCTGAATTACAATTGACAATAAAACATTTTAAAGAAATCTAGTCCTTTCTTTGCTAATAACTTTGTTTTCTCTATTATGTCGAAGGCAGGATAAAGATGTAGAAAGAGAGGGGAGGAAAAAAGGAAAAATTAATTTCAGCTCAAGAAAAAAATAATTATTTGTTCTGCCATATGAGGACCCCAAAGTACACACACTGAGAAGAATTTGAGACTTGGAGTATTTGGATTGTTCCCCTTGCTGTGCTGTCTCACATCAGACACTCGGGAACCAATTCTCGACCGCTTTAAACCTTGTATCACTCCTTTTCCTTCAGCTTACCTTCACAAAGCCTCAGGGTAGTTTTGAAAAGAATGTTGCCTGCTTGAAACATGGCTTTCCCCAATGGCAACACACCGGTGTATTGGAAGATACTTGTCCTAGATTAGAGGAGTTTTGGTTTTTTGTCCATGGACATCCTAGGCTGGAGAACAAAAATGTGGAAAGTCTTCAGAGAGTCACTTAGACATCTCTGTTATGGCTGCATGCTGTTATGACACATCTGAAGATAGTGCTGGTGACTGATTTTGGCCTAATCTTTTGAACACTTTGGTAGAATACTTGTTTTTTCTCCCATTTGTATGAACTTTCTAAGGTTTGAATTTTGTGTTCTAATTGGGTTTTGTTGTTTGGAGTTTTTTTGGTGGTGGTGTTTTTAATGGCTTTGGTGCATATTAATCAAATTAGACTTCATTTATAGACTTTTGGCTAGAATAAACCCACTCTGACTACTCTGCAGGTGATCACATGGCACTTAAAACAAAAACATAATGTGGAAGGCTGCCATAATGATGGTCATAGCCGTGAATTCCAGTGATGCTTTTAGAGATGGAGAAAGCTGCTCCTTGTGTGTGGACTAATCCTTTTCCAAGTCTTCTGTACAGATAAAATTTGACTCAAATCTGAGCAGCCCTTTAGTAACAGCTATTTTGAAGTCTAAAATCCTTTAGAAACACTGTTTCACCGTCCAAGAAGTTGACTTTGGCTCAGTTAGTACAGACCCTGACATCTAAGAAACACAGAGATCCCATTTCATACCTAACTAAAATGGGATTTAGATTGTTACGGTTTAACCATAGCCATGTGGTTGGAGACTGCTCAATTCACATGAGAATGCCTGTCTGCCTGCTTTCTGACAAACAACTATCTCTTTCTACCAGCAATCATTTCAATATAATATATTTCAAAGTAATCTTTCCTTGATCAACAGACTACAGTATTTTATAATTTTGTAGGTTTTGTTTCCTTCATGGGTGAATACTTCCACCAAATTGCATTTACTATCTATTAACTTGGATTTTTAGAAGATCAAATGGTTTCCATATCTCATTATGTTGTTCCTCATAATTTGTTATTTTTTCCAATTTGATACCGCCGCGTACTTAAAACTTGATTTCTGTTCTGTCATCCTGCCTAATAACAGGATCCTGACAAAAGGCTCTCTTATGAAATCATGATCTTCCTGCGAGTGACTATTATGCCCCTCGTTTCTTGAAGGAGGCCTTTCTATTGAATTTCTACTCTTCCGTAGGTAGTTCTTTCCAGATACACAAATCTGTCGTTTACTTTTGGCATCTCTGTGTTCTCAGAACTGCTTTAATGATATGATGGGTTGTTTTTTTGAGATGCCGGAGCTTTTACATGCAGATCTATTAGTGCATTCTTAGACTGTTCCACCTGCTCTTTGGCTCTCTGGATTCTTTCTCAGAGGACAATGTCAGTGTTGAAATTTCAAAACATTAAAGTAAATAATACAACCTGCACTTCTATTTTTTTTTTTTTTTAGAAGGGTCGACTTCCAAAGAAAGAATTGGATAGTTTTGCAAAGTTATGGAAGCAGCCATGGCGCAAATAATAAGAGATGTTGCTCATATTCCTATTCTGTTCTAGTTTTCAGCTATGAAGTTTGCTCTATTATGTGAGACTTCATCCTAGATATGTAACTGTGTTTGTGTTTTAGTACTCAAGCTACAACTGCTCTAAAAATATATATACTATGCATTAGTATTTGAATGTTCATGTACAGAATGATTTTCTGTGTTGATACAGGTATTTTCTCATCTATCTTATGCGTAGCTACTGTAAAATACAAAATAAAATAAAAAAAGACAAAAAGTGGAAAAGAAGGGAAAAGCAGATTATTTTTTTATTTATTTTAAATTGGACTAAGTAGAATTAAAAAAAAAAAATTCTGAGAAGCCATTGCTTGTTGTATAAGTATTGTGGATAGATATGCTCCTGGTCAGGGATGGCTGGTGCAGGAACTTTTTTTCCACTGAGGCAGCTTCAGGTTTGTAACTGTTTGCATGGAAGACGTACGAGCAATTTGTAAGCTCTGTGCAAATGCATGGTGTAGGTGTTTTGACAGACTTGTACAAACTTGACTGTCTAGCATTAGGTGTCAGATCCAAATATGTGTGTGTCCAGTCACAGTTGATAGGAGTTAAAATATCTCCTTGTGAACATCCAGACGGGCTCCCTTACTCGTTACAGCACTGCGACGCAAATGCTCCCATGAGGGCAGAGCTGCCCTGTTAGCTGTGTGATGTCTTGGAGAAAGAATCCATCCTAAAGCAAATCTGAAGCCCTCTATTTGCCTATACAACAGGACTACTAAGGAACTTCCAATATACCTTTCTTCTTGCTGTCTTCTAAATACATTCATTTTAGGTCTGGTTTTGAGTGTGTCTGTCTCTCGAAAGTGGCTGTAATGCAACAGTTACCCCAAACCAGGACGTTCATTTGTAAATAAGGCTGGGTTCTGGAATTGTGGGTGCTGTCTATTGTATTTCAGAAGTAATGAAGTTTCTGCCTACACTGAAGGCACTGACCTAGAAAGATAAACAGGGAGCACATATTTAATGCTTGTGAATTACTGTTTGTGGTTTGCTTTGATAATTTCGGTCTTCATATGGAAGTAGTCACTTGCAGACAACTGGCAGTTACTATTGAGGCTGTGGGTATAATCCATTAATATCCCCTAATTTAATGCAACCATCCAAATCAAACATTCTTCTGTTGTTAATAAAGCCTGCAGGTAATGGAAGCTTCAGAACATTCATATGTGTAGTGTTATGGTAGAAAAGTCTCAATTCTGTACTCAAAGACCTGGTAAAATCCCAAGCTCGTATTAATGCCACTTCAAGCTTCTAAGGGAATGTTTTGACTGTTTGCCATTGGCGCTGTTGCTTATGGAAAAACAAGGAACTAAACTGGTGCCCGCTGGCTTCTAATACAACTTTTTAGGGGAGGTTAAAACGTGGGCCAAAGAAAATGGGGGACACACCCCAGTGTCTGTGCCTAATGACATTAACAGATCTGTCCAGAGAACAGAAAACTAAATCTATAAATGTACTTTTCTAGATATTCTACAAATACCCAACCTGTCTAGTTTACTGTGGAAAATGGTGGTACTGGTGGGAAGACTATCTTTGTGTGCAAGTATTTCTGATTAATCTGATATGGTAAAAGTTAGGTTTCCCAAATGAGGAAACAGCTCTCCTCATTCCTAATTTGAAAGATTTTGTGCTGTGAGACCCGTCAAACATTGAATATGGTTTTATTGTGTTATAATTATAATCTGAACATATTTCGGTGAAAATACATGACACCATTCTTTAGTCTGTATTAGTTTCATTAATCCATATTCCCAGAGTGCAAGCCTTACAACTGCCTTACAACTGGCATACAGATACAAAGGGATCCTCAAATCTGTCTTTCTCGTTTGGGTGTCAGTGTCCTATAAAGTTGGTACTATAAGGTGCCTTCCACTGTGACCACTCTCATACGGACAGATCAAGCCATAAAGGACTCTGAAAAACTGAGGCTGAAGAATTCAGTTTATTATGGGCTGAGGAGGCTTTAAACAGTTGTGTTCTTCTCTCTTTGAATTGCTTCTTTGTGCAGTCAAGTCCGTTAATAATCTGTTTGTGTTATTATTTCTAAAGCGTACTTAGCCTGCCTATAAACTTTGTGTCGTTTTGGTACCGCTGCATCGTATTTCTGAAGAGCAAGATCGTATTGGTGTGAGAGGAAGCAATATGGAGGATCTCACTTTTGTGTTTTTCCAGTCTTAATGTTCCTCCTAATGACAAGAAGAAATCACTAATAAATATAAATTTGATAACCTTCAGAAAACCTTCTGCTGAACAGTCCTGATTTCTGATTTGCACTAGTTTAAGTCATTCCATTTGCATACAAAAATAATCTCTCTTTTTTCCCCATCTGTTATTTTATTGATTTACATCTTTCAGGTAGTTATCTGCAGTGGTACACACAAACATTCATAGTTTGATATTGTCATTTTGGTTTCCTATAGTCTATTGATCATAAACCATGAAAAATTTAGGATGTGTCTCATCTTCTTTTAGAAGTTTATTGCAGACTTTGGAAACCAATTGTAAGTGGGGTTTACAATAATGGATGCCTTCACATCATTTTTTGATGCTCCATACTTTTGTGACACTTGATAAATAGCACTCTGTAGACCAATAATAGTAATTTTGAACTAACTTAGACCTTGTTTGCTTTGTTTGGATAACTGAGTGTATGTAATCGTGCACACAGACATTCTGAGTCGTAGCCTGCCAGCTGAGATGACAATAATTGAAAATGCTTCTTCCTGCTGGCTGGCTGTATCTTGCCACAAGTGAAAACAGTAGGTAGTTTTAGCACACTCTTCATTGGCAAGTACCATCACAGGTGGTGTAAACCAGAGCCCTTCATGATATCATAGAATGGCCTAGGCTGGAAGGGACCTTAGAGATCATCTAATCCAGCATCCCTGCCCTGGGCAGGGACTCCTCTCAACTAGACCAGGTTACTCAAGGCCTCACCCAGCCTGGCCTTGAACACCTCAAGGGAGGGGACATCCACAGCTTCTCTGGACAACTTATTCCAGAGTCTTGCCACCCTCATGCTGAAGAATTTTTTCTTGAGATCCAGTCTAAATCTGTTCTCCTTTAACTTAAATCCATTTGACCTGCAGTCTTTGGGATGGCCTTCAGAAGACAATGATGCGTTGGAAGTAGATGGAGAGTATCACCTATGCTTTAAAATGTCTGCTAAGTCGTCTTATTGCAAGGGTTGGTTTGAATTAGTATGTATTAGGTCCTCCACCAAAACTTGCCTGCTATGTGCAGATGGAACTTTATGTGCAAAGCTGGAGTTATAGTTCAAGCTAAAGCAGCGAAGACAAAACCCAATGTGAGTTTGGATAGATGTTTGCTTCTAGTAAAAGGCAGATACTCTGAAAAATGTGCTACCTTGCAATGATCTGTACGGGACAAGCCAATACAGCTGAAGTTCAGCTTGCTTGAAAGTTCGTCTTTGTAAACAGCCGCTTTCTATCTGTTGGTGAATAAAATAGCATGCTTCCCCTTAAGTATAGGACAGGATATTGAAATGGGTCAGACTCACCTCCTAGATACGCAGTCCCTCTCAGCTCTGAGGAGCTTTTACGTAACAAATAGTTCTGGACACCTTAATATCCAAAGGTAGTCAATAATTTGGAAGGAGTTAAGAGAACACTAACAAAAATTAAGATGTTGGAATGACGAATGTTTTATATGAGGGGAGAGTAAAAGAATCATTAATAGGTTGGGTGGCTGACATTCTGCCTGACTATCTGGGGAAGCTTCGTGGTAGTGATATCTGTTAGACTGTAGACATGGCTTTCAATAACCAGGGGAACTCTCTTTAAAATTGTTGTCCATAATGCTGGGCTAGCTGTGGTTCTGGGTTACTCCACAGCAAAAGTACTCAGATGACTTACAGCCAGACAGCTGAAGAGCTGAAACTTCATTCTACTACACTGATCAACTGGTGAAGGCTTGAGGTCCTGTGGTTGCATCTGTCCTAGGTCTTTGCCCATCCGGTTGATACTTCTAGTGAGAATGGGAGAAGACCTGCTGTCATACCTCCACGATGCAGGAAAAGGCAGCGGACTTTATTTCATTGTAGTAGTGTCATCAACAGATGAAGAACTTCAGAAGAAGTCTCTAAAAGATTAGTGTTTGAAGGATTAAACTCATTAAATGGGAAGGAAGGAGGTCTTTTAGCCTGAACACAATTGATTAACCCAGTACCAAAGGACTGAAGGATTACTGATGCCGTACAGAGCTGACAGCGTGTTTTGCCGTTTTGTTCCTCCGGAAGGGAAAGAGTGTTTCTTGATCAGAAACTCTTAAATGTTTTGGTGCAAGAGAAACTGAGGCTTGAAATCAAAACATGGATTTCCCTGTGCTGTAACAAGGTCAGGTAGGGGCTTAGATCTGAAGAGGGAACAGCCACACTGGGTGCTGGAGGGTAAGAATACTTTACTCTTTCCCTTTGGGAATGGTGGAAGCCCTATTAAAATGAGTAATTTTAAATTTAGACTGAATGAAGCACTTCAGAATTTACTACGGGGAACAATCCAACATTGGCAAGAGAATGAGCATAATGATCTAATACTGTAAAGATTGTCTGTATCTGTTTCCTGTAGATCTATGAAATGTCTGACTTTTGCAGGATTTTGTTCCAATGTGACCACGAAGAAAACAGAATGAGAAGAGCTTTCTTATTCTCGGTGTGGGTGTAATGTTCCCACGTTTCCTTATGGCCGTCCTAATCTAAATGATCTGAAATCCTTGAGCACAAAGCCTTCAGGTTTAGCCGGGGCAGGTTGCAAACTGCTGAGCCCTGCTAAACATCCTCAGAGCTGCAAAAGGCGCAGGGTTCTTAAGCTTTTATTTGAATAGGCTGTAGCTATTATTAAAATAACCTTCAAGTGTTGACTCAAAATCCCTTCACACTTTGCTAAAATTGTCCTGAAATTTCTGTCATTCTCACTAATATGTTTCATTTTCCATCCCACATGCTGTACTTGGCATTTTTACCTGCTGTATATTAAAAAAAAATGTTGATGCAGTTTCCCTAAAACAAATAAGTGAAATTTTCCCTTTGATAATTTTCTCTGTTCTTATTAAAAAGTACATTGCATTTAAAGCTGCCTCTTGTCTATTGTTGCTTAAATGACAAGTCCAGATCAGATACTTTAAAAGTTTTCAGTTACAAATGGAAATGTCTTTAACTATTTATAATCATCTTTGTTTAAATTGTCTTACGTTTAGGAACAGGGTAAGTGAGGCACAGAAAACAGTGTCTTGCTAAAAAGTCAGTGTTTCTTTGAAAGGACATATTCTTATTAAGGACTGAGAAAGTTGTGGGGGGGGAGGTTTGTGTGGGGTTTTTTTTTTCCTTCAGCATATGAAATATTTACTTGTTAGGCAGTATCAGGAATACCCATTTTCCATAGTGCTGTACCAGCCCAACCCATCAATGTGCTGGTTAATTAAGTGTGACCTAAACCAACTTGACTTGAGCTCTGCATTAAATGCACAAAACCCATTTGAGCTGACCAGCAGCAGAAGTGGTACTCAGAGAAATTGAAAAGGATTTCTCCCAAATGCTTTCTACTTACTTACAGCACTCAAGTAATGGCTGAAGATTAGCATATGACATGACAGATTACATTAAGTCATGTCTTTCCAGTGCTTTATGACAGCACTATCACATTAGCTTCTTAGCACTGGCACATCGAGGCATGCAAATGTTTTCAGACCCTCTTATTCAAATCTACAAGCTGACATGGCAGCCTTGATATGATTATTAGTCATTTGAGAGACTTTAATTCACGTCATCAGATAACAGGTTCTGCTAAAAGGTTAGAGAAACTGTCTGCTTTTAATGAAGCCCTCAAAAAAGACCCTCAAAAACCTCGCTGCTCGCAGAGAGCCTGATTTGACTTTATTGACAAGATCCCCGTAAGAATGAACTTGAGTTGAATAACTAAGCAGGCATCTAGAGTGAAAAAACACTGACTCCATTTAAAAATTCGAATGAACTGGGTTGAAGTCCTATCTTTCTGCCTCCCATTTTCTCGTTCTGGTTTTATCCGGGCTTTAAAGGCGAGGTGCTGTGTTTGGAAAATATTTTCAGCGTGTGACGTTGAATGAGGAAAGGTGGGGTGACACGAGGACTGACCTGATACTGCAGTGACAGACTCCTTGTTGCACTGAGTGGAGGGTCACTGCAGCTTACCACAAAGGGTTAACTGGTCTCTCACAAATAGCTGCGCAGCACAGTTACAAGTTCTAGTTGTGCTTTTCAGTCTATGTCTATTAACAGGACTTCACATTCAGGTATTATATTAAATGATGATGAATCTGTATTCCAATGGAAGTAGGTTGTAGATTAGTCACACGTAGGTAAGTGGTGGTTGGCACAGGCCTCAGTCTGGTTCAGCTGGAGGGGTCAGAGAGGTGAGAAGTGATGTTCTTCCTGAGCAGTTAGAAAGGGAAGGAGGCCGTTACAGTAGAAGGGGTACTTGTTGCTAGAGCATCAGTTTCTCTCTGCAGAACGTGTGGGAGGACGGTGCTGATCCCAGCCAGCATTGCCGCTGGGCCAAAGATACGTGTCATAACATTGTGGACAAGTGAATCTCAGTTCTTAAAGTCCTTTTGGCATCGGTGTCGCAGTGGCCTCTGCATCATTAGAGCCTATGTCAGTATAGGATTGCCCAGACTGCACCAGACTGTCAGAAAGGTGCCAGTGTCTCTATACCAGGAGCTCATTGCAGGCTTTTGTTCCTTGCCTGAGGAAGAGGCTGGAGCTTGCTTGTAGACTTTGTAAAGCGCTTAGTTCAGAGATTGCTTTTGCTTCGGACTTTCTCTGGAGCCTTGCTTGGTTTGCCTGTCAGCAATGTGCTAACTTGGGAAGCGTTGGAGAAATGAGCTAGGTTTCATAGACAAATGTATTTAAGCTAATTGTTGCAGTTAACTTTAACTTTTATCCCAAGCTAATTTGGAGTTCCTAGTATTGGGCTCATAGTTGGGTTATTAGCACATTTATAGACTGAAATACGTGATGGACTGCAATGAATTCACCTTAGTGTTGAAGTCCTGGTTTGTGTCACCTATCAATGTCACCTCTATAGTACACATGCTCCAGTAACTCTGCTTTTGTTTCTTCTGAATATAAAGACTGAGGGAGCTGGGGCTCTTTAGTTTGGAGAAGAGGAGGCTGAGGGGTGACCTCATTAATGTTTACAAATATATCAAGGGTGAGTGTCACGAGGATGGAGCCAGGCTCTTCTCGGTGACAACCCATGATAGGACAAGGGGTAATGGGCTGAAACTGGAACATAAGAGGTTCCGCTTAAACTCGAGAAGAAACTTCTTCTCAGTGAGGGTGACGGAGCCCTGGAACAGGCTGCCCAGAGAGGCTGTGGAGTCTCCTTCTCTGGAGACATTCAAGACCTGCCTGGACACGTTCCTGTGTGGCATAGTCTAGGCATTCCTGCTCTGGCAGGGGGATTGGACTTGATGATCTTTCGAGGTCCCTTCCAATCCCTGACATTCTGTGATTCTGTGATTCTGTGTCCTGTCTTCATTTGCCTTTGCCACTCCTGCAGCTTTGCTCTCAGTGGCCCTCTCAGATCCAAGCAACCTACCCTGCTCCTTTTCCCATGTCTTCCAGCTTTTTTTTTTTTTTTCGTCTGAGCAAAATTGGCTGGTATAAATACTACCAGTCTAATCTGGTTGTACTTCATCCCATTTCCTGGGGGTAAACTGACAGGATGAACAACAAGGCAGTGAAGCACTGGCTCCTTTGTTACTGCTCTCATCCTCTTTCTCAAGAGCTTTCCTGTCCTTAACCACAGCTCCTCATCACAGGACTTTTCTACTGTGCTTTGCCGGCATGGACCAACCTTCTTTTGTGTCTGCTCCACTGATTCTCTATCTCCTCTGACATCCATCTTAAAACACGTATTTCAGCCTTGCTTTGTGCTTTTTAAATTCTCTCTCTAATTGGACTTATGATCAAGTACTTTATTAATCATACAATGTCTTTGTAACCGTGTTATGTAATTTAAACCATTATTTTATGGAACTTCGTACAGTGCTTTGAGCTACAGCTCGTATGATGCTACTATACAATGTAGTTTCTTGCTGTATTTTAAACCAGATTTTTGCATGGGTTTTCTCTCTGACAAAAAGTAAGAAAAAATCTTCAATTATGTCATTGCTCATAAATTAATTTGCAAGACTAAAATGAAATATTTAGACTTCAGTCTTGCAAACTCTTCCACATGAGTTCTCCCACTGAGTTTGAAGGAGGTTGGAAAGATTTAGGCCTGCTTGTGGAACACTTTGGCAACTGGCAATACAGGCAAATGAAAGCAGAGGGGTTTAGAGCAGCTCTCTGAGGTGCACCATTGAAGCTTCCTACCTATGGCAAAAATAAAAGGATACAAAATTACGATGAAAGACAGGGCATAGCTGTAGCAATAGTTTTCCCTCATCACAGAATAAGCGTATGGGCTCTCTTACCATAGGTTATCCTTGAAGTTGTAAGCCAGATTGAAGTAAAACAAATGAACAAAAAGGATCAATTTCCATATGTATGTGTGTACATCAATAGTATGTGTTGGTAAAGATAAAAATATAAAATCACTGTAAGTCCTTGTGGCATAGTGGAAAATCACTCCCAAAAGTGATCCTTAAGGGATTTGGCGTGAACTGGCCTGGCTGAAGGCTGTTTCTTTGAAGTCCTCTGCCATTTTGCTATGACTGGATACTAGCTGTGAGAAAGGAACTGTATATATCTTTCTCCTGTGGCTCTGCTGGCAGCAGAAACCTTAAGCGATCTGTTGCTGCGCTGGGGGTTGAGAGCCCTTCCCTTGGATCCAGCACCGCTGCCCCTCTGCCAGGGTGGGTGTTGGTGCCGGCACGAGCCTCGAGTCCTTAATCTGTGCCACAATCCTAAACCCGCAATGGCTCCATCCTGCTTTATGGGTTGATTTCGGTAGCGGAGGGAAGTAACAGGATATGGCTTCTAAACTGGAGGTTCCAGTTGCTGTCTCGTCAGCTCCAGTCCCCAGAGGGTTCAGCATAACTGCTGACCATACCAGGACATGTCTGACCTGCTCGTGTCTCTTTTGTAGATGTATTCCCAATCCTCATTTGCCTCTTCTGAAACACATCAAGTAGAAGACTGGGATTAGAGAAACACAAATTATTTTAAAAGCCTTTCCGAGTCTGAAATTTTGCAGATAGTTCTGTACTTGCAGTTATTTCTGTCTTATATTTTAACATAAGCTAGAAAATCCATCCTGCTTTGCTCCCCTCTGCTTATTTCTTCTGCAAGGAATACGTGTTAATCAATAAAGAATCTATCCCCCTCTTTTCATTACTTCTAGCCTTCTGCCATACTAATATTCTCTAATACATGGGTTATGAACAATTCCACTGTCTCAAAAAATATTTTAAATGTAATTTAGGCTGGAATGCTGGAGAGTGACAAATGCCAACGAGTTGAGGGGGTTTGTTCACCAGAGGCTGCAGTCTCTCGCGGCAGCTAACTACAGTTCTAATCTTCATTTGCACTCTCCCGGTCCTGTAACAGATTGCATTTCTCTCACCCTTTCTCTCCTTGTGTGTTATTAATTCTTCGCCTTTAAAAAGATTAATACCTTTCAAGAAATGGACTTGTGTGCTGATTCAACTATTCTGAGTGCTAATATATGGAGCCCACAGCGCTGAGAAACAGCAGTTTGATATCCACCACCTGATGGACCTTGATGTACAGCCGCTGTTATCTCAAGTTTTCATGGTTTGTGAGGCTTAACACTTAGTGTGCTCCTGTACTAAGGTGCTGCTAGTGGAAAGGAAGCAATTGCTTTAGGAGTTAAGAGAGCTACAGGATAGTTTTAGATTAATCTTACCTGCGAGTCATACATTTCAATGTTAAAGGGCTGACCTCAGTACCTGGAATTTCTTGTCAACAAAAAAGCGTTCGGTGACCTACCTGAGGGTCAACACAAATATAAAGTGTGGTAAAAGGAAATGGCTGAGGTAGGTGGCAGAAATAGCAGGAATCACTTGGATTGGCCTGTACCAGAACAGATGATGATGTTGACTTCATAAGGTATCGGCTCTTTCTCCATTACATTATGCTATTGCTGATATAGGAGTATTTCAGGTTGTCTGTTGCTGAAATCTTTCAAATATGAGTTTGATAAAAATTCTTATCTTTAAAAGCTGACATTCAAATATCCTTTAGCGATCGAGCAGTCATGAAAATAACTATCATTACTACTGATATCTAAATTTGTACAAAATGTTTTTACTGAAGAACAACTTTGTGCTGTTTCATTTTTATGCCTTGACTGGTTTTGTGGTCTTCAGACTTCTTCTGATTATTTAATAATTCTAGAAGTATGAAAAGGTATGCAGCTACAAGTTGAAATGAGCAGCTGGCATTTCAGGAAACAGCTTACTAGCACAGGGCAGTTCCACCAGCATTTTAAGGGAATATAAAGAGAGCCCAAACTAATGCAACTTCTGAGCAATTATCTCTTCTCCCTTGGTGTGTTCCACTTCTTCACCTTCCTGGACTGTTGCAAATGTGCATTTTGCTCTCATTTTAGTCTTACTGTCCTTCATACGTGAGTTCTGAGGCCTTGTTCGAGTTAGGACAGATGACTTTCAATTCCATCCCACCAGATATGAGCAGATGTACTTTAATTAGCTGATCTTAATATGATGTGTATTTCTATACCACCTGGTTCCATGCTATGTGAAGTTACTTGAGCATTAAACAAGCTTCTCTGAGCATATTGGACTTGCTGAGTGCTGGACAATTGTACGTTATATACTTACGACACTAAACTGCCTCAGATACCACAGCAAACATTGCATTCCCAAGTACTAACATCCCACATACTTCAGCTTGCATCAGACTTTCTTTAAACACGAATTAGCTGGCGGATGTGGTGCCTAAACTGCTCTTTAACTGTCCCTTTAAAATACATATTTAAGTCATAGGCTGTGTATGGCCGAATTTGATTTAGCACTAGGTCTTAAACCACAGTTCAGTTTTAAAGTGAGCCAGTAATTGGGTTTTCCTCACAGTGACAGAGGGTCTCGGAATGAAGTTGCTTTGACAAATATCGTGGGCATTCTATTTTTATAGCATGAAACTTTACCCTGTTGTCACTGAAGTCAAGGGTATCCATTGATTTTACTGAAGAGTGGAAGCAGCCCCAGAGCCAGCAGGGCTTTAAGACACAGCTTAGCAGAAATAATTCCGTGGGCAGGTGGCGTTGTCCAAAATACTTTTGGCAAAAGGAGCTGATTTAGAAAGCATCTCAGCGTATTTTCTTGGTGATGTAGTATGATGTATTTGATAAATGAGTGTGTTATTAGTTGAAGCTTATATGATGCAGAGTTGAAATTAGCTATGGACATTAGAAATAAACCAATATTGATACATCTCTAGAGAGAAAACATTGCCATATTAATGTCTGACATTCATCTTTTGCGTTTCTGTGAATGTTTATCAATGCATCTATATATGCCCATACAGTGTGTGTGTGTTCACGCTCTGCTTCTAGTCTGTTGGGAAGATATCATCTTAAGGTCAGTAGAGGGGGTACTTACCTTTATAAGGCACTTGTCCATGCCTGTACTTCACGTCTTCTAGTATCTCTTGAAAGCTCTTGTCTTCAACACTCAGCCTTACTGTGCTGCCTGTGGGGTAAAGATATTACAAAAGACATTACTGCGTGATAGTTGTGCTCTATGTGCACCCTCGTACAAATGCACAGTAGAAAGTTTGTCTAAGGCAGTCAGATCTGTTTTACAGGATATGCTGTCCTTTGCTTTTGTCTGGCCTAGCTCTGAAGCCAGCGGGCGCAAAGGGCTCTTGGTGGTGTCTTCCTGCGGTTGTAAAGGTGCCTGAGCAGTCATGCTGGCAATGAGGACACCTGGATGTCACCGTTGCGGCACGTGCTATGACCGAGCATGTTTAAGGGCACCTAACAGCCTGCCTTCTATCAGATACACTGAAAATGTTTAGAAAAAAAACAAACCCAAAACTCTCTTTTCTGGGTTGGGTTTGGTTTGGTTTTGTTTTTTGTTTGTGTAACAAATGTCACTTAGCTGCTCTGTCATTTCTTATTTGCTTTCTTAAGCCTTATTTTTTGGGATTTTTATGTAATAGCATAAATGTAGTGTTTTAAAGGGAAGTGTTTGATAAAGAGAGAAAATAATTCTTATTTATTCTCATGGAAAAAGATGTGTGGTTTAAAAAGAACCTGGAATTCTTTCTGATTGAAGACGATCTGTTAGAGCAGAACCTGCAGTCACTTAGCATGATGCTAAAATTTTTTAGAAGTTCAAAAATAATCAGGGAGGATCAGAGCTGGGGGGCATGCACCAAGGATTATTGTACACAGCTCTAGTGCTAGTGTCTCTGCTGGAAAAGTCTTCTGGAGAAGTGTCACTTCACGCTTACCTCTGTTCAGGTGTTTTTCCATGTCTGCTGGACATTGACAGAGTCAGGGTATGCGACTAGGTGGGTCTTTTTTTCTGACATGATTCTCTTCGTAAATACTGCCAAAAGAAAGAAACCTGGAGAAATAACCTAATTTTATTAAAACAGTTAATGACCTCTTTATTCTTGTCCTCAACGCCGGAGTGACAGCAGGATAGACTCTCCTATCTGCTGGACTGTGTCTCGCCACAGGGTTCTCGGGAAATCTCAGTGGTGATTGTAGTAGAAGTGTGGCTTTTGGAATTGATAAATTGTGTTCAGACCGTAGGAAAGAAGGTATTGTGCTGGTATGGACAGATACATTGCTTTATTTTAATAGCAACCATAAAAGAGAGAGCTGTTAAAGCTCTGTTGTTAGATGACAGCATTTTCTGTTAGAACTAGGTGGAAGGTAGTTGGTGTGGTCATTTAAGGACAGGGCTGTTTGCTGGAACTGCTGGTTTAACTCCACCCCATTCCCTTCCAGGCACTATCTATTGGTTAAATTCCAAGGAGGCACCCACTGTAACCCTCAGAGGGCAAGAAGAAATAAGGGTTAATCCTCTACTCCTCGGAGAGAGTCCTAAATGCTGTTGTGCAGCAGTGGTGATAACAGGCCAAATCAGCATCTTGTAACTGAGGTGCACTTATATGAGTGGAATGGTCCGATGGGGATGTGGGTCCCTGTCCACTTACTTAAGACAAAAGATACCTCCCCTGACCTTCAGCCGTGGATTCTTCTCATGGTTGTAGGCCCAGGGAAGGACAGATATTAGAGAGACAAACTCACAGGGCACTCGCAAATGGCTGTTATTGGGGCTGTAAAGGAAGAGATGTAGAAGAGAGGGACAAAGACTTGCTGCTGGGAAAGGCTGAAGCAACCAAAACGCGCCACTAAACATGACTTGGAGGCCAAAGCAGAAGGGAACCCCTTTCTTCCAATTTTAGCAATTCCCAAGTGTTTAGTAGTAGTTCATTCGCTTTGTGATAAAAATCAGGAGTTTTGAGGTAACACGTTTTACAAGGCTTGTTAAAACTTGACAACAAAAAAAAATTGGCCTCTAGCACAGCATGTTGCCGGGTGAAACAAGTGTGAGGGGAAGATGGGAATTACAGCTCCTTGGAGAGGAGAGTCTCAGGGGTTTTAAAGATACCAGGTCGCAGTCAGGAAGGACCATGGAGATACAAAAACTGAGATTCTGTGATAGATATGAACCAAGTGTTCTGGGAGAAGGAAAATCCTAAGGACATATTGATGTCTGCAAGGACTGGCTAGAGGACACAGTCAGCATGGCTGATAGTAGATGCCTGCTGAGGTAAAAAGTATGGAGAAAATCAGGGGAAAAGTGTATTTTAAATCTGCCATGTAAAAGCATGTTTTAATGCCTGCTTTTTTAACCACAGGCAGACTTTAAGCTGAGCTGGGTCTTACTGGGTTTTGTCATTTTTTTTTTGCGTCGTTGTCAGAAGTTTGCATTGGCACTCTCTAAATTGTAGCTTGATTCTGGGTAAACAAAATACTTCTGTTTCTAAGCCTGCTAAACCCTTTAACTTTATAAATATTAACATCCATCTTGCTGCTTCTCCTCCTGCTCTCGCTCGTCGCTCTTTGCATATGTGTAGCCACCACACACTCACCAAAATATACTACCTCAAAAATTGATTCAGCCCAATAATTGTGCCCTGAGGCATATAGCTGAACATTCACCTCAGGAAAATGAACAATTCTAGTAAGTGAGCTCGTGTGTATCATATACAATCAATCCTCTTCAGAAGACTTAAAGCACTTGGAGCAAAATACCGTGCTTTGTTGGAACTCAGTGTATGTTTATAACAGTATCTGAATAATGTTTTTTTAAAAGAATGACAGAATTTTAGAGGCAAAGTAGTTGCATTTCCATATATGCAAATAAAAACGATTTTGAAGATCTGAAATTTTAAAAAACTATAAATTGTTGAACCCATTCAAGTCATGACTATGTACAGCTATGTGAGTGGTGTTTGATATGTATGAGAAACTTGGCTGTAACAATGGTAGTTTTTTGTAAGAAGGCTTCTTTAGAGTGTTCATTTGAGACTAAAGACAAACCTCTGGGTTTAGAAATTCACCGAGTAGCTAGGAGGTAGCTCTTCTGAAATTTTGTCCACTCAGAATACATGGTATATAGCGTAATGCTCAAGCTTGGCGTAAGGCTCCATGCGACTTACAAAACAGAGTGTGACCATAAATGTTACGATAGTTTATAATTCTGCTTTTCTAGGAACGTTAACTTGCCCACCTGTTCTATACATGCGTCTGTACGCATAGGCGTAATTCCCTTATAAATGTATGTGAAATCAGCGCTGTGTGTGCGAGTTTCTCACAAGGTGTTTTTGCGCAATAGGTGTCGAAGGTTTTTATGAAGTGAAGTATGATCACTGTCTCTACTTCACGGGTGGGGAGCTGAAACTAAGGAGGGCTTTATCGATTTGCTGAAGACCTAAAAGCAGTTTTCTACACTGAGTGGTGGTTTTCTGATTTTTGACAGTATACAGCAAACCATATCTGCTAAACGCTTGTGCTCTGGTGTTTCCAAAACTTTGTTGAAAGTGTGCTGTTACCCCAGAAAACTCCTATCTGTGCAGGAAGGTGTCTGTAAAGTGTTAATTGGACAGGATTTGTAACTGAAGTTAGGGGTGGAAGGCAAACTCCTGGTTTTCATGTGAAGGTGTTTACATTAATCCATAGCAGAGGAGAGGCAACTGGCAGTGATTTAAAAAAAAAAGGTATTTTTAGAGTCTGGACTTACTGTAATTCTTACACAAAATGAAAACCCTGAGCTGCAGTTTACTTACTTGCTGAACAGTATGTTGCCCAGTGTACATCTAGACCAGAAGTGTATATATGTATGTGTATAGATGCAAGTATGTGTATAAAATATACACGTGTCTCTGTGCACATACTTTATGATCCATCCTTTTCCTTCTGTCTTTGTAGCAAACCATAATCCACATTTTCCTCTTCTTTTCTTGGGCTTCAGTTTTAAAACAACCTTTATGGCCATGGGTTTTGTTTTTACGTTATTTTCTGTAGTGCCAACTGTAGTTAGGTGTTTATTTGAAAAGCTTAGTTAAGGGAGAAAAAAAAAAATCCTCATTACTTTTCATTCTTATTACTTTTTATTATTCAAGTATGATGAATATGAAACTGTTGAACCTGCAGTATCTATGGTGATAAGATTTTAAAAACTGCCGATTTTGTCTGCCCTTCAGAATAGTTGCAGTTTGTTCGGATGAGATCCCATCCAGGAGTTATGAGTTAGTTTAGTGTTTTTTGTGAGTTATTTGGGAGGTTTCACACAGGCATGGATGGATGATGGGCTGGACCACTAGACTAGGTCTTAAGGCAGCATGGGAAGGATAGGTGGAAATAACCGCTCTTTTCTTGTCTGTCTTGAAGCTGATCCACATCTATTTGACTTGCTACTTTTTCAGTTAAGATCAGCAGGTAAAATGGTCTACACAGAAAATGTTCTGCCAGCCAATCATTTCTGGAATACAACGCTTGCCCTGATTCGCAGCCCTGAAGAATGTAAGAGAGGTTGGTTTAGAGGTAATAAAACCGTCAAACTCTTGGCTGTGGTGAGGAAATTTCCCTTTCCCACTGTGGCGGTTTTCTACCTACTATGGGTTGCTCAAGCCAGCTGAAAAGCAGTGTGGAATATGTGTATGAGGGTACATTATGCTCTTGAGAAAGTTATCTTCTACCTGAGATCCAAAACAAAGGGGCTTTCTAAAATATTGCCATGAAATTGTACCAGTTTTATGTGTACAGATCTTCATAACAAAACAGCGAATGGGGAAATTGGTCATAAAAATCCAATTTACCAGTAACAGCATTTGTGCCTGTAAACTCTTGCACACCACTTTGAAAATGGCCCCTATAAAAAAAGGGGGTTAATCAGACTAGATAGAAGCATTGCTGATCAGTTTTTCTAGTAAGCTTTAATAAGAAATGTTTGTTCTCAGGTTCAGTGTCCAATAGACATTGTGGTATTGGTACAGTCCTGTTTCTAGCAAAGAGTTGCACTCAGTTGGGTCTGCTTTCTCTATGTTGTAATTAAAAAAAAAAAAAAGTAAAACGCAGAACAAGAGCATTACAGTGAAGCAAAACATGAGGACATTTCAAAATTCTGGCAGGTCACATTTAGTAATTGATTGCAATTTTAGCTTTTGTTTTTTTTTTCTTAATTTCTTGTAAGCTTCTGGCTGACTTGCCATCCTTTCGTGAGCTCCATGGGTGAAGAACATGTGATAGGCAGGCTGGGTACAGGTAAACAGAAAAGACAGGGTGTTCCCCATGGATCAGTTTTCTCTGTGGAAATGTTTACTTTACTTAATGTTACTTATTTTAGTATCAAGGATTTGTTAATGTGGCTCTGAGGATAATCAGTTTGGGCAGAAGTTAGTGTGGGGGGGGGGGAAAAGTAGATTTTAAATGTCAAGTTATATTTATGGAAATTGCAGTTTAGATTACATGTAATTGACAGTGTCCTTTAGATTGACAAGTGAGATAGGATCATCTTATTTTCAATAATCTTTTATGTTTAAGGCGTTTCTTTAACGGTTTGGATTGCAGTTTAAAAATAGAAGCCCTGTGCATGTGCTTCTGCTTGCTAGGGTACTGCAAACTTGATTTCTGAGGTTGCTGACAGCTTCTGAAAGATTTAGGAACTGTCAGCAGGAAACATTCCCATAGAATCTGTACTGTGAACTTTTTCTGGAAAAAACAGCATCATTTAGCAGGTAATATATCTGCAATAAAAATACAGTTATGCAATAATGGGTCATTAATATGGTAAATCATAACATGGTCTTTTCTATTCAATTTAAAAAGGAACTTGTGGAAAGAAATAAGTTCCTACTCAGCTAGTTGGTGAGCTTGGTTATTTTTGTATATTGTGGGTTTTTAAACTTTGCAATAGCTGTTTGATTTGTATGGGAGATAACATTTAGTCATGACATTTTATTTCTGGATAAACATATTTCCATTTGGGTTTAGATTAGTACACTAGGATTTATTTATTTTTTCCTTGAATATGCGAGGAACTGCTGGAGTACTTTGGTATGTGACTGCTAATTTATCCTTTGTCTTTACGATCTTGTCAGTGCCTCATGTCTTCTGTAGTTTTTCTAATCTAAAATAATCCCAGTGAAATCCTTTGATTGTCTGTTTGGACCTGATCCACTTCTAAAGCAGGAATGTAATGGGCTTTATGGCACTTACTTGAAAGTAATTTATCCAACAGAGTGAATATAGATACTTGTTTTAATAAGAATATGCTTTATGGTAAGTGGGGACAGCTATTTAGTTAGCCAAAGGGAAAGTAGCTCATGATACAATCTGTTCCAATCATCTTGGACATTAAACAAAAAGTCAGACAAAGTTATTTATGTACGTGCACTTTATTTGCAATTGTTCTGTGTAACCTCTTGGTAGAACTTTACAGCATCATCTGGATAAAAAAAAGAAGTGGATATGTATTTCTTAAAAAAAAAGTCAGCAGGAGTTTCACTTTTGGCTGTCAGTGCTTCAAGTGTGTATATATATTCAAGCAGTTGACAGTGGCAGCAGTGCTCAGTTTATCTTGAATAATACACTCTTTCGACATTTGGTGGTTTACATCTTTCTGGTGTGAAGGCTGAAATAGGATGCTATAAAAGCATTACGCTCCTCTTCTTTCTGATGTGGATTTTTTCTATTGCCTTGAGCTGCCTACTGCATGGATGAATAAGATATATTTCTGAAGCATAAGGATTCCCATGCAGTGCTGTAGAAAACATGAGGATTTTGGGATGGGTTAGAGCAGCATTTGGAAACTAAATGGGGACATGCTTCCTTCAGTTCTTCTGATTATATTGAGTATTGGATATTTACATGATGCTTTGTCTTGTAATTTGCTGTCAGTAGGAAATGAAGTTATAAACCTATAAACAGCAAAGCAAAGAAGGAGCAGTGTGCAGACTTTAAAGCGTTGTTATTTATGAGTATGAAATACTTAGTTGTCAAAACATACTAACTACCATGCTTCATTTGCCTGCAAAATTGTCTTTAAGGGACTAATCCAAAACCTACTTGATTTGATTTTAAATGTCCTATGGGCTCCAGTGGTCTTTGGATCATGCCTCAAGGAAGGAAGGAAATCTCATTTATCCAAACAAAGTCGGATCTGTTGCCAAGACAGGGCACTGTTGAAAGGTCTCCTGGAATGGGCTCGAGGTGCTTGCCTTAACATTATCAGTGGCTATAACAGATATTTTCAGTTGGTAATTTCTTTTCCCCGACTACCATTTTGTCTGTAGAAAATCTTCCAAGGTCTTTTCACTCAAATGGATCACCAGGATGTCCTGAATAACGGATTTCATACGCAAAGTGTCACTTCACAGGAGCCTGTCCAGCATTTTGTGTAGTAAAGTCTTCATTGTGGTGAACAGCCACAGTATTTTCTCAGCATTATGATAACAGACACAGATATCAAGCATACTCATTCAAGAGGAATGCCTGTGGCAATAGGAGTGAAGTCCTAGGGCTAAGTTTATTTAGTGCAAAAAAAATATCAAAGTTAGGGAAAGGCTTTTCTTATGGCTCCAGTTTCCAACCTCACAGTAAGTTGGAAGAGTTTTTGATATAAGACAGCGGGTAGTGCGTGCTGATAGTTTCCCTCCTCCTCACAAGTATGTATCACCAGCTGGTTTATGTGACCCTGTTTGTTCCCATGAAGTCAACGGCAGAACTGGGATATTAAGCAAATATGGCCCATGTTCAAACACAAGTCATGATGTAGCCTGGAAGCTACTTAAAGACAACAGACTCATGGCTTCCTCCTTGTCACTACAGGAAGTTTAAGATGGGCAGCTATTGGGAGTTGTGTGGATATGTGGAACAGATTGTTTTGTTCAGCCCGATGATGCAAACAAAAGCATCATGGTAAAGGGGAGAGGTGTTTTGTTCGGGTAATGTTAGAATGCATTTCCGTATTAAGTCAATTTAGCTACTCATTTCTCGCAAATCACCAGTAGGTTACTCACCAGTACCAGAGACTTGTTGCTGTGTCCAGTCCTAGCGTGTGCTACCAAACGTTAATAGACAGCTCAAGCTCTGTTCAAAATGAAAGCAAACAATTAAAATGGCTATTTACTATATACAAATAGTAACTGCCCCAAAACCCAGAGGAAAACCTGTCTGAACTTCCTAGACATGATTGTCTAAGGCCTGTTTTCTGGAAGGTGCTAATTGCCTCCTAAGGGATGCCAAATGCTCTCAAATCCCATTGAATTCAATGAACTCCAATTGATGTATTTCAGTGAATTCCTGATGAAGTCAGCCCTCTGAGCAGTACGGACTCGAGGGCTCTCAGTAGTATTCACGATCATGTCCTACATGGACTAACAAAACAGTGTTAGTACAGTGTCCTGGGTGACAACCGGGGAGGTTAATAAATCAAGAACATCAATTAGGAGTTGTGTAGCTGTGCTGCTCATTTATGCTTTCATTCTTTGGAGATGGATGCATCTTTAACTTTGTGCACTGCGAGTAGTCTCATTGATTTAGGTATAGGGAACTATTTGGTGTCTACAACCGAGTGTGCACCTAATTCCTTGCGGGGCTAGTGCCTCAGGGGTTTAATCCCAGCAGATTTAAGAGCAAGCATGGGGCAGTTGACAAGCTGTCTGCCATTCTCCCATCAGCTAGACAGCTGAGCTTCCTCAGGAGCTCCTCCTCCACCACCTCTGTTAATAGCTTGGAGCCCGTTTTGTGAACTTCAGTGGTTCAGTTGCTGCTGCAGAGGCAGCTCAGCTGTGTGTGCAGGGGTTAGAGCACAACAACATCCATGGGAAAATGTCAATGGTAAACCCAGGGTTAAAAGTGCTCTCCTTTGCAGGGCTCCAGAATGGAACCATTGCCTTCAGGGTAGATATGGACCCTTAAAAAAACCACAGCAGACACTTCTTAGCACCTCCCTGGAGCTTTTGGGACTTAAATCACTTCATATTGGCAAATCTACCTTTTCAGCCTCCCTGTGAAGTTGATTGTTACATTATACTGGCAGCACTTAGCTATTTCTGACATGTAGCCACCTCTACAGTGGAATGCAATAGCCATTTCAAAGGGACGTTGTACACTCATGAGAAATGACAGGCAAACTTTAATGACCATAGATCATCAAATCCTTAGATTCAGATCTTGCACAAAAGACCTTCAGATCTCCTAACACCTGGATCCAATACTGAATCCAGAAGGAAGAACATTATCTATGGCATCGCTAAGCTGTTCCTGCAACTTACTTGGAGGTCTCCCTTCCAAATACTAACCAGCCCAGCCCATCTTAGCTTTTAACATCACAGCACAAGGTGGTATGGCTGCAGGCCATAACTGTAATGAAAACCTGGTACAGTGGGTAGATTGTTCCTGGATCTCATTATAGGCAATTGTTCCATTACTTCTGCTGTTTTTAATTCCTAAACCTAATATTTACCTCTGAGCATTCAAAGTTATTTTGAATTTTATCTTGACAAATCACTAAGGGGTCTATTCTTCTTTCAATGCATGCATTTAACTCTCATTAATGTTCATGTGAGTTATGTACAGAGCTCAACTCCAGCAGATTTTTCCAGCAGGGCCTGTGTCTCAGCCCTTATATGGTGTTTCAAAATTTCTTCTGCTTCTGAACAAACATAAAATTCTTCTGCCCGAACGGAGCGGAACAGTCCTTCCTCCCACCCTCTGCTGCGACCTTCTGGTCTGCTACACAGATCAGACCTGCACCGCGGTGGTAAGGAGTCTGCCCCCTTTTCTTTTTCCATTTCCAGCCATGCTTACAAATGCATACTGGGAATCCTGAGGGCCTGGTTTAGCAAAGAACTCGTTCAGGCTCAGCGTTACATAAGCCTTGTGCAAGCTTTTACTGTAGGGAAACTGTCAGTGTATTTTGTACTGAATCAGGCTCTAAATTATGCCTAACGTTCAGTTAACTGGAAAGGAAAACAAGCCTGGGCACGTTGCACACACCATTTTGACATTCTGTGAGCTCTCTGGCAGTCTTTCAGTTATACTTCATGAAGATGCTCTTGCTTTTTTTCTTCGTATTCTTGACAAAGCATTATGTGTCCTGGACTGAGCCTGTGATACCTAGAAACAAACAAACCCTAAAGGAATTAATTTTTAGACATGGGAACCCAAAGGTTTAAGAGCATGAGTGTTTTTCATACTGTATTAGCTACTGTAGCAGGAGTTGAGACTTAGCATAAAGATTTAAAAAAATTATGATTTCCTGGGGCTTCTGCATCAATACTTTGATACAGTGCAGGTCACTTTATCAAGCACTGACTGAAGCAATCTCAAAGAAAATGCTAGAAATAGAAGGGCCTATTTCAAACTTAAAAATGCCTCTGCAGGGCAAGGTGCATTCTCCTCTGACTGGTGAAAAGAAAATAAATCTCTTTCCAATAGAGAAGAGCTATAGAAAACAGACCTTGAAATACCAATGTCTGCATTATGGAGATCTCTGGATACTGTCATGAAATCTCCAAATATGTCACTTCTAACAGTGCAGGTAGAGCTGGCCAGGAAACCAAATTTCCATTCTGCCATAGATTTTAATGTTTTCTTTGAGGTTGAAGAAAGGAAGAGGGGAGAATTACCCCCTTTTTTTGACAAAAGCCAAAACCACAGGAAACACGGTATATCCGAAATGAACTGTGCTGCAGGGAGCGCTGGGCTGACTGATGGTGTCTGACATAATTTTGGTCAGTTTTAGTGCTGTGAGTTGCAGAGAAGAGTCAAAGTGGAGGAAATTGTGTCGATGACAGGGCTTCCAGGGCCCACAGTTCATTGTATGGGCTGTCCTGAGAGCCAGAGACCCAAGATTTCTAAACCACTTGGCTCCCAACTTGTGGAGCAGTATGGGAGCTATGGAGCCTGCACAGATGTCAGAAGTGGGAATCTGAAAGCTTTGGGATTCAGTATGATGACAGATGTCATCCTGCAGACACCTGCCAGCTACAGACCCTGAAAGCCATCTTCAAGCATGTGGCAAGGTCCTCGGTCCCAAAACTTCTGGTTTGACCAAAGCTGGCAAGGCTTCCAGACAGATAAGAATCCAGTTCTGAAAACTTCAGTAGAAGGACATGCAGAAGTCTGGGAAACTGGGCTTCCCAATGACTCGGCAGACAGGCTGGCAGGAAGCCAGATATGCCCAGACCTGCCTGACAGACAGGATTTCATGAGCTGTTGACTGAAATAGACTTTGAGGAATACATACAGATTTTGATGAACCAGCATTTTCAACAAGCAAATTTGACTGGAGAATTCCCAGTGGGCTCTAGTTTCCAGCAGTTTGAGATGGTTCAGATGTTACTGAGTTTAGACCAGATTTTCTTACAAAATGCAAGCTAACGGCAGTTACTAAGTGCAAAACTATGACGTAGTAAAAGTTATGTTTGGGGGCACGGGTGACTAACAGAAGCTGACTAACCTGAATGAATACTACCTATGTCCTCTACAGAAGGCCAAGAGTTCGAGGAATTTGCCTCCTTTCTGCCTCTTTGTGCCATAGTTTGTTTTGCTGGGGTTGCTTTTTGGGTTTGTTTCAATCTGGTAATATTTCAGTGTCTCTTCTGTTTCCTCCTTGCTCTCCAGGTTCCTCTCTCATGGTGCATTTTGTCCTAAATCCTTGTGCTGGTTTCCCAAGGTCTTCCTCATTTTCTGTGTGTTCTGCTAAATTGTACAGCGATGTAACACGGTCATTGTGTTTCTACTGGTCCCAGTAATAGTCTCTTTTTTTAAGCTCTGACTAACTTCTGGCTTTGCACAAGAGAGGTGTTGATGCGTCTGACGTTGTGTCAAAAACTCATGTCTTTTTCCATGCCTCCGTATCTGATGTTAAACTAATACACTAATCTGAAACATCATGTCTTGAAGACAGGCAGTCCAATGTAAAAGTCACACATTTGCAAGCTTTCGTGCTTAAGAAAATTAAATATAAGAGTAAGAGCTAACAACTGCTTCTGGGTGGCAGCCATCATAGCATTATTTTTAATATACGATTTATTTTTATTTTTCCATCCTCTAGATAATTTTTCACAGAGGTGGTACAGTGAACTGTGCTTTCACCAATGATGGCAGTGGCTTTGATGCTTTCAGATGATGGCTAGTCTTACCTTAGAAGTAACAATAACCAAGCCTATATTTTCACTAATTGGTGGCACCAGAGAGTTCTACAGTTGTTGCAATATCTTTGTTTTAAAATAGTAGAGCTCATTAGAGGCAGTGGACTCTGCTTCCACTGGAATGGTTAACAAGCTACAACCCAGAACATTTCTACATGCCTTTCCACCCCCTCAGAGACTGCCTTAGTCATCTGCGCAGTTATAGCCTGTAAGAAAGACAGATTGTTTGCTGAAATGTGAAGGAATTTTACCATTCTGTGGTATTGGAATTAACATATTATTATTGGATTCCAGGCCTTTAGTACTTTGATGTCTTTATTTTGACTACAGTTCTGAAAAAAAAACAAACAGATCTGTGAAAGAACTTCGGGTTTAATACACAACTATAAAACATATTTAAGGGCAAACATGCTTGATTGAGAGCTGTGGGTATTAATATAACTAATTGAAGTTAAACTCCCACTCCAGTGTCCTGTATTTACTGAAACAACTTGATTTGAGCAATGGTTGTATTGTCTTATACTGGAGGGACAAGAATTGTCCGTTGTACACCTTTTTTAGTGTCTGATAAATGTGAGGTGGCTGCACATGTGCAGTTTTGTTCTCCCACTCTGAAATAGCACTGAGCTGCTCTGTTTACAGCAGTCCTGGGGACCAAGGGACAGCGGTGGAGAGAACATCTGATGTCAGTGGTATTGTCCTTCAAAACTCACAAGCTCTGGTGGAATTCGTGAGAAGAAGCACCAGATTCATGTATCTTATTAGTAATATGGCAGAAACAATTCAGAATTCAGCCCATCCCTCTCTGGAGTGCCGAGAGCCCCTCGCACCCCAGCCTGGGGCCTTAGGGGGTCAGCTGAGGCTCACAGCTACCTTGATGTAGGCCTGGCACTTTCTGTGTTCAGTCTTGCAGAGAGGGCTGTGTGCCTAGCTCCACTTCTAGTCTGAGTCCAGAGCGCCAGATACCCCTCGAAGGATGAGTTAGCCAGAAGGACACCCACTGGATTTGAAATAAGGCACCACAGCTTCTCGTTTGAAGACCGTTGTCCTCAAGGCTGGGAGGAGGAGGAGGAGATCTTGCTTAAACTTTCCTGATTAAGACTGCAGTACATGACACTGGCAGCTGAAAAGGTTGTCAGATGTCAATAACTGTAAAATCCAAATAACAGACTACCCAATACTCTCCTGAAGAGAAGTCGTGAGAGCTAATTTACGGGAATCCTGAAAGATTAACTGGCTAACATCAATCATTCACTCTGGGTGTAAAATCTTCTATATTCAACAAGTGCCATGAGCAATTGCATTTGTACATCTCAAACACATCCTCGATACCTGGCGAGAGATATAAAAAACATGATTAGAAACTTCACCTTTCCAAACAGTGTAGTTACTGACACCTGGCTCAAGCAATTAAGAAAAATGTGCTCAGAACTCCATTTAGTTACAGGGCTATCACCCAGGCTGTTCCCCATTCTCCTGCTTATAACTTCTTTTTTAGCTGGGCGTAGCCTACTATGTTTGGGTTTTTTTGGGGTTGTTTGCTATCCATTGCATTAATGGTGACTTATGCATACTACTTCTGTAGACCTAGTTCTTTTGCAGGAATCAGAGTAGGAGATGTAAAAAGGTGGCCTTCTGAAATATGTTCCTTCCATGCCAACGTGTGCCCCAGTAGCAGCAGCAAGGGTTTGCATCACTTGCCTGATGTTTTCTGTTCCTCACCTTGAACGAAAAAGGAAGGTAGCGTGGTCTCTGTCCTCTGCGATCACAGCCTTTTCTAAACGCTTTGGTATGTTATTGTAACTTGCTTTTTTCCCCTCTTAAAAGTCTTTTCTGTGCTACATTATAAATACCAATAAAATCTTAGTAGAAAAAAACACATAAAATGCATGTTATTTGTTTTAGAAGTCTATGAGATACAGTGCGTGTAGGAGGCTGGAATTTTTTACAAGGAGGAGTATTATTTTCACTTTTTAATTTCACATTGACCAATATTTTTACTTTGGGTAAAATAAAAACATACATTTTCCTGAGCCTTTACCAAGATAAATTTTCTGAACGTTAGACATTCCAGGATATACAGCCAACTCCTCCTGAGAGGCCAATGGATAGATCTGTTTGCTTTGGGATACGGTTTTCTCCCTCTCTTGTCAGCTCTTGCCTGTGGCAGCGATGCAAGGTTATCGTGGACAAAGCAAATCAAAGCTTTAAGATGGACTGGTCCCTGCCACCTTCTCATCCCTCCTGTCCTACCATGGTATGAACGAAGAATTGCGGCCAAGAGGAAATACTGACGTTTTTCCTCTTTGTACACTGGAGAAAAGACGAGCAAAAGAAGTGTTTGGGGTGCAGTTGTTGCCCATGCCCTGGGGCGCAGAGCCAGGAAGGCACTGTGACAGGCTGAGGAGCACTGGGGTGGAAAGTGAGCTGATGAGCTTGGTCAACTCTTTCCATTCCTGGCAATGAGTCACTGTAACCGTGTTGTTAAATGAAGTCATCTGCTACCTCCCCTCCAAGCCATATTACTAATACATCTCACAACCAGCCAGTCACCACTCGTTATTCCCCAGTGTTCTCAGATGCTTGTCTTTTATTCTGCCAGAAGTATCTGAGCCATTCACAGAGCACTGGGGATGCCCAGTAGGCTGAATGTCTTGGAAGATGGTGGCTGGTGTGCCTTCTGAAGCCCAGTCCAATCTTTGAACAGTTCATTTATGAAGGGGGTATATTCCTATACACATTTAAAAGGAAAAAAAATACTTCAGTTTGTACCTTAACATATATTTAAGTGATAAATACATGCTGCTTTTTTTTTTTTTTTTTAGTTACTGTGCACTAGTTGGGTGGCACTGTAGGCAAAAATTATATCCCTTCTCTTGGAATTTTCAAGGCATAAGTATTGCTCAGCCCTGCAGTTCTCACACATAACGATGCAAACAAGAAAAATCCTTTTACCCTAACAGGTTTTTATTGCTATTAGCATACAGTTATACCTTACGAATAGATAGAGCCTTTCGGCCAAGGACCTCTCAGCGTCTTTAGAAAAATGTATCATAGTAAGCCGGTAAACATTCCCACTCTTAAGACGTGTAATGCCACTCTTATGGAAGTTTGCACAGCATAATTGTTTAAAAGTTAGTTTCATCTGTCTGAATAAAGACTAAGGTAAAAACCCGAGCCATCTGATTTTCATTGTAGCCTCTTGTATAACAAGGACATGTGCAAATAATCTGTAAACCTTCCACAGATAGTCTTCCGCTGGCAGTGTGATGTTCTGGAAGGACTCTTTCAATTCTTCCTTTTTTTTTTTTTTTACTAATAGTGATAAGCCATTTTTTCTCCTTATGGATGATTGGTTTTTAGTATTTGTTTAAACTTTTACCAGAAAGCTGAATTTTGCTCTACTAGGTAAGCAATGATTTGAGCACCTTATTAATTTTGCCAAAATTCATTGTAATTCTTGCTTACTTGTTCGTAAAAGGAGGCCTTTACAGAACACTCTGTGGCTTCGTTTGAGTCATGCAACTTTCTGGTAGTACTGAAACTCGTCTGTGGTGTTGAACGGTGCATACCTTGTCTAATTGCAAACTGCTGTGGAAATGTACTTTGACTCGCTCTTACAACTGCATTTCACAAACTGCTCAAAGATTGAGTCCCTGCAACCCAGCCCTCACGTGCTGATTAGGATGTACCTGTCTTAACCTTCCATATCCTGTAGAGCCAGGCTTTCACACATGTTCTCCCAAGGAGGCATGTTGTAGTCTGGGGAATTCTCTGTAGATTTTAACTTAATAATGTTGCTCACCTTCGCTATATATTCTAGTGAATTAGTTACAGATGCTAACAATGAATTACATTACTGTTGCTTCCAGTTTTTGTCCATTGTGAGATGAACAGGACAAGTCATGTTTTGAGTTGTGGTTTTTTTCAGGCTCCCTCCAAATTCAAGCAAATATGTCTGAATTTGTTTCACTTTTTCGTATTTTGTTTGTTTTTCTTTTAAGTTCTGCAAACTATAGGCTTATTTATTTTTAATAAATGAGACTTAAGTGTGAGTGAAAGGCCCAGATGTCCTCTCCACGGAATGCAGCAGATTTTTGGATTCTCCTGTCCAAAACTTCAGGAATTTTCATAGAAAAGATTACTACTTTGGCAACTCTTTTTCCGTTATGAATATTGAAAGATATTACTTGGGAATTTACAGTGAAAATTGTGTCTCAAAATACCATGACACACTCATTTTTATATTCTTGGGTAGCTGAGCTCCTAAGGTGACTCTCAGGTTAAATACCAGATCAAGTCAAGTCTGTAGCGCAGTGCGAGCTCTGAGTTCTTCTGCGTGAGACAGCTGGGCAAGTCGTCTGGATGAGAAACCGAGTCTTCATGACTGGCTTAAGTATCAGCCTCTGCAGCATTTGGAGGAGCGGACTGTTGCTCACAGCCAAGAGAGTACAAAGGAGGGTCTAAATTCTAGTCCACGTAGCGTAATAACCACCTTCTCCATTGTGCATGTTGTGAATATATCATTTTTTACTGACAGCAGATAGTTTGACTTTCACCTGCTATTAACTGGTTACTGATTCTGCTGTGTTGACCTGCCTGCTTGGCAAATTGAAGTAAATACACTCAAAACAGAGAAATAGAACTGTCTGCACTTGGGAAAGGACTTTAGATTTGTCACTGACAATGATCCATGCAGACACTTGAGATAACAAATGTCTGCATTTTTCCTACATTAGGAAGGTGTGGGATGACTCTTCTCCCTTATGGTATTCAATGTCTTGATAATGCATAATGTTGTGAGGCTCATTTAAATTTAGAAGGAAGGGCTTCAGTATTTCTTCAACAGTATTTTCAAAACTTAGTTCTGATAACTCCGGCTTTCTGTTTTTTCTCCTCTGTAGAAGTTGTGTGAGCTTTGTATCTTGAAAAATATTTTGTCTCAGTTATTTCCAATGACTGTAAATGGTATGAAATGTTTTGAATCCCTTAACTTTTAACTTGGTGGACATTTTTTTGGTTCTTGGTTGTGACAGAAAAAAACATGATTTAAGTTTTCCATGACATTCATTAGCATGCTCCCAGTATGTCCCCCTCTTGTTCTCTCTTCTAGGGTAAATAATCTTAATCTTTTAAGAGCATTCAAACAGTCTAATTGTTATTCACTGTATCTTGTTGGTCACCTAATTTTTTTTTTCTGGCAGTTGCAGATTTTGCTGGCACTTCACTGTTTTGTTTCTTTGTTGTTTGGTTTTTAAAAAGTGTACATTTTTTATTTTTATGTACGTTGTAATTGTAAACAATTAATTTCTTCTCTATTCGCGTAGCTGCTTGTGATGTCTCGGCATATCATGAGGGCCAGTTTAGCTCACTCGGTTGAGCCTGGTGCTGAAACACCAAAGATCACAGGTTCGATCCCCGTTCTGTCCCCATGTGTTGCCTGATCTAGTTGAGAGGTGTCCCTACCCATGACAGGGAGGTTGGATTAAATGATCTCTAAGGTCCCTTCCAGCCTAGGCCATTCTATGATTCTGTGATCATCACTGTCCTCCTCTGTCCTATGTTAAATACCCTTATGTACCCTGCAGGTGCTGCCATCCCACTGCTCTTGAACCTCCCGAAACATGAATAGACAACGAAATAATCGAAGGTGTAGTACGGCACGGGAAACGTTCAATAGTTAGCCTTTTGCTATACAGAAAATTGACCTAAATGCTATAATCACCTTTCTGCTACATAGATTTTTACCCCAGCAGTATAAGTCTTCCTAACTGCTTGGCTTCCTTAGAAGCTTCTCATGAAGAAGCTTGTCACAGGCCCTTGGTAACTGAAGTTACCTTGCGCCAAGGAGCTCTCCTTACCTGCTGCGATACTGGCACAGACATGATGAATCACAAGAGATTGAGCCACTGGTTCCTATTACTTGAATCAGTTTACCAAACCCAGATGCTCAGACATATGAAGGATGGTACAAGACTTTTAATTTCTTGGTCATTCTGAGATGCCGCATGCTGAAGGGACAACATTCACTTGGCTCGACTCCTTTGGAAGCTGTGCCTTTCTCAAGTAAGAACCTGCCTTATGCCAGCAGCCCAGACACTTTTATACTTAAGACCTTCTGAACTCTTGGTGTAATGTCGTTATCTGTACTTGATGACTCATTGTGTTCACAATTATCAGTTTGCTCAAGAACCTTTTCCTCTGACACCTCAATTTCCCAAAGTATATCATCTTTATTAGGAAAGAGGAAGGAGTTTGGATCCTGGTTTCCACCTATAAATCTCTATTAAATGCCTGGGCATGTTAGGCGTGAAGCATACCATGGAGGTCATGGCATTTTCTAAAGAAACCAAATCTAGAGATATCAAAATTAACACAAATAACATTTCCCTTCAAATTCTGTAACGGGCCCTTTGTGTCAGCTTAGTGAATGTAGAGTATATCTAGTCTTTTTTTCCTAACCTTTTCTCAGTTTTTCAATTTAAATGATAAATAAATTGGTAGGTGGGCCAAAAAAAATCTTGTGGATAGGTCCCAGATTTGCCCTTGTCACTCGAGAAAATTAAACTTTAGTTGAAAAATGGCACCATTTGCACGTCACATTTTCTATTGAAGTAACAGAATATTCACCTTTAATTCCATTTTCATCCTGCACTGCCCCAAAATTCTCCCTCTTGTGTTTAACTTGCTTCTTACATACATGTTGAATAGTTAGTTTATTTCCACCTGTGAAATTCTTCGCAGGAATTTAAAAAAAAAGTGAAAAAAACCCCTAGCAAATGGGATTTGAAAAGTGCCAAGCTTACAGTCCAGAGAGGGCAGAGCATAGCACCATTTAGGATAACAAGAAGAAGAATTCTCTGATGGGGACTCTAATAAGTGTAGTCGCGTGCTGTAATAAAAAGCACATGAAAATGGATGTGCTATAACAAAATTATTCATAAAGGGAAATGCAAAAGGTTGTCATGCTGAGTGGTTACATGCGGTTATATAGAGCACTAACAAGGTTATCACTAGAAGCTGAGTGCTGAGGTGCTCACAGATGTTTTCTAACTAGCACAGAGAGTAAACTGTTTTATCTTGGAGGATATGGACAAGGCTGGAGTTGAAGAGGTGCTAAGTCTTTCTCGTGATTGTTAATAATTCAGAGCCAAATGGCAATAGTGGCTCGTGTAGGTCAGTGCAACAAACAAAGCAACTTCAAGATGTTTGATGGAATGTTTTCAGGCTAAATGTTTTACTGCTCCTGGATTCTTTTTGGTACAATGTTACTGTATTCTGAGCCCGTGCTTTATAAAAAAACCCGGCAAAATATATGTGCATGCGTGTACGTGGATGTGCACGCAAGTGTTAATGAAATACAGCAAACAAACTGAAATATTAATGGAAAAAGTTTACTGTGGAGGCAAGGGGCTTTTGCTAACCAGCTACTCTAAGGTTAGAAAACCAGAGGCTGAAACTGCTCACATTCCAGAAGTACAAAATTTCTAGGAAGCGCAGTAATTCAGGGAGTTGGCTAAGCGTTGTTCCAGCGATTCGCTGAGCTAAACCATCATTTACCCACAACATCAATATGATTTGAGTTTTATACTATCATTTAAACATTTAAACAGCAACAGATTTACAGCATAGACTGAAGAAATGGCTGTAACTAATACTGTAGCAAAATCAATAGACAAATGTTTTAGCAAAGGGCAATCGCTGCTGTTTTCACTGACGTGTATTTGTGTGTGCAGCATAGTCACACCAATGTGTTTTAAATTCAGCTCATAGGAAGGAGTTTTAAGCTCGGGGATTTAAAGCATTCAGACTTCTTCAGGCCAAAATCATATCAAGACACGGCTAGGAGTATCGGTGGCCATGTCTAGAGCCAATAAAAATCTGTGGAAGTGTTTTTCTACTGAAATGGGCCTTTGGGGATTTTCCTTTAAGATTACATTTTAATTGAAGTAGTGAGCCAGTTCTGCATGTGGTGGAAGTAAGAAGGCCCTAACTTAGAGTTTTAGCAGAGCCCTGCAGATTTTGCCAGGTTGGTTAAGACATCTGTATTGGACTTAGCCTTCAAGCCATGGAATGATGAAACACTCTGTACTGTTTCATCAGTGCCTCTCATCTCCAGAAGCTGATTCGAGGCAAGCTCAGCTGGGATAGTAGCTATTTGCTTTCACATTTTGAGTATTTATACCAATCATCATAAGCATTTTGTCACCTCATAACATCCTGGATTTAAAAATGCACATGTATAGAAACAGGAAGAAAGCTGAAAGGATGGTCAGAGTCTCCATGGCTTGCAGCAGAAAAACGGTCTGTGTAAATATCAAACGTAAAAATTATAACGTGGTGAATTTACCTCCAGAAGTTATAACGTGCTGAATACCTTTGATCCACACACCTCAATCATTAAAGTTACTAAGTACGTTTTTCTTCATATATATGCCTTTTACCCTGCATTTATGGGCTTACCAACCTAGAAATAAAGACTTACATTGATTTTTATTTTTAAATTAACATGAACTCCGGTCCTCAAAGCCTATTTCATGAGAGACAGGTTGTCTTTTATTTTTTTCCCCCAGATTAGCTGTCCAGAAACAGAGTCAGAAATAGAAATCATTAAGTAAACTTAAGAGTTGTTCTTCCCTCACCTTAACAAACAATTGCAAAGGATAGTTTTTGTATGAAGTAGTGGGTAAATTAATTTGATTTTCTTCTCAGTGGAGGGTGATGGTGCATACAACTTGAGAGGAGCAGGCAATACCGGGAAGGTGATTTAAGCTGATATATTTTTGTCTGGCTGAAGGCACATGCATGTTCTCTTTCTACTGTTCCGCTGACAAGTAGTAACTCACTAAGTTATAGGAGCACAATCGCTTTTAAGCATAAGCCTGTATACCAAGATGTTAATCTGAGTTCCTCTTCGAACTGTCAGCAGTAATAAGTTTGTTCACGTGGTAAAGGTATCTCTTGCTGGCATAGGACAAAAGAGTTAAGGAACAAGCAGTGCCAAAAAACAAAGCCACGTGTTGCATTCGGAAACGTTTCCACAATAGCGTGTCATTGTTAGGATGAGGGAACCTCACATGCAGCTTTAGACTATTTATACTGCCTAAAATCAATTTCGAAAAATGTAAGCGCTGGCCACAGTGGGGCCCTGGCAAGGATTTGAAATAAACCTCCCAAGAGGAGGATGTAATTATTTTCTCTTAATATCTAAAATATCAGGTTTAAAGGGAGGAGGTAAAAGCATTCATTCAGCACAAGTGCCTCAGTGTGTTTATTGAAAGGAATCACACAGCCTGGAGGCCAGCGTTGTGCTGCCTCACACGCCTGCTATCCCACTAATTTTGCTAGGATTAGAGAGGCTGTAAATGTGCGCAGAATTTAGCCATGGGATTCTAAATCCACTTTGGCTGAGAAACTGCACGTGGGCTTGTGTACGCTGACATGCACAGACACACAGGGTTGGCCTCGCGCCCCTGCAGGTGGAGGCTGCTGTGGAATGCGTGTGGGGTGGGGTCCCTATGGCAGGAATGCCAAAAATCTTTTTAATCTTATTCACCTCACAGAAGTTATAGCTAGCCTTGACAGTGGCATTTTTGTCTTCAAAATGCATTTCTATTTTAAAAGCCAGCCAAATGCACTTACTTTAAGAAAGCTGTACTTCCCTGGTACGTTTCAATACATTTGTGAGCTTCCACCTGTCAGCCAGCTTGATCGTGTTCAAAGGAGGCATCCACATAGCAGCTGCTTGGAGCAGCAGTGCATGAGCGTGGGGAACTGAGCAGGAAGAACCAGTAAACTCTTCAGCACTGCTGAAAGCTGTGTCTTTTATTCAGGAGAATACACTCACAGGGACTGCTATTGGTGAGATGCTTCTTTCCAACTGCAGAGACAAATGCAGAGCTGAACCCTGAGAATTTGGGTGTGAAGCCAAAGTGAAAATCTCAACCAGAGAGGTTCTTCAGCTGCTCTGGAGCTCTATGAGGGCTGAAGGTAGAAGATCAAATTGAGACTTCTTGTTTTAAGAGGTATCATAGTGTCTTATCCTATAGTACTCAATCTTGCAAAGCAGTGAAAATCTCTTGAAAATTACTTCCGTTACCCCTTGCCATTGTTAGCTGAGAATTTGTATTCCCCAGCTCTCAGCAGGATCAGCAAGCACAGGGTCTGGCCGTCCGTGTGACATTAAGGCCATGCACAAAATCAGTCTCGGGGCCTGAATTCCAATGTCAGACATAGCCAGGTGACTGGAATTCAGACACCATGTTTCACTCTGGGCCCATCTCTGATTCTTGCTCAGATATAGTGGGAGCAGAACAAAACAAGCCAAGTCTGTCCAAGACAGGAGATTTAAAAGCAAAGATGTGAGATCTACAGGAAGGATTGCTGCTATCTCTGGGCCATATTGTGTCATTGATTTTAAGGCTGATCTCTTAACTGATTCCAGTTGGAACTCACACTTAAAAATTGATGATACAGTATGGCCCTATGTGATGAAGAGTAACAGCTCAGGTTTGCTCGCAGCTCCAGTGATGTAAAACTCAGCTGGAGTTGGATCACTGAAGCTGGGAGAACCTGGAGCCTGTTACTGTGGTGTAAGGAGAGTGTGGACCCAGAGCACGTCAGCCGCTTTGGAGGGTCGGCGCCCATCTGCACCCTCTCTCCCCTCAGCTAATCAGATAATTCAAGGCAGCTTACCTCTCTATGAAAAAAAGATAAACAACCTTGAGGTAACCACAGGATAAAAGCACGCACACAGGCAATTACCAGAGAGCAGCTGATGCACTGCAAGTTCACACCCTGTGGTAACTTGTTTGTAGGTTAGTTCTCTCTGAACACCATACTGAAGAGCAGGCTGCAGCCCTTTACATCACCCTAATGACTGCTACTCAAAAAATATTTGCAGCCTGTTAAGCTGTTTCAAAAAAAAAAAGAAAAGGGATGGGCTAAAAAAAAAAAAAGGCTCCCTTTTGGGGATATTTTCCTTATGTTTTGAAGTACAGCCAGCCTGACAGTTCTTACTAGTTAGTGTCTAATAGTACTTAAATGTAGTCCAGTTGCTATCCTTAAGATTCCAGCTTCTGCCTGCTAGAATTTGTTACAGCTGTCAATAAGCAGCTCACAGTAATAATTACAGTGGTGCCTGCTGACACCTCTGTGGTTAACATTTGTCATTAGTTTTTTATAAATCCACGTTTATTAGGAGTTGTAGCTTGGACAGAAAACCTACTCTTTAAGATTAATTTACCCATATAATTATAAACTATTGCGCTTTTTTAAATCCAGTTATTTTTACATTTACAAAATGCCAAAAAATGAATGCTTAAGAACGGTTTACAATGTAAGAAAGCTTTTTGTTATTTTTATGTGATCATTTAAAAATCTCGTCGTTTGCCAGGATTCTACTCAGACCAACAATGAAACAAGTTAACACCTCAGATGCTGGGATGTAATAAACTACAAACTGGCCCCGAACATATGTTCTTTCCAGAAGCCCACAAATCTTACCAAATGCATGGAAATACTGCTTGGAAGCATATTGTACTATTGGAGATACTGAAACCCACAAAACAGAGAACTAACTTCTGCCTCCAAATATAACCCTGCAGCTCGATTAACTACATCCTGATTAATGCTATAATTTGGCCCAGAAAATTCAGGGCAAAGGCTGAAGCTATTGGTTAACACTGAGCTATTGCATGAGTCTCAACCCTCTTTTTTGTCTTACAAATCATTGGCCCTGAAATACCTATTAAAGGCATAAATGGGAAATTTATAGATGAAGGGCCAAATTCACCAGTGCTGGGTCTGGAAGATATAAATAACACTTTCTTGTTTCAGCATGGCTCGTTGCACTCTGCCTTCCTTTGGTGTTTTCTGATGATGGAAGGAGATTAATTTAATTTGTGGTTGGGATTTCACATGAGCCTTGCTGTTAGCGGCTGCTGAATCAGTGCATTCCTCATCGCTCTGGCCATTCGCTGCTCGGCTGTCTAGCACGCGTTTCGGGCAGCTGTGGTACTTTCATTCCCCTGCTGCCACCACTGAACGGGGCGCTAGGCTTTGGCATAGATTGGTAGAAGCTGACATAATTTTGGTTTGAATTTGTTCTGGAATTTTAGCTTGAAGTTAAATTTGTTCCCTCTGATCAGGACTACTGAGCGACTGACTGCCGGTCTGTGTCTTCTAATCAAAACATCGGAACGTTGCTTGGATTTGCTTAGACTGATAATAAAGCACCAATTGTTGATCAGGGAAAAAAAAAGTTTACTCTAGGAACCTAAACTATGTTTTGCTTGGGATATATTGGAATATTTATGGAAAAATTCCTTTGGCCAGAAGAATTATAATGAACTACATGCTACGTTAAACCTTGAAAAAAAAGGGACCTGCTTTATGTTGCTTCCAAAAGGCAGATCATAATCCAACAGTATCTGGTCAATGCTGATGGATAAACGGGCACTGTACTGAAAACACAGGGGAGCCTTGAGGCAGGAAATTATATTCATTTATAGGTACTGGTGCTTCATTAGGAAATCAGAGCTGTGAACCAAGATTTTACTAGTTCTTGTAATGTAAAAATCTGATTACTTTGATTCTGTTCATTGGCGAACTTTTCAACTAGAGGCTTTAGCAATAAATTTGGACAAAATAGAGACTGGACAATTTCAGAGCCACTCAAAACACCCTCTGCTCATTTTTTGTATTAAAATTCATACCATCTATCATTCTAATAGATTTTCTCTATGGTTTGTCTATCATATGAGAGCAAAATGCCATCTTTTCTCCTTGATACTACGCTTTTTGGAAAAGCAATACCTTTTCTAGTACTCTCCTTTGAAGTAGCTCATAGCATGAAACGTCCAGCATCAAGAGTAATTAGACTAAACCGTGCACAAATCCCAGTGGAAGTCAGCAGGTAAGGATAGCATCAACTGCTTAACAGCTAAAAAACAAATCAAAATGTTTTAGAGGACAAGGAGGGTGCACAAATCCTTTTAAAAAATACAAAAGCAAATAGGATCACTTTTTGCATATCATGTACTCTGATATTCGTAATTGGCAAAAAAAGGCGTATTTGAATTAATTTTCTGTAAACTCACAAAAACTTATCAAACCTATCATTACAGGAAGTGTAATAAAGTTTCTGTGATGGTTGCCGTGCTCTGCGATGTTACAGAGCAGCAAACTACATGCAGTTCCAGTATATGCAGGTACATGTATTTCTGTGGACTTTTTCTTCAAATTAGGAAGACACTTTATACCAGGATATGGTCCCTGCCTTTCTGCAGGGAATTACGTTTTGGTGTCACTTTTCCTGACTTTTAATTGACTTCAGAAATCAAATTTATAGATTAATTTGGTGAGGTTCCTATAAGTGTATGGTATGTAGTAGAATCAGAATCACAGAATCACAGAATGTCAGGGATTGGAAGGGACCTCGAAAGATCATCAAGTCCAATCCCCTGCCAGAGCAGGAATGCCTCGATAATGCTACACAGGAACGTGTCCAGGCAGGTCTTGAATGTCTCCAGAGAAGGAGACTCCACAGCCTCTCTGGGCAGCCTGTTCCAGTGTTCCGTCACCCTCACTGAGAAGAAGTTTCTTCTCGAGTTTAAGCGGAACCTCTTATGTTCCAGTTTCAGCCCATTACCCCTTGTCCTATCAGTGACTTTTTCCCAACCAGTGGTGCTTCAAAGAACCAGCAAATGCAGGGGAAAGGACTTTACTGCTGGTCTGTCAAGAGAGATGCTGTATTTCTGTCAGCTCCATGAGGAGATGCCTATGCTGTGTTTCCATTTATTTAACTGTATTATAAAAAAGAAGTTATATAAAGGTCTCCCCAGATTAATTCTATACCTTAAAAACTGCTCTGTTTTGTCACGGAGGAAAAGGAAACTAAGGTATAGCGCTTGGAAGCCTCGAACTAACATATGAAAGTATCCATCATCTTGAGTTTACATGGGTGCAGCTTAACGCACTAAAATTAGGCACTCTCAGTTGCCTGTTAGTAAGATGCCTGAAGATTCTAAATTGCCTGTGAATAGGTAACCTATGTGAAGAGGCCCTGCCCCTCCTGTGAACTTGAACCTTTTGCTTGTCTCTGACAGAGGATGCAGAGCTGTCTCTGGTCTCCATATTAGAGGGATATGCATGCTAGCAGTAGTGTAAGTACCCTGTGCAGTCTGTCTCCATCACGTTGGTTTTAGACCCAGTATGTTGATATTCATTATCCTAGATGAGAATGATAATTATGCTCTAATGAAATTTGCAAAATAATGTGCCGGCCAGGCTGGGACTGTTTATCGGTCCACATAGTTATATTTTAGAGATTTTGTACTTGGAAATAATTCCAAGCAATATCTTTTCTGTATTTCTATGTGTGTGTTTTATTTTTTAAATAGAAGAAAAATAAAACAAAGGAAGTGAGAGCTGTAAGAATAATTAGACCTCTTGTGAAAGGTTTTCTTAGTGCTGCTGCTGACCTTCTCAGTCTGTTCTGCTTTGCTTTGGTATGTTTAACTGCCCCGGGAGGTCATTATCAGACAGTGGTGACTGTTTTGTCAGGTCTTATTGTTTAATTAGATCACAGTTTCTGTCAAAATTCTAAAATTCTTTTGGCACATGCCAAAATTTTCACAGTTTTTACTTTTTAAGTTGAAATATTTCTCAAACAATAAGCAGCAGCTACAAGGGAGTAGACAAATTTATTTAATATTTACAGTGTGCACTTAAAAATTTGTGCCTTGGGTTAAATTCATTGAAATGTGACATCTTATTTTCAAGAGTATCCTGTGGGTAATCCCTTGAAACTTGTATTGACATTAATATAAGCCTTAAGAAATAGGCCTGCTGAGGTTCACATTAGCTATAGGAAAGCTAATTTTTTCTACTGATCTTGCCTCCATTCATCTGAAATGGTATAAGATTGTGTAAACAAACCCTCATCTACAGAATTAGAAAATGATGTTTTTGATATGCCTTTCCTGCCCTTGAAATTATATGCCTGGAGTATGCAATCTGTGATGTACCATGTTCCGCTAATGGTAAGATAATTGGTACAAATTTCTAGGCTAGAGGTAAATGCCAAACTGCCGTACCACAAATTTGTTGCTTGGATGATCTACTTGTTTCTGAACAAGGCAACCTACCTATCTTTTGCTTTGCCATATTTAATTAGAGCCTATTATAGAAATTAGTGGAAAAAGAGGTATATTACTCATTCCTCAGCATCCCACTCAAGAATAAATTCTTAGTTGTCATATTCTTATTCATCTTGTGCAGAGCCAAATCAATTAGTGCCTTTGGAAAGATGCAGTGCGCAAACTGAGCCAAGAATGATGATATTCAGAGGATCAAAACATTAAATGACCTCATGCAGGTCCCATGTTCTGGAAAATAGAGCTGCTTTTTTCCAGCTTTCTCATATGGCCTGATAAAGTGTATTATCTCTCAAGACACTTGGTGTCTCTCAGCAAAATAAACCCCAAACCCCCAAATCTCCCTTACAGTAACCCGGTAGTAAGGCTGTTCTCTGTCTTGATGCTTCAGTACATGAGGCAGGAAATCATACAAGTTTTGGGGGGCACTTTATTTCTCTAGAGCTATCACCCTTAGATATCTCAGTATCGCTATTCTCCAAGCATCTCTCTGTTGAATATTTATGCTGAATGACCCGACTGCCAGGGCTTGCCGTGAGCACTGTGGTATATCAGGGCCCAGGCGTTTGATAGAGCAAGGTCTGTGCTACACCTTCAGAGCAAGCGCTGTTGTTGTCCCTCCACGTGTAACACAGGGCATTATATTACTTGCAGAGGCAGATCAATGACAACTGAGGGCCGGTTTAGCTCAGTGGGTTGAGCGTGGTGCTTGAAACACCAGGGTCGCAGGTTCGATTCCCGTTCGGTTCGCATGTGTGTTGCCTGACCTAGTTGAGAGGTGGCGTCCCTGCTCACAACAGGGAGGTTGGATTAAAATGATCTCTGAGGTCCCTTCCAGCCCAGGCCATTCTATGATTCTATGAACTGTAGACCCCGGACAACAGCAAATGTTAAAGTTGTACGGGAGGCACTAATTACTGCTGCAGCTGGGACTAAAGCCCCTGAGTAAGATGGATGCAAAATGAGGCTGCCCCAAGCAGGCTGGAGCTGCTCTGTGGAGGGAGAATTGCATGAGAACCTGGATGGCTTATCTTCCCTGAAAGGAAGATGGCAAAAAGTGGTAACTCTTACACCTGGGAGAGGCCCAAAGGTGACCATATGCTAGCCTGTGCTTTGCGATAGGGTTTGATATTTCCAGCACCCGTGAAAGCCGAGAGCCCTCACCATGAAGGCAGCAAAGCAAACGGGGCTGCTGCCAAGCACAGTCGTGAGGGAACGCTTTACAAAACAGGGAACTGGAGACATGTTGTGGCTCTCTTAATAAGGCATATTCTCTGTCACAAACAAAATCAAAACTTACCTGAGGCCCAAAGGGAGAATCAACCCAAATGTGAAGTTGGCTCCATTTTCCCCCCACTCCCTGTATTTGGCCAGTGCAAGGGGCATGTGGGAAAGCCAGACCTCCCCTGCCAGCAGCCAGAGGTCAGTCGCTCGCTCTGTGTGCTCAGGGCCTGTCCACATCGCTCATTTGCTGGCAAATTGCTCCCAAGTATCTGCCTACCTTGACTCATGGTGTCCTGCGTTATCAGAAATGGGCTGTTTTCTAGCCTGGCGCTGAGCCTGGCCTCTCCACAGGGTCATGCACAGGCTTAGGCCTTTCTTCTGTCACATTTAACCTTCCCTGTGCTGGAGAGATTTTGCAGCCCTCTGCTGTCTGGATGGAGACTGGCAGATAAAGAAGTTTTATCAGCAATCCCTGTGGGTCTGCATTCAGTGTTTTTTAAGTCTGCCCATTTATCATTAGCCCTTCTCTATTATCTGACACCCAGCGGTAGCTTTTCATGGCTGCTCCAGTTGCAGGCCTTTCCTCTCATGTGTTTCTAGGAGCTGTATCAAGCATTTCATTTCCCCAAGATGTCTGTGTCTCTAGTGTGTGCTCTTATTGACAAAATCCCTACTTGCCCAGTTTCTATGTGGCACATAAAAGCCATGTCGGAAGGTATCCTCAGTTTACTACGTTGACTTGTAGAGGCTGGAGAGAAAGCAGAGAGGAGCCTTTCGCCCTCTATAGAGAAGATCGTCACGTTAACTCTGCATAGCTGGGGATAGGGCCAACTCTCTGAGGATAAGCATGCCCCGTGCTTTCCCATGCCTCGAAGCATGAGGAAAAGCAGATCCACTGCATATGTGAAGGGGTGTTTGAAAAAAACGTTTGAGAGTGTAAACCGCTTCTTTAGGATCTTTGCCATAATACCTAATACTAGTATCTCATTCATGGAGGGAAGGATAATGCCCTTCAACACCACATCTTACAAGGTTGGGAGTAAATTGAGCTCAATTTTGAGACCAGCTCTTGACTCATAAAAAACTGTGTTTGTTTCACATCTGATTAATCTGCCTTTTTTCTCCTTGTCAGCTGTTTTGCTGAGCTCATGTTAAGGTTTTCTGTTTCTGCTATTGTTTTACTGTGAATAGTATGTGAAGGATAAGTATGTATATTGTGTTGCATGTGTGTAATGTAAAGCAATCTCTGCCCTGAGGTACTGGCAGTCTGATACAGAAAGAACTACTGTAGAAGGTGATGAATCTGATTTTTTTAGATAAAACCAAATGTGGTTAATAAGGCATCTTGCTCAATTTTTGAAAAACTTAAATTTCACAATTTGTTTTGACAGAGTTTTGAAAATTAAATTGATAAAATTATGTTATGTGACAATATTTATACTCAGAATCAATATGTGTGTTTCAGAGTAAGTTCGTAAGGCTGCAGCTACTTTGTAGGCAGATACTGCAGTACCACACGGCTGCTACACTGATTTCCCTCCTAAAGAACAGCATTGACAAGAAAACGGATGCTGTTTGTGGAATTAAAAGAGCATAATGTGCACAGATATTTGTAAACAAAGTGCACTATTAAATTATTGCTTAGTATTTATTCAATTATTAAATAACTCTCAATTAGCATTTACTATTGGAACTTTAGTACTAAAATGCTGTATTGGAAAGGAGTAATGTGCAATTACGGTTCCCTCATAGTTGTCTGGAAGCTCTTTTCAGAGAATTAGCTCACTGCGGCTCTCCCCACCAACTGATTCCCTGCGTATCTGTGGTTTCATTGTGATGCCACACAACAACTCATTGCCCAGAGCTCATTCTAGGCACTAATAACACATTTCCAAAGATGATTATGATGTTCCAGACCTGCTGACGGTATTTTGAGCTTTTCCAAAAAGCCATGTTTTCTGGTATTGTAATTGAGAAGGGGCTGTGTTTCAGGTTTGGGTGTCAGCGTAGTGGCTTGCTGATGTGAACGTGCCCCCAGCACTCATTGTGGAGCAATATCTTGCCACAGTCCATTTTTGCTTTGAAAACTAGTATTGTGCCCACTTCTGTGGACAGCAGATTGCTTTCTAACAGTGTAGCAGGAGCTGCTGCCTCAGGGAGAAGCAAAATGCAACCAAATCTGCACTCGAGGAGGCTTCAGAGCTCTCACATGGGCAGCTACTGTCTCCCGCGTGGTAGCCAGGGTCCTACTGAGAAAACTGTGTTGAATTTGAACCTAGTTTGGCCTGCATGTGGTGTGACAAAGGACTTCCTTCATTATTTCTGAAATATACTGTGATGTATGGTATGTGTACGTATCTCCAGTAAGTAAGAGGCTAAGCTGATGGTAAGTGGGTAGAAAACGTGCTGTACCATGAGTTTCATCAGCTTTTGTTCTCTCCTCTGCTTAGACAGTGGATTGGTGATGGAGCGATTGTTTTTGATGTACATAAAGGAAATTCTCTCCTATTTCATTTTCAGCCATGCCGTCAATATGTTCTTAAAGTTTCTTCTATTTGCGTAGCCTGTGATGACTTTTTGTGCTGTCTCTGCCTTCTGTTCTTACCTGTTTCACCTTTTCTGTACGTGCTCTCCCAGCTCTTTATAAGCTGCAAATGTTAGTCATTGCTATAACTTTATGTACTGTAGGCATGAGATGGAAATTTAGGTACCTAGCCCACACAAACCTCATTCTACTGATAAAGCATACTCTTAAAGCCTTGACTTTGATGTTCTATTAATCAGCACTTGGCTTTCGGTTAGATTTCTAGTTCTCAAATGTGAGGATCAAAACAGATATTGTTGAGGGCTATGTGAAAGGCTTCAGGCTATTCTTTGAGACTGTACTGGAATGGAGCCAATGGGCAAACAACATTTTGTTAGCAAAATGAGAAGCTTTTAATGTTCCTCTAACAGGTTAGGAATTTAGTACAACCTGTTCACATCCTCATGAATCACCAGTGCAATATCCAAGATGTGTTTATTGTTGTTATTACTTTAGGATCTGTACAGCTACTGAACAAACGAGCCCAGGCTTTACTATGCCAAATGAAGACAGTGAAATGGGAAGTTTGGAAAAGCCGTTGATAATACGGCCAGTGGGTGACTATTCCCACTGTGAATCCCAGACGCAGTATTGTAGGGTTGTATTGTAGGTCTCTCAAATTGTTTGCCCGGAAGTATTTCTCTCAGTGTATATTCACTCTCTGCTCCTATTTATGCTTTTGCAGAGTGACTGAATGCCAGGTTTCTTATCTCGTAGGTGAGATCTCTGACAGCTAAACTGTAGGCTTGCTTCCTCTGTTCCTTCTCTTGCTGATCAAGCTTTGCAGAGTGCGTTCCAGTAGAAGTGATTCCAGCACAAGGTGAACAAGGGAGTTTCCTCCCCTTCAGCATACCTTGCACAGTGGTGGTTACAGGAAAAATGAGTACAAGGTAATAATACTCAGTGCCTCCTGAGGGAGAGTAGAAAAGAATCTGGGGAGGGCTCTATTAGTTGTCCTAAATAAAAAAAAAAAAAAAAAAAAAGAGAAATTATTTCCTATACTAATTGCAGTTATCTGGTGTTTGGATCTTGTCGAGAATCCTGATTGGAAATAAAAGTCTGAATGTGGTGCTTAAATGGCTGTTACTTGTAGTTTTAGGTTACATGTTCTGCCCCAGAGCTAGCTTGTATCAGCCAGTTTGGAGTGCAAAGAGAGGCTTACATCTCTCCACCTTGTCATAGGGGTATGCCCTTTTTCTTTAGTATCTAGAATTTTATACTTCGAGAAAGACTAGATTTTTGCAGTTGGGATAGGAACTGTTGCCCTCAAAATTTAAAGACTCTGACATGGAAATTATGAAATCACAATTCTTAACTGGAAATTGCAAAAATCTGGAGCAATTAATCTTGTATTTCTCTCATGGGAGAAGTTAGTGTGTCAATATCCTGCTTCTGTCAGAAAGAAAAGCAGGAGGAACAAAACCGTAACTAAAAAAGATCCCACCATACAGATTTGTTGGATATGTGATTGCAAGTCACAGACAGTTGTTAGCACAGAATCGTTGAGGCTGGAAAAGACCTCTGAGATCATCACGTCCAGCCTATGACCCAACACCACCACATCGGCCAGACCACAGCACTAAGTGTCACATCCAGTCTCTCCTTAAACACCTCCAGGGATGGTGACTCCACCCCTTCCCTGGGCAGTGCATCCCAGTGCCTGAGCACCCTCTCCATGAGGAAGTGCTTCCTGAGATCCAACCTAAACCTCCCCTGACGCAGTTTCAGGCCGTGCCCTCTCATTCTGCCACCAGTTGCCCGGGAGAAGAGCCAAACCCCCACCTGACTACACAGTCCCATCAGGTAGTTGTAGAGAGTGATAAGGTGCCCCCTGAGTCTCCTCTTCTCCAGGCTGAACACCCCCAGCTCCCTCAGCATCCCAAAGCTTTGGGAGGCGCTGGGTTATGAGGCTGTGTTGGAACCAGCTTTTGAAACACTGGAATCTGTTAAGCTCTGCAGGGCTACTTTGCACCATTTGCCACAGCAGCATACCTTACATGCTGGCGAAACACAAAAAGGCGACTGGAGAGGTGGCATTTTTAAATTTATTTTTTTTTCGAGCTTGCAATTTCTTTCTCTTTCCAGTTAGTTGCTTTTCTTTATTTACTTCTCTCTTCTGACCTCTTGAAATATGAGTTATGCTAATTTGGAGTTAGAATCTGTGCATCACATTCAGAGGCAATATGGAAGTTGCACATTACTAAGTAGTTTGCCAAAGTAACTAAATCTCGGTGCATATGTCTAAGTGGGTCTCAAGGGGATCTAAATTGGTATGATGTGCACAGTGAGGGGTCTGGAAGAAGAGGTAAGCTACCCCAATTTAGACTTCCTCCAGGCTTAATTGGCATTCTTCAATTTACTTAGACTCCCCTCAGTTGTTGGCCCAGCATCTTCTCGTAAGTCAATTTCTATTTCACACTCTAGAAATAAAACACAGTAGAAGCACAGGATTTTGAATGTAATCAGACTTATTATCTGGTTTTATCATTATTTTGTAGAGATTTGATTGCTATTTATGATCTGTAATAGAGGTCATTATTTTATTACATGCTTTCTGGGTGTGATTAAGTCACTTAAATGAAAGCTTTCTTTCAGTTTCAGTTAGTGAGAATAATATATTTCTGATTTCTTGTGAATAAATCTGAATTTCCACAAATCTGCATGCATTGTACTGTGAAAGCTTTTTTGTTAGAATATACAGATAAAAGTAAGATTAATAAAGTCTAAAACTTTGTGCAAGCTAAAAATGGGGTTTTTTTGGTAGAAAAATTATTTTTGGTTTGAAATTTTGTGCCTATTATCTCTGATGCTGTGATCCCATTATTCATATGACAGGCTTTGAGGTTGAGAGATGTAGTTCCATATTGGATGTGTAGCCCCTAACAGGAAAAGGAAAGCAGTATTACTCAACAAAGTTGAGTGTTTTAAAAATAAATTTAACATTGTTGACATTCGCTTTGTTAAAAGTTATTCACTGAGTGAAATGTGCAATTGTTCAACTGCATTGCAGATTTATGAATTAGATTTTATTACAAGTGCAGTTCCCTCGGATATTTTTCCTCAAGTTTCTTAAGGGCTCGTAATGGACTCTAGCAAGCTTTTAATGCTTTTGAGAAAAGCTGAGCTAGGTCAGTATTACTTGGTCTTGAGTGAGCCTGTAAAAGTGCCTCGTAGAGATATTTGCCTCTCACGTTGCTAAATTGAGGACCTGGAAGGAAAAGAACAAGGAGTAGATAAGTGAGTATGAGATGGCTCCTCTTCAGAGACCATACAAAAGTGAACTATCGTACAAGGCGCGTGGCTGAAACTATAGGCAAGCAAGAGAGTTGGAATGAGAGACTCTAGTCCTGAGTGGAGACACTGTGGACCTGAGAAAAGACGACACCGATCAGCAGGCCGTGTGATTCTGGGTAAGCTCAGTCTCTTCATGCACTGCCAGTGCTTGGTGACCAGTCTGTCTCAGCCCAGGAGTACATCTGTGCTATGGCAGCTCAAAAACAGTTTAGCAACAGAAGCATACAAGTGATGGGACTCTTGGCCAGACTATTTCGTGTCCCACTCTTCCTAAGATACTCAGACCCCTCCAACCCTCATATGGACTGGGGACTCCCAAACACAGGCTACAGAAATAGCTTTCTCACCCACACTGCTAAACTTGTCCCACTGCATAAAAGAAAGGCTTCTTTGTCCATTAAGCCAGCATAACTTCTCTGTGCTTATTTACATCAAAATTTTGCACTATTTATGTAATTCTGGTTCTCATATAAAATTTTTGTTATGGATGCTCATTAAATGTGAAGCATGCAGGCCAAGCACAGCTGCACTACTGACAATATAAATGTTCACCTGCACAGCAGGCAAAAGTGTCATGAGATTAGGGAGGATCAGTGAAATATAAATCACATCTAGAAACAAAAAAAAGCCCATAATATCCTGCAGAACTTTTCAGGTTGGTGGGCCAGTGTGTTAGCAAGCCAAAGTGCACAATGTAACTCAGAAAGAACCATGAAAGAGCGTATGGAGCACGTTCGTCACTGCCCTGGTCCTGTGCAGTGTTCCTGTGTGCCAGCTCAGGGCTACCTCGAAGCTGCTTCAGCAACATGCTGCACTTCTGGCTGTCAGAGGGAGCTCAGTCACACCCCATATAGTGTTTAGACATCTTTCACCTTCCTCCTCAGCAGCAAAAAGACAAACTTCTCAGAGGCTGCAGCTGGCATATGACCATGTGAGCAACAGCAGTAGCAGGAGGGCTCCCCAAGCATTTCCAGAAGGGCTGATAAGCAGAGTAAGGAGAACAATCATACTACCTTTTTTGTGATGAAAGCAGGTTTTGGCAAGCTCTGTTTCTGACTGCTGTAGCTTCATGACCATTTTTTTTGGTATGCTGATGAAGAATTGTGGATCATTTTCCAATGGCAGAAATAAAAAATGTCTTGCCTGGTTATGAACTCTAGGAGTGGAGGGAGAGGTAGCGGAAGACCAAGAACAAGAGAATGTTTTCCGTCTGCCACCCAAATACTGTAGGGTAATGCTGTTGCATTCAAGCTAGAGTTCATGCACGTTTCTTGTGGTACTGTGTACCTCTGGACCTTCACCTTTAGTAGTAAATATACCAGCTCTAAATTGTTTCTTAGCTGATGGGTAATGGTCTGGGCACACCAGTTTTCTGAATGGCTGCTGTTTCTGTCTGTGACTGAACGCTTGCTGGGAAAGCAAGTAGGTATTCAATGGTAGGGATTCAGTTATATCGCTGTGTCATGCAAATAGCTGCTGTGTGGTTTGTTAGGGAAACCAAGGCAGGAGACGGCCTTATTTTTGCTGTCCGAGGTTCAAAATTATGTCATCTTGCTCTAGAAAAAATCTTGTGGTTCTACTGTTTGTTTTATTTGGGGATTTTGTGACTGAAAGTGGTTGAGCTTGGAAATATTTGGGTACCCTCTTCCCCTTTTCCCAACTTTCCTTTGGCTAAAGATTGACCCATCATTTCTGTACAGCTGCCCTAATTGACCCTACACTTCAAGTGAGCTTAGCAGACTCCTTTGTCTTAGGTATAAAGACTTGGTAGCTACTACTAATTGCATAAATAATGTTTTTCAACAGAAAATGCCTTCTCTTTTTTTTCTGTGGAAGCTGCTCATGTCTCTCTCTTCTGTGTAAAATAACATTTTCTTTGCATGGTTTCTGATCTAAGATTTTGACATTGGTCCTAGTTATGCAGCAAAATAGATGGCTGAACTAAAGAGACACTTTTTCTGGACCTGCCTCAGAAAACAGCATGCAAGTTGAAATTTCATTTTTAAATTTAACTTCTCCCTCTTGGAACAAATTCACTAAAGTCAAGGTCTCACTTTTTATAGCCTCAGTAACTGTTTCTGGATTTTCAAAGTCAATTCAACTCTAAGCTGAAGTAATTATGGCATATGCTATAAACCACAAGCACTGTAAACTCAGCATGGACTGCTATATCACCATCTTGAAAGTATATCAATCTCCTTATACTCTAATTTGTTATACACACTGTTTCTTTGGTTGCTTTCTCTTACCCTCACATTCATCTGTTTAAAGAAATGAGAATGAGGCCTGTTCCCAATTCATATAAGCTAGGCCACTTTTGGAACCATGAAACTTAGAATTAAAATTACTTTAGAGTAAAAATAGATAGATTTTTTATTTTTTCTCGCTTCTGTTGGAAAACAGTACACTATTAACTTAAGGCTATTATTAAATGAAACTGTGTCTACTGCTATCAATGAGGATCCATTGGCTACACTAATTATGGCAGCCATAGTTACTAAATTCAAATTATTCCTGAATACATAGAACCCATACAGTATGGATAGCTTTTTCCATGTGAGGCATCTCTAAGAAGTAGGCAAGGAAACCTTGGATGTTTTCTCTTTAAGGACTGGCAGGTAATGAAAGAACAAACCACTTGCAGTGCCTCATACCCGAACATTTCCTTGATGTTTAGATGATGTAAGGAGAAATTCTTTTTTGTTCTTTTTTTTCTCAGTTTTGCAAACGCGTGCTCATCCCAGTTTTGCCCAGGCCTGAATATGAAATGCCAGACTACCACAAGAAAGCCTAGGCATCACAATATTTTTTTCAGCTCAGCTAGCAACTGAAAAAATCTCATAAAGCAGTTTACAGATTTCCAGCTCAAACTTGTAGAACCAAGATGTTTACATAATTTATAGAAGATGAGGCTATATAGACATGAGATAGTTAGCTATTACAGTAGCCGACTTTTCAAAGTTGCTGAGGACATGCAGCAGTTGAGCCTTCCTGCCCTTACAGAATGGTGATAAAATCCTTGATCCCAAGTGACTGGGACAAGGGGGAAATGACTTTTTATTCCCTTTTTACATGGTTCAAACAGTTCTTTATTTTAGACCGTAGGTGTCACTGCGTATCATAATTATTACAACTTTATTTAGCATTTCTAAGTGGTAGCCGTGGAAGACTTCAGAACAGCTAGCAATAGTTAACTGCAGAGAGTTCTCAAGAACTCACATCAGAGTGTTTGAGTAACTCTAATATGAATTTATAGATGTGATGCAGGAATCAAAACCCAATTCTCACATTCATGTGGAATGACAGAGTGCTGGTCCCACTAGTGTGCAAACTGCATCACTGACTGAGAACATGAAGGAGACCTTGATAGGTGTTGCCAGAAGTTCCTCCGTTTAACTGTGTATGACTTATCATATGTCCTTTCATTTTCAATATTCAAGCTGTTCTGAACATGAGGAACAGTTTTGTAGAGCTCGATAGCTTCAAAGAAAAAGTGTATCAATGCTAAAGATCTCGGTGCTGAAATACCATAGATGACGGGAAAAAAAAAGATAATATTGCTGAGGTTACTGTCCCTAAGGGGAGAGGTGCAGTAAGCGTGCTGTTTGCACTTTGATCTCGACTGAAAGGTCATAAAACCCTTTCACTGACTGTGGATCTTCCAGGAGGAAGAACTTGTATTCCAGTCTTAAAATACTGCAAGACAGAAGAAACTTAAAGGCTGCCATGTATGGTAGGGTGCGTCAGGAAACTAAAAGATTTGAGACTTGGAAACCCCAAAGAAAACAATCAGTGAGCTTACAGGACACATTTTTAAAGAAAAATCATATACCATTGTTTGCCAACATACTCGATGACCATGGAAAAATGTGATTTCTTGTTATTAATAGCTGAAGTTACCTGTAAGAACCTATTCTGTGCCGTACTAAAATGCAGAGAGTACAAGAGGCATTTCTGAGACTGATTTCCCCACCACAGCCCCAGTATATTTTAAAAAGAGGCAAAGTGCACTTTATGAGGAAACAAGAGAGGACCCGAAATGCCTTTTAATTTATTTTTATAATAAATATCATTAAACAGAATTTTGAAGCCATATATTTTTATTTTGTATGTAATGCTTATGAAGTAAAAAGGAGCCATTTCATAAAAAGGTTGAACTAAGCAGTTGCTAACAATGAAGTCACTATTTTACTGAAACGTGATAAACTTTCCAGATAATTTGGGATTTTTTAACAACAGTTTTCAAGGCTGAAGAGAAAAAAAATGGAACCTTAAGTTTGGCCAAAAAGAAAAATAGTTGCTGGGGCAGCTTCATTTGGACACAGAAAACCTGTTTCAAACTATTCATGGCTCCACCTCTCAAACTATTTATTATGTACTATAAATTGCATATAAAACATGTAACAAAAATTAAATAGAATTGTTCTGGAACCACAGATACAGATTGAGAGTTAATTAAATGAATACGTGGGGAAAAAATCTGTGTGAGATACAGGACCAGGGGTTCCCTGCTGTACCTATTTAATGAAGTCTCATCCATCTGATGGCTCCTGGACCCACTCTTCAACACTTCCACAAAAATGTCACATTCTTTATAGGAGAAGAGTGTGGAATGTGCCTTGCCCACATCAAGTACACCATTTTACAATTCCAATCCAATTAATTAAGCCTCTATTCTTCATGCATGAGTGCCCGTCTCTCAGTTACACACCCAAGGCAAAGCTCCAAGGGGGCCAGCCAGCCAAAAAAAGAAGGTACATTCCCAGCTCTCATTTGCTTAAATACATATTTTTGGTAGAAACAAAATGTTTAAAATGACTTCAAATAGAAGTGTGTATGTTTCTGCAGGGCCAAAGCATCAATAGCTTAGGTCTCAGGAAAATGAGCTTTTATTATTTTTACTTTTAATGCGGAGTCATAATTAAAGCAGGGAGGAGAGGACAGCCTCCTCTGTGGATGAGAAAATTAGACGCGGTGTAGTGAGATGGGAGGGTAGAAGGAGACTTGTGATGCGTGATTAAATGAGGAGGCAGTATGGTGAGGGCAGATGAGACACAGCACAGTGGGAGGATGGAAAGCAGAGTGAAGGAAATAAACAGAAGACAGGATGTTGAAGTACCGTAACCTGACTGCACTCCTGAAGAGTTAAAAATGAACTGATCATCTGTCAGGAAACCACACAAGACAGGGGAGATCTGATTCCAGTCCCACCTCCCTGGGTCGGAATGTTGCTCTTACCTGATTAAGGGAGAAGAGTAACTATTTTCTTCTTACTGCACAGCACTACACTGTTATTTTTAGCAGTCAGTTTCTGTTTCCTATAGGTCATCTGTCATTTCGCTGTTAGAAACAACCATGCTGTTTTTCTGTTATGGTATAGTCTCTTCATGTATGCATTTGTTAGTTATTTTACTTACACCCACCAAAACCTCAATCACATTGGCTGTATTGTCTGGACACCTGAGATCCAGCTCAGGTAAGCCCATGCTCAGGTTCTCTCTTGTGCTGCAACCTCACCCTGGGATAAAAGTGCACATTAGAAAAAGTGACATGTATAAAAAGCTCTGCCTGCTGCCTCGGTGTACCCCGTGTGTCAATGGGAGGCCACAGACAGGGATGACCTCTTCCGAAATTAGCCGTGGTAGTAGAAAATGTGGCAGCTCCCCCTTGTTAGTGCCAGCCCAATGGTATTACTCTCTTTGGGAAGAATCGTGGTAGTGCTGCCAAAGGCAGTGGCTGTCATTGTGAATAGTCAGTCATTTTAGTAAAAAAAAACAAAACATCATAGCCATTCCTGGCATGACCGAGGAATTTGGGATGGGGGCGGGCACTGGCAGGCCTTGCTGGTGCTGTAGCATCAGCTCTGCCCTCGTTTCCCCTGGTGATGGTTTCTGTGCCAGTATGTACAAAACGCCAGTGCAAGTACGTCTTGGACAGGTGCTATTAGGCCAGAAGATTGCTTCACCTGTTGCGGTTACACCTTGGAACTTTTTTACAATTTTCTGCAGAGGTGAGATTTCCCAATTGAAATGATATTTTCCAACTGGATTGCAAATTTAAGGCATTTCAGGCATTTACATATCCCTTTCAATCTGTCATCATTGATGCTAGAAGGGAAAAATCTGAACTAGAAAGGGAAAGCTGACAAGTCCTAAAATTAAAAAGTTATTGATTAAGCCATTTGACTTGTTCTTTCATTCCAGTGTTGTACTCCAGGAAACAAATGTTTAATTTATTTTGGATAAAGGGATTCAATTTGTGATAATGCGATGAAAATATAATATCCTTACAAACTCAGATTTCTCATAGGAAAAAGTTAATGAGTCTTTTCTATTACACTAAAAATACTGTGTAACAGAGAGGGTTGAATATCGCCCAGACAATGTTTCTGAACATTTGCTAGAAGTGTTGCTTGGTTCAAGAAAATTCATATCCCATTGTGCTCACTGTTTGCCATCTTTTACGTGAACAGCTTTGGTTTAGGTAGAGGTTGGTTTGTCCCCTAAGATGTATGAATTCATTAAAAAACAGAGAAGAGATACAGTGTTAGGTCATTAAATGACCAACCATAATCATTGCTAATAATAAATGCTTTGCTTTGCAAGCAGCCTGTAAGATAAAAATTGTTGATTAAAAATGCAAACATGCTTGATATTATGCAACATCTAATTTAGCTATTATTCACCTCCAGAAAAAGGATCAATGCCTGATTGTCAAATGCAGCTATTAAACATATTGCCAGAATTCAGATTTGATCCACAAATTTTCATTAAAGGGAAAAAAAAAATCAAAATGTTATCAGAATTCCTTCACTGCAATTCGTTAAACAGCATGTATTGTTTAATAGCATAAAATATTTTCCCTTTCTCCCTCCAAAGTGTTTTCTTTTCAAAATACAAGGAAATATGAAGAACTAAGTCTGTCTTTGTTTTGATACATTGGCAACATTACAGTCCTAATCAGAGTACTCAGTCAGAACTGGGCCTTCTTTGCACATCGTGCTCAGAAAAGACATCCGTTGCCACATAACCTGAAGTTATTTTGACAAAAGAAGTGCTTTTGAAATTGTGAGAACATAGTTCATCAGCTCTTACCTAAATTATATGGTACAGATCACCAGCAGGCACTGTGTTCTCTCTAAATATTAAAAATTTATGTATTATAATTTCGTAATTAGAGCTTTATTTGGGCTGAAGGAATTGCTGTTGTTTTAAAATTCTCATCATGTTTCTCAAAAATATTTTTCCTTTTTTTAAAAGAAAGTCATTAGTACTGGAGAAAAAAACCTAAAATGTGATATGAGTGTTGCCAATGCGGTGTTATACCTGGGTCTTTAAAGAGCCTAAAAAAATAACATTGAAAGGTCGTATTTGTGGATTTTTCGTGATGTATAGATGTAGTTCAGATATTCCATGATAATAACCTGAAAAAATTAAATGACAGCTTCTGTGACTATTTTATTACCCCTAACCAAGAAGAAAAGAGAGGATGGGTAAAATATCGGTGGTCTCACACAAGGTGGTTTTAATAATAAAATCACTGATTTCACCAGGCAGTTGGCTCACCCCAAGTTGTAGCCGTGGACCCTCCTCTCCCCATACACCACGTGTGTTACTTCGCTTCTTCTGACCAAAGTAAAGACTCCCCCGCTAGCGAAGGACGTTTTGGTGCTCATGTCACTGAACAGCCGTGAGCTGTCGCAGAACGAAGGGAGGCAAGAGCAGCAGAAAGCAATCAGCACACATAAGCTCGTTCTGCTCTGAAGCACCCGAGCAGCCTCTTCTGGGAAGGAGAGCTGCTGATTCACACGTGGCGCAGTTCTAGCCAGCTCACGGCTCGTGACTGACTTTGGACTGGTCATTGCTCTCAGGCCAGATTTGTCATAGCCGCTCTCCTGTTAGTTTGCAATGAGGAGGCATCAAACCTATTTCTCTCCCATTCTGCTCTGGAAAGTGAAAGGGGAGAAAAAAACATTTTCGGTAGCACAGCGACTTCGTTCTCAAAAGCAACAGGACTGGGCAAACCCAACTGCGGGACTGAATGAAAATTCTGCATTGAAAAAGCGATTTTGGGTGAAGTTACAACTAGTAGCCGACAGTTGCCCATCCACTCGACAGAATCATAGAATGGCCCAGGCTGGAAGGGACCTTAGAGATCATTTAATCCAACCTCCCTGTCATGGGCAGGGACGCCTCTCAACTAGATCAGGCAACACATGGGGACCGAATGGGAACCGAACCCACGACTTTAGGTGTTTCAGCACCACGCTCTAACCGAGTGAGCTAAACCGGCCCTCAAGTTTAAATATAAACCACCTTGAACTCTGGGACAGTTCAGCTTTGTTTTTCTATGTCTTTCCAGTGAACCCAACACCAGTGTTAAGTTTCTCTTGACTTTTAAGTTTGGTTATAAACATTTTCACTATGCATTATTTCATTTACTGTGAACTAATTAATTGTTGAGGTTTTTAGTAACTGTGTTGAAGATTTCTTGTAAAGCTTTTTGGCTGTGTTTGTTTTAGAGCCCGTAAATCTGATTGTATTTTATAAGACAAGGGATTACTTAGACCGAGATATTTAGTAATATGTTAAACTGTGTTGGTGTTTTGTTTTATTTCTTAAAGAACTGTCATGAAAGCTGTGGGTATTTAGTGATATCAATTAAAAAGCATGGTACTGAGCAGATTAAACCGGTAGTTTCCTTTACTTGTGATAATCCAAAACATATTCCTAGTTCTTTCCTTCTTTTAGCCTCCTAATATTGTCAGGATTGATGTCATCATTTACCCACTCCAGAAGGATATATTCTCTGGAAACTAATTAGTTGAGGGGAAGAGTGGAGAGGGGAAGCCCAGTCTATTTTAGTGATTTTGGCTTTGTGTTTGGGGTTTTTTTGAATACTACTTTTCATGAAGCAGTGGTTCCTAATTTAGTCTATTTCTTTATACTAGTACTTTTCTCACTGTTGACTCGTCCTCCACTCATTCTGCCTCCCCCCGTAGCAAAATAAGAAAAACAGATTACTGTAAATTTTGGCACAGAGAAGTATTTGCATCATTTTCTTAGAAGTCACGTGCTTTGAATTTCCTCTTGTTTATGATAGATTGAAATGTCTTCCAGATGTTTTTAATTATAAAAAGTTTTGAGGAAAGCAAAGTAATCCGTAATAAAATTTCCTCTACTTTTTTTTTTTTTTTAAATAGCCAATAAATTAGTGTACTGTAGCTTATCAAACTGCCACATATTTCTACATTTGACCCCAGTGCAGCAAGGTCTGGCATTTCCTTAGACAGCTAGTTTGGTCAGAGGCAAAGCAGGTTTCCCCAGGCATATTTTCAGTTCCTCTTCGAAGGGAGAGCGTTCCCTTCCTGGGGCCAAGCCGGCAGCGTGAGCGCTCATTGGTGCGAGTGGCTCTGACTTCCTACAGAAACAAAACCACCTCTGTTGCACCAGCTCAGGAGAAGCAGATGTGTGACATGGGCTATGCCAAATTTTGGATTCAGGATAGGGAGAAAGAGAAAATATTTTAGCTGCTGGTATATGATGCTGATTCTGTGCTGCATGAGGAGATTTTCATTTATAAATTTTGGACAGGTGCCCAGATTGCTGTGGTAAAATCTGGAAGAAAACACAATAAAAATCAGAAGATAGCTCAGTTTTCAGGGATACATATATATGGTTGGGGGAAGGCTTTAATCATAAAAGATGTTTTCAGATGGTCAAAGAACTAGACAAGGGACAACAGCTATGAGTCCTTAAAAGTCTTCCCTGAATCTACCCTTTGTATTCATTCAGCTGTTTTTTCACCCTAAAGAAATACTTGATGAGGGTGCTTACTTGAAGCCTGTATTTATATCAGGAGTTGAGGTGGGCAGGGTAATAGGAAATAGAAAACACCTTTACCATTTCTGTAATTTTTCAAGCTCTGTGTGTGGTGGGTTGGTTTTTTTTCTTAGAAGTTTGTTATGAGAAAAAAATCCAGATCTGAAAGAAAAATATAGCTTAGCAAACATCTTGGTGAGAGTTATTAGACATTGAACGAGACTTATTGTTGGTTCCTGGGTTTAGTGGCCTGCATGGATCTTTAAACTTGTCCTCCCAGAAGATTTCTCTCTTGGAAACAGGGAGTTCAACCCACGTCCTGAAAGACGGGAATGCAAAAAAATAAGCATGTGCATTTGGTACTAGCTAGGTATGGGGATTTTGTAACACTCTGAGATGAATTTGAGGCATTAGGTCAAACTGTATGATGTTAGGAACTGTAAAGGCAAGAAAACATACAGGATTCTAATGGACCAGATTTTCCTGCTTGTCAGGATCAGTTCTCTAGAGGCAGGAAGGGAAAGAATCACATCAAAAAAAGAGCTTTGTATGAAATTTTGGGGATTTTTTTGCAGAGTATCTGAGCACAGCAGGACATGTAATAAAACTAAATTACTGTTAATGTAGCTATCCTACATTCTCAGGTGGTATAAATGCTGTCTGAATGGTGAAAGTGAGCTCTGTTGGCTTGCACCGCTTGAGACTCTTGCCTTTCCTCACTAATTTGCCTTGAGTACTATTTAATCAACTAGATTTGCAAAGAGCAGCTAACAACCATGCAGAACTCCAAGCCTTTTTAGCATTAAGAGGGTAAAAGCAAAGATTTCACCCTGATATTGAATCTGCTTGTATTTCTTGCAAAAGCAACACAGCACAGAATTTGGACCCAATTTTATCAGAGGAGACAGAATGCTAAGAAACAGATGTAAGACAAATGTCCCTTTTACGTTTCTTAAAAACAGTAACTGAGAATAGTCTTGCCATTAAAACAGAAAATAATAATCAGTGATAAACAAGCTGAATTCTTTTAAAGGCTCATGTGATTTGGAGCTGGTTTGGGAAAGGATGGTGGCAGGTCATGAAAAGGAAGGAGGAAACTGATGACCTCATTACAGAGCCAGCTTGGCTGAGAACTTCGACCAAATTTTGGAAGGGACATAAAACACTGATGCTGCCACCTCCCCCCCTACCCTGGAAATCCCCCCCCGCCAAATCCCCTCATGTTTTGAAATGCCAGAATCCATTGGTCTCCATTCTTGGAATACTTTAGGAACTATAGATACAGTTATTTCTTGACAAGAGTTGGGCAGCACCACAGATGTGGCTGGTCGTGCTTTCCCCCACTGCCTGTGCTGCACCAGTGCTGTTGTTCACACTCAGGCCAAGCTGCCACTGAGACGTGGGGAAGTTTAGGTTTGATTTAAGTGGAGATGAAGGTTATTGCTTGCCCAAGAACATCTCTGCTGTTTCACCAGGTTTCTGTGGTATTTGTCTTTATCTCATTTTTTTTAATGTTAAGGCAGGAAAACCTCTAGCTCTTCTGATGGAGTGGTAATGAGGAAGGACACTTACAGACAGCAAAGTGAGGTGAACCATCTCGTTTGAAAGCAATATATCATTAAATATACGACTGCATTTTTCCTTTACTGTACACTAGTAGTACCTGTAGTGCTACAGAGGCAGATGAGTTACTGGGGAGACAGGGTAAAGCTGAGTCTTTTCACTCCTAAATATTTCCCATGCAGAGACAGAGGGTATTACACTGCTAAGGAGAATTTTCATGGGAGACAAAGTAATCTTGGTGGTCAAAGTCTGATCACTGCTCTTGCTTCCACCAGCACGGGTGAGCTGAGGAGAATGGAGCTGGGAAGAAACAACCAAAGCAGAGGATACACACATCTTAACCAACTCTGTAAAACTGTGCTGAACAACCGTCTGTTAAATTAACCTACTCTTACCTGATTCTGTGATTTTACGATGAAAAACTGGTGCTGTAGTGCTCAAGTCCTTGTGGGTCTGAACCAGCAGAGAGTAGCAGAGCTGATTTTTAAAAATCCGGAGCTTTTGCTTAAATTCCTTTTTATTTCACTGCTCTTACCTTGCCCTGTAGCCGGCTTGATCCCACTGCCAGGGGAGGGCCCCCACCTGCGGGCTGGTGCTGCCTGTGGGGCAGTGGCGGAGCCGCCCTTCTTGAGGGGTGGGTGCTGGGCAGCTCTGCCAGTGACAGCGGGTCCTTCTCGGTCCGTGAAGTGTCAGCGGGATTTTTATTAGGCAGCATCTGTCCTCTAGACACAATGTCACAGGCAGAAACAAGCAGTTGTGATCATCTGCGAGCGCACAAACTCGTCCTCCCGCACCCCGCTGCACCCGCGGCCTGAGGCCTCCGTCCCAAGTGGAGGAAACTGATGTTTCGCAGGAAAACCTGAGGAACTTAGGAGAGAAAAACTGAGCTACAGGTAACAAAGAAGGTGTGGCTTTCTCTGGAAAAAAAAAAGATATAAAGCGCTTCCCAGTATTTTTGTTGAATTAAAACTGCCCAAGGCATGCTGTAAATGTGGTGGGGAAAGAACCGGGGGTGGATTACACGGCTCTCCAAGTGGCGGCAGTTACTGACCCTCGGCTCTCGCGAGGGCCGTTCTGAGGGTGGTGAGGGGAGTAGAAGCGGTGCTGGTATCCCGCTCTCTGGAGTTGTTTCGATTGGTCTGAGACACCTGAGAACTGGCTTTTCTTTTTTACGTTTCGTTTGCTCTTCACAGCTGTAAAAGGCTCAAGAGCAGAGGAGAAATGGGCCCAAGGTCCTCGGGCAGCGGCTGCGTTTGTGGGAGTTCAGGCACGGGAACGGGGCTGGGGAGGAATTTGTGGGATATTTGTTCTATGGCTTGTCCATCAGGGAATGTTTATTCCTTATTTTATGAAGTTTGTGCAGGTACACAGTGCAGTTCCTCACTGATCAGTCCGTTCGGAGTTTAGAGCCCATGACATGATGGGGAATGCAACCCTATAATCCACCTCCTGCTCTTGGCACTGGTCATGAAGGGCAGGTGACAGGGCAGAGGCTGTAAAAACAAGCCGCAGTACTACGCCGTTGTGGAGACCATTATTCCACTTTTGTCTAAATTTAAAAGGTTTTAAAGCATATAAACAGGACTTTGATATCCCCATTGCATTGGACTAAAAAAGCAATTGCATTAAGGCGACAATCCACACAAAATTAGAAAATAGAATGCTGGCGTAGCTTTCTGTTACATTAAATTTCTGTTAAATAAGAGGAAGGATGGAAGCATAGTAGAGTTGGAAGCAGTCACCCCCCCAGGAGGACTTTGGGAGGACTGAGTGTGCAGCGATGGAGTGAGGAAAGCCAAAGCCCTTGGGGAGTTGGACCTGGCAAAGAGTGACAAGAAAGACTCCTGCAGGTACCTTGGCAGCACAAGGACGGCCAGGGAAGATGTGGGCTCACTGCTGATGTGGGTACTGAAAAGCGTAGAGCCAGACTCTTCTTAGAAGCACCTAGTCAAAGGACAAGTGACATTGGCACAAAATGAAAAACAGAAGATTCCACTTAAACGTAAGAAAAATGGTTTTTAGTGAATGCTGGAACAGATTTCCCAGAAAAGTTGTGGAGTCTCTGTCCGTGGAGATATTCAGAACTGGACTGGACATGACCGTGAGCAACCTGTTGTTGCTGACACTACTTTGAGCAGGCGATTGGGCTGGGCAATCGCCAGAGAAGCCTTCCAACCTCCACTGTTCTGTGATTCTGTGAAATTCTAGAATTTGCAATTTAAACCTATTGCTGTGCTAACAGTTTGGACTAAATTAATCTCTCTGTAAATCAATCGAATATTCATTATGAAAACTCTGTCAGCTTAATTTAACCTAGTCCTAAGCGTTCTATAAAAGCTTTTATTGAATCAGAGGCCGGCAGAAACGTTGCAGCTTTTGTTTCCAATGAAATCAACCTGTAGGTTTTTTTTAACAAATAAATAGCCTTTTCTGAAAGTGAAACTTGCTGGAAGCAAAAGTGAAACTTGCTTTATTGCTTTCCATTGTTCAAACTGAGAGAATCAGCAAAAGTAACTGGAGGTAGTACTAAGTAAACCAAATTAAAAATATTAATTTGTTTACGATAGCAATGCCACTTTTAGTAATACAGTGAAGAAGTTAGAGTGTCTTATTGCATTGACAGAGCCCTTTTGATCTTGTGTTTGAGCTTTCTGTAGCTCTTCTTCCTTTAATCGGATTTCTCTGACCCAACTCAAGTGCTTCATGGTTGTAAATACCAGTAAGATGCAAGTTGCTTTAATTTGTGTGTGACTGGAAGAGGTAAACTAGTGTAAATCACGCTAAGAAAGTGAGTAATTTACTCTGGAATGAGTGCAGCCCACTGCTGCCATTGGCTCCAAGAGGAGGGATGCCCATTTGTGCCTGTGTGTGCTGAGAAAGGTGAAGGCTGAGTTAAAGCAGATCAGGCCTGCTTTATTTTACACCCTCCTGTTCGCTGTTTTGCTGATAATTCTGCCTGATCCTGAAGCCCATTTCTGTTCTTGGGATGCTAATATGCGCCTTTTCTTTTGCCACTTACGCTCACAAATAAGCACCGTGTTACTTGCCTTCCTGTATGCTGCCTGCAACTGCAGCCACTGACCGTCAGCTGCATATGCTTGTGACTCCTGGGAGCCAGAGGACGTGTTTTGCCACCTCTTGATCTCGTTGGGCTCACTTTAAGTAGCACATTATGCAGCATGGGTTAAATTAATGTGTATTACATAGACCAGTGGTACTACGTGGGACTTTAGAGAGAACACTGTCCACCAGGCATCTCCCTGGCTGCACGTTGATAGCTGACAGCATTTTTTCCATCACTCCTAAACTGAAGAGGTCTGTGACCCCCTCCATTCCTTAAGCAGTGTCCAGGAGTCTGTGGCTCTGTAATGCCTTCTGTTGCAGGCTTTCATCATACTTATTGTACACAACCTATAGATATTCCCTTATATACCTGCTACGTGGATTCCCTCCTGCTTCCCTTGGCAGTAATGCTGATATTTGGCAGGAACAAGGACCTTTTCTTGCCCCTCTTATTATGAGTGAACTTCCAGTACATAAATAGATTCTTTTAACTAACTTAATATGCATGATTTTATCTCATTTATTGTGTCTTTTTTTCCAGCTCCATCTTGAAATGACTCACTGTAAAAGATTTATTTAAATTTTTAAAGTTCCTTTATAATGCTAACTCTAATTCAGCCTTTAGTGGTGCAAGATGCTGTAACCCAATAATGCTAAGTCTCCTTTTCTTAATTCTTAAATGTTTCCCTTCCTCCTTCCCTTGTGGAACAGGTGAGAGAAGCAATTGCCTCCACTGCTTCATGCATCATAACTCAAAACCTCACTCCGTCCATGTAATTTTGAATCCCAGCCCAGCTGGCGGTTCCTAGATTTCAGGTTCTGAATATGAGTTCAGCACTATTAAATGAATCACTCTGAACAGTACTTCTGTCGAAGAGTCTTTCTTTCTTTTTTTCTGGGACGTTTTCCTGATTTTTCAGATGCAGACCCTGAAAAAAGAACATTTTCATAAATGTACCAAATGCAGAGAAAAATATTTTTTCTGGGTTTTTTTTTTTTTTTTTTGCTGTTTCTTTAAAGTGCTTGTTCTCTTTCTGTTGTCTTTTAGTGCAACAGAGATGTGTGGGATATGCTCCCCTTGCATATAACTGGCATTGGTTTTACTCATAAAATCGTAGAATGCTTTGGGTTGGAAGGAACCAATTCCTCATTCTCGAAAGAGCGCCCCCAGCAAATCCCTCTCTCTCCGGTTTAGAGAGCGGGATGTTGTGTGGGACTGTGTCAAAGGCTTAGTTGTGAGTTCATCAAAATTAACATGGACACTTCAGTGGTTTTGCAAAATTCTGTCTCTTGAGGAAAACTTTTTACCTTGTATCATGAGCAGTTAGTGGGGTGAAGATTCTCCTTTTCATCTTCTGACTGTGAGCAGTTCTCTTCAAAAAACAGGTTCATGGATAATATCCCAGCCTCACCAGGAAGTCTGGGTTTTAGTAATGTGATTGTTTATGAAAACATATTATCAACTCTAAAAAGAGAAATGGCAAAAATATATAATGAACTGGGATACATTTTCAGTTTTGATCATTAGCACACAGCCCTGATCATCATTCTTAGTTTCTTATTGATGCTAGTTGGATTGATTAAGTAGGGTGTAAAGGAAATCACATTGTTTTCTTTTTTTAAACTTTTTCCCCAAGGCTGTTATGTTGACTGCCATGCTGCTTCCTTCCACAGAGGCGTACAGAGTCTCTAAGGTGCTGGTTCCTTTGCTGAACGCCGAATGGGAGGCACGCTGTTATGGTTTAGTCTGGCTGAGGTTTGCTGCAATTTAATGCAGATAGTTAAAACCACCAAGGGAAGTTTCTGAAAAAAAAACTTCCATATATTTATAATGATTACAAAAAAATAATGTCAAACTAAAGATGGGAAATATAATCTGCTTCTAATATATCATTCGTAACAGTATTCACATCTTAAGGAGAAATGCAGACAACAATTTTGCAGTCAGTTCAAGTTATCTCCTTACGCAGTTGGCTGAAAATAAGTAGTAATTTCAATGAAAATTCTTAACTTTAAATTGTTCATTTTGAAGCGTATAGAATAGCTTCTCTTTCCAAAAACTAGCATGCACTTTGTAATAAATTTGAGAAACTAAAAATATTATTGAAAAGAGTTCACTCTTTTAAGACATTTTTTATAATGTTTTCAGTAAAGTAGTTAAACGAGCGACTGATTGGCAAATATCTCATGTTAAATGTGTGTTACTTTGTTCTTTTTTTTTTTTTTTTTTTTTTTTTTGCAAAGTGGAACCTCCCTGTGGAGAAAACGGGTCTAACAAACTGTAAAAGTGAAACTCAACAGGAACAAAAAAAGAATGATTTGAAAAATCATCAACCATCTTTATTCACAAACAGTGAGTTCTTGAGCCAGAGCTATTAGTGTGGAAAAGACGGGCCGGTAGTCTGTCCTGCCTTCCCAGATGCTTTTTACCTCCCTTCTCCAGCACGGTGACTGAGCTGCTCAGATGAGAACTCTTAACCTGTATCCCTCACAAAGCAAACTGGACTGTCATGATTTAAATAATGCTGCTCTTGTCAGTAGGGTTTATTTTCACTAAAACAGGTGAGGGCATAAACAAGGAGTCTTAGCTAACAGATTTGCGATAACCTCCAGGAATGAGGCGCTGGCAAGTTGCTGAGGGTAGAAGCCTTCCAGCTCGCAGAGCTGTGCTTGGAGGAGGACCTGTGAACACAATGTGCTTGGGCCACTGTGAAAGGCAGATGATTGAGGAAAGGCGTAAGAGATGAGCCATATTATGCCCAGAAGCTCATCTAGCCCCATGTCCTTGTCCCAGGTGTGGTCAAAAGTCGAAGAGTGTAGATACTCTAGATGAAGCACCTGAATCCCCAACCTTACTTCTGGAGCCCCTTTAAAAGCAGATTTCCTGACAGCTCCTGCTTGATCATGCTGACTAATGCTGTGTAAGTTCCAGACAGCAGGGTGGAAAGAAGGCGTTGGTGGCAGGTTCGTGAAGGTGGAAAGCTGATGCGCTTACGCACTGTGCTGCTTTAATAATTGATAGGAGTAGTTAAAACAGAGCTCTTGAATGACTGTGCAGGGTGCTGAAGAATAATTTTCCCCAGTTGGGCCCCTTGCCATATGCACAGTATTATTACTGTAACTGCGTTGTACCATATAAATGAATGATTTATGTAGTGATTTATCCACTCTACCATGACTGTGTGACCAATCTCTATTACTAGATAATATTCAAACCTTTTACAATGGCAATATATGCAGCTTTGTATTCCAGAGCATTACCTGCTCTTTAAGCAATAAGACCACACAGGGCATATGCTATTGGCTGCTAGAGCGTGCGTCCGTGTGTTCTGTAAGCACAAGTCTGGAGGCTGCAGTCTGGGGCTGCATCCGCAGAAGAAGGAGGTTTCAGGCTGGCCATACAGTCCCAAAATTGTTTTCCTGGGATGAAAGTGGACATTTGTAAGTTTTATGTGAGACCAAAAAGCAGTTCAATTTGGTTTTACTCAAATTATTCCTAAATAAAGTAAAATAGTAGAGGGTGGGAGGAGACATTCAATGACATTCTCATCCAGATTTTAACTAATGGTTCAGATATTTTTGGCACGTGATGGACTGGCAGATGATTTTTGACTGGGGTCTTCTGACACTGTGGCAGGTGCTACTGTGAAATTCTTTACTCTTTTCATTTTGATTCTGAATTAGTTGCTTTCCCTCTCAGGTTGGCTTATCTGGCAAGTGAGCCACTTTGATCTGTTGTTTTATGACAGAGGAGCTATGGGACAATAAGCAAGGGATGGAAGTGGTGTTTTTAGATTGTCACCAGACTAGAATTAAAACTGCTGTTACCTGTGACCTACCTGATGTTCTTGTGCCTTCAGAGGCGTTGGACATGATCTTCAACAGGAAGCTGCGTCTTGAGGTTTAGACTTCATTATGGGATGATTTGAGGGTTTGATGATTTGCCCTTAGGTAGCAAGAAGTATATACCTACATTGTGACTGATAGAAAATCCATTCTGTTGGTTTAGCAGTTCAGCAATGAGTTCACACCGGGGAGGAAGAAGTAGATCCTGAGTCTTTACTACTCCAAGTATATTCTTTTTAATAGAAAGTGAAAGATCAAAACAGTCCAACTGCCAGTGAAATGAGATAAAAGTAGTAATTCATCTGACAGACTGCTAAATGTGTTTCACCAGACTTTTTTTTTGTCAGTGATTTAGCCCTAACATTTATTTCCGGTGCAACTTTTCCAAGGGCTGGACTTTATTTCCTCATTCAGCCTCTTTTTCTTGAAAGAGATGTCAAAAGCATAAATGCATCCAATACATTCTTTGTAACAGACTGGGAGAAGTCTGCTGGAAGGGCAGTTAGCCACAATGCCACATGTGTAACTCCAGGGGAAGATAAGTGGGAAAGGTTTGGAGCACAGTGAATAGCTACGGAAAGACACAAGGGTGGTCTGGGCAGCGTGACAGAGCATCTTTCCCGGGAGTAGCAACTGAAGTCATGTTTCTGTTTGAGTTGCAGCAATGCTAGGAAATAAAAGTGTCATCTGTAGTGTCCCTGACTCTGCTTCCCAAACTGAGGAGGAGAAATCCTGGCAGATGGAGACCCCCCATCCTGTCCTGTGTTAGTAGGGAACAGCTTTTCCGAATTTCTCCCTCTGTTTAAGCAGTTGCTTGCTTTTGTGGTTTCAGTATATATAAATATATATATATTTATGGAGGCCCAAATGCTCCTGCACAGCATCTATACAGATGCATATCCTGAAATTCTCACAGGTCCCTGAGGCCTGGACAAATCCCGCCTTAGAGCAGAAGAATTCATAATTTTCTTTTTGTTGTTGTTGTTTGTTTTTTTCCTTTTTTATTTCCTTGCCTCTGGAAGAATGGAATCAGTTATCACTGCTGGGACAGCTTCACACTTCTACAGCATATTATGCGACGTTGCAAACTTGGCTTGCAAAGTAGTTGATTTGAAACAGCAGAAAACATCCTAAAATTTGTTCCTTTAAATTTCATTTATTACTGACATATGGATATGACAGGGCACAATTTTGGTAGCTAGATCTAATCAGCACTTTGTGTATAAAGTGCATCAAACCCACACATCAATAGCAGTCCATCCTAGTGTGTCTGCATTCCAGATCATGGTGTAGTATAAGTTAACTGTTCCTTTCAGTTCTTCTGCAGCCCAGCTGGTCTTGCTTAATTTCACACTATTTTATATTCTGTTTACTACTGAGGCCGACAAATATTTTATTTTAGCTGTTTGTACATGTTAAACAAACACGGGATCCTGGTGGAATGTCTCTGGCAGAAGCACGCTAATTCCTTCTACCCTCGGAGTCCCTTCCACACTTGAAGGAGGGGGCTCAGCCGGTTAAATTAGGCACCCAAACAGGAAAACCACAGACACACGATTACGGTTTCAGCCAAAGCTAAACGGTGCAGCCTGAAAGTCATGTTGTTGCTTGGCTTTTTCACAGTGAGGCCTGTGTGAACAGAGGTAGCTGGAAATGTCTCTGTCTGAGCCTGCCTCCGGGAAGCAGGAGAAAGGGAATTCCTGCTTCGTGGAACTGCCAGAATTGGTTTAATCCTCCTCCGTGAAAAGATCGTCACAGGTACCCAGCGACAAAATAGCGCATTGCCGTTTCCAGGCCGTGTCTTAAGTTCTCAGAAACTAGAAAAGCCCAAGGATTTTAGGCTTTATTTTTCTGCAGATTTCTGCCCTGGTTGGGGTCACCAGGCCCTGAGCGCTACTCACGATGTTGATGAATGTCACAGAGCTGCTGATGAGGTTGGACTGTCAGGAGGGGTGGCGAGTGCCCCCCTTCTGTCTGCCTGATGGCTTGGTGGTTAGGAAACACGCACAGGAGATACTAATTCGGGCACTTGGAGGAATATTTCAAACCCGGTCTTTCACTTTCTTGCCAATGCTCAAACCACTGAGATGTTAAATATAAAAAAAAACAGAGTAGGCCCGCTGCTTTCATTGAAAGACTACGGTGGAGACAATTCTGTGGTGTAACTCCAGACTAGCTAGAGACACCTTTTTCTTTGTCTGTTCAGATGCCCGAGCATCTCACTTTCAGGGAGGTAGATATTTAGATCCAACCTATGTCCATGCTTCTTCTTGGCTAGATCTGGTGGCTCCTTCTGAGAGCTGTGCCCAAGCTGTTACTGTCAGCACTACCTAAAGTTCGTGTTCTTTGGTTAGGAAACTTAGGCATTAACACAAATTTTGTTGTGTTAATGCTTCAGTGGCTGGGTGTGCGAAAGTTAGATGTACCAATGGACGACTTGTAGTACTTAATTTACCTAGCCCTTAGCTACTAGGATGGTATGTACCTTAGAAACCCTTAAGGGAGCTCGAAATCTGAATATAGACTGCTAAACTCGTCCTTTAGAGAGTGACAGTGGATTATCATTGTAACTGTGGTCTGTCACGTTATGAAGCATAACTGTGCTACTTTATTGTTAATAGAGACTGAGCTGTGTATTGTGTTCTTACACTGCCATTGCCAGATTATAGCTGGAGAGTGCTTGTGACTATGAACTCGTGTCAGTTAAGCTGTCTGGTTTCACACTGTGTCCTTCGTGGAGTATATTAGACTGTGAGCTGTGCTGACTTCTATTTTGCTTCTGAGGAAAGCTCAAGTGGTGTTTTTTTAACTCTGAAGCTGTAAGCACTTTGGTCTTTGGCTGCCTTAAAGACACAGCTTCACTACCTGGGGTGCTGCAGCAATTAAGTTTGGATGCAGTAACCAAGCTGGCGGTACCCTCATTTAACAGGGAAAGAGCTTGTTACTGTCCTATTTCAAAATTCTTCAGATATGAAAATTATTTTCCGGCCCTTTGGTCCAGAAAAGGCCAGGGTACTTGATTTAGCCCATGCATCTAATAGTAGCTATTTTATTTTCAAAAGGACTGGGACGAGTTTCATGCAAGCATATTTTTTTTTTGCGTGACAGATCTTTTTTTTTGTGATGGTTTAATGGTATTGTAGATATTGATTACAGTTTAATATTGTTGTTTTGATAAAAATTGCTCTGGTGTGGTATTTGTAGAGTAATATAACTTAAGAGTGATCAAAGATGCAGGACTCCTGGTTTCCACGTGAACTGAAATTTTCTTAGTCTTTTCTCGTGTTGTTGAGTGGAAAAGCCCAGGGATGGTTGTTTGCCCAATGAGGGCAGGATACAGCTGGGAGGAAGCTTGCAACTCTGTTTCAGGGTCTGCAAACAATCTAGTCACATCAAGTAGATGCCCACTGTTTGCCAAAAATCAGTGAAATAGGGAGATAATGAGGATAATGAAATAAAGAAAGAGAGAGCACTGTTGTTCTTTAATACAGTGACCTTTTCTGAGATGTGTCATTTACACTGGTGTTTATATAAGTGTTGGCCCATGTTTTTTTTACAATATTTAGTTGTGTGATGGCTTCTTACCAAAGCTGAGGAAGCGCCCTGTGGCTGGCCTCACTCTGGGCTCCGTAAGCTATTACAGTAATGCTGTAGTTAATGGTTTCTGGAAAGTTGATATCTATCTGCGTTTGAATGAACACATTTTGGGCTAAATATTGAGAAATCACAGGTATGTAATGCAAATCCTGGGAGTGCCAGCCAAGCCTGTAGAAAAAAGCTCATTAGGATTAATCTCTAGCAGGGTGACTAATGCAGAGGGAATGAGGTACTTTCCTCCCTGAGACAGCGGAGATTTGACATCGCTTTCAAAGGGGCTTCACTGGAATGCAGTCCTTGCTTTGTGCAATAAGTGCACTAGCTTATTTCATTTAGAACCGCTTGCTTTAGACCAGAGAATACTATACTAAATTCAGAGAGAAATATAGCAGCAAATAGATTTAAGACAAAACATCTTACTCGGTTTGGAAGAAGTGAGGTACATAATTATCCAATGTATATTAAGAGCATTAAAGGCAGCAGCATATGAAAGCTGTCTTACCTCCTGCTCTGCTCTTTGAGCTTTGGCAGATTTTTATGTTTGAGGAACCATATTTATGAGTGCTGCATTCGTTACATCCCATCTCTGTCTAGTTTCCACAGAGACTTCCACAAATAATATCAGGAAAATTAGCTGCAGCCCAAGATTACTACTGTGGTATGTTAGGAAGAGGTAGCTGAAGATGCCTTGTTTCATTAACAGTTCTCTGAAGTCTTTCTTAGATCGAATATTACTTGCTGGTAACGTTTGTGTAAGGCAACGTGACTCTTTCCTTGCAAGTCAGCTATTAGCAGTCAAATTCTTTTGAATGGTGTGTAATTTTTAGCCTTATAAAAAGAAAAATAAACTGCTGTTTTTATCAATAAAGCTATACAGAACCAAATACCAACAGAAAAAAAAAATCAGGATAATTTACAACGTTTGACTGTGTTGCAGTGTATTCCCAAGTAACGCATGGGTATTTGTAGTTTCAGATTGAGAACTTTGTGCCTCTGCATTTTTCTGAAATTTCATCTGTATTAAATGTTTCGTTCTGGATAACTTATCAGGCAGGGTGAGGATATTTGGAGATCCTGTCTAAAACTCGTAATCATTTTTCAAAGAAAGTTAACGGAAAGGGTAGATTTTCTTGATAATCCTGTTAAAATTAAAATATAACACGAAAACACTATGTTTAAGTGATATTAAGGGTCTTATTTAAACCAGCTAAAGCTGGCCAATTCAAAGTGAATAACTAACACTCTCTTTTAAACTGCCCTCATGTGTTGCAGCTGACAGTGGGGAAACAGAGGTTCAGAGAGCAGTTCAGATAGTGATCTCAAGAGTCTGGATATTGCCTGAACCCCAGTAGCTGGAAGAGGAGGACAGATATCTTTCAAGATCATTCTTTATCATGAGGTGTATGGCTTTTCCTTTTCGTGGTCATGCTTGAACATGGCTTTTCTTTGGTTGGCTTATGCTTCTTTCCCTGGTTAACAGTAAAGGCCGAGTATTACGTAAGTAGTTTCCAGCAGAGATCTGAAATTTGAATCTGAAGCCTGGAAGATCCTGATCCCAGGTTTGCTTTTTCTCACATCTCTGGTTAAAAGAAGCCCTAACCTTTTTACTTCTTCAAAGTATCAGAAGGATTCGGATTCCTCCCTGTTTTTATCTGGAGTCCGGGCTGACCTTTTTTTTTGCATTGAAACTAGTTCGGTATTCTGTGTTTACAGTTTATTAGCCTCATATTGCCAATATATCAGATAAGCATTAGTTAGGTACAGGGGGACTTGTTAGGGAAAATATGTTGTAGAGCTCCCACAATTCATGTGGTTTTAGATCATTCTAGAAGATTATTAAAATTCTCCAAATATTCTGACACATCTAAGAAAGGGGAGGTTTTATATGTCTTAGTGCTATTCCTTTAAGCTGAATGGCAGATTTTTGTGTAGAAAAGGGAATTCAATATTCTTAACTGCAGTTAATTTGAGGCAGCAGAGAAGCTTTGCCTTTCAGCCACTAACACTAAGGTTAGCCCATATTTTATGGAACTCTTGCAAGCAGAGCCTGCGGTCTCTGATTAATGTCAGAATCTCCTTTTGGTTTTCCTCTGAACACATTACTTTAAAATTTGCATAATTGTTTAAAGTTGCACATTTTGCTGATACTGCCCCTGTTAAATGATACAAAAAACCACAACACAACATTACATCACATTACTGACAGGATCAAAACAGAAAGTGACACTTTTATGCTGTTCTGTATTTTGTGGATCAGGGCAGTAATTGGAACATATTAATGATTTCCTCGACTCCCCCTTATCCTGCTCCACCCCTGCTCTCCCTGAAACCACCCATGTAAACTCTAAGGATATTTAACACATTTTAAGCTGTCCTGTTCTGTGTAGCTCCTTGGAAAGTAATTTGGAATGATGATTCCTGCTTGGTGAGACATGCTCAGACATAAAACTCACACATGCACGTAGCAGCACATAAAGCATGAACCCTTTAAGGATTTCACCTTTTAAGAAATGACAAAATAATTACAGGACAACATGTCCTTCATGAGTAAAAACAACTAAGCTAAAGTGCTTTCAAGGCTGGCATGGCCTACTTCTCTTTTAGCAAGCTGCATAAATCACAAACTGCTAAGGGATTGATTCATACACTGAGTGATAACCGGAGTCCGTGTAACGGTGTGTATCAGCGTGGGGATAACACACACGTGCGCCAAACTGAATTCGGTTCTTAGTTACAGCTACGCAACAGAACCAAACTGATATAGCCTGAACCCTGACTTTGTATGCAGATACAGGAAATGTAGAGGATGAGTTGTGTGCTTCCTTAATGAAGGGTAAATAAGTTATTCCATTTCCAGAACTCTTCAGGAGGGGATTGTAAGAGTTGGCCTCAGGCTGAAACATAGTGTGTTAGAAGTTCCTAGTCCTGGGATGAATGTTTTAAATGTTTAAAAAATAGAGGGGAGTGTTTGTCATCTAATTTTACTTGTTTGGGGGTGAGTAAAAATAAGAGTGTTGATGTTTGCAGTATTTAGCAGAAAACATGCCTTTAGCCAAAAATAAAAACAACCTCAAAAGAGAAACGTCATCTGGCTTTTCAAGTTACCTCTTCTCTCTTACAGTGTCTTTCTGGGGAATAAATTGTTAAACTTCCTTGTATGTTTTTATGACCTGAAATCTTTCAGATGCTGTGGATAATCTATATTAATGGGATGATGTTTCTTTCTCTGAACACTTTAACTGGGCAGATTGCACATATGCTTTAGCATTACCAAAGACCAGGTGAATCCTGAAGAGCTATAAGCAAGGGTAACTCAGCCTCTGAAGGTTATCCAGAGATTTAAGCTACATGAAAATGGTACTTGTCAGAAATACCTGCTCTTTACAGGCAGGGGTGCTTCTTTTTCTTGCACATAATTTTAGGGCCACAGTTTGAAAGGTACTCTTAATAGACTTCTCTTTGTCTACAAAAAACCTTTGTCCCTTAATACGCATTGGTTGGTCTAGATAGCTAACATTTGCATGCACAGGCAGTAGATTCTGTCATTTATGCATGTAGATAATAGAATTTACATGCACAAAACTCATTTGACTCGGCCTCAGAACAGATTGGGAGGACAGGTATTTAAGATTTGAGGGACAGATGCACAGTAGGGGACTGCTGGGGTAAATGATGGTTGAGTCTGGAATATTGAAATAGGGATGCTAAGGAAAGGATGGAGACAGTGCTCATCTGTGTTCGTGCTGAAAGCCAAAAGAGTTTTAATACAAAGAGCAAGGCAAGAATGATATCAAAGGTCACCTTTCATTGTGAAGAGAACTCTAACTTGAAACATGAAATTATCTTTTCTGAAATATGTTTTTGCCCTATAGTCTCTGTCCAGCGGTGGCCTTTAATCCGTCTTTCATGAAATTTCAACCAGAGACGAGTACTTTATGTCACTGATACCAAGTCATTTAGCAGAGATTGTAGACATTTAAGGGTCAGTCCTTCAACTCAGGTGAGGTTTTTTAGGCACACTGAAGTAAGTGCAGTGATGTTGTTTTTCTGCTCTCTGAGAAAATGTGCTTGAACATTTAGATTCTTTCAAAATTACTTCTGTTTGTAGAGTATCCCTCTGTTGGATGTTGGTCAGCCAAGAATAGCCTTCTGGTTCTGAAGTTCAGGGACAGTGTAAGAGAAAGCTGGTATCCAGATCTAAGTGTTGCCACTTGAGACCTCAACTAAACGGAGCTTGTCAGCCACACCAGGGCCACAGCACACAGGAGGGTATTTTCTATGAAAATCCTTGTGCATTTTAATATCATAGTGGTCACTTGGCCTAGCCCAAACCCACTCTTTGCTTAAATAAACTCTTGCTGATATTCTTATGAGTCCCACTGAAGTCAATAGGTTCTTTCTCTGAGCAAGGAGAAAATTCTTGTGGCTGTTTTGGTGCACTGACTGTATAATAGGAAGGCCTCTGCAGCAGTGCACTTAAACACAACTGGGTGAAATATGGAGAGAGCAGAAGTGAAGTCTTAATTCCGAATTTCCCAAGTTTGTCAGATTATGTTATATAGTATCCGATTGTTCTGTGAAAGCTGAGGCCACAGGAGTCCCATTACACTTCCTGGGCTAGATCCTCGCGTGATGTAAATTTGCGTAGTGCTACCAGAGTAAGTGGAATTGTGTTGATTTCAGTAGCTTGGGATTTAGCCCAGTATGTCTGAGATAGCTATAAAACCTCACTGTGCACGTTGAAAGTTGCACCCCATAAATGCTTCCACAGTGCAGTTTTTTGTAGTGTCTGTAGGAAACCTGCTTTGTGGCTTAAAAACACTAACCAGGGTCATCCTGTCCTTCTCATGCCAAAACTGTTAATACTAGTAAGTGGGAGTTTAAGTCTACTGTCTCTTGGTGTGCTTGGTCTTTTCTTCGCTTTTCAGTTTGTCGCGCTGAACTATTTGTATCTTGGACCATTTTTACAAATACACAAACATAAAGGGAATATCACTAGCTGATACCATCTCAGTGTCCCATGTAGTAGAGTATCCTTCTCTGTCAATACTTGTGTACACACGCACACACACAAAATTAATATACTGTAAGTGTCCTCCAACACCCACGTTCCTTTTTCAGAAGTAACTAATGAAATGACATCTTTGCAAGAAAAACATTATGTCTCATAGCGTTATCCTTTCCAGTGTCTAGACTGAACTCCATTGCACTCGTGGACTGTGCCATTGATTTGACATTAATGCCGAGATGTTGTTGAAGTTGTTTTCCTGACAGATGGTCATTTGAAACTGTTTTGTAGCAGTTACCTTATGAGTAGATTTGTTTCTGCAGGGGGAAGAAAGTCATACTAAGTGAGGTATAGAAGCAGGAGTCCATGTGCTTTTCTGTTAGTATTCAGCAGCTTGTATTTTGGCAAATACAAAGATAATACAGCAGAATCCATTTTTTCAGTTGCACAAACAGTTCAAAAGAGATTTGTAATCAAATGGCTTCTCTTTTAGTATTTTGTGGTCATCTTTAGCTCACTCGGTTGAGCGTGGTGCTGAAACACCAAAGGTCACAGGTTCGATTCCCGTTGGGTCCCCGTGTGTTGCCTGATCTAGTTGAGAGACGTCCCTGCCCTTGACAGGGAGCTTGGATTAAAATGATCTCTAAGGTCCCTTCCAGCCTAGGCCATTCTATGGTTCTGTGATCTTTGGGGGGAAAAATAGCTTCTTTCTCCTGTTATTCTACTTGACATATGTCAAACAAAGCGCACTAATGGTTCTGGATGTGGGACACGTCTCTAAAAATATTATATAAGTTTCAACAATACCTTCAAGATACCTAATACCTTTCTGCATAGGAAGCTGAACAACCCATATTCACCTCTTTGCTTACCGAGTATAGCTTGTGGATACAGCATATATTTTTCTTCATTAAGTGTTGAATTTTTGAACTTGTCCTTAGTACAAATAAGGGGATAGAAGAGGAATCATTAAAAGATCCAAAGAATTTCTTGTTGAGGTGTGGACTGTATAGCAAGAGTGGCTACAGTTGTTACCCCACTGACTCTTAATGTAAACTGGAATTCTGTAGATAATTGATTTTGCAGCATGGCAGCAGAACTGACAAAAGAAAAAAAAAATCTGGATTCACTTAAAAAATCACCTTGTTTAAATGACAGTAGTGAAACCATTTCATTTGCCTTTTGCAGAATTAACCGTTTGATGTCAGGTGTTGGTAAAGGAAAGAAGTGGAGTCGGTTGATGAACAAATAATGGTCCTATGCTTAAAGTTCCCAGCTGAGATATATATGAAGGAGCTGAGTGCAGGTCACTGGTCTGTGTGTGCTGCTGCACAAGTCCGTGTCTCTTAGGCCATGTGTCCTGCTGTGGTGAAACTCTGGCTGCAGCCTGTGTGTGTGCCCCTGCTGGTACTGCTCGCTGGGAGGGGGCATTGCCAAGAACCTCCAGGCACTGAAATGATCCGAGGTAAAGGAGACTGCTTTTACTGGTTGATTTTACTGGGTTTAGAGTCAGGTGCTTCTCTTTTTAACCCAGGTAATTCCTGTGACCTGGTTGACACTACAGACCTGCAAAGTGGAGAACAAGTACATGGGACTGTATCATTAATTAGTCCTCTTTTTGTGGAGAATCTGTGTGAACAGGGATTCAAGGCACCTTCTCCTGGGAGCAGGTTGTTATCAGGCGCTTGGGACGTTCCCTTGAGAGGCTGCAGGCTCTGGCTCAGATTTCAGCTGCGAATTAGGCTGTGAGTAGGTTTGAACTTGAGTGTCTTGAGACAAACCAAAGAGAACAATAGAGCTTCAGACAGTGTCATGCCTCAGCTCCAGTGAGCAATGCTAAATTGCTTGTATTGTCACAACCACGCGCTTCCCCTGGTGACCATAATGGGTCCCTGCAGATCTGCTGGGGATTGCAACACTAGCTGCAGACATTTTTTAAGATTGTTTCAAGATATCGTGGAACACATCCAGAACCCAGCCTTATGTTTTCTTTGGGGCCCCAGGCCATAGAATGTTTAATTACTGATGCCATTACTAAAAATAGCCATAGGAGAAGGCACAGCTTAATCTTTTAGAGAAATGTTTGGGGAATGAGGGTTAAAGCGACTTGGTTTAGAGCATAATTTCCCTATAGGTTAGAATCTATATAATTATAGTGAAGTTATAAACCAGGATTGTCTGCCCTTGTCTACTTTTGTGTTCAGACAGTGGGCACGTTGTACCCTTATTAAACAAGTGTTGCTGTTCCTAACTTGTATATTTTTCTTAGCCCTTTCATTTCATACACTAATCTTCACCTAACTTGTAAAGTTTTGATTGGGTGTTTGATGCCAGTTTCAGAGGTGATGTGTAGTTTGGATTTCCTTGTGTTTGCTCAGACGTAATGAGCCCAAATTATAGCTAGTGGGATTTGTAAGCATATTGCAAATTGGGTAAGAATCTGAGATAATAAATGTAAGGGAGTCCAGAAGGTATCAGATCTTCAATACAGTGAACACCGAGGGCATAATCTGCATTACCTTTGATGACTTCTACGCTCTGCTGATCTTTTGAGTTAATTAGTCACAATGACCACTGAATTTTTCAGCTTCCTGTTGAAGCTCAAATATTATTCTTGGGACAGCTTTTCAAATTGACTTGCCCATCTGTACTTGAAATTACACAGCTAGTAGCAGTAATTAGATTTTTACATTTGTGAACATGAATATATGTGTCAGAAGACTCAAGGATGTCAGGCGGATGGATTTTCAAAATGAGATGTAAGTAGCCCTAGTGACCCTGTAACATGTATCCACATCTCTAGAACTTTTTTGAGAACTTGGAAAATTCAAACTGCAACTGAAAAGCACTGTGTATCCCCAGGCAGCCTTAATTTGCATGATCAGCACTTACTCAGCAGAGTACCATAGGTATTGGAGACCTTGGTATATTAAATGGGTCACATTTAACTGTCCTTGAACAATTTCTCCTATGTATTAAACATAAACAAGCTTTTTGTCATATTCAGCATCACTGTTTCTCTTTTTCTCCACATTTTCTTTCATACAGGGAGATTGATATAGGAAATTTAAGAGGACCACAGTGAATATGTTATGCCACTTTCCTTCCATAGTCTTGGGGTTTTGTTTTGTTTGGTTTTTTTTTTCCTGAGAGTGAGCAAAAATTAAAATTAAGATTTGTTTTTTTATAACTGAGGATTGTGGAATAAATTGTACAGTCTTGGTTTTCTAAATAGTCTTTGGATACTGACTGTTCATCTCTTGTCATGTAAATGCACAGTCATGTAAATCCGCTGCCCACTGATCCAGCTGTCTGCTGGTAACCAGAAAGAAGATGCAAGACATCAGTGGTTTTCAGAAGCTACAGAGGGAAACAGATAGCAGAGTTTAAACGTAAATAAAGATGGCAGGAACACGTTCTTTTCTCTTCCACAGTAAAATCCGAACAAGTCCTTCTTCAACACCCTTGGGTGTTTTCCTGTGATGTGATGTGCTAAATAAAAGGATTTTCCTTTATGTTACAGGAGATATCTTTCCACCCATTAAATTTCTCATTATTTTAATAGCATCCAGAAAACCTTTCTCAAAAGCTAGGGAGTGGTTTTACACCCTGAATAGTTTTGAACAAAACTCCATGAAGTCACTGTATCCTATGCCAAAATATAAGACATGCATTGAGTAAAGAGAAAGGAGAGTGGAGAAAAAAAAGCTTTTCAGTTACTTTACACAAAGAAAGCTTTAAAAAGGCTGGGGTTTAAGCATGGTGTTAGCTTGTTGTTAAAACTGTTGTACACTAATATCTGAAAGAAATGTACTGTAATTAAGTTATTAATTCTATTTGCTGTGCATCTCTTTCACAGACTTATAAGTCTGCAGACCTGCACACACAGAAATTCTCTGTTTAGATCACCTATTTTCCATATCCCATATATTGTAAAAGCTTGGATGTCAAAATTGAACGTTGCTTTCTGTGAAATATGGAGTGATATGGCAGCAAAAGAACCAGGTTTGTTCAGGATTATTTGAAATTTGGCCCATTCGGTGTGAAAATCTAAACACATTAAAAGATTCAATCCTGAGGAAACTGAACACTTGTAATATATGCAGGACCTAAAGAACTCTTAAGACAAAACCTTGAATTTCAGTGTTTGAGTTTGAAATAACTTCTTTTTAAAATGTTAATTCTTAATAGCAACAGTTTTTTCTCTCTTCTTTTCTTTTTTGCTTTTTTTTTTTAAAGCCTTAGCAATATCCACCTTCTTGAATAGAAGGTTTGTAGACCACTTTTACTGACAGATTGCTTTTAAGAACTCTTTTGAATACATTACCTCCACAGTGTTCTTAAATTTGACTGCCTTAAAAGTCAAATAAGTTGGATAACTCCCTTCAATGTGTTTTCAATTGCAGATCACGGCACTGTCGTCCAACAATTTTGAGGAGATAACTTTTAATTACAATAATAAGAACCACATGGGCAATGATTGATGCAAACCTGGTGTGTTCTCTTACTTTATTAATCTTTTTAATTAGAGGCAAAAGAATGCTGTATCTGTTGAGAAGAAGAGATGAGTTGTGATGTTCTGCTCCTCTTTCGTGACTTAAAAAATGTGATTGCTCACCTGGATACAAAAGGTGAGAAGAACTTGCAGAGAGTTTCTTCCTCCAGCTTCACTTGCCTTCAGCTCTGTGTAGTGTCCCATATGGCACTAAACTGGAGATTATGATACTCTTCGATTAGTTTTACTTTAGTTCTGCAAGCTTCCCACAAGGACAGTTTACAAAATCAGCTAGAGGTAAGGAAAGGAGAGACAGTCGAACACCACCAGATGTCAGAGCAGTTGCTTGCCAAAGGCTGGGTTGTAGGAGATGTTGAGAAAGGCCTATGAGATGTCTTGTTCTTCAACTCTCCTTAGCTTTAGGAGCTGAGAGAGCTTAGCCTGTCTTGGGTGGCTGTGGTCTGAAGCAACTGTAGTTTAGGATGATGTGGAAGACACAGAGACAGGACGATGTTGATTCAGATGGTAATGAAGGTCTTTGAAACAGATACTGTGAATGTTTTATCTGAACTGGTTTAAAGGATTCACTTGCCTTGAGCATGCAGAAGGTTAGATTCAGTTCCCTCTATGGCTGAGATACTTTGCAAACTTGCAGAGGAGGCTTAGGTTTCACACATTCGCCTTGAGTGTTTTGCCTTGCAAGCACTCTGAGCAGGATTAATGGCCATGGTGGAAAAACAGCACAGAGGCTTTTCCCTCTTACTATTGTTGTGATTTATTCTTTCATATTAGATAGTGACAACTGAGTTGCTAACAAGTAAAGGAAAGGTCTCTGCTCTAGAAGCCTCACATTCTAACTAGAAATATGACATCTCAGGGCTTTATGGAGAGGCTTGAAGGCAGTGGAATGTCTAGATCGAAAGGGAAAACTTACACATCTAGATGTTAGAGGCAAAGCCAGTTTGTGACACCTAGATTTTGTGGTTCGATGAGAAACCTGTAAATTAACTTGTATCCTAACAGGAGTTAGTGGAACTTCATAAAATGATCTGCAAACTAATAAGGAAAGAACAGCACATGCTTTCAGAAGCCTGACTTCGTGTAAATTTCCTGCACTACATTAGCAATAGCATATAAATGACATGGATTCTAGCCAGTGTTGTGGCTTGGTAGCCTGTGCTAGCATGTTAGGGTGCTGACTTTGGGCCTGATCCAAATATCTTTGAAGTCAGTGGAAGACTTTCAACTTCAGCAAGTGAGCTGCGGAGGTGTTTTGAGGTGCTTTCTTGTGCCAACCGATTTGGAAATATCAGTGGGAACAGAGAAGGGGAGAAGTTCAGTTTCCTGTATCAACTGAAAGAAAGGAAAGGGAATTTAATTTAATTTTTTTTTAAACATTTGCCAAAAGAACTTTATGCCAGTTACCACATGAAGACTGGATTTAGGATAGGGGATGGTAAGGGAAAGAGAAGAGCAGTTTCTGGAGTGGCCTCACTTTGTGACTCTGTGTGGCAGAAGTGGGTGTGCAGCTCATCACTGATACAAATGCTGAGTTACATACAGTCTGCTTTAAAGCCATTCCAGAAAACCTTTAAGTAGAGCTGCTAGCACTCAGTGCCATTCAAGCTGTGACGTTGCCTGCAAATTAGTTCTCTGTGACTGCTTAAGTGGTGGTACTCACAGCAACACATCTGGAAAAGTTAGACCCAAAAAAGAAATAAATAATTTTTTTAATGTGCTTGCATTGCACCTACTGACAAAATAGTTCTGTCAGCTGTAGTTTCGTCTGTCCCTAGGTCTGAACACAGTAACACTGTAGAACCACTCTCCAACGTAACGAGTGGCCCAGGGAGCTGAGGTGTTCAGGAAGCCTGCGTTTGTTTCAATCTGTCACACTCAGCGTGAGGATGTATGGTGAGAGCATGAAAGAGATATTGCATTTTGGGATTCCTAGAAAGGTGCCCTGGCATGTATTCCTACACACATGTTTGTCATATCTAAATTATTGAGCAATTGAATTTACTAGTAATGACCATGAATTAACCATCTGTCAAAGATCAGGAATGTCTACTTTAACCCTTAGGCTGCCACACATGCCTTTATACGATGCCCACTGCATTCCTTTGGTTGCCAAAGTGGAAGCGTGGCAGAACCAAAGGTTAACATGGAGGGGGTGGATATATTCCCTTCCGCTTTCTGAGACATGATTATTCTTTTGCTCATTTGTTTCAGCCAAACTCTAGCAATATCAGAATTGTTTCCACAGATTGTTTTGATTTTGAAAAAGAATGACTGCTTTATGCTGCAAACACATTTCAGCTTTAAAGAATCAGGATCTTTTCTAATTATCTTTGCTGTTACCTGGGAAGATATGTACATTGCATAGAAGGCTTCGAACTGCAAACTATTGGTTTTCCTACTTAAATTGTCCTCCATCCTCTAGTTCAATCCATCGTCTAAATGAGGCAGTGTATATCTTTAAAAATGTAGTTCAAATTTATCTTCAAAGAGTCTAGAGTAGTTTGAAGATCATTTGCCAAACTTACTTCCTAGCTGTGTACTTCACATCTGAAAACAAGACTGAATCCTCAACATCCAGAGAAAAGCTTGTAAAGAAATAAATGTGACGACTCATGTAGAAAGTTAGCAGGCTAACTAGTGGACATCTACATGGTGGGATTTGTTTGTTTTGCTTTTTCGTGTTCAGACTGAACTTGCCTCCTCACAGGTATTCTCTAAGTTCTGTTCTTCCACAGGTTACTAGCCCCTGTTAGATTTTTCTGTGAAGACTAGTTACAAATTGTAATGATCTTTTCGTTAATTCCATTATTCCATTTTGAACACTGACTGGATCGTATTATGCAGATGTAACTACTAGAACTGTTTTTAAAAAGTACATGGAAATGTTTAGAGGAAAAATTTCCAACAGAACTTATTCATTCATTTGCTGAGACTTTGTTGTGGAAGTCTTCACAAAGGCATTTGATTTCAGTAGTCTGGGAAGCGGGTGTCTGCAGCATGCTGAAAAATGCAACTTGTGTCCAAGCAGTTTGTTCTGGGAGTGTGGTTTTTTTTTTTCTTTTAAAAGTGTGCTGCTTTCGCTGCCCCCCTTCTCCTCTTTCGGTCCTTTCTGGTAGTCTTAAGTTCTCGTAACTGGTCCACTTTGACCTTATAACTTGTAGAAACATCCATATGGAAAACATCAAGATGCTTAATGACTTTCGTGATTTCTTTGGGAGGGGAAGAGGGAGCAGGGGAAACAAAGTTCGTTCTTCGTACAGTAAGCTCATTGCTATACCTGAAGTGATCAGTCTTCTCACCTGCCTCTCGCGGTAGCCGGGTGTAGTCGCAAAGGCTGCCTCCTTCCTGCTTGGGAGTTAAGAGCTGGGGGTGCTGAGGAGAAAGGTTCCTCATCCTTCACCGTGGGCTGTGAAAAGCTAAACAGCTGCTAATAGCTTTACTTTAGTGTCTCATCTTCGGAAGAATCATCCACTGTCTCTTTGGAGCAGTTTCAAGTCCCTTTTGCACAACCTGGGCTACAGGGCTGAGGATGTAACCCAAGCAGCCAGCAATGTGCAGTGCTTTCTTGGCCCATAATGAGAGATTGTAAATGTGCTGTTGTGCATCTTGCAGAGTCTTCTCAGTGGCTGCCTAGAGCTTCTCTCAGGTTTGGATCAGGCTGTCTCCGTTTCCACTTGGTGAGGCTGCTTTGCTGCTAGTACCTGAAAAATATCCTGAAATGGAGAAAGTAGAGGCAACACAAAAAGAAATACAACTTTGAAAGATCAGCTGATCACAGGGTATGAAGTATGGTTTCAAAAAGTTTCTCTCGTTTTTCCTGAAGAGTCACATTCCATGAGTGATTAGTTTGGGCTGGCGTGTGTCTTATATTTTAACAATAGTTCGTGCTAACATAAAAGTATGTAGCTTTGTCCTGCAAAATATTGTACAACACAGTCCGTTAAACACTCTTTATCTTGCAGTTTTAGCTTCCTCCCCTTACCCCCCTTGAAACCTAGGTGGTCACCCAAAGTAAACAGAATTCCTTCTGCTCCCTCCACATCTGCTATGTGTTATCTGGCACTCACCTCTGACCCTGATATTCATCATAAGAATAAGAATTGCATCCTATTCAGCTGGTTGCATCCACTTTAACTCCAGTGATCACGCCTGGTGAAATAGCGTGTGCTGGGAGCAGATAATGCTGAGAAAGTATCAGGGTGTTCAAACTGGACTATTCCACTTTCTCACATGTTTTTCGATAATTAAACAAAATTCTAGACATGAGCAAGTCAGCAGAATATACTTGGGGACAGACTGGTATAGTTTAGGATTATACCTCCTAGTGAATGCAATGAAACAAGTTCAATACTAACTCTTAATGAGAAGGACTTTTGGAAACAGACCAGTTCTCTTCCCTGGCTAATGTATCAAATGACATTATGCATCTGTACAGAGAAACAGTGCGCTTCTGTATGGAAGCAGGAAGTTTGAAAGCATGTTTGTGTTGCCAACAGCAGTAAGTGATTCTCTTACTTTGGTTTAATAACGCAATCCTCCGTGACCTAGTGGTATCGTTGAAGGAACTAAGTACTTTCTGTTATAAGAGTTTTAAAATCTGACCTTAAATGTGAGGATCCCTATGTTAGGATGAATAGAAATCTAGTCTCTGTGACCCTGCTAAATAGAACCCATGAGGACTTTTTGTTTTTCACAGGAATGAACAGAATTACTTTTTGGACACCGTGGAGGAAAAATTGCCAAGTTGCTCACCAAGGATGGATCAGTTAGAACTTTGGGAACTTCCCAGTTGGAACTAGAATCTTCCTTGGTTGCTGTAGACTTTCTCCTACTTTCCTCTTTCATGGCAAAGGTGTGAGGGAGGAACCCTCAGCTAGTCCCTTACTCTTCAAGTGAATTATGATCATAGTCATGCAGTGAACTCAGTTAAATTATGTGATGTTGGCCTGTAGGATAAACTGTAAAGAACTTAAGGGCTTTTAACAGCCAAGGTTTTCTCCTTCTCCTCCCCTCCCTATCCCCAGTCCTTTTGATTTTCAGAGAATAGATTGGGGAACCAACGCTATTGTGAGACCATTGTGGTTTACCAGCTGCCACTACTGCCCTTTGGTGCTACAAGCTGCATGACTGGTTACTGACAAACAAAACCAAGCCCTCCCTGTACCAACCAACACTTTTGAGTGAGCTCTGTCATCCCAGCAAACCTTTCTTGCACGGGCAGTTCCAGTCAGAGACCATCATGTGCATTATAAGCAACTAGTAATACTCAGTGATACATACTGATTATCAGTATGTAAATAGATTTGTTTTTCCTTGAAACTGGTTATGCTTCTTCACTTGCCAAGTTTGTTTCCTTGAGCATATCCATATTTATATTTAACAAAATTAACAAGGGATGAAATAAGTGCTGAGGATGTTAATTATGTAATTATACGAGCAAAGATGTAGCATGTAATGGACAGAGAAGAAAAATGACAAAGACCTTACACAAAGAAATTAAATCCCATGTTAGCTTTCTGATTAAGGTTCTCATTTTTACTGTGTTGCCAGTGGTCACTGTTGACCTCAGATGCAAAGGTGAAGGGGTTTATTTCTTGTTTGCATTTGTTTGAGTATGCACATGTGCATCTGATATATGTTCACATTAGTTACTCTTTTGTACTGGCAGATTAAAATATGGGAGGCAGGATTCTCATCCAGGAAATCATCTGTTTGAAAAAAAATATAAAGTGAAATGAAAAGGATCGTATGAACTTTAGTGGCATCTAAGTGGTTTCAGTTTGCGGATTGTTAAAAATCATGCAGTGTCCTTTGGTGCCCTTTTCATCTTGTTTGTTTTAATAAAGAAGACCAGTTAGTTTGAAAGGTAGTTCTCAGTATCAGAATTGACTTCTGATCACCCTATCACTTCACAATTCTTTATACATCAGGAACACTTGAAACTATATGCACATGTTTGCGGGGATTTTTCTTTTCCTCCGGAGAGATTCAATTATTTATGCTAGAATTCTTCTTATTGTGAGTTATTTTTATAATTGAATCAAACCTGTGTAGGCTGATACAGCCCCAAGTTACCTTTGTGATCTGAAAAATCCTCAAAATGGCCAAATAGAATAGCTTTGTCACTTGTTTGTCATACCAGTTTTGACAATGGGTCATTCCATAGATGTCTAAAATGATCTTTACCCACGTTTTATGAAGCCAGAACTGTAATCCAATAACAATTTTCTGGCTAAGTGCTTCTCAGTTGCCACTGGGGACTAACCGCATCACTGTTGCTGCTCTTAAAATGAGCTTAAGCTAAAAGGACACAAATTTCATATTTCTTTTCTTATTTTCTTGAGAGTAATCTAAGAAAATAATATTTTAAATAATTACATTCTGGTTCCTGAGGGACATCAGCATAATTGCGTTGAGGATACCTTTATTTTTTTATGCATTTATTTATTAACAAAGAGGTACATTCCATCTGTAAATCAAACGATTTGTCCAGTGGCACAAAACAATAAAGCAATGAAGCCTCTAGTTCATTAAATTGGAATATAGGGATTGAATGACTAATTTATGCTGGTTTAAATTTCCTGTTATAAATTATAGTATTCGAAGATGTAAGGGAAAAATGTTTCCCATGATGCAGGCTACCTACTGTTCCACCCAGGAAGTTTGATATAAGACTCATTGGAGATGGATGAGGGAGAGGTCCTGAAGACTGAGACTGGCAAGGGTTCTCTGGTACATTGATGAGCGTGTCGCAGAAGGCACAACAGAAAAAAAAAAAAAAAAGAAAACAAACCAAAAGCCCCAAACTCTTATTTAAACTGAAGATACTCTGGAGGGCTTACTTTTAAATACGAATGGTTTGAAATGCTGATTTCTGAAACCCCACAACATGAAGGTCAAGTAATAGAAGAAATGAACAATGAGAAAGAGAAATGCTTCATAAACCTTAAGTGATTCATCTCATTCCTGTGTTATCACTACTGTCACCCACCCTAGTGCTTTGTTCGGTGTAATCTTGTGCTCAAAACTTTCCTGCAAATTTCAATCTGCTATTAAGCTCCCCGTATTCTGATCATTTTAGTTTGATTTCTGTGTTTAACAGTCTCTGGAGTTGCCTGTAGAAGCAAATATAAAACCCATGGAAGACAGTATGTTCTCTTCAGAGTTATTATGTTGACTAGATCCCTGCTACTGGGAGCTGGTCCTCTGCTTTTGGAGATGAAATCTTAACTGGCTGTTATTTCAGCCTTCGAGACCACAGGCAAGTCACTTGCTGAGAACAGCGTGTGCTTCAGTGTTACTCTTTTCTTCCAAAGTTGTGTTCCTTTCCTTCTTGAGTAACGGGAAGTGTTTCGCAAAGGCTTCCCTCAACCTTCAGACTTTCCCTTCCTTACATGAAGTTGATAATTAATCTTAACCGCCTGTATGGCAATCTGTCATGAATGTTCAGGAACTGACAAATGATTCAGTGAATCTGAGATAATGGGATGTTTCCAGCATTTCTGTAGTGGAGCCACTATTACTATGAGCTTAAATCACTTTCCCCTTCATTCAAGCCTTCTTATCCTTTGTGGGCTTTTGTATGGAAACCAAATAAGCACAGCGGAGTATTCTAGTTTTGTCTCTATTCTGTCCCCCATCTCAGCTTGTGCAGGATTTTAAGGAATCCACTGCAGTAACTAGTTTAATGTATCTGTGTAGCATGCTTGTTTCATAGCCTTTCTCAGCTGGAAGATGCAGTTATGCTGGGGGTATTTGCCTACTAGAGGTGTAGTTATTCATTGTAGAAAACTTACTTGGTTATTTAATTTACTCATTGATGTACTTTGAACCACCATTAATGCTGATATACAAAACAAAAGAGAAAGGTTCTTCCAGTTCAAAACTCTCATTTGTCCCATAAGAAGGGAGATTGCAGTCTCTTCAGACCACTGAAAGTGGCCTGCTCCACCCCGCCTTGGAGCCGGGTGAAGACTATGAGCCCTCAAGCGAGTCAGCAAGAATTGAGGCACTTTCATGAGTAGCAGCTCTCTGCTTAAAGCAAGGCCAGCTTGGATCAGGTTCCTCAGGGCTGGTGAGAGAGTCCCGCTCTCTCCCTGTCTCAGTAGTTGAAGACTACTTCAGACTGTGTTTGAGACTTGCTGCAGTTGCCCTTGTTTGGAGGAACCTTCTCTGTCTTGCAGAGATTTAGAATTTTCAAGAAATAGTATTCTGCCTTTGGTAGTTCCTTGGACCTTAGTTTTAGCATTTTGCTGAATCTCATCCGAAGTTGATTGAACAAAGGCAAACAAATTCTTGTACTTTTGTGTAAGAATCAAGTTTTCTACTTCTCAGTCTGCAGTGTGGGCACTTTGGGGATCTGTAAGGTAAACTTGGATTTGGTAATCATATTCTCAAAAGCTAAATTGTGAAGGACAGCCATGTGTTTGCACGTCATACTTCTGCTACAAAAACTCATGACACTTTGAGTGCATTATTTCATCAAAGCTACAGGTACTTCCTTTGAGGCAATGGCTAAACACCATAAACCTTGATTGTATCCAAAGGCTCAGAGAAGCGCAGAGGTCCTGAGCTCTAGTTTATGCTGATTGTCCATAATGCATTTGAAGCTTATCTTTCTGTACCTCATTGACTGGGAGTATGTAAGTGTTTGCAGATATGAAGGCTGTAAATGGAAGAAAGGTGCTGACTATCACATATGAACCAGATTTCAAGGTGATGAGACATCTACTTTTCATTACAAATGTGGCCTTGCTATTCCTTAATCTTGCCAGGAGGATGATACTAGGAAGTTTTATGTACACTTGGCCGGACAAGATAATCTTTAAATAAGTTTAATTACTAACTCTATGTTTTGTTGGTTTTTGTTTTCCTAGTGTTCTCGATGGGAAATAATCTGGCACATAAAGAATTTACAGCACAGGTAAGTCACACAGCTGATTATATTATTTTTTTTATAGAAGTATTGAATTTATTGATGTAAAATTGGCAATCTGCAGATCAGGAAAGCATGGTCTAGGTAGTTCCCTAGGAATGCTAGCAAAATGACAGGTACAAAGTTTGAGAATACAACATGTATCTATAAGTCATTCTAATGCTGACAGACCGCTTCCAAGGCATAAAACCGCATTAGAGACATACGTAATTTTTCTGTAACAGCTCTCTCTTGAATCTCTTGATTGAAACACAAGCCTCCAGGTCTGTAAAACATCCTCACATGCCAGACAGAGCTCAACCTGTTGTTTCCTCAGCTCCAGTTTTGTGTGCGAATTCCCTTCTCTCTTCTGTGGGCGTGCAGACCCCTACCTTCTCCAGTCAACTGCATCCTGCCGTAGAGAAGTGTAAGAGATGTTCTCTTCCCCTGCCCTCAGAATAAGGGATGGATTTACTCTTTAAAGGAGTTGTTCCTCTAATTTAGGAGGAACGAGATGAATTACTTGGAAAGTAAAGAGCTTGCATTTCTCTTTATTGTGTACTAAATGCTGTTTTTCTGAAGTAAATTATCTAACTGTGTCCTTCAGAAGTGTGTCTGTGAAGAAATAAGTTTCTGATCATATTAGAAGTTTGAGTTTATATGGAACAACTTAGACAGACAAATAGAGTTTGAGGTTTTTCTCTAACTCTCACCGATTCTTGCCAGCAGCATATTATCAGATTAGGAATATTTTACTATTAGAATAAATTACTGAAAATTCATGTTGAACCCTGTGCTTCACAGAGCTTCTACCAACATCGGTCAGACGCAGCCCACCTGGGAGGACACTGTTGCTAGCTGCTTGTAATTATGTGTGTCAGTCCTCTCATGAATGTCATATGCAGACCACAGCTCCCATTATCTTACCCCTTTCCTCACATCATCCTTCTTGTCCAAACAATTTCTGACTCTCTCCATTGCTTCTTTGAAGAGGGTTTGCTCTTTGCAGCTCCAGCACAGGCATTTCTGCATATGCAGTTCCCAGCTGTGTTCCACTGGCCTATATTCCAGATGCCTGTGAGGACCAAACAAGGCATTACTGTCTATATCACAAAGTGTATGGGAATACATCTGGAAGAGAGAAATATCATCTGCCTGATAAGAAGAAGGCCACTGTGGAATTGTAAGGAATTGTGGCAAGAGGAGAGATAAGCTGTCCATTGAATGTAGCTTTTTTTATTATTTTTTTTTAAGTTTACCCAGACAAACTAGGAATTTAAAGCCTGCTACTGGGGCATAGTTATTTCTTTCTGAGATACTATATTTAGTATTGTACTACAGTATTGTGGGCAGATTGTGAAGGGGCTCAACACTGTGGATTCAGTTTTGTCACCATGTAAGTAGACTCTGCTATCCCACGTACTTTGCTTAGCCATCATGTGTTCTTTAACAGGGATCTCTTGGTGACAGGACAGAGTTCAGTTTTGGCAGATGAGGTTCAGGATGAGAGACTATTTCTCAAGTAGTCGAGATCTGTATGCCTTGGCTGTCCTTCAGCCTGCTTGTGTGCTGTCTGTGTTTCCTCTGGGTCTCTTACACAGAGAGAGCACCCCAAATCTGTGGGGACTCTGAGGGAGATGTTGTGTTTGTCTCTCAAACACTGTCACAGATTACACGCCGGGTATGTCTGATCTGTTAGGCTTCAGACTTCCATTAATCCAGACAGGGTCCTCTTTTGATCCTCACATCACTTTGCACAACAGGTTTCAGGGCATCAGGATTGTTACCCAGGTGTCTGGACTTGGCACCAAAATACAGGTGGGGCACATAAAACAGGAACTGTGGCAACTAAGAACAAAAAATGAAAGTATGAAGAAGATATTGCAAGCATTGCTGTAGAATAAGGGTGAAATTTCTTTCCAGACTGAGTGACCAACATGAAATGAAAAAGGTTTTAAAAGTTTGACTTGGTATGCACAAAAGAACAGTTCTTGAAAACGTAAAAGAATGAAGTCATTTGTGCCACAGCACACCTAAGCACACCTAAAACAGGTTGCATCATCTTTCATGTTGAGAGTATTCAGTAATTTCTGAATACCATAATATTTAGGAATTACTGTTTTTTCCTGAGAATCTTAAACATAAAGCACTGTTCTTTGTGCTTGTTTTTTATGAAGTCTGGACTTGGAAGGAATGTGCGGAACTGGGTGACCTTTTTTTTCTGCGTTGGTATTGAGGGAGTTGCAGTTCTAGTTTTAGCTTTAGTCTCTTGCAAACCATACAGTACAATGTTGTTCAACCGAAAAGCAGCCATGACATTTGTACCATTTAAGCACATGGGACGAGTGGCAGTAAAGCAGACAATAGCAGTTTTCTCTCACTCTCATTTTTAAAAACATATTTGATAGCTTCGATGTTATAGTCAGGAAAGCTGGCCCTCTAGTTCTGTCATTTTTATTACATGCCACTGCTTTAAACTAACTGGCATTAGGACTTTTTCTATGCACCAAGCAGTTTACTAATTCAGATAACTCCTCAGTCATCAAAGATTCCTTCTCTGGTTGCACCACAATCATTGTGACAGTTGCAGGTAAGAGTGTTTGGCAGGGATAGCTCAAGGGTTCATTCTTTTGAGAATGTTTACTTTACCTGACATATCTTTCCTGGGTGCCACAGTGATTAGTCATCTGTATATTATTTAAAGAAAGCTAAGGAATACTATTCTTTCCATATAAGAAACTGCTAGGGGGTGTATAATGAAAATAAATAAATAAGAACCCTTCCACACTGAAGAAGACATGCTAGGAGAGAATTAAAATAAGTTTCACAGCAAGCAAAAGACTGTGAGTGCTTGTGTATTTTAGGTAGGGCAGAGAATATTGACTGCCATCAACACTGTCCAAAGATTCGCGCTTATAGACTACTGTAAAAAAAAGGGTTTTAGGTTTACTTCTAATCTTCACAGACTTTAACTGTTTGGGTTGATATTTTCCACATTGGACTTGCTTCTGGGGGACAAGATTTGGAAGACTATGATCAAAATGGTTTGGCTGTTTCTGGAAAGGAAGTGAATAAGTATTGCTCTCTATAAAATTTTGAGCGCTTTCTCCACCACCTCCCCAAATTGCATCTTTCTTTTGTTGTTTTAAAATACTGTCAACATCTACCATCAAAGTGTAATCTTAACTTGAAGTACTGGTTCCTGTTGAGAAAGATGCTATTGTTGTTTTATTCCATGAGCCGAAATGATAGAGACCTGTACAGTGACTCTAAATACTGCCAGTGGTGCTACTGAGCCACAGGTTCATCAGCAGGATCCATGCTATGGTATTTGTGGAGAGCTACATAGCACTGAATTTTTAGAAACCTGGTACATTACAAATAAAGACTGAGATTGCAAACTGAGAGTTTAAAAGCAGGGTAAAAATTGCTGGATAAAACATGGCCAGCACTCACTTAATGAACAGTTCAAATATTTTGTTCAAGTATTTCAAATCCAATGTTTTATTTTTCTCTTCGGTGTGTGCCTTCAGGTCCTTTTTATTGCATGCTTTTCAAAACTTGCTCCAGAGACGGAATTATTAATTTCCTCCTAAGTTTCTATATAGCATTCAACACTGCAGTGCTTCAGAAACCATTAATGAAGCTATTTTCACAACACCCTGGTGAAATGAGGAGGAATTATTGTCCTCATTTGGCAGATGGAGACTGGGACACAGTAACTCGAGGTTGAAAGTACCTACTAATTTGTGAACCTAGTCTAAGACATCCTGCTTTCATCTCATTCAAAACATTTAACATTGGGTAGTAAACTCAAAGCACAGCTCCTTTTAACTTCAGTTGTGTTTGTGAGTGATCAGCACTTCAGGCAAGGTAGACCCCAAGTTTAAAGTCAACTTTTAAACTACCTTAAGTAGGAGACTGTCTCTTTTCTTTTTTTTTTTCCCCCCCTTTCTTCCTGCATTCCTCACTCATTACATAACTCTGAAGCTCAGCAGTGCTGGGGACAGCCCTTCCCTAGTCAGGCAGCAGCCTCCTGCCCTGCACCGATTCATCCCACAGACATGTCTATGCCATGCACTGCATGAGACAGTGACCTTGTGGAAAACTCGATTTGTGACTAGAGAACTAAGCTGTATGATGTGTTCATCAAACGCCAAACTCTGTCCCTCTCTTTGTTCACAAATAACTTAAGTCTGAGATGTAACAATGGAGAGAACTATACTGCGACGGCGAGCAAACTGGCATTAAATGACTCAGCATATGTTTGTGTATGCAGATACAGTTTGAACAGTGATAATTACTGCTTAACTGTACTGATTTCCTCCCATTCCCTTGTTTTATGCCTAGATCCCAAATATTATAGGGTAGGGACTACAGTGTTTTGCTTGTACAGAGCTTAGTACAGCGTGATCTTGATGAAGGGACCTCAGGTGCACTCAGAGTCCCTCTTCACTCGCATTATTCATGTTATCATCAGAAAAAAACCCTGAGTCTCTCAACTACTTAATTATTTGCTATATAGAATGTCCTCTGTGGGCCTCAAAGGTGGTGATCACTGACAGTTTGCTATGTGTATTGCCCACCTAGAATGTTTTAGGGAGAATTTCAATTTGTTCACTAACTTTTGTTTCTCTTAAGTGAATTTAATGTGTTTTATACTTTTCAATTTACTAAAGTGCTAGTAGTTTATTAAAACAGAACATTAAATTGACCTGTATACCTGTATCACAGGACCGTTGTGAAGATTAATAATTAGGTAATGTTTGTAAAGCACTTTTTATAAGTGAAAAGTGCTATAAAGTGCTAAGTATTATTATTGCAGCGTGATAGAGATCACAAAACACAAGTGAATTAGCTCTAGGTTTAATCCTTATAAGGCAAAGCATACCAGGGGCAAAATAACATTGCAGTTATTTTTCTTACATCCAGCACTTCATTAACTACCACATAGGGTTATATAACTCTGTGAGAATCTAACTTGGTAAAGTTTATAATCATAGCAGGAAAAGTTCTCACGGGTTTTGCAGGCAAGGCTTGTATGTACAGCCTTTAAGGTCACCCAGAGTTCCCCCAGCTCTGCAGCGTTGGAGCCGCCAGTTGCAGCAGGGACACCACTGCCCGCTTGGGCTCTCTCGGAGTTAACCCCTCTTGCAGGAGTGCCTCTGTCTGGGGTGGATGGCACATGGCACTAATACAGGCCTTCACTGCACGTACGGTGGCATAATGCCGTTGAACGAATGCAAACATGCATATCTCCTCAGGATTTTACTATACCTTCTCTCACCAGCTCTTTTCCACAATTTCCATCACTCCTTTATCTTCTGCTTTTCCTCTAACTTCTTACTAAAGATGTGAGAAAGATGCACCCCAGCAAATCCACCACTTGTTTTTTTGGCTCCAGTCAAGTCTTTAACATCTTTCAGAAAGTCAGTCAGCACTTTCTTTTCTCTTTAGTTCTCGCTTATTGCTTATCTTGCTGCAGGTGGCCTGTCGCTACTGCTGCAATCATTGCTTTTCCTGAGGACACCGTAAACACAGAATATTTTCTCAAGTCCGGTTCTGGTGCTGCCTGTTTTCTGCCTCATCCTTTGTAGGACAGTCTTGAGCCAGAACTGTAAGAAGCAGCATTTGTTAAGAGGAATGTGAAGTAACTCCTCAAAGGCATGGTGTGCCAAAACTTTGGAAAATGGTCCTTTAAGAAAAATTATGTGCCTCTTTCAATTGGATTTCACTTCTCCTGCACTGCTTGGTATTTTTATTTTATATTTTTTGTGGGGGTAAGGTGTTCCTTGTTCATTTGTTTTCCCCTATCCCTCCCTTCATCCTATAGGAACTGTCAGTGTACTGCTTCTTAAATCCTGGCTGCTGATATGTGGACTGACTCTACAATTCCCTCTTAATTTTACGTGAGTCACCCTAGTCTGACTGAAGCACTCCTCTGCCTTATAGTTAAAAAAATACACACAAAAAACCCCCACAAAAACCCCCAAAACCAACAAAGAAACCCAAACCCACCAACACTAAAAAGCCACAAGAAATGTGCACCAAGGTACCATGTCGTCTCCCACTACACTTCACATCCAAACAGTTGTTTTGAGTTTAGTGCATTTGTTTGCTTCTGAAATGTGCAAAATATTTGTTAAAATGTCAGGTGTTACGCGGTGAGTGCTGAAGAGAAACCAGTTTCCTTGAGCACCAAGTACCTGAGCTTCAGGAGGACAGTTTCTGGACACTTGAGGTGTTTGTCAGGATTTGGGGGTGGGTGAGGTTGCCCTGTGGGACTTGCCCGTGAGGTAGCCGTGTTAGCCCTTCTGTGGGAAGCAAGGTAAGCAGAGGTAGACTTGCCTGTAATCACAGCGCAGCTCCTCTTGTGCATACTGGTACCAGTACCTTTGGGCGGTAGGTATGAGAGATGCTAGAATGAAAATACAGATGAACAGGCAAAAGGTCTGGTTTAGGAACCTATTATTTCTGTTATATTTGTGGGTTTGAGCAGTGGTAGGATTTCCGTGTGGGTAACACAATAAGGAGAGGGAACTGTAACTCTGTAAAGGAAAGGGAAGCTCCACCTTACCCAAATTGGAACCAGCTGACTCCAAAACCCACCAAGGTGGGGAGGGGATTATTTATAGTGAAACCAGCAAGGGGAGGATTATTTATAGCCAAACCTGGAAGCAGGGCGACAGGTGGTGAGGAGCACTTGGGTCAGACAAAGACATCTGCTGGGAATGTCAGCAATACAAAGGTAACCCTGTATGCAGTAGTAAATGATAGGACAGAAATTACAGCTGACCTGGAGGAAGAAAGGTTGCAGAGGCATATTTGAGGGAAGTAACAACGTGTCAGACAAAGGAATTAACTAAAAGTAGGCATGCTGCCAAAAATAAAATCTATATACCAGTGAGAGCCTTAAAGTCAAAAGTAGGTGTACTAGGTGCCTGGGGATGGAGGAGGACTGACCTTCACGAAGTAAATGCAATTCAAACAGTTGATACAAATGCAATATTGTTGTACATAATTATTAGCTGGACAGGGTAGATCGGATGCTGGAACATTACAGTACAGGCCTGTGAAGGATGTGGAACAGACCAGCCACGAAGATGGGGTGTAGCTTTCTGCTGGTCCGACCAGCTAATATTTCTCAATGAAAAGGCATACAATCGCTTGGCAGGGAACTGCTGTTCTTCTAGTACAGTGTTTTCAAATGTTTTAGCAATGTCCTAAATGTGTAAGTTCTTTGGTATGGAGTTATTTTTAAATCAAAAGAAAATTCACAAAAAATAATAGTAGGTTTATACTACTTGTTGCTTGCTCAATGAAATGATGTTGAACGCTTGATTCTTGATCTCGCTAATGTTGCTTGATGTTACTGTGGCATTGTATAATGTAGGCAGAAATGCACAGAGACCTACTGCTTCAGTGTAAAGGAGGGTTAGTGCAAGTGAAAATTGTTCCTCGCCTGTGTAGTTGTGAGGAATATCGAAGAGGTAGCATTTACCCATCTATAAAACAGTTGTATGTGACAACAGGGCAAGGTTTGAAGAACCAGCTTCTTGACAATTCAGGTGATTGTACTGAAGATCAGCAAGTTCTTCAGACAGGCACAAATGGAAAGCTCTCAGTCATACATGAACGGCCTCAAGGTATTTAGCTATACTTAGTAGTAGTGGCCATAATATAATTAGATTTCGTGTCTTTGGGAGAGAGAGCGCAGTGACCTCTGTGGTTCAACACTGGGAATCCACTGCTGAACTGTTTAAACCATTCTGAAATGCGCTTTGGGACGTTTGTGGTGTCTAAAGCAAATTTGATGGGCTAGAAAAATCTCTCACACTATCTTGTGTTCTGGTCATTTCCTATGTAAAAAAGAAATTCATGAAATATAAAGTTAGAAACAGAAGAAACCCAGAGATAGTCAAAGAAAGACTTTACTGTAGGAGAGACTTGGATTTTTAATTCAAAGTGAGGAAAGGTGCAAAATGAGAAACTCTAAGAAGAGGAGTGTTTGGGAGGGGAAAGGGTATAACTTGATGTCACAGAAGTGGTCAAATAAAATTTCAGGCATCTCAAAATTAGCATATAGAACTATTTGCCATGAGATATCATGGGAGCCGAGCACTTAAGAGGATTGAAAAAGATCAGACATTCGTATGGGTAATGAGAGAATCCAAATTACGTTGAGAAGGATAAAAGCATTAATAAAGATGTATAACTTTATGCTTGTGAGTAGGAGCCAAATACATGTGGACGGGATTCCAAGGAAATTCCATGCTTGAGGTGATTATTTCCTATTTTTTTCCCTTGGAGCTTTTTTTGCTTTCTTTTGTCGCAATAGGTACTGAGGCAATGTAGGATCTGCTGAGGAACTGTGTGTTCCCTTGCGTTTATGCTTGTGGAGAGGGGCGCCACAAGAATACACTTCTACTCAGCGCTTCTCAGCAGGAAAGAACTTTTGGACAGTTCTGTAGAACACAAGCAAAGTAACCTTGCTGTAACTGGCATCAGGGCCTGGCTCCTCAGCTCTGTGGAAGCAAGACCTGGTTGAGTTATCCTTAGCTCTCAACCCCCCGCAGCTGAACCAGGAGAGAATTCTGTGCAACGCGGAGCCCTGGATAGCTTCCTGTAAACCCATGGTATTTTTGCCCCCGTCTTCTCCTTCAGAGTAAATTTATGATCTGAAGTACATAAATACATCATTCGTACTCAAAAGCGATGGTTCCTCACTCTGTAGGTGAGAGCTTGCATGTGGTCTGTACGTGGCAGTGCACGCTGGGTCTGGTGCCTGGGGGTCCCAGCACAGCCCCCAGCCTGCCAGGTGAGCCAGCACAGCACATGTGCTTTACAGCCCTGCCCTCCATCCAGCTGGGACTGCACCTGGCCACGTGGTGCTCTGCTCCCCTGACCTCTGTTCTGTGAGATGAGATAGAAATCTTCAGGAATCGCTCTCCCAAACCAAAGTCAGAGCGTCTTGCCAGATTGCTGCTAATGTTTTTGTCATTTCCAAGGGTAATACAGGCTCTTCTCGGTGGCAACCAATGATAGGACAAGGGGTAATGGGCTGAAACTGGAACATAAGAGGTTCTGCTTAAACTCGAGAAGAAACTTCTTCTCAGTGAGGGTGATGGAACACTGGCACAGGCTGCCCAGAGAGGTTGTGGAGTCTCCTTCTCTGGAGACATTCAAGACCCGCCTGGACACGTTCCTATGTAGCATTATCGAGGCGTTCCTGCTCTGGCAGGGGGATTGGACTTGATGATCTTTCGAGGTCCCTTCCAATCACTAACATTCTGTGATTCTGTAATATGTCTAATCCTGTCTTTCATTATTGCTTTACACTATGGCTGCTGGAGCCACTTCCAGGTACTGAATTAGTCTGAATTGAAATATAGGCAAAAAGGCGCAGTAGCCTCACTGTATTTATCATGAATTTGAGAAGGAAGAAGGAACTGCTTCAGCACTGCCTCCTTTGCATACTTCGTATCTCAAAAAGTAGCCAGTTAATTACATTCCATGGTTACTGCTATTGTAATGTGTGCTTATTTGAAGTGCAAAGATAATCATCGATTGTACGCTCTTGACTACGCTATTAATGGTTTCAATACCCACATTGTGTTTACATTTTGCTTTATAGCCAGCACTTAGCCGTTGTGGTTTTAACATGTAGTAATTCAGTGAATACTTTCTCCATGTAATGCCCTTGCCATTTCATTCTGTGGTATTAAGTGTTGTTTTTCTAGGAAGGTCTTGAAATGTGGGGCATTATGTATGAGTTATGCTAATTTGTTAGGGCAATGAATACATTAATTTCATTAGTAAATGGCCTCAAAGCAATAATTACCAGTGTAGGTGTGTCAGAAACGATCATGTTCAGTTTTGCCAGTTAATTATTAAGATTTTGTTCTAAGGGACCGAGATTTGACATCCAGCTTCCATTTAGCCATAAATAAAAGTATGAAGTATATTGGGCTGAAGAAATCTAGCCACGAACTTGTTTTGCTGTTAGAAATTTCTACATTTTGTCTAATTGTGGCTGCTGATAAGATGCCAAAATAATTAGTGTCAGTGATATGAGGTTTATACTATACCTCCCAAAAAGGCACATGGTAATGAAAATAGCAATCGCACTTTGTCATTCCTCTTGTCTCGCCTTACGTTACAGAATGCTGAATTATTCAATGGTAATGTTACTTGCTAGCACAGTATTAGATTTGAAATGGCTGCAGTTTATTGTTAAAACTGAAGGGTACTTTTTAATAGAGTTTACTTCTAATGGCCTAATTAGGTTTCTAAGTTCTATCCGTGCATTTCCTGAACTTTACATGGCTAACACTATAAAGGAGACAAATAGAAGCACTTGTGCACCTGGATTACTTGCCATAGATGTGACCCTATTTTTAATTACAGTGGACCTGTTGAGAGCACATAATAAACCACTGTTCAGTACTAATATGCTTTAAAGCGCCTTTCAAGTGTATTTTTTTCCAAAGGAAAGGTGGAAAAATGTGTACTTGAGCTGAGATACATTTCTCAATTATTAAAATGGTAGCAAATAAGAATTCTCCAATACTTCGGTTTTGTGGTCTGCTTTTAAAATAGGGATTTAGAAAGAGGCACGGAAACAGTCCTCATCACTGAAGTTACTTATAGCTTCTTTCAAAACATATTTTATGTTTCAAATTACAAGGCTGAACTTTTCAGATCACTGCAGAATAATTCTGGAAAAAATAGAACCGATGGCTGTTTACCGCCTCTTTTTAGTTGCGTCATCAAACAAGCTGCAGTCCTCATATGTTTCGTGGGAAAGTGCACCATATATGGAAGCAGAGGACATATAGGGCTCTCTACATTTCCCATCAGTGGACACGGGTAACAGTCGGTGGCAGTGGCTATTTCAGCTCTGCAATACATTTTCTGTTGGGAGCAGGACTCCAGCCAAGCTCTTCAGGTTTAGAGTGGAGGCCGTTATTAGTCCAATCCAGTAAGTATGTACTCTGCAGAGTTTGCTCCCTGCCCTTATTTCATAATCTCGAGCAGAGTCAGTGAATAATGATATTGCATCCAGCTTCTTGGATTTACGGATACAAAGAGTGGGTGTCGAATTGTGGCTTTCTTCTTTTGCGTGATTGATAACTTTCCATTAGTTAAGCTGATATTCAGTTTGCCTCGGGACAGATACAAGCAAATGCAGCTGATATTCAGTGAGTTTTGGCGTGGATCTGGGCAGCCTGGTCACTTTACCTTCTTCCTGGTCAAGTTTCTGAGAACCTTAACCACACACGGAGAAAAAAAGTATTGTGCAGTTACTACAGTAATGGCAGGCCAGCGTATGCATTTCTCTTGCTGAATGGCTTTTTTTTTCCAGGCTAATTCTTTGTGCTCCTGTATTTGTTTGGGACTCAGAAGCCAAGGGAATGAGATACTTTCTGCCTCAGATTGTGCCCTCTTCCCAAGATACTGGGAGGTAAAAGAGTCTTCCTTGTGTTTGTTAGGCAATTAAGTGAAATGTATGGACAGTACTCAAATCTACAGTGGCATAAATCTATTAAGAGTAATTTAGGAATACTGTTCACTACAGAGATTCTGGAATATGTAGCAAAATGTAGACAAAATCCCTTCTTAAATTTTATTTGCAAAAGATAAATCCCCTGAGAAATGAAGTTTTATAAAAAGTTGTCAGTAGCAGAGAATTTTTTTTTTCCTTCCTGTTATCAAACATCCTAGCCTTTCAAGCAACAGTTTGCCAGCAAGCCTGTTACTTACCTACATATTCATATTTTTTGCCATCAGTATTAAGTTTAAATATTTCAGGATTGATTTAATATTTATTACATAGTTTAATAAAGGTTTAGTGATGTAAGGGAGCTGGTTGCAAAGATGTGCCCCACTAGAAACTCAATTACTTGCAGAATCAAATGCTAAGTAAAATAAACAGCTTGGCTTTCTGCTGACATTTTATAGCCACCTTAAGGGAAAGGTGGGGAGAGGGGCTGTGTTGCCATGTGGGTTTAATTCATGAACTTCCACTCAGAGTGCTCAAAGGCAATACGGTAGTTGAGCAAACTTTCTCTGTTAAATCACAAAAACAGAATTTTTTTTTTTTACCAAATACAGGGGATCAACTGCAGCTGCAAAGAGGAAATTTAGAATTATCATCATACCAGTATCAGAAGGTCCTTTATATTTATAGCTTCATAAAAGTTCACAGCTAGAGTATTTGCTGCCAACTCATAAAAGAACTAATGAAAATTTCTGCAGATTTTTTTTCGTGGACAGTGATTTCTTAATCCCCTAAATCCCGATGAATTCCTGTATTCAAAACATTTGTAAAAGAGGAGGGAGAAGGACTTCTTGTTGCTTTAATAGGTTAGGTCACACTTACACTCGCTATGGGACAAACTGTGCTTCGGTTTTACTCTGGTAATATTGCCATACTCCAAGCAGTATTAACACAAAGAAGACTGTTTGTGACAGTATTATTCACTGTAAAAGAAAAAAAGTCATAACATTATGTTCCCTTTGTGAAGGTTAATTGCTGTATTGTTTGGCTAAACTTTAAAATTTTGTTTATAATCATAACAATGCTATTGCTTCAACATTAAAAAAACTGTAATTAAGCAATAGGTTTCTTTCAGATGAGTAGTATTCAGCAATAATGAAAACCTTGTGTTGTGATGTACCTCAAAGGGTGTTGTAACTCAATAATTCACAGGTTCTCTAAGCTTTCGTGACTAAAAGCAGAAAGCTTTTATTTACATTCCTAAAACTATGAAAATTATATCAATGTTTTTCTATCCAGCTGCCATGGAAAACCATTCTCAAAAGAAAAGCTAGTGATAGTAATGACTTAGGTGGATATTTGTCAAATCTGGGGGTTATATGTGTTTTGATGATTTTTCTACTTACTGATCATCTTCCCCCCACATCCCTTTGAGTTATTGCTGTGTTTATAGTATTAAGGCTGCTCTAAATTTGTCAGTTCTATGTGATGGCTCTGTCCCTTCTTCCCTGCAACCTTGTCTAGTTGGAGAGAGCTGCTCCCAAGAACAGCATTTCTTTCTGAAATTTCATACTTAGAAGCTTAAACTGGAAATATCTTTCAAGTTTTCTGGATTAGAAGAAAATGGAGGGCATCACTTGGGGCCATCAGAATAAAGAGAGAATGTTCCAAAATTAGAATGTTTCCAACCCTATTGCTGCAAAAGGTTTTACCTCTCGGAAGGAGGAGCTTCCTTAAGGAGCTAAACTGGAGCCATAACATCACTCCAGTTTTATATTTAAACGTACATTCTTGTTGAAGTCGCTTGCATAGATGTGGCAATGATAACTAGGAGAAAATCACAAGAGATTCTGAAGCTCTGTAAAGAGCAGGAATGATTTTGTGGGTGGAAAGAGAGGGAGAAAAGACTGGAGAGTGCGGAGGGAAAAAACTTCCGTTACTTTCACCATGGTGGTTCTTCAGCTTTCTGCGCTCGTGAGCAAGGGTGGTGTTTGCATATTTTCATCTGCATAGTTAGGAAAACTTACAGGAAAACTTTTTTTCTACCAACGAGTAATAGTGCAGTGAAAGAATTATTTCTTTCATAGGTCTATCTGAGAGGCACCTAACAGAGCTGAGCCATTCAGGCTGTTCTCTCAGCCCAAGCCATTTTATCATTTTGCGTGCAGTGTGCCTCAAGCTGGGAAGCTATTTGTTGAACTAGGCCATGTTGCTGTTTGACTGAGAGGAAGACAAATGTTCCATATTATCCTTAATTTCCATATAATTGTTTTAATCTTTGTTTTATAATAAATGTATAAAAGTGCCCTGAGGGTACCTTTTTGTTTGGTATTGTAGGTGTCTCATTTAAAGTCCAAGCAAGATGGAAATGTTCAGGTCTGCTTTCTGTTCCTCTCACCTGAATGGTTCACAAGACACACTCCAAAAATCAAATATTCAGCCATTCTCACTGCAGAATTCTACATTCACATGTGAAAGCATGCAAGGCTGTGTTTCCCATCCTCCTCCTTCTGGATGTGTTTAGCAAATCAGATTAGGACAAGTGACAGCTTTGGCTGGAGAGATGTGCCCCTGCCGACTCCACAAAACATTTAGCTGTTGTTGGGGGATCGTATGTTCCAAGTTAAGAGGAATTGAGGAGTGACGGAAGAAGCTTACCTGCTACTCACCACTGCTTCCTATCTTGACTCTATATTTATTCATAAAGGCTGAAAAAGTAGTGTTACATAAAGAAAATGAAGATCTCCAGAACCTCTGAAGGGTCAAGATTTATGAGAAAACACACAAGAATCTCCTGTGGAGTCCTTTCAGTTTGGCACTCTACCTAGGTGTTTTATGCCCAGTTAAGGACAGCTTGTCTCACTTAGTTCCCAATGGCCAGCTGCCTACAGCCCTCACTTTTGGGCTCTGATTCATGGCGACTTTTTCAGATGTGCCTTTGATTCGGAGAGCTGCCCCATCCGTACCCCTGAACTTCACTCAGATCTCCCTCCAGGAGTACCCAACCAAACAACACCGCTTCGACACAATTCCTCCACACCAATCTAATGGGAGGGAGTTAGAGAATTAACACAGAGCATAAACTGATAAGGGGGTGAAAGAAGGTCCCCAAGGGTTTTTCTGTTTGCCATTGTAGAAGCTAGAGTAATGGCAAGCCATTTGCAGAATTTAATGAAACATTCTAATCCCACTGCAAAACATCTGTGGGATGCCATAGAAAGCCTATAGAAAGTCTAGCATTGTGTAATGTATTTCCATAAGGGTAGTCTTGTTTGGTTTTGATGAGAGGTGGTACAGTTGCTGAAATTAGAGGGGTGGGAGGGTTGTCTGTGCGTGTCTGACAGAAGAGAGAAATAGGGAAACTTCAGATAGTTCTTTCACAAGTTGTTTTCAAGCTTGAAATAGAGCCTAGTCTTCGGGGGAAAAACAAGCATCCTGATTTCACCAGATGTTAGTGTTTAGTTTCATGGTCCCTTTAATAACAAGCCCAGTGAAAAGGGGAAAGTCATATGAATAAATTTTTTGACATTTTGTTTATTAGCATTTTATCTAGGCTAGTAGTAAATGAATAGACTTGTCAGCAGAAATCTCTTGGTGAAGCAAATAAAGAATCTTAATAGGCAGGGAGAACAGAACTAAAGGCAAATTGCTCACAAAGAGCTCTAATTTATTGGTTTCTTTTTCATGAAGATCCTGTTCTGGATTCTGGCTTTGCCAGAAGAAACAGCTGAATGATGACATGGATTCTCAGAAAGAAACTGTGCTGTCTTGTAGGAAAGGGGAAGACTTGAGGAAAGAATTTATTTCTTTTAACGCTTTCTTCAAAATACTTCACACCACAGAGTGAAAAGTTTTTCTTAGTTTCATTGAACTGGCCTAGTCTGCATTTATAGAAGTGTTGCGATGCCTGATTCCTCTTGTAAGTGACTGACTGCAGTAAAAGAAAAGAAAAGGCTCATCTGTGTCTCTGTTATGCAAATGGTGCAGAGCCCTGGGTTCAGAATACCCAGCTTCATGGGAATACTTCTTCTGGCTCGCTGTACACTCCTCTGCACACTGGCACTACCGGCACACTGCTCTTGGGACCAGCAGAGTTACTGGAAGGTACGGCACTGCCTCGATTCCTGCCCCCACTTTAGTTAGGCCAGCCTGTTCTCCCAAACAAGGGAAGGAGCTGCGAATTCCAGGGTTAAAATTATGAAATTTGCTTGGAGTATACTTAGTAGTTACAAGCTGAATGTTTTCTATTTCCTTGCCAGCTGTGCAGTCAACAGCAGTTACGACTGTAGAGCGTACAACTGAATGAAGTTGTATAATTAGTAAAAATAAGGGTTGTCTCCACTCTGCCCCTCCCAAATCCATTGATGCAAGAGAGACTGTATCTCTAGGACTCTTCAGCCAGGTGGGCACAAGTAGCTGTCATGTGTCACAGTGCGTTAAGAAGTAGTTGCGGACTCTTTCTCAACACAAGTCATTATTTGCCAAGATTACTAAAACTCTCCTGACCCAACCCATTCAGCCTCCAGCTTTATGGTGGTGGTATCGGACAAAGCGCTGTGTTTTCAAAAAAGTAATTGCTGAGTGACCTCATAGGGCAAGTTCATCCTCTTCTTCCCTCTCTTGCCTTGGACACGCAGAAAGGCACAGAATGTAACGATACATCCCTAAAAGTGCTTTGAGTCAAGGGGCAGAAGCATAGAGAGACAGGGAGTGAAGAAGACTATGACAAGTAAAATAATATTAGGGAAATAATTTGTTTCTTTAATTAAATTTTCTTTGCCAGTGTTAAACTAATTTTCTGAGCCTCTGTTACTGTCACCGGACTATCTTAGAATGTCATTCTGAAGTATATGGAGAAAAAAAAAGGGAAAAACCAACCAAACCAAAAAAAGCCAACAATCCACACACACCCCAAAAAAATAACCCAAGGAAGAGAAAAATGCTGAAATGTGGCAATCTGGAAGTTGTAATATTTTTGAATTTGATTCTTTATTGATATTTTAATTTATTGCTCTACTGGAAACACTCCTGGCTTTCAGGTGGAAGATAGAACAAAAGAACAGATTAAGCCGTGTAAAGGTAGTGAGATAGTAGAACTGGTTTGATTACATAGACCAGTTGCATGGGTTTTGTTTTTCTTTCTCCTCTGACTGTCCCTAAAATGAATTCCTTCCATAAAACCAGTTCAATAACTTCTGTTCCAGTAACAGCTTGTCAGGTTTTCTCTCCTGCTGGAGAAACAACCTTAGAAAACAACACAACTGTTGTAGCAACTCAGGAAATGTACTTGTAGTTTCTCCTGCGTTTCACTTTTTCTTTGTCCCAGACTGATGGAAGAAAGACAAGACTCCAAGAATGTGGTTTAACAAGGCTGTAACTTTACATAATGTTTCAAGGGACTGTCTGACAATAATTCATCCAGCACAGGTCATTCATCCTGTTGTAATCCACTTTGCAAAGGGCTTCTGTCAGCTCTCTACCCCATTAACCAGGCACAGCACCATTGCTGAGACTTCACCGCTCTCCCCTCATGCAAGGCAGGGGGAATTGACTCCTCGATGTTTAGGAGATTCAGAGCTGCAACCTGTTCTTCACCAACTCCTTTTATTAGTAAGTGCATTCCCCTATGCAACTGCAATTGTGGCTTTCTAATTGGACAAGAAGCCCTTTTGAAAAATTCTCTTCAGACAGGAATTTGCTGAATTGCAACTCTCCCTTTCTCATCCCCTGAAGAGGAAAGAAAAAGGATGAAATAAAATGTTTGTCACACTTGCTCTCATGAAGATGCTTCTCTTCTAAGGTCCACAGAGACTGCGTAATGTGCATGGGAAGGTTCTGAAGTGCATTCATTTTACTACACTAAAGCTGCTGTAATTTTTTAAGAGTTAGTTTTCTGGATGGAAACTGGAAGCAAGAGGAACAGTTTATAGCTTCATTTAATTTGGTGTGGTGGGCAGGAGAGTGGGGAAGGGAAGAGAAGGGAAAAAAGACTTAACATCTACAACAGTGTTTAGTCAGAATCTCATGACACAAGTTCCTCTCTTAGGCCATATGATGAGAACAGAATAAATTCTGATACCTTATAGCACCAGCTCCGAAGGTGCCAAAAGCTTCTCCAGCTCACACAAAGCTTCGCTATCTCTCAGACTGCCAGACATGGGCTCTAACTTACTACAGACCCTTGCACATAACGTTGAAGGCTGGATAGCTTGCAAACACTGTTGTGTTTTTTTTCTGAATGGGCCGTTAGCTTTATGAAAGCTAATGTTAAAGGCAGCCTTATTTGTCCACATTAAAATCCTCCCACTGTAAGTGAAGATCGGGTCTGAGACCATTTAAAGAACCTGAAGGTGTACAAGTCTGTGGAACCCAATGAAATCCATCCATGGGTCCTGAGGGAAGTGGCAGATGAAATTGCTAGGCTGCTTTCTGTCATATTTGAGAGGTCATGGCAGTCTGGTGAAGTACCCACTGACTGGAAAAGGAGAAACATCACCCCCATTTTCAAAAAGGGAAAAAAGGAAGACCCAGGCCAGTCAGGCTCACCTCTGTGCCTGGCAAGATCATGGAGCAGAACCTTCTGAGGGCTCTGCTGCGGCACGTGGAAAATGCGGAGGTGATTGGTGGCGACCAACATGGCTTCACCAAGGGAAAATCCTGCCTGACAAATCTGGTGGCCTTTTGTGATGGAGTAACAGAATCAGTTGACAAAGGAAGAACAACTGATGTCATCTGCCTGAACTTGTGCAAGGCCTTTGACACTGTCCCACACAACATCCTGGTCTCCAAGTTGGAAAGACATGGATTTGATGGATGGACCACTCGGTGGATAAGGAACTGGCTGGAAGATCGCACTGAAAGAGTTGTGGTCAATGGCTCAATGTCCAAGTGGAGACCAGTGACAAGTGGTTTCCTTCAGGGATCAGTACTGGGACCAGTACTTTTTCATATCTTTGCTGGCTACATGGACAGTGGCAGCGAGCGCACTCTCAGCAAGTGTGCTGATGACAGGAAGTTGCGTGGTGCAGTTGACACGCTGGAGGGAAGGGATGCCATCCAGAGGGACCCTGACAGGCTTGAGAGGTGGGCCCAGGCCAACCTTATGAAGTTTAACATGGCCAAGTGTAAGGTCCTGCACCTGGACCAAGGCAATCCCAGGCACAGATACAGGCTGGGCAACGAGTGGATTGAGAGAAGTCCTGTGGAGAAGGATTTGGGCCTGTTGGTGGATGATAAGGTCAACGGGAGCCAACAGTGTGTGCTTCTGGCCCAGAAAGCCGGCCGTATCCTGGGACGCATCAAGAGATGTAGGATCAGCAGGTCGAGGGAGGTGATTCTGCTCCCCTACTCTGCTCTTGTGAGACCCCACCTGGAATACTTTGTCCAACTCTGGAACCGCCAACACAAGAACGACATGGAGCTGTTGGAGGGAGGAGGGCTGCCAAGATGCTCAGAAGGCTGGAGCACCTCTCCTGTGATGAGGACAGGCTGAGAGGGTTAGGCTTGTTCAGCCTGGAAAAGAGAAGGTTCCGGGGAGATCTTATAGCGGCTTTCCAGTACCTGAAGGGGGCCTAAAAGGAGGCTGGAGAAGGACTTTTTACCAGGTCCTGGAGTGACAGGCCAAGGGGTAATGGGTGGAAGCTGGAAGAGTGTAGGTTTAGACTAGATAGAAGGAAGAAGTTCTTTACCCTGAGGGTGACGAGGCACTGGAAGAGGTTACCCAGGGAGGCTGTGGATGCTCCATCCCTGGAAGTGTTCAAGGCCGGGATGGATGGAGCATGGAGTAACCTGATCTAGTGGGAGATGTCCCTGCCACGGAAGAGGGGCTGGAACTAAATGATCTCTGAGGTCCCTTCCAACCCAAATCATTCGATGATTCTATGATAAGAAAGGGATGATTTTAATTTAAATTGCGTAGCAGACTGGGCAGGGACAGATTATCATTAGAAATGGGAGGAAAAAAAGGCTTCTGTCTTAGGTAGAGTGCCAGCAATGTACTTCTTAGATTTAAATTACCCAGGAAAAGAGGTTGTGTTGGAAGAGATGCCGTGCTGGGTATCTGTGGAAGATCTGTGAGGGTTGATCATTTGGTATTTGAGAATGAATAAGTTAATGGTACTTCTTACTGGAATATAAACATCCTGGCAAGCAGATTTCATGTTTCTCTTCCCTATTTTTCTCTTCTCTTAATCTCACCACAATTAATTGAATCCAAGACTAGACAGAAGAGAGGCACTTCTGTTTTGGCACCGTACGTACACGGACTTGATGAAGCACATCTCAGTCACGATGGTGGCTGTCCCTTCAGTTTCAGAAACCTGTCAGAAACTGGGTTTGTCATTCATCAAAGTCTGTCCACAGCAGTGGCCTCTTTGGGTCCCTGTTTACAACTATGCCATGCTCAGATGCTCTATTTTCTTGGCTTTCCCAGATTAACTGTAAAAGTTGGAGACAGTAGGTGGTGGGTTCTCCTATCCTCAGCAGCCTGAGACAGTGAGCATAATCCGACAAACAAAGAAGCATAGCTCCTTTTTTGTTTGTTTTTAATGTCAGTAGCATTACGTAATCCTATTGCTTGACTCTCTGTACTCTTTAACTTTTGTATTCCCTGGGCACAAACCTTGGAGGACTCGATTTTTCACAGTATGCTGCAGGCCTGACGTGTTCCACCAGCCTTTAGCCCTGGGTGGGGAGTTGTAGGAGTTGCCTGTTGTAGGCGATGCTGGTGGCTGGGTCTGGGATGAGCCCAGTGACCCCATGGCTGGTGTCACTGAAGGTTGCATTTCAGTTCAGCAGTTTCACCACACTCGTTGGATACTTGGAAATTGTATTTTTCAGTGAATGCTGAATATGTGATTGCAGCCACACTACAGACTGTGTGCTACCTATTACATTTTAGGGAACTGTTATTTCCACTTGATCTTCTATATCATATTCTGTTGTACATTGAAAGCCAGACTGTATTTTTTTCCTACCTCAGTCAAAACTATGTTTGCCTCCATTGCTCGTCTTGGTGGTTTGTAGGGGAAGTGTGCTTGTGCAGAACTGTGGTCAGCGGAGCAGAACTCTGGCAGTTCTGCCTAATGATACCTCACAATGCGGGGAAGCCTGCCAGATCTGGTGCTTTTCTGTGCCCTTAGGAGTCAGACTCTCTGAACAGGCATTTAAGCAGTGAATAGGAGGTAGAAAGATGCCCTAATTTCTTAATTCTTTTATGTGAATGATGTAGGTCACAAGTAAAATCTTTTTTATGACCTGCGATATTGAGATTGTATCTATTTCAGAGCTCATTAAGTTTTGATAACTAAGGTGGTTTAATGGCGTACTGTACTGTGGGGGGTTTTCTTCAATATGTATGTATGTTTAACATGATGATATTTTACATGTGTAATTTGAATAGTAAGTACTGGAAAGAAAAATTAACTCTTTTCAAGGAAACAGTTGAGGACTACAAAAATACTTTCTAAATGAACCTCTGTTTTGTCTATAATACCTGCTTTCTAAAATCACACTTTAAAAATGCAACACTGTGTTTTTTTATTTCCCTAGCTTTATGCTATATAGTTTTTAATTCAGTCTCAGTTAGTCATGTCAGTGTAGTTTTCTGATGCCAGCATCCAAAATCATATGGTATATAGTATGGGTGGGAATTTGGGTGGGAACTGCTGTGCAGCACAACAGTGGGTTTTTCAAAACCCTTCTACTAAAGATTTTGATGAAATGTTTTATACCTCTACTGTCTGCAGTGAGGGTATGGGGTATTAAGGAGAGCTAAAAAACTTAAAAGTTCTAGACCTGTATATGATCATTCGTATTAAATTGATATCAATTATGTTGCTCAGTTAGAGGGTTTTCCAGCTCTAAATCAAGATTTGTTGTGTTTCTCTACCTCCTTTATTTTCATGTGTGCGGTACTGACTGTGGAGGGAAGCACAGAGTAGTGGTCTGGCCTTTCATCTCTGGAGAGAGAGATTTGTAAATTGGATAAAGGTCAGCAGGGAATATTAGTTTAGTTGGTGATGTCAGACGAGTTCTTCTCTAGATCACACAACCGCTGCACAATTGACAAAAGTATGGTAATAGGCTGTGGTCTGTCAATTTAATGAGATATCGAGGGGGATCAGAAGGATCGAGAGAGGTTTTTAGTATCCACTGCAGTGCTGTGCAAAAATCTCTGACAGGAAAAAAGGAGATGCTTTAATCATAGCCTTGAAAGGGAAATGTGGCTTATTCTGTGGTGGTCTCGTCTGGACCGAAGTCCACACTGGGCACTGTTTCTAGGTATCCAAACATTGGGAGTTCATTCAGATCACTCCAGAGAGGTCAGACCACACCTTTCTCATCACACCAACTTTCATCCGAGTGCACCTTCACCTTTCAGGACAAAAACTAACGAAAGTCACGTGGATGCCAGGGTGCCTGCCCAAGTTCAGAAGCCCCTCTGGTGCATCCAGCGTGTTTGCGCTGCAGGTGAGGGCTGCCGTCCTGGGGCTGCGGGGTTACCAGCAGACTCTCCGCAGAGAGCAGGGGAAGAGGGGAAGGTTGTAGAGCTCTCTTGGTTTACAGGCTCTTTGTGTCCCCCTACTAATAAGCCGGCAGACCTTGCCTTTTTGTGATGATTATGTGTTTAGACCTGTAAATTACTCGCACAACTCATGATTGTATTTTATATCTTCTCAGACTGTCCAACAGCTTTGCAACTTCCGTGAAGATACTTTTTGTTTGCAAATTGCACTGAGAATAATTCCAAGAAAATATTCTTAGTTTTGAGCAGGTCCTTGGAAAATACTGATTTTGAGAGTCTAAGGAGCCTTTACGCATTTTGTTAGTCGCTTGCTTAAATCATGTATTTTACCTGTCCTTGGATATACAAGATTTATTCTTGGAGTGACTGTTTTATTTCAGGTGGAAAGCATCCCTTCCATCTGTTTTTCCTAATCACTGATTTGGTGAACATTTGTCACTGCATGCATTCCTTGTATATATTTTACGGATAACTAAAATAACAGTTACAAATGCAGGCAGAAAAAATGTTGGAGATAATTTTTTTTTGAGCAAAAATTTATTTTAAAAGTTTTGAATTCTTAATTAAGCTTATGTTAGGCTATTAAATAAGTGTACGGTGTATTGTGTTATAACCTGGCTGCTGGTAATATGCTCTGGATACAGGTCTGTGTGTGCTGGTTTATGGTCTCCAGTGTGCAGGTCACTGGGTTTGTTCACAACCTGACTGCTGACAGAAAATGCCATTATATTGCATCTTTCTGTTACATACATTAGTTGCATCACATGCAGTTGCCCTTCAAAGTGGACAATGCTGTCACACCCTTCCATAAAAAGACCTAGGAACTGCAAGTCTTCGTCGCATTTCTCGTAAGGCTCTTTGTTCTTTTCTTGCAAAACGACTGCAAGTACTGAGAGATTTGAGTGCTTTATCAGCATCATAACTATTCCTTGAGAAAGCTCCCTACATCTTGAAGTCTATAACTATGGAAAATAAATCCATATTTCGAATATCAATTTTTCTTTTAACCTATTTGTAAATGATTTATTGTAGCGAAAAGCCAGATAGTGATAAGATAATACTGTTTAGAGGTCATTAAAGAGTTTTCAGGAAGTTTCTACAAAGGTACTGTTCTTATATTGTCAGAACGATAAGAAAACTAACAATTTATGTCAAAGTTGGCAAAATGTGTTTGTCTGATAAACACTCTGCTCAAGGGACATCAATCATACTTCCTTCCCAGAGTATATTGTATTTTTCATGAAGTGAACTTCAGCGACTCGGCACATTTGTGTGTTTGGTATCGCAGCAGCATAAGCAGCCTCTTCTCTGAGGCAGTGCCCGTAATGCAGCGTGGGCTTGGTGCCACGGCTTGTACCAGGCACTAATAAGCAGAAGCTTTTGCTTCTGCAGAAGCCAGTGATCGTATCTTCTTCTTCAGCCAGGTGAGAATGTGTTTGATATGATCTCCATTCCTGGACCCCAGAGAATGTTTCTTCTCGTGGAGGAAAGATGTTTTTGCAACTTAAAAGTTAGGTGTGGGAAGTAGCCAGAAGGGAGTTAAAATATGAGGCTACTTTTTAGAATACTGTTCTGAAGAGACATTCTGCATCGATATCATTGTGAAGCACATTGTGCTAAAACCAACTACAATATAGTCTGTATAATCTACATTCTCACTGTTTTTCTTAAGGTGCATTTCATCTTATTTCATCTTATAAATCACTTCTCAATTGCCCTGAGCTGAAACAATGCACCTAAGCTTGGGTTAAAAGCCTGCGAGCGCTTCTTTACTTGAACAAAGTGAAATCAGGTTACATTAATAGAAGTATTAATTAATTTGCCCTCATTTACTCAGTAGAATTAGCATTGTTGAAAAACCTTTACCATCTTTAAGTATGGTTAAAGTGTGTGCTGTTTCAGTGACAGAGTTTTATCTGTAACACCTACTGATGTGTCAGATCGTGTAGAAAATTATTGTCCAATTTGGAAACCTGAGACATTACTGAGAAATGCTGTGGGGTGTGTTATAATGAAAATACCAATCCACATTAGCCATGGTTGCCATAAGCAAAAATCTTAATATCTTGGCCAAACCTACTTAAGGTTCATGTAATAAACTCACATTCCTAATTTTATTAGGGATGTGCCAAGTTAAGCACTTTGCTGGCCTTTGGACAGATTTATAGCTTGACTTCTGCTGAATTAGTGTTGACTGACAAGAGGGCATTGTTTTATAGGATGCTATTTAAATACAAACCTGCAGGGTATTTCTGTAATGTTGTCACTTCAAGTCCAAACTGGAAAAAAGAAATGTGTATTAAGGAAGAATCATCTTCATTAGCTTTCACGAGTTTAATCCAAGGCTGTCAAGAGCTTCCTTATAAGGTAAGACGTTGTAATGCACAGGGACAAGCCTCATCTTTGTTCCAGGTTGGAGTACGAAAACAGTTACTGGAAATTGAGGAGGAAAAAAATTTCTATTCGCTTTTATTTGAGGGGTCAGTGTGTAAAGAAGAGAGTGTGATTCTCTTCCTGTGAATATCAGAACGGCAACTGATGATAGCCAGTTTACTTTGTAACTCAATTATGCGTATATCACTTGTTCCTAGTCAGATGTGTCGTCTTGTATTTATTCATCGGCTGTCCTGGGCCAACAGACATGCTGACATTTTCAGATGTTAAGCAACCTGGTTGTAGATTAGAAAAATTGTCCTGCCTTTAAAAAAGTCTTGGTTGGTAGAACAGTCTTTCCTCTTTAGAAAAAAAATAAATAAAAATTAAAAAAGGAAAAAGAAAAATAGCAAAAAGTCCGTCTTGTAGACTTAAAATTAGACTGTGTGCAACTGTTTTGACTCAGAGCAAAATATTGACCCAAATATCAATAAAATTAATTTGACCCTTCAGCCCTCCCTTGCCATATATTTTTAAGTTTATGAGAAGGACCATGCAGCCTGGACACCTGTATTTCTGTAAATAAATTGCTCAGTGTCTTATCTGTGGTTACAAATTTGTGTGGCTGAGATGACCGTTTGTTACATGAGATGAGTTGTTTGGGCCTCACTGTGGGACTGAGAGGTGCAGGGAGTGGATATGACTGAAGTATTTTGTATAGAACTTCAGGACTATCATCTGACCAGTAGAAAGCCTTACTTGTTACAATTAAATTATGAAATATGTGAAGGGAGTAGAATTAGCACAGGAATGTCCTTATTTTGTGCATATCAAAAAATATATGTTATAAGGAAGCAGCTTCACGTTGGAGAGAATGACAAGAGGCAGGAATAGTGTTAGAGCTTATCAAGAATACACAGCTACATATGAAAGATTACACAATAGATTTGCTTTAGGGAAAGAGATATTGTACATACTGATTAAAGTCTACGTAAATCAAATATTGGAAATATGCCAGTCATATCTAGCAGCGCCATTCCTGCGATGGATCTCAGCTATGTCTCACTGATTTTCGTAGGCTTTTTGGTAGCTATTACATACTCTCACCGCATCAGCTGCTCAGTCCAGCAGGAGTAAGATGGGAGACCGAAATAATCAGAATTCAGCGACAAAATTGGGATGTGAGTTCTGACTGGTAGAAGAGCAGCTGAGGAATAACTGATGTCAATGTAGTTTAAATCCATGCAAAGAATTTATTGGGCTGTGTCTCACCTGTTTAAATGGAAATTTAATATGACACACATTATTTGATCATCAGTATGTATTAGTTATAAAGCTTCACTATTGTGTATGATGCTTTACCAAGGTAGTTTAATTAAAAGGTTCTACTTGGAGTTGATGACTGCAGTAACATAAGGTTTACAGAGCCTGATTCCGCAAGACATTGGCATATGCGCTCGGGCATTTGGGTGACTGCTGGTCATTGACTGAGGCATTACAAGCATTACACCAGTACTGCAAGGTTGACGTGGAAATGTACCTAAACACCTCCCCGGTAATGTGATATTCGCAGTAGGTGATAATGTAACTCAGTTAAGAATCTTCTTAAAATTGTTCTTATTGGTAATTGATCTTCTCTGTAAAGGAACACCACATAGATTTTTATAAGCATGTGAAGTAGAAAAGGTGTTAGAGAAAGAGATTTTTGTGTGGGTAAATATAATTTAAATATCAAACAAACCTACTGTTGAGGGCAGCAATTGATGGACAAGGTGTTACCTGTCTGATCCACCGGTCCTTATCCTTCTCCTAGTTCAATCAATGGTAAAGTTTAGTTGAGAGTACCTTTGCATGCTAACGTAACTATTTCTTTGCCTTCCACTGACATGTCAGGAGGCTTGTCTGGATATGTGGTCGAGAGTAAGGCTGAGTTTTGTGAGGTAGCACCGGCTGTGCTCATTGGTTTGGATGTTGGAAGGGTCACAACTAATGCATAGCATAGTTTTGTGTTGATGGGGAAACCACCTCTTCCTTCTGTACATCAGAGGATGGTGCATACTTCTTTTATTTATGTGCCAGTTCATGTATTCCTTTGGCAGAGGTACTTCACTCCTCAGGTCTGTAGCTGCCAATTCTGCTCCAATTAATAAGCATTAAGCTAAACTCCCAACCTCACATATCCTTCCCTGACAACTTCACATCTTATTAAAGCCTAACTTTCTTGCACTTTAAGAATACTTCTTTCCACAATACAGTATTTTCTTTATGAATATATGCATCACTGTTAGTAGAGCCTACTATAAACCTGCTTAGTCTAAGAAATTTGGAGTTTCCCCTAAAAAGAATTCAGAACCATTCAAAAGTAGAGGCTTACAATTAAACAATTATTATCCTTAAGTGTGCGCACATGTGCCTGTATAACTGAAACCTCTGCACACAGTTGGGTACTTGCCACATAATTGTTTGGTTTTGTGACTTAAATGTGCATTTGCACATTACTAACTTTACTACTTCTAAATCGTTAACCTCTTTATATTTGTGTTACATGCTTCTACACATTCCTTTTAACATGCAGAAAGCTGTATCTTTTTTGTCAAATGTGGAATCACCACATATGTGATACAAGGTTAAAATCTGGACTGTAAAGGACAATTAGAAGCTGTGTGACAAGCAGATCTAAGCTCTGTTGGGTCTCATGTCATTCTTTTCACCAATTTCAGGAGACGTTAGATCAGGCTTAGTGAGAGAGAGGAGGAGACAGGGATCAAGAATGAAAAGGAGAGCTCGCATCCAAAATGCTACAGAAATCTGAGAGCAATTCATCAAAGCATTTGCTTTTAGATACCACCAGTCCTAGGAGATTCCAAAAAAAAAAAAAATCACTATAAATCAAATTTTGGAATGTAATCTTCCATGTGGGTTCAGAAGCTGCCAGCTCACGGAGTATGTGTGGGAACCTGGTCCTAGGAGCAGCCTTTCATTCCTGTTCCTTGTGCTACTTTTGCTTTTAGCCAGGGTCTCTAGATTAAAAAGCATCGGCACCCTGGGAGCAGGAAACAGAAATTAATGACCAAAACATCAACCTATGATTCCACGTGCTTTTTCTCTTCTCCTTTTGCACCCTTCTGTCTCTAGGCTGGCCCTGCTTTGACAGAACTGGAGCACAGCCATGTCCAGAATATCGCTGCTTAGCCTGGTGGTTCGTACACTGCCACGAGAGCCAGGAATTTGGAGTGGCCCTAGAAGAAAAGGGCCAATAACTGGGACCCTCCCGCTTCCTATCTGACTGGATTTTGTGGAAGAGGAACTGGCCTCTGTTTCTCCTGCCCTTTGGGTGGAAGCCTGCCATTGAAAAAGCAATGGCTCTTTTATTCACTTTCAAACTTAGTAGATATATCAAGTCTGACTATGTTATTCTGGAGGGCTAAAGAAAGTCCTGAATCCAAAATCACCAGTCTCTTTGAAAAGGAAATGATCACAAAGACTTACTTTGATCCATATTTTTATTTCTAAGGGACATTTCTAATCTGTCCTTCTATTTTTGTAGGTAATACTGAATGTAGTTTTGATTTGGATCAAACTTCAATTCCTTCTGATAAGCACAGTGTCAGCCAGTCTTCCTTGCGTGTTCCTTGGAGTGCTTTTGTTTCCTGAACAGGTATACGGCCAAGCTTTGCACAATCTATTAGCCTCCCACTTTCATCTGTCCCTTTAAATTTGCTTTTCTTTCCCCGCAGTCTGAAAACGCTCTTGCACAAGTGATGTCATCTCTAATCCTATTTTTCATTTGTATCGTGGAAGTTGCTAACCACTCTTTAAATAAAAATACAACACGATTCTAATACGCTAAGGAGCTCCGCGGATAGCCGTATAATTTCAGAATGATACTGATTTTGTTTATACGCAACATAATCTTTTACAGTTCTTAGTCTCTATTTGAAGCATTGCAAAGTGGGGTTTTATGAAAGGTATTATAAAGGACTCCTTGTTTTTTCCTAACAGATTCGAACATTAACTGATCGGAGTTCAGATAAATAGTCTTTACTCTCCATTAAAATATTAAAAAGCCTTTGGTAGGAAACTGGCATGAAGATCCTTCATTCTTGTTTAATGAACACTTGTTGGCAAGTATAACACTTTAATAGCTTTGCAGAATGAATTTTGTGTGAGCATCCTCTATTTCCCTGTCAGACACTTGTCCAGGTGCTGGAAATTTATTGGGGGAAGCATATTTTTACTCATTAGTTCTGTATTTGATTACAGAACAGTAAAATATGAACCACTAAGTCCCCGAGGCATAGCTGTGTACATTGAGATTAGTAATTGCATGTCATCGTGTTTTCCATTGGAATTTATATGGACAGATAGGATAGGTGCTTCTTAAGTAGGTTTAAAAGCAAAGCAAATCTGTATTTAATCTTTTTTGCAGGCATATTTTCCCTAATGGAGTAAAGGTTAGACTAGATGATACATTTTAAATATGGTTTTAATTTATTTTTCTCTCCTTTTTTCTTTTTTTTTTTTACCTTTGTTGAGGTATGAGGTTTTCTTTCTGACAGACTAACGGAAATATATTGTAGCTGAAAAACTTGACTCTGTATGTGCTAATATAAACAGAAGGAAAGAATTGTGTTGTCAGCAATGGGTGTTTATGAATATGTGTATATACACAATATGTAGGCAATGTTTTTATTTTTAACCCCCTTTTAATGCTGTAGGTATGAATGAAAATCGTGTAGCAGCTCTAAGGACAAATTTTATTTGAGCTGAATAAAAGAATACCATTTTTAAATGTCTTTAATATGCCTGTCCTTTAAGAACAGCTAAAAAATTTAGAATTTTTGCACGTTAAGAAAAACCTCAAAATAAAAAGGAGACTGATGCAAAAAAAAAATTAGTAGATTCGAAACATGAACTTAGTTTAGATCACGTTGAAGAGGTAAATAATGCCAAACGTGCTGTCCTTTCCTGGGTAAAAGCACTCATAAACGCATTTTCCAAAACTGAATCTAATGAGGTACTTAATAGTCACAAAACTGGCACATTTGATAATTAATGTTCCTTACTTGAATTTTTGCTGATGCAGTGTAGGGAGAAATGTTAACTCAACATGTACTTGACCCATTAGCTGTTTGGAAACTTGCCCTTTGTTGCTGTGCAGTACCCGTGTCTGAGCGCTTTGCGAGAGGCCTTTGGTAGCTCCCCTCCCCGTTAGCCTGAGAGCTTAAACCGTGAGAGTCTCTGGTTCCTTTAATGCAAGTGGAGTTGTTGAGTTTGTTGTCTGCACGGGGCATGCCATACTGCGACTGTGTTCAGTGAAGAGTTATTTTGCCCCGCCAGCAAATGCAGAGATTTTCCTACTTCCAGCCACCGAAGGAATCAGCAACTGGGCTGAACTCCCACCCCGACAGCACGAGCGACAGGTGTGCGCTGCGTCCCACCCCAACAGGAGGCTGCAGAATCCGCGCACACATTTATACCGTGCCGCTGCCTCGGTGGCTTCTCAGCCATGGTAGCTGATTGAATTTGCAGTGGCCCACGTTGTGCGTGTCCGTTGGTAGTGCTGTGCACCTGTTCGATCAAAATGGTTGAAGGATGATGCGAAAAAGGTGTGATTTGTGCAAAAGTAGAGGTTTACAGGGTCTAAGATTTAAAAGTGTCTAAAACTGGAGTGAGAAGAACATATCTTAACAACAGGTAAAATGCAATGAAAATGGATGTTTAAGTTGGAGAAATAAATATTGAGAATGGGTAATAAATAATTTTTTTCTATCTTTTTGGCAGTTGTTCTACAGCAGTAGTAGCAGGCTATTTCTTTGGTGGTAAATTCCCACTGATTTCACGGTACGCATATTGTATATACTACACGTTATGGAACTGAGATTCAGAGGATTCAGAGGATTCAGGGAGAAAGAAATGTTGATGGGTAATTGGAGCCACACAGGGAGAGTGGAGGAGGGATCAAGGTAGCAAAAGAAGGCTCAGAGAGGATTGTAGAGGCTCTGGGGAAGCTGAAAGTGGATCAAGATAGGACAAACGGAGGTAGAAGGGATCAGAATGCCAGGGAGAAGGAGAGTATTGGAGCCATATAGGAGTTCAGAGAAAAATGTGTCACCAGGCAGGATCAGATCAGTTTTGGACTAACTGACGTAAGGTCAGAGGAGCAGGAAATAAGGAGAGCTGGAAGAGGCGTTCAGATAAGCATATGCAGGAGGAAGCAAAAGGGAAGCGGAGAAGGAATAGGAGACAAACAAGAGGAGCAAATATTAGAGCTCCATGAGAGATGCAGCAGAAGTCAGGGTATCAGGAGAGCTGAGTGGGGATCAGAGAAGAATTACATGAAGAGTTATCAGGAGAGCAAGGAGTGGGTCAGGGAAGCTTACACAGATTTGGTCACAGTGGCCAGAGAGGCAGACAGATGTGGCACGTTAGCCTATTGCTCAGCATACAGCAATTAGTTCAAGAGCCATTATGGAGCATCTCAAAGGGTGGGAGTACCGATAATATTAGCATGTTGTTATATGGCAGATTTGATTTATTAGCAGAAGCGAGTCTCTTACCTAATTTGTCTCCTGTGAGGATTTGGCTTGTTGGATGTTGTCCTGGCTGCTGCTTAAGAATCCAGCAGTGATTTCTCAGGAGAGCTGCAGTCGTAAGGCACATGCTAAGGATTTTAGGCAGCTTTCCTTCTGAACATCCCAGCATCTGGAGGCTTATGCCGGAGCCTCAACATTATTTTAACAGTTTATCTAAAAGATAAACTGACATCTTGAGGAAGGTAGATCTCCTGTGGAAGTCTTTATGCAGGCAGATTTTACCTGAAGAACTCTCTTTAACAAGCGCTGGCTGTTGTGGACTACAGTAGCGCAGGGACTATACCCCACTCTGGTACAGTGAATGTGCTTCTGCCTATCCTGACCTCTCTGCAGGCTTTTTTGCTCAGCCACAAAGGTCATTCATTTTGTATCCATTTGCTACGGGATAGCTAATTCTGGCAGATGCCATCACTTGCTATTGCTGATGGTGTAGCATCAGCTACGTCCAGAGATGTAGCAAGGAACCTTTCTGAAAGGAAAGCATTCTGAGAACATGCCTTCTCATTTTGTCTTGTCCCCACTTGAAACCAAACCGAATGGCATTAATTATCACTTCAGGTAGTAAATCAGTTTCTCATTTGTGAAAGGAATGCTTCGTCCTGAGTCCCTTTTTGTTTTGTATAGCCAGAGGGCTATTACAGATGGTATTGAACTCATAAGAATCATTTTAACATTGCTCCACACAAAGTATGTTATAAATGGATAACCTTGTGTTCCTAAAAAGCCATGAATAGCTGTGGCTTTAAATTCAGTGGTTCTTCTCTGTCTTCCTCCCTCCAACTCTAAAAACACATATTCAGAATCTTACTTTAAAGTCAAGGCGATGTGCTGATTGACTGTACTGACATAATTGTGTTAATGACAAGACACTGAGACTACGTTGTTAGATATGTTGCTTATCATCACTATTTATTTGGCTCTGTTCTGCCAAGATCAAGTTATACTTCTTATACATTGCAGTTTCAGTCAGTCAGTTAAACTCCTTCAGCGTGGAAATAACATTTTTTACAAGTCTTTTAGCTGTACTTTAAGAGAAGGGAGTCTTCCAGAGCATCATTAAACAGGGTTCAAAATTTGTCCTCACTGAAAGGACTAAGGTTTGAGCACTTAGAAAAGGAATCCTTTGGTCAGTAAAATGATTAGTGAAACTACTCTCCTCTCCCTCTCCCCTCCATGTAAAATACATGGATCCATTTTTCTCTCAAGTTAATGCCAATAATGCATTTTGATTTACAAAATATCTCTTCTCTATGGTCACAACTGAGCTTCTGCAGGTACCGTCTCAAGTTTCTGAAATGTCCTGTTTAATGGAAAAACATACTGTGGGGAATGCAGGCATTTTTATGCTGTGTTGCTTCTTTGGCTTACGTTTTGGTTTAGATTATATTTCACTGTGTAGTTTTGAATCTGCTTACAGTCTTTTAGTAGATACTTGATGTGAATGTAGTTCAACGAATAGCAGTGTTTAAGCAATACTATGATCGTGGGAGGTATCAAAAAAGATTTAAAGTTGGTATCATTCTTCCCTAGCTCATTCCATTGTAAGAGAAGGATCATTGTTAAAAGGTGAGCAGCAAATAAAGTATGAACAGTTAGAAGTTATAAACAGGATGTACTTATTCAGGGATGGAAGCCATCTCAAGGATTGCAATTATTCCACATTGCATGGGGATGTACTTCTTTCTGACTAGTGCTAATTGGGAGGCATAAAACTTTTTCAGCCATCCTGATAAATTCAGCACTGAAGTGGTTTATTCAGCGTAGGCTCATTTTGCTTGACATTTGTAAACCAAAATAGCAGATGAAAAATTTCGTGTCCTGAAAAAGTAAGTGTAGTCAGACCTGCAGTTGCTGAAACTTTAAATTATCCTTTCCTTCTATGTTTGTCAAAGTCCGAACATCTTCATTATAGCGCAGTTGTCCTTCCTTGGAGAGGGTCGTACCTCCTGTATTAGTGATGTCAAACTTGAAATAATAGAAAGATTGGGCAGAATTATATCCTGTAAGGGCAATTTTAAAAGTGCTCCATAACTGTAACTTCTGTGTTATTGCTGAAGAATCATAGAGGTGGTGATCTGAGTATAATTAACTAACTTGTAAATTCAATGCACATGTGAACTTTCTTAGATGTGACTGAGAAATTCTACCACACAACTATTCCCAGGAACTGGGACTCTTGCAGGCTATTGAATAATAATTGTTCTTATAGCAACCAAAAATGTCTTGACTGTAGTGTCAAATAATTGCAGAAATATCCTAAAACCATCATGGGTCACTGCTACCATAATCGGGAGAGGAAAATTTACCTTTGTGATTTCAATGAGAGTTCAGTTAAGCTGTCAGTGACTGTGAAGTGGTCAGTTCCAATACGATGTGTCTGTGCATTTGGATTCCCAGTCTCACTTGCTAAGTCATTGTGTTTGACTTGCGTGAAATAAAGTACAAGTAATACTGACTCAATACGTATGACTATCATAAGATTTTTTTTTTTTCTTATTTTTATGGAACATTCTGGCTGTAGGAATCAACAAGCTCATCAAGTTCTGCAAAATTGGTAGGGTAATCAATCAACCTACTTATCATTCTGTGATAGATGTCTCTCTCTATACACATATAACCCAAGTGTATAGTGTGTAGACATATATAGATATATAAGGCATATATATATAGACATATATAGATATTTTTCTGTTGTATGTGGTAGACCATACATGTGTGCACATACCTGTAACATTTGTTATTCTGCCAAAGAAGGTACTTATCATGACCTATTGCACTGTAGAGTATCGAAAGGCTACTGTAGCCTTCTTTGCTGTTGTCTTGAGTAGCTGTTGGCTTTCCTTGCAAAGCTAAAATCTTGGTTTGAACTTAGGCAGGCACAGGGAAGTGTTTTATAAAGGTATAAGTAGGCTGCAAAGTTCAAAATACAATTTCAGTTTCTCTAAACCATCAGGTGTGTTGACCATGAGCAGTAACTACAACAATAAGTGTGAATGCTAATTTGAAGATGCACTGCAGACTCCTAACACCAAAGATTTGAAAAATCAGGACTTCGGGTTATCAGGTATTTGGGATAGTGAATACACCTCAGTCTTTTGTACATGATGCAGACCTAACTCTGTACTTTAATTTTCATATTTATGTAAGAATGTATATTTTAATATGCACGTTGTTTTCAGATCACCATTGGAAATTTCAAATGTCAAAAGTCTAGTCTGAAGCAGGCTGTTAACAAGAGTGTAGGTGGGATGCAACTCCTTCGCTAAGGAGAGCTACGCTGGTGGCCCTTCTGGCTTGTTTGTTTTATACCGTGTAAGTGTAGGCTTTGGCCCTGAAAACACAGGTGCCTACTTCTTTGCCTACACATCGTTCCACTGAAATCTGTAGAGCTGCTGATAATCGTTAAAGTAGCTCTCTGGTAAGTGTTTCCAGGCTTTGAGACTTGAATGGGGAAAAAACAGCAATAAGAGCAGATTCTCATTTTTGACTTTTCATTGTCATCCTGTGTGATTTCTGCTCATTCCCACAACATAATTCTGTTTTCTTCTCCTCATTTAGATGTACTGCTTTCAGTTTTGTTTGGTTTAAAGATGGAAGCTCTTTAAACCTTGTTAGTTATTTACTTTGGGTTCAGTGTTCCTCATGCGGGAACCACAGATGTATTTTTCCCTTGGAAAAAAAAATAATTAATTTTTCAATTTTGGACTAAGGGTTCATGTCAAAGATAAAAGAAAAAATAATTATTTGTAAGCCATATTAAACATTGGACATTAAAAAGGAAATTGGAACATGTCATGTCAAATATCTTGAGAGAGAGAGAGAGAAACGGAGGGAGGGAGTTGGGAGGCACATTCCTTGAAGTAAGTAGAAAGAGTCTCCTGGTGAAATGGAGGCATCCTGGGGATCACCGACTTTAATTAAGTAGAAATGATCAAGGCACCAGGGTACTTCCGGGGGATTAATGACTGACTGGGAGACTTGATGGCCTCAGGCAAAGCTGTAGGCCATTAACCCCAGCCAATCCTTCGTTTTTCAGGAAATGCCCTGTGCCAAGGTCACTTTTGCTATTATAGCTAAGGATGAATCTTTCTCGTAGTCTCATGAGAGTCATGGAGTCCATGATTTTTGTGTTGGTTTTTCCCTATTTTTAATGTCTGACTTCTGACATATGGGGAAGTTCTCATTAGATTGCCTGTGTTGTAATGAGAGAATAGCTGGATACGATTCTGGTCCAAATTTTACATAGTACACAAATAGCCCACATGTGTATTTAGCCAAATGAGCATCAAGGGATTAATCAATACCCCAGAAGCGTGAGGAAGTTCAGGACTTGGATTATTAAATTTGCTCCCAAGAATAAAATTTCAGCCTTTAATAAAAGTTTTGTTAGTGAAAACAGTCTTGGGTCTGTGTAGATGACTTGCACTTCCAGCATTTGGTGGCAGAGTTTCAGAAGTTGTACGGCTTTTTGCTTCCCCCTCACAGATGCCTTTCCCAGAGTCTGAGGGATCGTGGAATGTATCAAACCTGCCCTTCTCAAGCTATTCCTTTCATTTGGGAGAAGGGGCAATCAAGCAATATGGTTTTGCTGCCAATGTCTTCTGCCATTCATCCCCTCTCCATGGTTCTTGGATTCTTCATACCCTGTCAAGGGCTTCTCCTTTTAGCTCCCTGCACCATGAACAGGGAAGTATAAAAGGCAAATGTTGGCTGGGATTGAAACCAAGCTTAGAAAAGCAAGGGAGCATTAACGTTCTCCTCACTTAGCGCCACCGCATTGATAAACATACATTAGATATTATTGGACATTGTTGCAAGTGGAGGAAAAAAAGATTTCTAGAAAATATGGCCACTGCTGCAGGGTTTCCAGACTCTAGTGCCGTTATCTCATTTTTACCTCGGCAGATTCTTACTTTAAGGTTGTGCATCCTGGGAGGTGAGCCAGCTAGCTAACCAGACCCTCAACCCCCCTTCCTACTCCCCCATCCACATCCCCCATTTACTGGAAAAGCATCTTAGAAACAACAGCTAAAAATAGAATTGTTGATTAAAATAATTTAAACTAAAAAGCTTTTAAGCAATAGATCAAGCTCTTTAGCTTTATGAGCTAAAGGTAATTAGAAGCTGTCCACTTAATACTCTTGACACAGAATACTATTGCAGCCACGTATAATTTTATTGCTTATCTACAGAGGTCAGAAGCGAGGGACAGACTCTGTGTCTCGTTGAAACACTTCTACTTTAGCCACTGTTCTATTCCGTTTTATCTTGAATAGCTCATGCTGAAATCAATTCATAATATTTTGCTTGTTACACTTAGAGACGTTATCACCTATGAAACATGCCTTAATAGTAACTTGGAAAACTCTAGGCAGCCTTCTGTACGATGTATGTTTGTCCTCGGCTCAGAAAGCAGCTTACCTGGAGAGGAGCCAGCAGGGCCAGCTCGGAGGAGGCTGCCGCAGTGGCAGACTGACAGATGCCTCCTCTTACCTGCCTGGAGCAGCCCAGCGTCTGCGTGTCTCCCTGCCCCTGTATTTGTCTCACCTTAACAGACACGCTCCCTTTCGACATGGCAGGTGCCAGCCTGATAGATGCACTGTGGTCTGTCGTTGGTCTGTTACTCACTGCCTGTCTTCAGTCTTTCTACATTTACATCTATTTAAGTACAATATCCCGTAGGCTTCCAGAGAAGCAAATAAGTGCCTTTTTCTAGTGACTGCATTAAGGACTCTGATATAACGATGGTTAGGCCATAAGGCCTAATAGTTTAGCTATTTTAAAAATTAATGGTGACTTTCATAGTTGGTTTCTGTCCAAATCTTTCTGGTTAATTGGTTAGATACACACTGGACTTTGAGTTATTATATGTAACTACTGCTGGGAAAGGAAGAATGATTAGCACTGTTGCCATGCTTGCCTTTTGTGTTGTTCCTAAGAGTAGGAAGGGAATCCTAGTCTTTGGATTTGTTTGTTTCTGAAAGAGCAGAGGCAGCAAGTGCCTGTGCACTTCCTAAGACCTATATCCAAGGCACGGGTGAGTTTTCTTGCTATTTGTCTGGAGCACCTGTGAGGATGTTCATTGCGTTCCTTTGCCCGACTCCATTTCAGGTGAGTGGGATGCTTGGGTTTCCAGGAGAGGGCTCTGGAAGGCGAAGGTAAGGTTTTTCTTAACTAGAGAAGTGATGAGTGAATAGATGCTTCCACTGCCTTCAAGGAGTATAATAAATATGTATGTTATGAGGGGAAATAAAACAGTTGGATAAAGTAATGGCCTGATAGTAATAGCCTAAGAAGACCCAAAAGTTCTTCAGCTCGTCTGCCTGTAATTAAAATGAATCTTTTTGGACCAAACGTTATGTTAGCAACACCACTGTATACAGTGCTTTTCAAGAATAACTTCTCCAGTTGAAACTGCAGGGGGAATTTTAGGTATGCAGGATGTAATTACCAGAACTGGAATCTGGCCAGGTCACTGTGATTAATTTAATACCCGTATTCTTGTTAAAATTGCCACGGATTTTTTTTAATGACCAAATGTGGTTAGGAGTAGACTTTGGCTTTCTGTTTCGCCCACCGGAAGTGAATGCAAAGTACTGAGACATTCAGGTCTGATATGTGATTTGTATTCCACCAGCCATTGGTCTAGAATTGGTTTATAAGAAATTCAAATAATATACAATATATTTTAAAGAGAATTTCATTTTTTTAAAATCAAAATAATTGTTGTGCTTTTATATTTTATTTATAAAATATTTATTCATTTTATGACGGCAGCGTTGTTGTAAGCATTATACTATGGAGACGCTGCTTCTGTGTAAAGCTTGTGGTTTTGTAGTTACTATTCCCCAATATTAACGGGGAATGTAGTTGTAGTAACACGTGTATGGTTTGTGTTTCTAAATAACAGTACGTTTAACATAAGCCATGTTTCTGAGTCACTTTATTCTGATGCTCTATAAAATACTCCTCAAATCTCAGCATCCAGACCACTTTGTTTTTTATGTATTTCTTATTGATGGCATTGGTGAAAATGGGCATAATTTAGTTTCTCCAAAACTGGCATTGGAGGAAATGAGTCCTTTCAGAACAGCGCTGTGAAAGCCGAGAACCAACGAAAGCTGTCGAAATGGAGTGTTCTCCTCCCAGAGCAATTGGCTTTCGCTCTCCCAGGCAGACTCAGCCCAGCCAGCATACCGGGCACTTGAAGCCCCACAGCCAGGCTTCATGGAACCAAGACTCTGGTCCAGCAAGCAACATTTGTCCTGCGTGCTAAGGATCAGATGTTTGTTGCAGAGATACATCCTTCAGTCACCTGTACCACATACTCGCTTTTGCAGTGTCTGTTCAGAAGAGGCTTCCACAGAAATGCTCTGAAGCACGTTTTGCACTTTAGAGCAGGAAGCAGAATATGACTTTTTTCTCCTTAATATTCCAATGAGATTTGGTAGCTTAACCAGCGATGTAGTACATAGGTATTTATGGTTCATGTTATATTAATACCGTGGCCTGATTATCAAAAACCATTACTCTTGGTTATCTTGCAGAGGCTGAACTGAGCTGCTGTAAGTCAGACAGACTGCCTGTACACAGTATGTTCCATGTTTATGATAAGAGTGTTTTTCACGTTAAAGGGAATCTGCAAAATTATTTTCCTTTCACAATTGGATTTATTATGAA